>OZ024743.1:97525081-97545081 GCA_964016885.1 Eledone cirrhosa | reverse complement strand
CTATTACCTCTTTATCCTTAATAATTAAACTAATTTTAAGATTTTATCAAACGATAGCTATCAATCATTTATTATTAACAATTGTTATTCATTTACTGTAAATGCTGTTACAATAAATATTGATGTATATAGGTTTTACAACAGTCGTCATCAGATAGATCACAATCCGTCTGTCCATTGTTGGAAGAAGAAACTTTAATGGATATTCTATGCCAAGAAAGTTGGAAAATATTTTCTTTTTACAAAAATATCAATTGTATGATGAACCAAGAAACGTCATAATGGAATTTAAAAAAGGCCTGGTTTTAATGCAAACTGATTCGTTGATGACAAAGTATGAATGACAGTTTCTTGTGCGCAGCACTCAATGTTAGCATAATCACAGTTTCAAATGGCGTCTGTTCATATTTGATATTTTGACAATTAGCTCACAAAAGATACTCAATCAGTAGATAAAGCGTTAAGGTTGCAAACTTTCAAAACATTGAAAGACAGATTAACAATTAAAAATTTGAAGTACAAAAAGCTTATTTTGATTATTTTCTCTCTTCAAAATAGCATCAAAATTAGTGACAATAAAAATTTAGTTAATTTTGTTTTTTTTGCATACAGAAAATATTGAGAGTGGGAAAATTTAGACGCAATATTTCGAATATTTAATAAAGCCAAACATATTTTAGATTTTTACAAACCATGCATAAACAATTAGCCAAGCACACTCACACATTGAATTTCAAATTATCTTGGCATGTCTCAATCAATTTTGATTTCACAATATATTACACATGTTTATATATATATATATATATATATATATATATATATATATATATATACGTATATATATGTATGCATGTATGTATATATATACGTATATATATGTATGCATGTATATATATATATATATATGTGTGTGTGTGTGTGTGTGTGTGTATACATGTGTGTATGTGTCTGTGTGTGTCTGTGTGAATATAATATTCATAGTGTTGATCAGACCAAATCGCTAGCAGATTCCATTTTATAAATGATTATTTCCCTTGACTTAAGAAAATACCAGACTTGTTACCTGCTGCGGGATGTCAGTCACTAAAAATGACGCTCCAAAACAGATTCCTGGTTGTTTTAGAAGGGCGGCGGATGAAATACAAAACCTTTACCGCGCAAAGATTATGGTAAATATGTTGTTCCCCCCTCCCAGCCATAAATGCGTGACACGTGTTAGTGAATTTGGGTTAAAAATAAATGTCTATGTTCACTTCAGGCGTTGTCACTTCGATCACAGTAAATATAAAAAAATACACATATATAAATACATCTCAGAAAAAGCCTGACTCAGTTTGATTCTGAACTGTAGTCATAAAGTCATTAGACAAAAGAATATTACTTATCCTGGCAAACTTTGAACTCATTGCCAATGATGTAGTATCAAGCTGTGATGTGATCATCAGCAAACTGTTCTTCATATTTTCCCATCTGAGTGCACGGACGGTGACAGGCATCAGGACAACAATGGTTGCAGCCCAAGCCGGAAACGAAGCTCTTGAATCAATGGGTGATCATCAGCCATTTCTCTTTACACTGCAATCAAGTCACATGATCGTCAGTATCAAATTACAGATTAGTATAAAAGGGACTTTTAATAGGAATAAGTAATGTAATTGTATTCATTAAAAAACTGTATAAAAATAAATGCTTAACAATGTTTTGCTTATATATATTATATGTTCCCCAAATACCTTTCCCACATACAATATATGCATCTGTAACGTTAATATCGCATATCGTTGCATTTATCTATAAATATACTTTTATCGGTTTGTTTGAAATGAAATCTGGAGAAAGAGGTAGATTTATACATTTTAAATAATGTGTGTCAAAAGAATTCTAATGCACAAGATGCTGGTAAAATACTGTGATAAACAATATAAGGCTGCTTAGGTGACATTCCGTACATGTCTGTCCAAGGAGATTAAGGAAACTGGTTAAAATGAAATCAAGTGGAGAGTCTTTGACATTAAAGTATTAATGCAGTATGATTTGACATTTCAGGAAATTGATCGGTTGTATCTCGACTACTTCATATAGACGGTTACATCGCATTTATTGTATTTCGGGATACAAATTATAAATTTTAAATAATAAATCAAATTTGTATATACTCCATACTGTGGTATTGATTCGAAATATATTTTAATGTAAATCAGTATATTTATTTCCTGGATATCCATGATCAAATAAACCGGTGTTTATCTTTTTTCCCGGTTTGATATCATATATGTATAAAGGTAGACAATCTGAGCAAGGAAAGGGCGCCAGTTTATTGGAATAGTTAGGTCCTTGTGTTATATGTAAAGTAATTTTGTATACGAAAGTTTGTGGATTTTTTACGTTATCCATTATGTACATATTCTACATTAATTTTTAGTCAGATGTAGTTTACATTTTATGTAAATATTTATCATATTTTCCTAAAGCATTTTAACGCAGATATATAGAATTTTCATTTTACAAAATCTTCTTTCACACTCTTCTTGTTACTAAACACTAAATATAAGTATCGGTTTAATTGTTTCTATTTTTGGCACAAGGCCATCAATTATCCCAGTGTATTACTGGTACTTTATTTTAACGACCCCCGTAAGGATGAAAGGCAAATTTAACCTCGGCGGGATTTGAACTCAGACCATAAAGAGCCGTAACTCTTTGCTGCAAAGCATGGCGTCCGACCCTCTACCGATATTTACATAAAATCCGTCTAAATATTAAGAAGTCGGAAAACCGTATAAATATTAATAAGTCGGTTAATAGTGTATGAAAGGCTCTATAACTGTCATCTTGTATTGTAATATACAAAACAAGGGTTCTTTGGAGAATTTTGTGAAACATTTCTCCCCGTTTAGATTACTCTGCTATAAAGAGGAAATACTTGGCTAAACAAGATAATTACATGTTTTGTACCTTAATTCGTGTTTTATTGTGCTCTGGAATGCAGGACAATATAACTATGTCTAAGTTATTCGTGTAAGCCAAACGGTTTTCCGGGCTCGCTGGGTTATATATATATATATATATATAGGAAAATGTTCAAGACCCCGACGGCAGAGCTCAAGCCGTTTCGACGGTTGTTTCGTCGAAACGGCTTGAGCTCTGCCGTCGGGGTCTTGAACATTTTCCTATTACCCACTCTACTACCCTAAATATTCAGTACTCTCTGCGTTATGGTCCATCTGGTTCCTTACCACACATCGTTCGTTATATATATGTATATATATATATGGGTTAAATATATATATGGGTTATATATATATATGTATGTATGTGTGTGTGTGTTTGTGCGTGTGTGTATGTGTATTCGTACATAGCTGACGGCTGAGAGAAAGGACTCAATAGTGAAGTAGAGATATAATATCAATTCTATTAGTGAATCTTGTTACCATGAGTTTTGCCTGTTTACCAAATGGTCATCAGATTCTTGTAGCATGGAACTGTGAAAACAGCCAATACTCCAGAATAACAAGATTCACTAATTAGCCGTAATATAATGAATACCTCTCTCTCTCTGTATATATATATATATATATATATATATATATATGTGTGTGTGTGTGTGTGTGTGTGTGTGTGTGTGTGTGTGTGTGTGTGTGTGTGTGTGTGTGTGTGTGTGTGTGTGTGTGTGTGTGTGTGTGTGTCTCTTTATAGTACCCAAACCACAACATACATATATTAAAAGCAGAGCAACAAATGTCTAGATAGCAATAAATGTAATATTAATACTATTCCGAATACTTCGATAACACTATTTGAATACCTTCGTGCACAGATTCATAATTGTACATTCCTTTATTATACATATGGCTGAAATATCCGATAAGAACATTAGTAATCCCTGTTTATATACGATTTATATCGAGATTCATATTATCTACATATCACGAAACGATTTGATGATGACTCGAAATAAAACCGATCAAAATTAATATGGATGAGAATTTCATCTCTACAATGAAGTTATTAAAAGGAAAGAAGTCTAGTCTTTTTGCCAAAAGTTATATCAACTAATTAAATGTTTTTGAATGAAATTATTTTGTTCATTCATTTAAATTCTCCTTTGCATTTCAGTTTAGGGATTCCTTTAGTTGCCAGGCAATTTGTAAGTCAGATTATTCTACTCCAAACGCTTAAGCATAATTCACCTTGACACTGTATCTTAAAGGAAAGGCAATTAACATTACTACACCTACGACTTAAACTGCAACTTTACGTATGAAATTTAGCTTACTGCAAGTAATTGAAATTGAAAATATATAGGTATTAAATGCATAAGCTCTAACCATCCTAAAACTAAATATTGCAGTGTAAGTTCATGTTGTTAATACTAAATAATGGTTTCCGAGTAATTTTTTTTTGGGGGGGTGGGGGGGGTGGTGTTATTAAATCCTTGACTGCTACTTTATTTTATCGTCCCTGTAAGGATGAAAGTCAAATTACCCTCGGTGGGATTTGAACTCAGATCATAAAGGGCCGTAACTCTATGCTGCAAAGGGCCGGATTTAATGAATTAAATGGTGTAATTGCATCGTGATCCCAGCGGTGCGGCCCCCAACAGCGACGGTCGCAACAATTTGTTTATGCCCTCAGCTGGACCTTTTAGTTTTAGGATGGTTAGAGCTTTTGAATTTAATACCTGTATTTCAATTCCAATTACTTGCACCAAGCTAAATTTGATATGTAAAATTGAGATGTTTGCTGGTATTCTAATTTCTTGTGTATGAGCGGGGCCTCCTAAACCTGAAATGCCCCCAGCTCCATAGGGTCTAAGTCCAACCCTGAATACAACCGAACTCTAGAAAGCCTTGAGCCACAACTTGAAGAACCAGGGACGTAGCCTTCCATTGACTCTATATATTGTTATATCATATAAACATCATAATTTCGAATAGAGTTATCTTAACACTGGTTATAATTGAAAATAATATTACGATGAAAATTACTCAAAATATAATGCAACCAAAACAAAGAGAAATATCATTGCGTTATTATCAATTTCAAGACGTCAATCGGTTTGAGAAACATTTGTATGTGAAATAAGTATTTGAACAAACGGTGAACAAAATATACTAACCGCCCAGATACAAGCATACATATATATATAACGACGCATATACATAATAAAAGACATGTTATAAAAGAAACACACACGCATACGCTTTATATATATATATATATATATATATATATATATATATATATATATAGAGAGAGAGAGAGAGAGAGAGAGAGGGACAGGGAGAGAGAGGCGAACAGGGAATTTGCATGAAAGTATGGGTCTTTCAGAGACGCTTTCTTATGTCATTTCATGTGCGAGTCAGATCAGGCAAATCTTGTAATAAAACTGAATGGCATACCACAAAGGATAACATAGTTTTACATATACATTTGAGACCATACATTTCAAAGTACTTCACTTTGTTCAGTGCATACTTTGGGATGCATGACAATATGCATATGAAGTGGGATCTGTTGGATTAATTCGTAACTTTAAATTACAACTATGAAATCTAAGGGTGGAAGACTAGAAAATTTAAAGATACAAAAAGATTGTGCCTAGATTAGCATACATCAGCAAAACGACATGAATCCGATCCCATAAGCATAAGTTATACAGATTACCTTTGGATCAGTTCCACGCTAACAGAGTTATATTATTTTTGGAGGTTTACTTTGCCTTTCATCCTTACGGGGTCGATAAAATAAAGTACCAGTAATGCAATGGATAATTGCTGGCCTTGTGCCAAAAGTAGAAACAATTATTTTTGGAGGCCAGACATACGAATCTCTTTGCTTTATTATTATTCGCGTCCGAAAAAAGATCAAGCTATGTTTATAGTCATATCGTTAAACAAACTTTTGTGGTTAATTTCTTAAAATTTTCTCCCTTTCTCAATCCTAAAAATTGCTATTAAATTATACATTTTCATCTCAACGCGAGAAGGAAATGTATATAAAATAACGATTCTTTGTGTACAGCATATTGTACTCAACTATTATCTTAAATATTAGAATTCAGGCAACTGCCCACTTTTATTTCATTTATCCCTTGTTAATGAATCCATGCTCTCGGCAAATATGTCTTTTCATACATATATACATATAAGGATATGTATATCTGTGTATGTGAGTGAGTATGTATGGCACTATATGTACGTGTGGGTGTTTGTGTGTGCATGTGTTTGTATGTATATGCATATATATTCATACAAATTTATAGACGTGTATGATTTAGAATGTTAGAAAGGCTTAATTATATTAAATTCATAATGTTCCTGTTTTAAATTGGGTTTTGTAGTGTTTATCCATTCGATTTAAATATCTGTATGTAGAAGCATGTGTACTACCCAATGTCAATGTCCATGCATACAATTAGATGTGTAGCTTAGATAATTCTATTACGGAATACACGTGCACTTGGCTTAAAATTGATCCTTTCACAGATCAATTTGTTTAACTTCAGTTTGACAACTTCGACCTGACATGGCTACATTCAGATTTAGAACAACTAGACACATGCATATATATATATATATATATATATATATATATATATATATATATATATATGTGTGTGTGTGTGTATGTGTGTGTGTGTGTGTGTGTGTGTGTGTGTGTGTGTGAGTGTGTGTGAGTGTGTGTGTGTGAATATATGAATATATTGTGTGTGTGTTTATGCATATATGTATATATGTCTTGGAGTGCCTAGGGTGATCGCTCTCAGACAGGCCCTCTATAATACAACACCATTCCTCACGAGCTATGCTGATGACACAAAGGTAGGACAAGCAATAAAGACACCGGCTGATGTTACAACAAGATTTGGATGCCATATACGGATTGGCTGAAAACAACAATAGGCAATTTAAGGGAAGTAATTTACACCAATAAACACCCTTTTGCATCAATGGCCAACAAGGGAAAGGTGGCTATAGACAGTTTAGCATTAATAATGATGTCCCAGCATGGCCTCAGCTTCACGGTTGGAATACGTAATAAAATAAAATAATAGAAAATATATATTTTTTATATATATATATATGAATATATATAATTATATTTATTATATGAATAAGTATATACATACATATATATATTCTTTAACCCTTTTACCTGTTCCAGCCGTCCAGCTGATATATATATATATATATATATATACATATATATATATATATATATATATATATATATATATATATATAAATAATATAAAAATATAAATATATATATATATATATATATATATATATATATATATATTATTCAAAATATTAATAAATGATGACGTTCACATAATCAAAATATATGGTTTATTATATATATTTCGGAGGTGCTGTTTTTTCAGTACGTCCTCATCAGATAAAATACATGAATTGATGTATGACATAACTCAACTCTCTTGATGGTTCAATTCCAGTCTTGGCAGTCAATATTTTGAATAATATATATATATATACATATATACATATATACATATATACATATACATATATATATATATATATATGTATATATATATATATATATATACATATATATATATGTGTGTGTGTGTGTGTGTGTGTGTGTGTCTGTGTGTGTGTCTGTGTGTGTGTGTGTGTGTGTGTGAGTATGTATGTAAGTATGTATGTATATTTGAATGTAAGTATGAATGTATGTAAGTGTTTGTGTATGTGTGAAGAATATGTTGTAGTTTGTACGAATTAATAAACCGTGGCACCAATATTCTTATGTAGATTGCGTGCTATGTAATTTCCTTTGCGTAGCCTAATATTTCGTGCACACATATTGTTGTTGAAATGTAAATATTTTTCAGATAAAGTTGCTGAATGTAGCATACACTATATAGCATTCACACAAAATGATTTTCCTATCACCAATCAACCAACACTATATAGATTTCCTTTACTTCTATATTTCTCGATTTCTCTAGTGATGTCAGTCGTGATATGACAATGAGATTGCAACAGTTACGTACATTATAACATATTTGCAGCGAATAACATTCATTTCTTCCCTATACTTGCTGGCCCAGAGTCTTCCTCTGCTTGTTGCATTTGGTCACGTCACAATGTGCTACATATATATATAAAGAAAATAACAGGAGGCTGGACTGGTGTAAATCCTTGAAAGGTTTATTATACTATGATCATTTCAATGACCGGGTTCCATATGAATCCGGTGATATCATCAGGTATTGCAATATAACAAAGGAATATGTAAAAAACCATTGGTCCGAAAAATTAGAGACAAAGACAAAGAGGACGACTGACCAACTAGCTGCCTTCACCTCGGCCAGTCGCCCTCAAAGTGATGGCAACTGAATCTACTAATGACCATCTGGTGAGGGGGCGAAGGCTTATAATGCACTAGCACCTCTCCGCCAAGGAAAAAGGGGAAGAAAGAAGCAAAAAAAGGAAGAAAGAAGTCCGCTTTAGGGTCACACTACATTCATGCTAGAAAAGGTCGTGAAAAATGCTACTCCAAAGAATCTATATTTAACAAAGGCATATATAATGGGTGTCTGTATAGTCTAATGTGTGAACCGAAAATGGAACGTTAAACTTATGTTACGAGTTATAGGTTGACATTAAATTAAATTAAAAAAATATTAAATTGCAAAATAATAAATTGAAAAATAAATTATTAGAAAATTAAAGGTTAAGGTAGCGAGATTTATTTAATGGACTTACAGAGAGAATCTTATATGAAAAAATCAATCTCGATGGGATATAGAGTAAAGATTTCCGATTGTGAGTCCCAGCCAGCACCCCGCAACTATGAGTCAGCCAGTTTCGAGTGGTATGGTCTAGAGAAAGAAATGGAAATTAATTTTTCCGAGTACTTTAGGAACGTAGCTAACTTAGGCCCCGGGGGTGCTAGCGGGAAGTCTACAATTTCGACAGGCCATCGTCTATATCAAACGAATATTATTAAATCACACATGAGGGGTTTATTTACGTGCCAGTAGAGGCATGATACAGCTAATAGTTATGCCTAAACCTGGAGTTTATAGGTATAAGCATAATATGGCGGCTAAAACAGGCGGCGCGGTGGGACCGGGGCAAAGCAACCCGCTCCGAGTAATTTCGTTTACCGAAAGAGTGTAAATTTATTTTTCCAAGCACTCAAGGAAGGCTGAACTTTCCGAGTGCCCAGCGCGCAGCCGGGAAAAGCCACCACATAAGTCGAAGGTAGCAACCCAATGAAAAGTGCAAATAGACCATAATTATTTTAAAGTTCCAGTTAGTCCAGGTTATAAGTAGTGTGGTTCTTTGGTGGGTAGGGGGCTATGAAAGGTGCATAATGACCTGGGTAAGGAAAGTTACAAAAAAATAATATAAGCAGGATACAAATATAAAATACAAATATAAAGATAAAATACAAAGATAAAGAATACATTCATAAAAATACATTAATAAATTAATAAATTAATAAATTAATAAACAAAATTAATAAAAGTAAATAACTAGGGATATAGAAAGACGGACGTATATAAGAACGTATCGGAGGAATCACAGTGTAGGGGAAATACAAAATAGATCAAGTTGTAGTAAGATACAGTTTGTACATATAGATATAGAGGATGGAAGAGATGGAATGGTAACATGTGGAACCGAGTATAAAGTTTTGTATTTCCCCTACACTGTGATTCCTCCGATACGTTCTTATATACTTCCGTCTTTCTACATCCCTAGTTATTTACTTTTATTAATTTTGTTTATTAATTTATTTATTTATTAATTTATTAATGTATTTTTATGAATGTATTCTTTATCTTTGTATTTTATCTTCATATTTGTATTTTATATTTGTATCCTGCTTTTATTATTTTTTTGTAACTTTCCTTACTTAGGTCATTATGCACCTTTCATAGACCCCTACCCACCAAAGAACCAGACTACTTATAACCTGGACTAACTGGGACTTTAAAATAATTATGGTCTATTTGCATTTTTCATTGGGTTGCTACCTTCGACTTATGTGGTGGCTTTTCCCGGCTGCGCGCTGGGCACTCGGAAAGTTCAGCCTTCTTTGACTGCGCGGAAAAATAAATTTACCCTCTTTCGGTAAACGAAATTACTCGGAGCGGGTTGCTTTGCCCCGGTCCCACCGCGCCGCCTGTTTTGGCCTCCATATTATGCTTATACCTATACACTCCAGGTTTAGGCATAACTATTAACTGTATCATGCCTCTACTGGCACGTAAATAAACTCTTCATGTCTGATTTAATAATATTCGTTTGATAAAGACGATGGCCTGTCGAAATTGTAGACTTCCCGCTAGCACTCCCGGGGCCTAAGGTAGCTACGTTCCTAGAGTACATGGAAAAATTAGTTTCCATTTCTTTCGCTAGACGATACCACTCGAAACTGGCTGACTCATGGTTGTGGGGTGCTGGCTGGGACTCACAATCGGAAATCTTTACTCTATATCCCATCCTGATATCTTATCGAGATTATTTTTTTCATATAAGACTCTCTCTGTAAGTTCATTAAATAAATCTCGCTACCTTAACCTTTAATTTTCTAATAATTTATTTTTCAATTTATCATTTTGCAATTTAATATTTTTTACTTTAATGTCATCCTATAACTCGTAACATAAGTTTAACGTTCCAATTTTCGGTTCACACATTAGACCATACAGACACCCATTATATATGCCTTTGTTAAATATAATTTCTTTGGAGTAGCATTTTTCGCGGAATTTTCTAGCATGAATGTAGTGTGACCCTTACGCTGACTTCTTTCTTCTTTTTTTCTTCTTTCTTCTCCTTTTTCCTTGACGGAGAGGTGGTAGTTCATTATAAGCCTTCGCCCCCTCACCAGATGGTCATTTGTAGATTCAGTTGCCATCACTTTGAGGGCGACTGGCCGAGGTGAAGGCAGCTAGTTGGTCAGTCGTCCTCTTTGTCTTTGTCTCTGATTTTTCGGACCCATAGTTTTTTACATATTCCTTTGTTATATTGCAATACCTGATGATATCACCGGATTCATATGGAACCCGGTCATTGAAATGATCAGAGTATAATAAACCTTTCAAGGATTTACACAAGTCCAGCCTCCTGTTATTTTTATTTATAATTAACTCAGTATTCGCACCACCAACTAAACAAACGAAGACGGGTGAACTGCACTACGTTGAGTACTCTCCACAATATTACACCAAGATTGACCATACGGAATGACCAATTCTATCCAGTGGTGAACCACCAAACCTAAAGATATATATATATATATATATATGGTTGTATATATATATATATATATATATATATATATATATATATATATATATATATATGTGTGTGTTTATGTATATATATATATATATATGTGTGTGTGTTGTGTTTATGTATATATAAATATATTATATATACACATATATATACATATACATATCTGAATATATGTTTGTATGTATATATGTATATATATATATATACATATATACATATATATATATATATACATTTATATATATATATATATATATATATACATTTATATATACATATACATATATATATATATATATACTTTCTATCTCCAATTCTCTTTGTCTACATGGAACACACCTTTCACAGTCAACTCTCACATTTCCTCTCTCACGTGATTCTGTTTATTTCTCACGTTGTCTCAACACACATGCGTTGAATATACACACATTGGATGTATGCATTGTCAGTATACGAATATATGACATAACAACGTATAAGGATATATCAAATATATGAAAATGGAGTCAAAGAAGGAGTAATATTAAAGTTTTCTATAAAAGCTTGTAAACTTTGGGTTAGGGTACCAGAAGTGGAGGGGAGATCTTCCCCAAAGCGTGGCACCAGTGACATCACATCAGGATTCGCGAGCCCGTCGCCCCAACAAGCTGTTCCGGTGCCCTTGCCCCACAACAACCTGTGGAAGAGAAATAGGAGGCATTCCTACAAGTGGGCAAAGAACTCTTGGTCAAGCCCCCGAATGCATTACATATCTCAATGGAGAAATGGAACAGTAACGAAATTATCTGTTGACAGAATGCCGCGTCACCTCTTCAATGTTGACAGAATCATTGATTTGACGGACTTCGGGAAGAGAAGAACGAAAGTGCATTCCAACTGCGCGAATATGACAACGGGAACGCCGTCCACCCAGGTGGATGACGGACTTGGAGTAATATGATGGGGGTGATTGATCATTGACATGAGGGTGGCTTGTATGACTAGGGAGACAAAGAGGGCCCCGGAGGTGCAGGACAGGTCTTGCCGGAAGCGATGTACAAGTCGCGTCACATCAGTGTTTGCGGCCACTCACGCAGAATCTCACACGCGCACACGCACACGTACAAACACATGCACACACACAGACAGGTAAAACACACACACAGACACATATAATAGTATAGCGTGAGTCTTCATATTTGGAGTATCATTCGACAAGATTCGCTCTACATATATATTTGCAAATGTTACCCAACTTAGTATGTAACTTACAGGTTAAAACAGTTAATACATATATATGAATAATATATTCTTGTGTTGCTTTATCATAAGAGTCAATGCTTCTGATCCAAACCAACTATAGCTAAGATCTTACAGAAATCCAATAACCGGATGATTTCCATAAATGAAATTTGGAATAGTTAATTAAATTAATATGTTGCTGGACCGTTCGTTGTGTTTTGTTAAACTGCTATAGAATATATATATATATATATATATATATATATATATATATATAAATATATAAATGAAAAGTATAGAAATTGTTGTAGCGAGAAGCTAACAGTATTCCATAACATATATGCGACTATAGCGTCAAAATGGGGGAAAAAAAAAATATATATATATATATATATATATATTTATATATTTATTTAGGTTTGTTGGTTCACCACTGGATAGAGCTGGTCATTCCGTATGGTCAACATCGATGTAATATTATGAAGAGCACCCGACTTAATGCAATTCACCCGTCTTCATTTGTGTAGTTGGTGGTGCGAGTACAGAATTAATTATTATAATATATATATATATATATATATAAATATTAAAAAAAATTAGAGGTGTAACACATGAGTTGTGATATATTAGTAAAAAGGAAAATCAAATGCTGACAAATTTTTTCCAGTGAAGAATACTTTAATTAGGAATAAGTATAAATTAGTAATAAGTATTAGTTAGAATTCAGTTTTAGTTTTAAGCAAAAATCACGAGCACTCTATCTCAAAATTATTTTTGAAAAGCATAAGAAAGGTGCAACCGGTAAATACTTAAAATTAAAACTGAATACTAACTAATACTTATAACTAATTTAAACTTATTCATAATTAAACTATTTTTCACTGGGAAAATTGTGTCAGCATTTTCTTTTCCTTTTTACTCATATATATATATATATATATATATATATATATATATATATATATATTATAATGCACGGTGTGTTTGTTTACAAACACCGAGCATTATAATAAATGTTCGGTGAATCCATACGTATATATATGTGTGCATGTATGTATATATATATATATACATACTACTGTACGTCTGTATACATATATGTATGTACGTGTACATACTTATATTTAAGTAACAGCCGTACTGAGAGTGGGAAATGAAATTTCGTTTCATTTTTTCCGTTTATATATATATATATGTATATATATATATACATATATGTATGTATATATAATTCGTTTTTGAATTTATTTTGCTAGATTTTGCTGAAAAGGTGTGTTGAAACAGATATTGTTAAACTTTATTAGCAACATGACCCTCCAAAATATAACAATATATATATATATAAACTGTTAAAGCTTGTATCATTAGTGTTTCATTGTTTCACTGCATGTTTGTAGTTGCATTTCTTGTGCATTTAGCTTTTCG
Source organism: Eledone cirrhosa (assembly GCA_964016885.1). NCBI lineage: Eukaryota > Metazoa > Mollusca > Cephalopoda > Octopoda > Eledonidae > Eledone > Eledone cirrhosa. The sequence continues at coordinate 97,531,144 of OZ024743.1, read as the reverse complement.
CACCTCTATAGTGAATAAGGGAAGTCGCTGTATTGCGAGAATCGACAAAACGTCAGGAAAATGATTGCATAATATTTTCTTAATATTCTTTGTTCAAATAACTTGGAGATCAAATTTCGTCCCTTATTTCAAGATTGTCAATGAAATAGTGGAGTGGATTTGACTTGTGATTGGTGCCAATATGTTACAGCATAATAGAAATCTCCGCCCAAACGTAGGTCTCCGAAAACAAGAGACACCGCCATTATTGTACACAGCAATTTTATCTCTATCATTTACCACTATGTTACAGCCAACAGAGGCACACTCATACACACACTCACTCACACACACACTCACACACACTCACTAACACACACACTCACACACACACACACACACTCACACACACTCACTCACTCTCTCTCCCTCACACACAATCACTTACACACACACTCACACATACACACTCACTCACTCTGTCTCTCTCATACACACTCACACACACACTCGCACACACACACTCACTCTCTCTCTTCCTCACACACACACACACTCATTTACACACACTCACTCTCTCTCTCCCTCACACACACACTCACACACACATTCACACACACACACACTCACTCTCTCTCCCTCACACACACTCATTCATACACACACTCACTCACACACACTCACTGTTTCTCACACACACTAACTCACACATAAACACACACACACACTCACACATACAAACACACTCACACACATTCACTCACACACACACTCACTCACACACATATACACACTCAAACACACACACACTCACTCTCTCTCTCCCTCAAACACGCACTCACTCGCTCTCTCCCTCAAACACACACTCACTCACACACACTCACTCACACAGAGATACACACTCACTCACACACATACACTCACTCGCTCTCTCCCTCAAGCACACACTCACTCACACACACACTCACTCACACACAGACACACACTCACTCACACACATACACTCACTCGCTCTCTCCCTCATACACACACTCACTCACACACATACACATACACTCACTCGCTCTCTCCCTCAAACACACTCATTCACACACATACACTCACTCTCTCTCTACCACACACACACACTCACTCACACACATACACTCACTCACACACAGACACACACTCACTCACACACATACACTCTCTCTCTCCCTCACACACACACTCACTCACACACACACTCACACACACACACACACTCACTCACACACATACACTCACTCGCTCTCTCCCTCAAACACACTCACTCACACACATACACTCACTCTCTCTCGCCCTCACACACACACTCACTCACACACAGACACACACTCACTCACACTCATACACTCACTCGCTCCCTCCCTGAAACACACACTCACTCACACACAGACACACACTCACACACATACACTCACTCGCTCTCTCCCTCAAACACACACACTCTAGAAGTCCCCAATAAAAGAGAGAGAAAACAAAAGAAAATGAAGCTAGACAAAAAAAATATTAACAATAATATTTGACAATAAAGTAAATGTCACCCCTCCTCCACAACTATTACTACTACTACTACTACTACTACTACTACTACTACTACTACCACTGCTGCTGCTACTACTACTACTACTGCTACTACTGCTGCACAGATAATATTAGTGACCATTATAGGTAAATATATTTGCTGAGTTTTCTCCTTCTTTCGTTTTGTTGATTGCTGAATAAACAAAGTAATTATTGCTAATCATATGAAACATTAATGGCGTACTTCTTCCACAGAAAGTGGAAAATATTAATGAGGATAAAAAAATGTTCATGGTTTAAAAGAAAATCATCGACTTCTGTTTTCAATGACTGATAACAAAAGTAAGTGCCGCATTTAGACATGAGAATCAATGTTTTTGTTTTTAAGACACGAAAAATTCGTGAAATATTCAAACTGTGTACTTGTTTATCGTAAAATACACAAATTACAATTTGTATAAACATAATCTTTATTCAGTGATTTGTAGTTATTTTTGTAAGTGGATTACAACAGAATCACAGACCCGCTGTAACAAATTAGAAGTTGATTCATTTCTCATTTGCTGTTTATTTAACTTCACTTGTGAAGCTATTTCTTGTTCGGAATGGCTAGTACATGATATTTTATTGTATTTATTTTTCGAACTTCCTCAAGCACTAAATATTGCATGTTTAACGCGTGCTGTACTCTGTTCTATTCAATAAAATGAACATTAGTGTGTTCAACTAATAGTACAATTTAACATTTGATGTATTTGATGCACAATTCTTTCTAACATTGGCACAAAGCCAGCAATTTGGGAGAAAGAGAAAATCGATTATAAAGACGCCATTATTTAACTGGTACTTTATATTATCGACCCTGAAAGGTTGCTTGTGCAGTATTTGAAATCAGAACGTAGATAGTTGTAACTAAAATGTTGTATCAAGCGATACTGCCAATCCCCCACCCTTTTTATACCCCCAAGTACGCAACAAATTACAACAAAATGTAGAGTTGTTTTACTCTTTTATCAGTTACAACTCATCGATTGTAGCCTGGACACCACATTAATTATGATTCATCTTAGCTTTATTCACATTTTTATGTTACCTTGGTATCCAGCTTCTAATGTCCAAGACGACTATCTAATTTTTTAAAAAGTTGATCGTCCGTAACGAGTATGTAGATCAGTGTAGGGTCTCTCAATAATAAACCATTGTATTATTCTCAACTGAAAACGAACAATTCTTATTTTCTTTATTAGTTTCATTTTACTTGATTTTATTTTTTGCTACCCATAATAAAACACAAGAATCTCGTAACTTAAATGCAGGTATGTTCAGTACAATAGTATATGTAAACCACATAATATTTGAAATTAAATCTTTGATACATATATAGAAATCTGTAGTTGATTGCATGATATGCTATGTAAAACTAGTATTCTCGTCAAGTTTAATATTTCTTGTCCATCAATGAATCAGATAACAAATACCTAGTTTCTTTTAAAGTCTTAGTTTCAACTTTTTCACATCCTGTCTTTTGATTATCAGAAAGGCTAAGATAAACATTATTGTGATAGGAAATCGTGCTTGTTTTGTGAGTTGGAGGAGAAAATGTTGAATTAAAAGCGGGAGATGCTTTATTAGATTCCAAAATTTCAATTACCCTTTTAAATTCGGATGTCAGATTAACAAAAGATTATCTAAATACATTAGAAAATACATTCAAAGGCTTTCACTAATATTGAAATTGAAATGAAACAAAATTACTTTTAATGGCAATAGAAATGCTGAGAATTTCGTTGGTAACATATCACCACTAACTGTTAACAGTAAAGTGTATGAATGGATAGATATGTGCTAAAGGAGTAACACAGAAGATAACATTATGTCTTTCACTATATATAAGACTAATTTTGCAGGGAAAAACCATAAGGAATATAAATTTCATTGTCGTAATGTTATTTGTTTTATAGAACTCGAAAGGAAAAAAGTTTCACGCTGCCGATTATTTCAAAGAATTGAAAGGTGGATGTGACGTGATAATTTATGAGCCAAAAAATGCAGAGGTTTTGACAAGATAGCAAAGAAAACATAAGAAAATGTTTCACATACTTATATACCAATTGATCACGTACACCACAGGTAGTATACTGAGGAAATTGAATTGCATCAAAATAGATACCACAAAATAGTTTACCTATTGCACTACCGATTCTGTGATGATGGTGGTGATGATGATGACGATGATGATGATGGTCGTGGTGGTGATTATAATAACAATAATAATAATTTGAGAAAAAAGATAAATATATATTATTGATTAGTAAATAGATGTTATGAAAAAGGTAATGGAAATATTCATATTGATGTCATTTGAGCTAAACTATGTATTTATTAGTTACATAAGCCTGCAGCAGTAATTAGGTAATCGAACAAATATGTCGAAAGGGTTTCTCTCTCTCTATCTTTTCCCCCCTCTCTCACTCTTTCTCTCCCTCTCTCTCTCTTTTACTCTCCCTCTGTCTCTCTTTCTCTCTCTCTATCTCCATCTTAATCTCTCTACACAAACAATATATAAACACAAGAACACCATATTTATTAGTGAGTATTTATAAAAAAAGGTTTATTATATCCCAATCAAGCCTATATTCTTATATATATATATATATATATAAATATGTGTTTGTGGAGGGAGGGTGTATGTGTGTGTGTGTGTATCGACGGAGTTGTTCTGGTAGAGAACGATGCTGATGGCGGACAGCGCACGGCCACCAGATATGATGTTAGATGTGATGAGGCGAATAAAGGCCGCTTCCACAAAGGCCTAGATTTCGTGGGTCTGATAAACGTACTAAATTTCTGACTGCCGCAAATGCCCACCAAAATACTGAATTTGCAGAAAACGATCGGAATCTGTACAGACATCTATAGTGCATCGTCATTCGCACGGAGTAACAAAGGGCATATTCAGGACTTAGATAGAGTGGCCTGTTCGAAAAATATATTACAGTCTCCACCCAAAGCCGCAGCTACTGGCGATGGACCTGCGACAAGTCCTGGGAGGTGTTGGATGTTATTATGTTGCTATTATTCTACGACAAAGAATTACGTTCTCGACACTACAGCTACTTTATAGAAAATCACTTTTCTATAGAGTTTGTAAATTTCCTGGTACACGTGGAACAACATTAGAGAAATGGCTATTGCTTTTATATAATATACCCAGTATAATGCCAGTTTGTCGTAGCTCATTCGTTAGTGGAGACACTCATATGGGGACTTGAACTCAACACTGCAAACAAGCTAAACACTTGTTAACTGTACAGTGATCTCGCTGCTTGCAGTGGTGACCGGTATCTGGCACATATAAATATGTAGTCATCCTGCATCGGGTTATTGTTAAGTGTCTACACTACTAAATCTTCACGCTGCTGATGACAATATAAAGAAATGATCGAATTGCACAGACTGTCTGATATTCTATCGAGTATTACTTATCAATAACATATATACTTGAAGTCACCTTATATACATGTGGCCATTGGATATGCAAGAAATAAAACGAAATTTACATTGGAAAATATCATCACAACTATGCCTTTGACCCTTGCCCTACCAAATCTTTCCTGGTGCTAGAACATTAATAACACTATATAATATAGTCTGCCGTATTTCGGTGACTGGTGAAAACTACTTTCTTTTTTCATTTTTCAATAACATTGAAACCAATAGAATTAAAATGATCAATATAAATTAAGACAGATCTTGCGTAAGTATTATACTGACTAATCGTAGTCTTTAAATATGTTCCCAAAATTTCCGCGTTGATTAAAGTAGTGCGTTTGTTCCACAAGCTTTGGGAAACATGGCTTAAAGGAAAATATGAATAAGATCAGTGCTTTCTGGAACAGATTTGGGATGTAAGCATATCACATTATCTGATCCAATAATGTCTCCAACTAGCTGCAGCATTACGGTTGGTGATTTAAAACCTTGGATGTGCAGCTGACTTGCCACCTCCCTCAATATAGTCCAGAAGATGATACAAAGGGTATCATTAAGAAAGACACCGATAGAATTTCGAGAATCTAGAGTGCACATGAAACCTAGCATAGAACAGATTAAGGTAAGCTGGGAGAAAAATATCTCACTCGAGCAAAGCAGAGAGTTGTTAAAGACTTGAATGGCGTCGAATAGACGAAAGTATATTTGTCTAGCAGGAAAGAGGATGACCGGAAGAGGATGGTAATTATAGTATTATTATTATCATTATAAATATTTGCCTCAGTAGAAGAAATATGAAACTAGATACGAAGCATTTGGAAGCTTTAAATATATAAATAAATATAGAGAAAGCTCCCTTTAAACTTGCCTATCTACATTTGCTGTAACTCAGAGATAAAGGGGATACATAGACACTTGTTTACTCATCAGAAATAATGAGATTGACATGCTAACATGCATGAAATGCTTTACCCACATTCACCCAAATACACAAACGTTTCTTTGATTGTGTTTACATATGTGTATGTATGAGTACGTGTCCGCACA
>OZ024743.1:97517581-97520081 GCA_964016885.1 Eledone cirrhosa | reverse complement strand
AAAATTGAGATCTTACAAAGCAAATGACAGATTATTAGAATAGAGCTTTTGATTTCCTTTCAACACCCCACCCCCTCCTCCTTACTGACAAGCTGAAAGATATACATAGACATAAAATGATTTTATGAGCTAACAAGCTTCGCGGACAATATTTTTGGCATACCTTTTATTTGTTTGTAATATTGACACCATCCCTTTATTGCAATATTCGGAGATAAATGAATCGACGTATATTCCATGCAAGTAGATGACTCATACTTCATGGTTGATTATTTAAGATATATATATATATATATATGTTTATAAATATATATATGTATATATATATGTATATATATATGTATATATATATATATATATTAAAATTCAAATATTAATAAAATAGATGTACTTGTGATCAATTAAATTTTATTATACATATTTCAGAGGTACTTGAATCAGTGACTACCTTGATTAAATCTTAACCATCTAACATCTCAGAGTATGTCATGTATCATTTTGTTTTATCTGATGAGGACGTACTGTTGAACATGATTCAAGTACCTCTGAAATATGTATAATACAATTTAATTGATCACAAGAACTTCTATTTTATTAATATTTGAATTTTAATATTAATAACTCTGGAAAATATTTCTTTCACTGTAGAGTGCTTCCAATCTACTGTAAAACTCATTCTTTGATGTAATCATTGAATCTTGTTTAACTCTTTAATATATATATATATATATATATATATATACGTAGGTCCCGGGTTGAGTCGGGGATAACCACAGTAAGTAAGGTACTCAATACATGGCAGAGTAAAATTTTTTTATTTTATAGAAGGAACTTCTACAGGACTAGTACTGTTTCATTCAGATGAAATCTTCAGGAAGCTGGGTGTCATATTAAGTTCTGGTATTTATACATTTAGGTAGTGGCAAGGGAGGGGTGGTGGATGGGGGGGATGGTATTTAGATACACAGGACCACTTGAAGTGGTCCTGTGTATCTAAATACCATCCCCCCCATCCACCACCCCTCCCTTGCCACTACCTAAATGTATAAATACCAGAACTTAATATGACACCCAGCTTCCTGAAGATTTCATCTGAATGAAACAGTACTAGTCCTGTAGAAGTTCCTTCTATAAAATAAAAAATAAAAAATATATATATATATATATATAATTGAGATGAGAGAACAAGTACACTTTAAACAATCTTTTAAAATAAATTAAAATACAATCTAAATATTCACCTATCCAAATTGCTTTTACGGACGGTGTCGCCTCACAAAAGATTGTAAATCCGAAGGACTTCCAATGGAAAGATCGGCTCTTCAGAAGGCTATTTCCATTCTATAGGACGTAAAGTCCCACAGTAAGTAAATACATCGCCTACTTCCAGCTAGTGTAAGATCGAGTGGGTCGTTAAAATGACCTACACGCGGTATTAATATCATTATATATATATATATATATATATGAAGACTAAAATCCAAAGAGGGCTCGATAAGGATAAATATATATCAAATATATAAGAACCATAGAGCAAATATTTATTAAAATAACAGATTAAAGTTTAAGCAAAGAATCGCTGCTTTCACCCTTAAAGGGATCTGCTGAAACACAACGATTCTTTGCTTAATATATATATATATATATATATAGGGTGTCCCAAAAATGAATACACACTTCAACAGCATTCTGATAAATATTGTTTGTATAAGTAATCAAAGTGTGGATGCATATTTTGGACATCCTATATATATATATATATATAGAAAGATATATATTAGAAGTAGAAGCTTTCGCCGTATTTTTTTTACTAAAGAAATTTTAGCCTGATAGTCGGATTTAAAAACCTCTAAGAAATACAAAAACATGAATATTGGCGTTCATGTACGTCAATACTCATCTTTTTCCATTTCTTAGAGGGTTCCAAGCCCCACTATCAAGCTAAACATTTTTTAGTAAAAAAATACGGTGAAAGTTTCTACTTCTAATTTCAAACTCGCTGTTGCAAAAGCATATGTATTACGTCTCTGAGGTTATTTGCTGAGATCTTATATTACTGAATGAAGTGAGAATGATCCCTTTAATGATCTTCCGAGAAACATCTTTTATTCTTAATTTCAGAAAGAAATTCCTAGTTGAAACGATAATTTCTTTCTTAAGTGCAATAGAGACTTGAACAATGTTCAAAGGCTACAGAGGTGACTCAAAATTGAGTGACTGTATCTGTTCTCCGAGAGTTTATTTCCCATACTACGCTGATCTATATGTATCCGTAAAATAGATAGGTACTCACATGACAGTATCTAATATACATGATCAATATACAACAAATATATGCACGCAATTAGGTCTTCTTTTGTCTATCCGTGTTTGTTTGTATATGTGTCTCTGTTTGTATATGTTTTTGTGTATCTGTTGTCTACGTGTTAGAAAGTGACAAATAATTGTAGATAGAAATGTAAGATACTTTGCAAGAACTTCTATAGTGATTGTACGTTTA
>OZ024743.1:97510081-97512581 GCA_964016885.1 Eledone cirrhosa | reverse complement strand
TCATGAACGGGAATGCTGGACCTTGATGGCCTGTCGCAAGACTCACCCAAATTTCAGCAGTTGAAATAGTGGATGCCTTGCACGATTATGTGACGGGCAAATGCCCCGCACTGAATAGCCTGTCCAGCAACCTTTATTGTTGATACTGGTCCAAGATCCCTATGATACTTATGCGATCCCTGACAGATTTATACACATAGAAACTCTACCTCACGCAATAATTTCTAGAGTGGGAAAATAATTGATCCCCAGTAAGAATCTAATCAATTGACATCTGCCTGGTTTAAATGAAACCTTATATTAATGAATAGCAAACTACTATTTATGTGTTAAACTATCCATATTGCAAATGGGTCAATGATTTGAATATGATTCTGTTAAAAAAAAAAATTGCATTTTAGTCTTTGAAATTTATATGGGAATGCAATTTTTTATATTTAATATTCATTATTCATGTGTATTCGGTAGTTTAGAATAAGATAACTCAAGTTATAAATATATTCATCTAACTCATTATTATGATATTATGAAGTGATCTTCTGAAGAACTCGTTTTACATTCCCATTACGCATATACTGTACTGTATGTGTGTATTTTTCTTTTCATAAACAATGCATTGATTATTGAATTACCTCATTTTACAATTGAACAAAGGCGGCAGGTGAAAGTCTAATTTGGTAGAAATTATTGCTAATGTATTTACAATCAGTAGTGTGCAACAGAAATGGTAAAATTAAGATGACGCTTAGCAAAGTAAGCTGATACTGCATATGAGCAGAAATGAATACAGAAAGTAGTTAATAATATAAACAGAAGTGAGATTGACTCTACAAAGAATGTTGCAGCAGGAATTTAAAATGAACAACACTTAGAATTTGAGGAATCGACAAATTTATCAGTTTTCTGAAATGTTTCACAAACGATTCCTACAACTGGATTTTATTGAAAGTTATAAATTGCAAAAGCGAATGCACGCAAGATACTTTATATTGTGGGAGATAACAGCATATCATTTTAAATGTCAGACTTGTTCCTAGCTTCATAGCTTTGGAGACAAATTATTTCTATGAGTGTTAGCTTACAGATTTGAAGTTACATTATTCTCACTCTCAATTATTATAAATGTTGGATATATCTACGTTATAAGCAGTGTCGAACCGATTTTGAACCCTGGTCAAAATTGTTATTTTAGATCTACAATAGTGAACTCATTTGGAAGTAAAGGTGTATCGATTAATATACGCAACCTATATCTAAATTTCGTCCTAAGGAAATGTTGTAACATGCATGACCCCCAAAGATAACTTAAGGATATACAATGATATGCTGCTCTAATAAAGCGGAGAAGAAGACAATTAATGATATTCTTAGATTTGGCCTGATGGAAATGTCTTTCATAGAATATGGAGGAGTAAATTGTAACAAAAGTGCCGTCTGCTATCAATAGATTATAATGAAAATATAATATTATTAGATAGATTGAAACAAGTTTGGCATTTCCAGTCTGACAATTGAACTAATAGACTAACGGCATAATTCATTATTATAAAAAACATTTCCCGTTAATTATTAATTAATGTCAAATAATGTCTTAGTGAAATATTGTTATGAATTCATTTCCTCTGTTCATTTGGTTATTCTGTTTATAGCCAACCTATTGTTGAGTTTCAAAATAGCCAGATTGAAAAGGCAGTGAGAAGGTAGCAGTAGCTAAGCATAATTATATTCTAACTAAATTTATTGATTAGAATCCTCATAAAATTACTTTAAATAGAACTATATTGATCCATTAAAATACGAAAGCAAATGGCTAATTACAATGTCTTTTATTTCATATTCTCTATGCTGTGTATGCTTATAATTTTACCTACATCAATCGCATATGGTACACTATTAATGTGTTGTCTTCAGAATAAATGAACCAAATAATATCAGTGTATTTTACAAAATTGAAATAATGTAGCACATACCATAAAATAGGCTATATTATTAAAATAAGATATAAATTAAATGATATTAACTAACCGAACACTATTTTGATATGTATTGAATGTTATTTATTGCTTGTATTGTACATCATGGTTGTGTAATATAATAAGGAAATATATATATATATTCTATACAATATACAAGATAAATATGTCTAATCTACCAGGTCTATACATAAATAGATTCACCCCCCCCCCCCCACACCAAAAAAAAATGTGGAGTGAATTTCTGTCAACTAGCGAGTATCCGTTCACTAAATATTATATTCTTCAATGTTGATTATCTTGCATTTATAAATGTAGTATCAAAGTTCAAGACACTATACCTGATCAATACAGTTATCTCATCGTGTTGAATCTAGACAGGGATTATACATCACTAGAGTAGTGATTACGTTTTCGATCTCATCAAAGAATCGATATTGTCATATTATTATCACGTATGCTATGCACAAGAGAACTATAAAAAGTAAAAGGGATAGGCTGGTATAATGAAAAAGAAAGAAGAGATG
>OZ024743.1:97492581-97505081 GCA_964016885.1 Eledone cirrhosa | reverse complement strand
AAGATACTGGCAGTGCTGTTAGGTGTAAATTTGCTTGGTATCTAATGCATTCTAATAAGGATATAAATGTACACATTCTTCTTCAACGATGCAGAAAAGAGTAATATTAATAAGTCATTGATTGTTCTGTCATTTAATATTTACTACGTAGAATATTTGGCCGACAAATCGTTGAATAATGGAGATTTGTAAAACATTGACAGACACAGCTAGCGTTCAGTGACTATTCAAATAGAGCAAATCAAATACAAAATCAAAAACAAAATTAACTAGCTCATGTAATAGTTATTTTTTTTAACGAACTAAATGACAAAGTCTGCAACATTTTGCAAATGGTAGAGATCAATAATTTCCTTAGCTTTGTTAATAAATGAAGTGTTGAAATTCGCAACGCATACTATAATAATGCAAAACAATTAAAATATTTGGATATTTGATTGATATTTAAACGTTAGCTATACCCAAAGAAAGTATAGCTGGATAATTAGATGGAATTTTGAAAACAAATTACCTTGGGAAGAAAAAACGAAAGGAATAATAAGATAAAAACATGTAAAATATTGATTTCTGTCATTTACCGAGGTTCTATCATGTAGGAGAAATCTTGGATCTATTGAACCATTCTGAATATTACTGCTGTTTATTTCGTCGAGCAAAACGGGAGAAAAGCCAAAATGGACTTTGATACGTTTAGAAAGAATGTGATAAGGCATTTAGTGAGACAATTTATCATTTCTGTTCCATCCCGTCCCTTGACTAATATTTCTAAAATACAAAAATGTAATAAAAAATTTAAAAAAATGATAATAATGAGATAAAGCCACTCTCAGAAAAGTTTGAAATGAAAATAAATTCAAGCTGTGTTTTATATAAATTCCTTCTCGTCTGTTTATATAAATTATTTCGAGTCTGTTTATATAATTTGCCTCTGGTCTGTTACATCATTTAACCCTTCTCATATCAACACTCATAAAACCAACTCTGGTTCTATGAGACAAAAGCACTCATTTCAAATGGTCCCTATTTAAATTAGAATAATCAATTTGACATAAGAAGATTTTTACCTTAAGTTACAAATGAATTAAAATAATCCCCCCTCCCCCCGGAGTCCCGTATTACTTTTTCAAATCAAGTGTATTTAATTTAAAATATGACTATAAATACATTTACACATATAATCAACTGCAGCTAACTTTTGATTAAATGTTTTCAAGTTGTCACCTGTTCATTTCTGATGTAAGGGATAATCTATGTAGATCTACACTATAAAATGTCTCATTCCCATTGTAACAATATAGGAAGTTTGGGTGCTATTTACAGCAGCTCGCGTAATAGATAAATCTGTTTATTTCTATGCCAGGAAGGTTTGGATATAACAACGGAAAATCAATAAATAAACTAATCAATCATTCATTCAGATAAAACAAAAGTTTGCCATTAATATTTTGAGAGATACCAACTTGCAACCGATAGACACAATAGTTTATAACTTTGCTTATTAATCCGTATGGTGAGCAAATGGAGTCCCACGTGCTGGCCTCCGCACAGCCCCGGTGGACAGGATGGAGAAGGAGTTTCCCCGGAGGATGGCAAGGGAGATGCGCTGGAAGAGCCATTCCAACTCGCAATGCTCACACCTGCGGTTAGCCAGCTCAGCACCTATGGTGGTGAATAGGAAGGTAGCCCTAGGGCCAAGGACACCAGAAGTCTCCACTGCCAAGGGCATGACTGCGAACCTGTCGTAGAGCGCCCGGTAATAGGAGGGTTTGAAGATTCTCGAGGAGTTAATATACAACCCTGAGGAGCACAACATAAAATGATCAAATGTCAAGCTGAATACCAATATAAGAAGCTTTAAAAGTGATAATTGCACAGAAAATGTAACATTTAGTCAAAGATATAAAGAATTGAAAATATGTTGAAATTTTATCTAATGCCCTCAGAAATTATCAGAAAAGAAACCCAGTGATATCTATCGTTATCTAAATGAAACAAAGCATTAACATTCTACCTTATGTGGTTATGGTGATTGTACTGGATATTGAAATAGTTTAATAAACACAAACTACAATAGCTTACAACAATTAAAACTACGTATTAAAGTGTAGTAAACTTCACTGAATAAACTTCACAAAATTAAACAAAGATATGGGTGACAACTCTAACAATAAATAATTTTAATATCGAGATTTACTTTAGTGGCGTTTAGAATGGTAGCATCTTGTACACGTAAATAAACACGACTCAGACGAAAAGAAATTAAATGAAAATAAAAATAAAAAATTGCAGAACTAATTCTTTACAGGATTTTGCGAAATGTATTATTAATAAATAAACAAATCAATCCCCTGTTCAAATAGTATAAAGTTAAAGTTAAACTCAGCTAAGCAGAGAAAAAGGAAGCAAATATGATACTAATGACATAATAATTACAATGTTTTACTGCAGATTTGATATGTGTATTCACATAGGTACACATTTAGTACGTATGATTGAGTTAGTGTAAATAATTGTAGGTGAGATACAGTGTATATATGCAAAAATGTGAGAAAGATATTGCATGGATTTCAATGCAGAGACAGCAGCGATATATCAAAGAGATAAATTCATTTCATGCAAGGATAATATATGTATTCCTCCTCTTCCACACATACACATACACATACATACACACACATATATATATATGTAAATATACATATACTTATGCACACATACATACATATATACATACACACACACGCACACACACACGCACACGTATATATATATACATACACATATACATATGCACGCATACATACATATATACATATACACACACACATATATATATATGTATATACACATTTACATATGCACACATACATATGCAAATATATATGTACATACATATGTATATATGTGTGCTTGTATGTATGTAAATATGTATGTGATGTTGAATGCAATTATATAGATTTTTTCGTCTTTGTGAACATGAGATCAATTTGCTGGGTTTAACCTTACAGTTAATACGCAAGCTTTTGTATATGTTTATGTGTCTGTGTTTGGGCGTGTATGTGCATGTGTTTGGGCGTGTGTGTGCATGTGTTTGGGTGTGTGTGTGTGCATGTGTTTACATTCTATTTGTATATTGTGTTGTGTCTGTCTGTGTGGCTATGTCTATGTTTATGTTTGCGAGTCTCTGTGTGTATAGTGTGTATAACCACATTATTGTATATATTTATTATTGTGTTCGGAATTGGAAAAAAAAATTGAATAGAGTGCAACAGCTGCAACCGTTTTTGATCGGAAATCGATCTAAGTTGCCGAGACATCATGTATTTAGGAAATAAGAAGTGAATAAAGAGATGAAGGCGACTGCTAGCAGGATCTATAAGTTATACTGCTCGTAGCAGTTTACTCTGTCTTTCGTTGGAGCTATACAGGTTATATATTTGTTGTAAGGTTATTCGTGTCTACTTGTGATGTTTCTGTCGTTCTCTGATTCATAAATATTAAGACGAGCACGTCAGTTGAGAACACATGAACAAATGTCTTCGGAGTGAAATTATGATGGGATTAATGGTGCCAGCAATGTTTACTAAGCCGTTTATCGTTCAAGTAAAGAAATAGATTTGGAGTTATCTTAAATAACTTTAATGTGCCCTTAAAAGTAGGTGGCATTAAAATTAATCCGAGGCTTACTGCAAAAATGAAAAACTCTATGCTTGCTGGAGTTAAGTTTATATGCCATATTATCAATATGTGTGGAAATCACTAGAGAATAAAGGGTAACATCAGTCAAGTCGCACTCACACCCTTATTTCGAGTTCACTTGTCGTTATTTGTATTCTTATTTATTTTGTATCGTATTTGGTGGACAGTCGCATCATTATAGGTTTCCAACGTAACGTGTTGTCAGTTTTGCCATCAATATTTAACACTTTCGCTTATATATAGCCTAGAAATTGATAACATCTCTAAATCTCTGTTTTGAGATTGAAGAAGGACAGATAATTTGCTAGGGGTGTTTAATATGACTCTGAAAGAGCGTCTAAAGAAAATCTTAAAGGATAAACAAGCAACTAGAAAGAAAATTGAATTATATTCAGAAGAAAATAATGTAATAGACAAAGACTCATAGGGCTATAAAATCAATTACTGGTCAATAAAGTCATAACGGAATCTGTATAAAGAGAATGATAAATAAATGCATGGAATTTGATAGTGAAAAAAACTAGCCGTTAGCAACGGGATGTCCATAATAGGTAAATGAATTAAACACGTCATGAGTAAATAACAATTAAATCTCTAGATGCAAACGAAAACGGGAATTAAAATAATAATTGCAATCAATATTTGAAAAGGAATATCATTAGAGAAATCCTACCTCTTACCACTTTGTACCTGCCAGGTGCTAACATATTTAATGATCATGATAAACCAGAATTATAGTGACCAATCAGCCATTCAGAAACATTGTTTATGGATGTCATGAAGTTAGTTGCAGCAAATGATAATTAACCAAAAACATTGCTACAGACATTACACGGATGTACAGTATAAATTGATATTTGGATATCAAATAAAATCTAGAATATCTTGTTAGTTATGTAAATGGAGATACCAGAGATACTCCGAACACGTACTTACAAATATTTAGAAATTCCTGAATTAAGGTACATATATACAAATGAAAGATAGGTTTGGCAGTATTACCTATGACGTTAGAAATAGCTATGTTCCAGAAGAAACTAACTTGATCATTCTACATACATCCGACTACTAAACAAGACCATACATTCTAAGTATAAAAAAAAGTCTGAACCTGCTTTTCACCATGCTATCAACGAAGAGGCTAAATAGACAGCCAACACCTTCAAAGAAGATAAAAATGAGAATGTCTGGCTGGAAGACAGGCCCACTTAAGATCAAAAAGGCGATTTTATAAACAATCTTATCTGCGGACTCATAAACGCCGCCAAAACAGAATTTGGACCAGTAATAGGGTTATCCTTAGGAATACTAATATGATTGTTAGACAACGGTATATATTTAATCAGGAGGAAAATAGTAAAGTATTAATTACTTGGTTTAGCTCTCTCAAACTCCCTAACAAAACCCGGTTAACGTACTTTGATATTATTCACATTAACACTTCGATTTCCAGAGCCTTACCTGATGAGGCCTTGGATTTCGCATATTTTACTAATATTATGAGGTATATCGTTTAGTTATATCTCACCGTAAATACCACTCTTTACTGAGATGGATTGATTAAAGCACTAACAATCATGTATCTATGGGATTATTCGACAGGACGGAGGTATATTATTTGGTGGGCCTCTTTATCTTAGATATGTAACGTAAGAAATTTCCGGAATTTTATACCGGCCTATACCGTGACGGTGGTATATGGAATTATTGTGTTTCGTTGGTATTCATAAAGAAATACGATTTGGTTTTGTATTTATAGGTGCGGGCATGACTGGTTAAAGATTTCGCACCGTAAGTATCCCGCTTGAGACTCATTTCCGCTGTTAGACACCCTCCTTGAGCAAGTGGGTTTTATTACGGCCTCCAGTTGATCCCAGGCCTTGTGAGTGACACACACACACACACACACACACACACACACACACACACACACACACACACACACACACACATATACACACATACACACACACACACACCCACACACACACACACACACACACACACACATATATATATATACAGGAATCTTTATGTTTGAATGTCAGTGGTTTGTGTCTTGTGTCAGTGATCCAGTATGGCTGCGTTCTAAAACCAGTAATAGATACGAGATAAAAGATAGTGTCATTAGAAATTGCCAGCGATCGGTTTGTGTGTCTGGTTCTGCTCTAATTATTCAACCAAGCAGCATTATTCATGCTTCTTATTGCTTCACTTGAAATCACTGATATTTTCTAAAGATTTCAACTTAGCAGTCAATAAAAAGAACCCCGTATATTAAGTATGAAGGAGGGGAGAAAATCGTTTCTGATAAGAAATCACAGTTGATGTCTTGTTAGGTTGATATAAAATGTTACAGGCAGTCAGACAGGTGGAGAAAGTAAATTTGACAGGCCGTAAAAATATATGACCATCATTTATAGTCGATTATGATCAATAGTTCAAATAAACTCAGATTGTATCATCACGCTAGTAACAAAACGCAGAGAACTGTTAAAGAATTTATAGAAGTATTATGACAGAACATACCATATATATCCGTCATGATGTTATTATGCAAAAATATTTATTTCACAACATTTATCATTAGTCAAAATCCCTTCGATAACGAGGTGTATATAGATTCTTATATAGATGAAGGAAAATACCTATACTAATATTGATATACTATATTCAGTAAGTAAGTAGTTTAGAGATAGTGACAGAGCTACTTCGTGGTCAGTTAACCTGTCAGAATCAGCAAATGAATCTACATCTAATTACACAATCTAAACAAATAAAGAAAAAATAAAACATTGCACAATGCAAGACTTGATTCCGCTTAAAAGTGAGGAAGTTCGGAGCTGTGACTCTTTTGATCCTAGTGTGCACATCAACAACATGATTTAGAAGTATTATAAATATACAAGGAATGGTTAGGAAATATCTAATTAAAATGAAAATGAGTTTGCATTTCGTATGAGAATTAATAAATAGTTCTAAAAGAATATCTAATAACACTTAAATGGTTTAATCTAAACGTTAAAGCTTAGTGGTGAAGACAAATAATATACATTCATGAGGATGAATTTAAAAGGCTACTATCCACTATTTAAATTTAATCTATTTATGATCGCTTCAGGGAGTGATACTGTGCGTGTATGCTTTGAAATCTTACCAGCCCCAATCTAAAGATAACTACTGGAATATATACTAAGAATATGTAGACGCCAGACACCGTCGTGTATTTGACAACGAAACACACAGACGCAAACACACAAAGACACATACTTACACACACACGCGCGCACGTACGCACACACACTCACACACACACAATATATATATATATAACGAAGGAAGTGTGGTAAGCAACCAGGTGGACCATAACGCACCTGAGTACTCGATGCTTTGGATAGTAGAGTGGGTAATAGGAAAAGAGTCAGAACCGCGACGGCAAAACTCAAGCCGTTTCGACAGCTATTTCTGTGTGTTACACCTCTATTCTTTTAAATATATATATATATATATATACATTATGAAGAGAGAAGAAACATTTAGATATAATTAGTAATAAAATGTATCATACCTAAACTGTTCCTAAATTCCTCGACTACGTAGTTTCGTGGCATAAACAAAAACAATATATCAAAGATATAGAGTCCTTGCGAGGTCTGCCAACTTATCAAGAGGATACCTCATTTTACTAGTCTCAAGAACGCGTCTACACGACGTGAGAAAGAATCCCAAAAGGCGGAGGGGGAGATAGTCACGCGATATAACGGTCGAGAAACAGAGCTAAGCCTCTTATAACCACGAAGAAAATACCACGGAGGCGGAGGGGGTATTCATATCGAGGCCGTAGAAGAGGTAGTGAAGAAGGCGAGAAGTATGAGTAATGGAAGCTTTCCAGTTGTCCCCACACTTCAAAGATTGCTCGACCAGAGGGAGTTATTAATATATTTAAAAACACACAGATACATGCGGACACACACATATATACATGAATGCATCCGCACCCAACTGTGAGTTAAGGGTGCCAACTTCACCGATGTTGCTCAATGAATGACTGGGACAGACCAATTCAGTTTGAACCAGACTGAACCAGTATCAGAGTTAAAAATACATTATGAAGAGAGAAGAAACATTTAGATATAATTAGTAATAAAATGTATCATACCTAAACTGTTCCTAAATTCCTCGACTACGTAGTTTCGTGGCATAAACAAAAACAATATATATCTCCCCCTCCGCCTTTTGGGATTCTTTCTCACGTCGTGTAGACGCGTTCTTGAGACTAGTAAAATGAGGTATCCTCTTGATAAGTTGGCAGACCTCGCAAGGACTCTATATCTTTGATATATTGTTTTTGTTTATGCCACGAAACTACGTAGTCGAGGAATTTAGGAACAGTTTAGGTATGATACATTTTATTACTAATTATATCTAAATGTTTCTTCTCTCTTCATAATGTATTTTTAACTCTGATACTGGTTCAGTCTGGTTCAAACTGAATTGGTCTGTCCCAGTCATTCATTGAGCAACATCGGTGAAGTTGGCACCCTTAACTCACAGTTGGGTGCGGATGCATTCATGTATATATGTGTGTGTCCGCATGTATCTGTGTGTTTTTAAATATATTAATAACTCCCTCTGGTCGAGCAATCTTTGAAGTGTGGGGACAACTGGAAAGCTTCCATTACTCATACTTCTCGCCTTCTTCACTACCTCTTCTACGGCCTCGATATGAATACCCCCTCCGCCTCCGTGGTATTTTCTTCGTGGTTATAAGAGGCTTAGCTCTGTTTCTCGACCGTTATATCGCGTGACTATCTCCCCCTCCGCCTTTTGGGATTCTTTCTCACGTCGTGTAGACGCGTTCTTGAGACTAGTAAAATGAGGTATCCTCTTGATAAGTTGGCAGACCTCGCAAGGACTCTATATCTTTGATATATTGTTTTTGTTTATGCCACGAAACTACGTAGTCGAGGAATTTAGGAACAGTTTAGGTATGATACATTTTATTACTAATTATATCTAAATGTTTCTTCTCTCTTCATAATGTATTTTTAACTCTGATACTGGTTCAGTCTGGTTCAAACTGAATTGGTCTGTCCCAGTCATTCATTGAGCAACATCGGTGAAGTTGGCACCCTTAACTCACAGTTGGGTGCGGATGCATTCATGTATATATGTGTGTGTCCGCATGTATCTGTGTGTTTTTAAATATATATATATATATATATTTATATATATATATATATATATATTTATATATACGAAGCGAGACCAACCTTGGTTGAATGATACTAAACTGTTTATTTTAAAGTGTTTACATTTACCTAAAAACACCCCATTATAAGACATGTTAAAACATGATACGAACGCCAATTTAATAATAAAATTGCTTCTGTTACTGAATATCTCCACATTGCCGATTACTTTCAAAAGAATTTGAAATTAATAGGCCGCGATTTTCATTAGAAATATGATAAAGAAAGAATTAGTACTTTGATAAATGCACGCGAAAGACAAAGAATGTAGGCCAATTACGTAAAGGAATATAATTATTGTCGCGGGTTTAACTATATCAATATTTCATTATTATTCGGTGGTGGATTGGCAGTATCGGTAGCGGGTCGGACGCCATGCTTTGCAGCAAAGAGCTACGGCCCTTTACGGTCTGAGTTCAAATCCCACCGAGGTTAACTTTGCTTTTCATCCGTACAGGGTCGATAAAATAAAGTACCATTAATGCACTGGGAAAATTGCTGGCCTTGTGCCAAAAGTAGAAATAATTATTATTTGAGAATTCGGTTGAAACTATGAATTTAAACCGCACTCAAATTTTGACTACGATTCGAGCAGAACTGAAAAATTAGTTATGTTTCGATTAAGTTCGATTTAACCCCACCTTTGTCTTGTTACTTTTCCTCATTTTTTAACACTCTTTTCGCTTCTTAACCCTCTCTTTCTTTCTCATTTGTCTTTTACTTTGTTTTCATTCTATGTTTGCTATATATCATTTAAACATTTAGGATGCACTGAAGCAGCAACATAAATTGAGATCGAATCTCACACACAATCTCAAAGTCTCAAATTTATACTAGTAGATTTACATACAAAAACATACATCAAAACATCCACTTGCTCGCACTTGACCTGCCATACACACAAACACACAGACACACACACATACACACACAATCACACACACAAACACTCACGCACACACACACTCTCTCTCTCTGACACACACACACACACTCTCTCTCTCACACACACACACAGACATATATATATATATATAATATATACTCGTATCCAGGCACCAAATCAAATTCATACATACATGGTCTCTAATTTGGATTCTTGCAACAGCGACAAATTACTATGCAGATCTCAATTCAGACCATATATTTATATATATATATATATATATATATATATATATATATGTGTGTGTGTGTGCGTATTTGACTGCGTGTATGCATGTATATATACATATATATATATATACATACATATAGGCGTGTGTGAATATATATTTATATTATACATATATGTGTGTGTGTATTTATTTATACATATATACACACACACACAGATATTTACGTATATCTACCTATCTATCTACCAATCGATATACACATATAAATAAATATATGTATATGTCTGAGTGTGTGTGTGTATATGTGTTTGTGAGTGTGTGAGAGTGTGTGTATGAGTATGTATGCGTATGTGTATCAGTATGTGTGTGTGAGTGTGTATGTGTGTGTGAGTGCGTGTATGTGTATATGTGTTTATGTGTATGTGGATGTGTGTGTGTATGTATGTGAAGAGTAAATAAGATCACACAAAGACATGAATAAAACAAGAGTCATGTCAAAAACTAAAGCAAAATAATACATTGGATCTGAAGTAAAAGCAATTTCACAGATGAATATATGTGCAGATAACATGTTAATTCATGTTACCTAATCTAACTTGTTTATCTGTTTTTATAGTTGGCGATTGAACCTAGCAAATGATCTGTAAATTTTAAGTGCTAAGTGACTGATGAATACTATAGGGCAATAGGTAATTATCAGTTTCATAGAATAAAGTAATAAAAAGAAAACCAGATATACTTTGTATGATATATTTTAAGTCACTTTAGAATTACTTCGATATCAAGGGAGCCCTGTTTACGGTGGTCGCTCTACCGGTTACAATACGAATAGCTATCACTTGGGTTTTGAAAAGTATAGATACATTATATATATATATATATATATATATATATATATATATATATATATATATATATATATAAAACGAAATACAGTCATGTATCTTAACTCAATTTATTGTGTGTAACAATTGTTTCGCTGGCAGACAGCTCGAGACACGTTCATTGTGTGGATCTGTCTGATTCCGACCTGCAGGTTCGTCTGACACTTCTAATAACTTCGGATCAAATGTTCTCATATATATATATATATATTTATATATATATATATATTTATATATATATATATATATATATATATATATATATATATATATATATATATTTTTATTAGAAAGTGAGTTTTTTTTACAAAATGAAAAATAACCGAGGTGTCCTACACGAGTGAGAGTATAAAGGAAAAAAGATGAAATCGAAAATGCAACTGGAGTCTAGTCTTATTTAAAAAAAAAATATATATTTTTTGGTTCCTTTACTGGTTTCGCAGATCTTCTGCTTTTCAAAAGTAGAGTTGAGATGTAGGGTCTGTGGTTTTTCTCACATATATATATATAAATATATATATATAAATAAATATATATATATATATATATATATATATATATATCCAAGTAAGTATGTTTTGAAACAGTGAGCAGGTTTGAAATTGGAAAATAGAATAGCTTTCACCGTATTTTTGACTAATGGAATTTTAGCCTGATAATGGGGTTTAGAACCCTCAGATAAATGGAAAAAAATGAGTATTGACGTACATGTACGTCAATACTCATCTTTTTCCATTTATCTGAGGGTTCTAAACCCCATTATCAGGCTAAAATTGCTTTAGTCAAAAATACGGTGAAAGCTATTCTATATATATATATATATATGATGTAGTTCTAGATATTTAAACAGACAGGTTTTATTTATTCTTTTACCGGATACATTCAGCCTTATACTGCATCGATGCATGGCACCAAATTGAAGAGATACTAGTTAATTATATCGATCCTAGCACACTTTTCAAGTGAGCTATTTATTTTATTGATCTATTTCTGAAAAGATGCTATGTTCCGGAATACAATTAAACAGTAGTTTCATCACTCACATACACACACCTAAAAATATTAGCAGCTATAATCGAGTAAAGTTCTCTGGAGACCTAAAAAACTGGACAGATATGCCTGCGACGAATAGAACTTCGCACATCTCGGATGCTTACTGATACCCAACGTTTCTGCTACCAGGGGTATTTTTCGATTTTGTCGTCTAATATTTATATTGATCGAATATTATCGAGTTCAATTGCGCTGGAACGCATACAGCTCAAATTTCACGTTTTTCCAATACTTCTGAAGTCAACCACTATATTTACACTTTATGCTACAGACTTAAATGTGTGACCAGCGGCTCTTTAGCGTAGTGATTAACGCATTCACTGAGTTGCTAGAGATGCTTCAGAAGGCATTGATCAACCCCTGACTATAGTTCAAGACACGGACCCAAGGTTACTCGGCGAACTCATTATATATGTAGTCAAGTATGATCAAAGCTACAACGGCTTTACTTATAGGTCTGATGGATCAAATATTACTTCATGTAAACAATATGT
>OZ024743.1:97442581-97482581 GCA_964016885.1 Eledone cirrhosa | reverse complement strand
GTAGCCACGACATGCTTAGCCCTCCCCGTAGAAGTTACAGTAGCAGATGGACCACCTCAATGGAACATGAAAGGGGGCGGGGCATGATGGTCAGGTGGTAGTAGATGGCGGACACATTATCGATCCATCCGTCAAGGTCAGGCGTCCCTGTTGAACGGTAATCGATTTGCCTTTCCATGAGCCGAGCTGCAAACCCACTGTCTTTTTCGGGTTGATCTTTGCTCCCGTCAACATTTCTATTTGTCCGAACACCTCTATTTTCGAAGCCTTTTACACCATCATTGTGAGGTCGTCTGCATGTTCTTACGCAGGCCTTCCACGTCCCGCTGTGATCGGGAGGCATTGTAACAGCTCCAGCTTCTGTAGTAGTGATTCAAGTGTTAGTATGTACAGTTAGGGGCACAGAGATCGTCTTAGAAGGACCGGGGACACGATCGGGAACGGTTCATATAGGTTGCTTTACTTCCTTTCTTACAGCACACACATTAGCTCTGATTCATAATAATAATAATTTTCTACTTTTGGCACAAGGCCAGCAATTGCCCCAGTTCATTGCTGGTACTTTCCCATAGTGACCTCGTAAGGAAAGGATGAAAGGCAAAGTTAACCTCGGCGGGATTTGAACTCAGAACGTAAAGCGCTATAACTCTATGCTGCACAGCATGATCTCTGACGCTCTACCGATACTGACAAACCACTGCCTTAATATTAATAACAATAGTAATGATGATGATGATGATGAGGAGGAGGAGGAGGATGAGGATGATAATGATGAACATGTAGATGATGATGATGATGATGATATACTAAAAATATTCATTTGAATAATCATTGCCGCTCGCTGCGAATGAATCCATACCTTGAATTATTGATGAAAAACCGACACATTTCTTATTATTTTGAAGTGTATTACAATTTAGTTAAAATCGTGTAGTTTTGCAGTTTCTATATCTATTTACTTTGCAGCTGACTTCGTCTGCCGCAAGAGAATTTTCACATGTCTTACTCTCAGAATACAATTTTATTCTTTCCTACTAAATGTAGCAATGTCATCATCTTGTCGCCAGTTATTTAATCTCCGTCTTTGAAAGAGAATTAGTGAACAAACAAATAAATAAATAATTAAATAATCTTTCCAAAGCAATTCGTCCTACGTATTTTGAAATGAATAGAGAATACATTTTTAAAACTACATTCTTCAAATTGAAATGCATCGAGATTCTTACGCGTGTTCAAAATTACCTCGTTACAAATCATAGGGACTGATAAAAGAAGCTATTGAACAATACTTTGTTGTTTACATAATTCAGTTCCCCTGTTCATTCTAATGCATAACTGCAACTAAGTTACAAATAGTTTCCAGCCATATATATATATATATATATATATATATATATATATATATATATATATATGTGTGTGTGTGTGTGTGTGTGTGTGTGTGTGTGTGTGTGTGTGTATGTGTGTGTGTCTGATGGTAACTAAGATGCTTCGATAGGCGGTATGCCGGTTGAGTACTCTATGCTCTTACAGAGCAGAGCATGATATAATAGAAAACGAAAAATCAGTGATGCATCTTAACTCAATTTATTGTGTTACAATTGTTTCGCCGGCGGACAGCTCGAAACGCGATCATTGTGTGGATCTGTCTGATTCTTGACCCGCAGAGAGAATATGCTCCGAAATCATTAGACATGTCCGTCGAACCTGCGAGTCCAGAATCAGACAGATCCACAGAATGATCGCGTCTCGAGCTGTCCGCCGGCGAAACAATTGTAACACAATAAATTGAGCTCAGATGCATCACTGATTTTTCGTTTTCTATTATATATATATATATATATATATATATATATAGAGAGAGAGAGAGAGAGAGAGAGAGGAGCTTCTACAGGACTAGAACTGTTCCATTCGTGAGAAATTATCAAATATATATATATATATATATTTATATAATGTATTGAATAAGATCATGACAATTATTAGGGTAGTGACAAATTATGCATTTCAAATCCCTTTCTAAGCTGTAATATGTGGTATCATTATAAAATTACGTAGCATACATTGGTTTGTTATGATAGTCTCTACTCATTCAACACGTGCCTAATGGTTGCTTTTATAAGCCACGAAAACTAACCAGCCATTAATGGATACCACTGGGTTGTGTGAATCAAATAGTTGATCTGAATGTCTGTCCGTATAACCAATCATCTTTCGAATGAATATTTTCAAATGAATTAGAAATACTGATCTCATTATATACAAAAGAAAAGAAATAGATATATACTCACCACCATAGGCGCTGAGCTGGCTAGCCGCAGGTGTGAGCCCCACGAGTTGCAATGGCTTTTCCAGCGCGTCTCCTTTGCCGTCCTCCGGGGATACGCCTTCTCCATTCTGTCAGCCGGGGCTTCGGGGAGGCCACCAATATGATTGATTGACTTGTCATTTTATCAGTTAGATAAAAAAAAAACTAGTTACAACACTCTGATATCTATATATACTTCGTTAAGAAACCTTTAGAAAAAGGTTTTTTCAGTTTTAGACAATCTTGAATTAGTGAATCACTTGGATTCTTTATCATGATTTCTATTTTCTTGATAAATTCTATTCTGTTCCCCTTTAAATATAAATGATAACATTGTAGAGAATCTACTTACTTTAGTCACTAACACTTCACCAAGACATTCGTTTTCTAATATTACGTTTAGTTTTCTATACACCACTAATGGGTTAGGGGAATATGTTCAAGCGATAACCGTCCCATTTTCTCTGGTATTGTATATACTGTGGTATCCACTTTCAAATGTTTCTTTATAATATCGTAAAATGTGATATGAAGGAGATTTGGCTGCTATTTCTCGCAGGTTCTAATCCCATGCAAATATGTGAGGAGTAATATAACAGTATAGCCAAATTATAGAGACTTACATACAACACATCGGTCATTAAGTATACTACTTCTATATAATTAGAAACAGTTACGTATTTAATGAACTGGCTTTTTCTACTTCGAAAACAACGAACATTATTTTATTTACTTAGACAAGACGACTGAAATTTAAAATGATTTAAAAGAATGGATGTGATAAATAGTCCACAGGAACATTGAAGCTTTTCTAAAAATAGAAATCAGATAAGTTCTTTACTAGGTAACCAGCTACGTACGAGAATACGTTATAAAACAAATTATATTTGACACTTATTTACACGATATTTGATATTTTATTCCCTTTATGCGTCACAATCTATTAAAAGACTGTGAATATTGTAGCTGATGAGAACCAGTCATTAGTATCTTCAAAAACTGATGCTTTCTTCGTAAGTTAATTTCCACATTTATTTTTACCATAAAACAGTAACATCAGACATAATCTAAACGAACTAATTTAAATCATAAGCAACATTACTGTTATTTGAATTCAAAGTCTGCAATCTGCTAAACCTAAATCAAATGTATTTGTTGTCTCTTTCATATATATATATATATATATATATATATATATATATATGTGTGTGTGTGTGTGTGTGTGTGTGTGTGTGTGTGTGTGTTTGTGTGTGCATATATATATATATATGCATATATCAATTTAAAATCTCATCACAAACATCTTTGCAAATCTTGTTAGACTTCTAATTTCTTTACTGATTGTACCAGAAAAGAAAACAGAAATAATTCTATAAATCATTGTTAAACCGATAGTTTACAAGAACAATTTTGTGTTGAAATCATGAAACCGAAATAGAATTGATGAAATTTTGGTAATGTGTTTCGGAAAGGTGAAAAATAAGAAATCTCAGAAATTGAAGAAAAATACAAATTTAAAATAAATTTGACATTAATTGGCAAGTATTAAGTTCCATGGTATCTAGGTATAACTTGGATTAGTTTTTAAACAATGTAAATCTGTATATGATATGTTAATTATTTTGACTACATAATGGCTCGAGACTAGGATATGTGAATAGGAAATTACACTGTTTATATATTTCTCAGTGCATTCATAGCGTACCGTAAATGAATCATGAATGCAATTGGAAGCAAAATCCGAAAATACAAAAAGTACTGGAAATTATCTTCTCTGCAAGGCGATACTTTCAGCAACCGGATAATCTCTATGGTTTAAAAAATTGAACATATATTACATTCCAGAATCATTGAAGCTGAATTCGTGATTCCCTTGATCATGAAAGGAATCTACCTCTGAGCCGGGTTCCTAATTTTTGATACCAATTTCAAATTTATGGATATACAATTTCGCTGTAATACATTTGTGAATGTCACGGACATCGTCACAATTAATTGAATGAGGAATTTCTGTCTGTTCCAACAGTAAACATTACAGTTGACATAATCAACATACTCGTGAAGTTAATGGAGTATCATTCCACAGACATGTGTACCCTTAACGTAGATCTCAGAAGGATTCAGGGTGACATAATATGTTAAGGTACAATTAATATTTGCGATCTGGGGCAACGTGTAATAGAGTTTTCCTCTAGGAGAGGGGTCGACGACAGGGTCGATCTCACACTCGCATAATAGTGAGACTATAACCGTAACCACTAAGTCTCTCTAGTTCGTATATTATACTTAAAGTGTCAAAGAAAAACATCTAGACAGTCGCTGGAATTACAAGATCCAATAGTCACTATACCCTAATATTAACGGCTGATAAAGAGCATTATCTAATGCGCCCAAAACTATATAGTGTCAGACGGAACAATGGAAGAGTGCCGGATAGAACCCATTGATTATACATCTGTTTAACCATAGTAATATTATAGATACACAACAACAACGACGACAATATCAACAACAACGATCTATACATTACGCGAGAAGAAATGGTTTATTCTATCACTACTAAATCAATTATACCTGTGTCTTGTTATAAAGAAAAGGCCCCAGCAAGAAATGAACTGATCACTTAAAGTAATGACACAAGAATGATTCACTCTGTCTAGCAAACAGAAGTCAGATAAACTGTTAACAGCTTATTTATTTTTCCTTCCTGCTAAGGCTAGCAATGCATCGATACGTTTAGATGGATTATTTCCCAATCAGTAATCCATTTGAACTTTTAACTGAAAGCTTTTTTATCTCTAATAATCCAAACTCTATAATACTAAGCAATGCATTTGTCCTTGAGAAGTAGTTAATTAGAAATTGGTTATCATAATCTGTTGCTAACACATACTGTTAACTAATGTATGGATTTAAACATCAATTTTCATACAATAGTGAAGAGGCGGAGGCTCACCTTGTAAGGTCACATTGTCCACTGCAACACTCTGTCCCTAACCATTCCCCGGGAGACGGTTAAGGGAGAACAAAGAAAAGGCAGATGAGGAAAACTTAGTCCGACATCTAGGACTTGACAGTTCAGAACCCTGCAACGTTTTGGCGCTTGATGGAGGGAAGGCGCCAATATGCAAATGTTGACAACAAAAGTGCCTATTGTGGTATCACATTGATACGTTACAGGAACTTTATTGATTGATTTCACCTTCACCTCAATATATGTAGGTAAATGTCTCTCTAAAATCTGTCTGAAAGTTTTAGTACATGGAAAGATAAACCAAAAATGTCCCAACGGAATGGTGGAGAGATCCGATGCTGAAATTCTATCAATGTCAACTATGGATAGATCTTAAGGCAATGAGAACAAAGGAAATGAAGGGTTTTCTATTTCATCGTAAGCAGCAATAAATGTGTTTAAAAAATAACGGGGTGAAATTTTATTTTTGAAAAAAAAATAGTAAATTCATTGGGTAATGGGTTTTAGTTAATTTCAATTCATGTAAACTTTTTTTCCCGGATTGTGCTACATATCACTTTAGAGGGAGAAAGAGAGACCCATGAGAGAGAAAGAGAGAGCCATGCGAGAGAATGAGAGATAGATAGAGAGCGAGAGGGGGGGAGTATGTATACTTATGCAAAGGTGTTCCTATAGATAAAAGTAAAACATTTTTCTCACACGTTCAAAATTAGGTGTGTGGATATCCTCAACATATGTAACATTCCTAAATCCATCGTTGATTGGCGTTAGAAAAATACCAGATGTTGGAAGATATACCTAATAAGTATAAGTGACTGGCAATCGTGTAGTCGACGGTAGACTAGTAAACAACATTAGTCAACATTGATGGTGTACGAGTATCGAAAATGTCAGTATTTAGTTCAATATATTATATTTGAGAATGTGTCTTGAGTCCGAATAACACCGAGGTGTATTTTGATTTCCAACCTTTCGATATATATATATAAAGTACCACAATACTAGTACGACCCTTTGTTCTAGCACTTGATACATACTGCATTTTCTGTGGATCAAAGAAAAAGTTGAGAGGGAGATTGTGTCACCATTGTCGCAATGAAGTTCTGCTCCTGATCGTGGCGGGTACTTGCTCATCGATCTTTGAATACTTTATATAACCCTAGAAGGATGAGAAGCATAGTTTACCTCGACAGCATTTTATCACAGAATATAATTATTTCTACTGTTGGCACAAGGCCAGCAATTATTCCAGTGTATTACTGGTACTTTATTTTATCGACCTCGTAAGGATGGAAGGCGTAGTTTACTTCGACAGCATTTGATCACAGAATATAATGGGAGGCAATTATTTGCGAAACTCCATTTTTCTTCCTCTCGATTTCTTCAGAAGTTTATATTAATATTGTAAAAGCCAAATAGAACTCATTCTTAAGATGGTGGTCTTTGACTTCATATTACAGGAAACTGTCACATTGAGAATAACAATATAGACATTGGAACTAATGATTTCCAGTGAACTCTTACGAAGACCTTTAATTGTAAACACAATTTCAATGGAGACCTACACTTCATTTCAACTACCCCCCCCCCCCCCCCCTCTCCTCCCATCTTAAATTGTATTATTAAGACTGTAGATATTACTCTTAACGCCTGGATCATCATATATTAAGAAGTTTGGGCTAAATTATCTTTGAAAATGCTCAGAATATAAAAGGAAAGGTCAAAATGAAATAAACTTTAATTACACCAATTAAAATTATTTTAATTAGTCGAATTAATAAAAGTATCATTTGTAACACAACTGACACTTGTACGGTGGATATTCTAGTGGCAGAGTTAGGAAAATACATATTTGCTACGAAAGGACGAGGTCAGAATTTATTGAAGCCGGGAAAGAGAAGATACGAACGTCTGTTCTTTATAAGGTTAATAGCAACGTGGTCTGCTACAATATTGATTACTTTTAATTAGACAGTTTCAATTAGATTTATATGTGAGAAGCCATAGCCAAGTGATTTGATCCCAATATCTCCCTTCTATCTCATTGAGATTCAAAGTGTAAATTTCAAAACTAATATTAATTCAAATATCACCAATCAAGTTTGCTCTACAGCTGAAGCTTGTTATTGTTTTACCTTTCTTTGACTTCTACTTTTTTTTTTGTGGAATTGATAGATCGTCGGAGGAAATGTCTTGTATTTTTATGAGCATAGATTTATGATATGAGTTGAAATCTCACCGAGGGATCTGTTTTTCATCATATCAAAGTCAATGGAAATAATGTACTAATGAAATACTGCTGGTCAATATTATCTACCGTATGTACCTGCTAGATGCAAGGGCTTTTACTTAACATAGAATTCAATATACCTGCGTAAAGGTACATGAAATGACCACTGTTAAAATGCCTTTAATCATAGGTATGCTCGACCAGGGTTGATCAATAATAGTATATATTTATCATACATATATAATTCACAGAGATAAAGACATGGAGATACATAAACAGAAATTGGTAGATACATCAGCGTTTAAATATGTAGATCAAAATATGATATCAAATTACAGAGAAATAAGCCAAAAATATATACACAATTGAAAAACAGTAAAGTATGTTATCTCATCCGCAATAAAATTAGATAAATAATCATTTCTGCCCGGAACTTCCTCAGGTTTATATAGGTCTCTCCTTATATAATGAACAACATTAATAATATTATTAATTTAACTTACATTCGTGTGATATATATATATATATTTAATAAATATTTGCTCTATGGTTCTTATATATTTGATATATATTTATCCTTATGGAGCCCTCTTTGGATTTTAGTCTTCAAATTTATTATTATTACTATATATATATATATATGTAGAGGGTGAGTAATATTGTAGAACAATAAAACTATGCATATATCAGATAAGTAGCACTCAACAGTTGGTAGAACTGGAGTATATATTAAAGAAGAAATTAAAAGATCGTTAAAGAAGTTCCATATATATTATTATGCGCATTTCGAAAACAACATCATCCTGGGACAAAAATTCTGTTCTCATTAGATAAAATAAGGTAACATGATATGAGGCCTAAAAACACTTGTCAACAGGAAAGTGCAAAACCTACATATATATATATATATATATATATATATATATATATATATATATATATATATAAGCAAAGGGATATTTAAGGGATATTTGTTGGTAATTCAACAAATATATTTATAACAGATTCGAAGCACTCGACAAGTTTTCTGGAGTATAATATCAATGATATTAATAAATGGAAACTATATTTATAAAACCATATTTATTGTATTATATATATTTCAAGGGTACCAAAACTTTGGTACGCCCTCATCAGATAAAATACAAAGTTGTACCGTTAAGGTATCATTCATGGATATGTCAATATTTATAAAACAAACTTTGTATTTTATCTGATGAGAGCGTACCAAGGTGTTGGTACCCTTGAAATATACATAATAGAATAAATATGGTTTTATAAATATAGTTTCCATTTATTAATATCATTGACACACACACACACACATATATATATATATATATATATATATATATATATATATATATATATATATATATATATATATATATATATACACATTCTTCCACTTAGATTATACGCTTTTAATGTTGTTAATAAAGCTATGCATGGAGAGTATATAGTTTATTGAGGTAGTAATATTAGATGTATAGATAAATTGAAATAGCAAATAATGAGTCATAACTCAGTGCAAGATATGATCTGTTGTAAACTTTATTTGAATTATTGATTCATTAAGATTCTACTGCAACGGTTAAAACTCTTTCAATAAACGAGATGAAGTTATCAAAATGTAATGATCGAACTTGGCTTCATGGCTACATATTAAGCTAACTTGGTGATTAAGCTATTCTGACATAACTGTTAGAAATCTTTGCTTAATTGTCTTTATTTATTTATTTATTTATTTATTTATTTATTTATTATTGTTGTTATTATTATTAGTAGTTTTGTTGTTGTTGTTGTTACTGTTCTTATACCTTTTCCACGCAGTCTAGATGGAACATTCAGCGGAGTATTTAATCACATGTCAAGCAACAACACGGACCTTAGACAGGTAATACTTCCCCTAAAATGAGTGCAGTGACTAGAAAGTTTGATGCTTTTATGATCCAAATATTGCACGGTTTGCCAACCACTTTAAGGAGTCTTTGACTTTCAATGGGATCGTCTCTGATATCCCGATCACAACTAGTATCATTTTCACATTACCCTCTCGCATTCCAAACAGTGTTGCTCTCCCCACTTCCAATTTGAACTACCTGTTGACTTTTTAAACCTGTTTACTCGCAAAATTCATGTCATTTGTTATGGCTACCTCTATCATCTGGTAGTATATCTTTCTTGTTAAATACCACAAAGTCCAATCGACGATGCTCGGTTTCTCTATCAGTCTGAAAATCAGAAGCCCAGAATATCGTTGTTTTCCAATCCCCAGCATTAACGAGACACATGCTCATACCAATTCTCTATTACTTTGTGTTGGTATTTACAACATAACAGCCAATGCTTGTGTTGTTGCTGCTGCTTTTCGTTACTACAATCGTTGTTGTAATTGTTGTTACTAGACTGATCAACTTTAGCGTGTTTAGTAGTAGTAGTAGTAGTAGTAGTAGTAGTAGTAGTAGTAGTAGTAGTAGTAGTAGTAGCAGCAGCAGCAGCAGAAGTAGTAGTAGTAGTAGTAGTAGTAGTAGTAGTAGAAGTAGTAGTGATAGAATCTCCAAATGCTTTTTTGCGGTGCTGGTAGCAGTACTTTTTCAAATGCTTCTGTGGTGGTGGTGATGAAGTAGTGGCGGTGGTGGGGACGGATGAAGTAGCAATGGCGGTGGTGATGAAGTAACGGTGGTCGGAGGGTTGATTGAGTATCGGCGGTGGTGGTAATTATTATTATTATTATTATTATTAGAATTACAGCATCATTAAATCCTTGAAAATTTATACTTTCTTTACCATTATATTTTAATTTTTGCTCAGAGCTTTGTATAAAGAAGTATAATCCCTCAGGTTATGTTCTTAAACACCTTTTGTCCACAATCTTCGAAAATATCAAGATGTGTATTTAGATTTTATCAGCAGCACAGTAAATCTAGAAAATATATTAGTTTCTCAGCTAATGAACAACGTATTTCTGTGCCTACTTGCTTTATTAAATGAAGTTAATGTTTAGCACAAAGTAAACAGATCAGAATTAATTAAAGACACGGGTAACATGATGCAAAAGGCAGGCAGAACTGTAAAGCTGGGCAGGAGTAAACATGAAAATAAGTGTGCCAGCTACAGGAAATATACTAATTTTATACTGTTCTGGTCAATTTGTTTGATTTTACGTCACTCTGCAGTCAATATCGGTAATTAGAGAGTAGGTAATTAGCACAGAGACACTTCCCCATACCCTACCTATAAATATTGATTCTACTAGTATTCGTGTCTTTATCATGCTGCTATGTCTTTCTCTCACTCTCCTTCTCGTGCCCGCCACTCTTTCGTAACTCCCCTTCCTCCTCTAATTTTATTTTTCTAATTCTATATCGCTTACTATCTTCCTATTTACTTCTTCTTTACTTTCTCTATTGTCATTTACTCTCACTTTCACTTCCTGAATAGAGTGCCAACTGAAATATATATAGTTAAAGAATATACCATCTCTGCCAATTACATTATCCTGCCTAGGGTTACGACCATGTTGCTGCGTGTACAATTGTAATGAGGTAACCGCTGGCAAAGGGCGTATTTGCAACAAATATTGTAGATATTCAGTGTTCAAAAATATAAAAAAATGTAATCCTATCCTTATTTATACAATTTTAATTGATAATTTCTAAATTGTAAGAGTAGCTTGATTGTACAAGGATAATATTTTAAATGAATGTTTTAGGTTTCAAGTGCTTAATTGATAATATAGATGAGTCGATGTTTCAAGAACGTTGCTTCTGGAAGAATATAATGTTGAAGTACTAAGCCCATGATCTAAACTACTATATACCATAGAAATATACATGTATCATAAAAGGGAGTTAATAAAGATAAATCAAGGCATGGATGAACGTGCGATAGAAGACAATTTCGTAATGTCCTCATAATTGATAATTTAGTTTGATTACGTAATCAAATAATTGGGTGTGTCCCATCGAGGAACACTTATTGTTGATCTACATCAATTAGTAGTAAATCAAAAAATATTTGAAATGTACAAATATGTGGTTTCAGATTCACCTTCTAGAATTTAGTAAACGGAAACTACAGACACCCGTCTCAGGAGAGCGATAAAATGTTTCCCGGCTTGAAGAAATATCTCCTGGATTCGATATAATGGACTAAATATGACTCAGCAACTGAAATCCGTAAAAGAAAGGAATTAAACTAAACTGTAAATGTGATATTTCCAAGAAAGATAATTCACAAAATATATTTGATCTAGCTTGTTTAGGATGAAAGAAATTTCATATTAAAAAATGTTTGGGGGCGGTCGAATGTATTGCTGTGAGTCGTTCCTCCGCAAATTTTGCCACTATTTCTAGAAGGTTGAATGACCATACAGTGTCCTTATTTGACTCACGGAATATGATATTTGAATTGGGATAAATAAGAAAAGGTTCAGAATTTTGATATGAGGAGTCTAAGTAAATATAGACATTATCATCAATTATATATAAAACTTGCCGTCTGTTATTTTATTTTTAGATCTAAGAAATGTTCTAACATACAAATAGCTTTAATACTACACATTCTCTAGCAAAAGTACATAGTTTTATTTTTAGAGACTGAAATGACTTTTAAATTCATAATGGTGTTTTATTTAGAACGCTTGATGTTATTTTGTTGGATATTTCCTTAAATCAAAAGCTTTTATGGTTTCCAAACATTTGCCAAATTTAGATTGTTCAGTTTCAAGCTATTAGAACAATAGTAATCCTAGATGAGGCCATTTCAATCCTAAATCTTTCTCCAGTTATTTGGATTTGATTATTCAAAACCATATAGGACATCAGAATGGCAGTTTTTGGTAGAGCGTCAGGCAAAATGCTTTGCAATATTTAGTTATGAATTTCTACATTCTGTGTTCAAATCCCTGTGAGATCAACTTCTATTCTCTTGCTGCACATTTATACATTATAATTTGTGCTGTATGGTAATTAACGACGATGATATAAATTACATTTGATCCTGTTTTAAGATGAATGCCTTATCTAATGGAAAACATGTTAAACAATATTCTGGAGATATATTCGCAAAGGATTTATTTATCGTTACGCTGCATAGACAATGATTGTCGGAGTTGGTTAGCATCAGGTCAACACTCCTAACCAAGCACATCTATGATCAAATCGTTCCAGCCATGAACATTCCCATCTTATTTAGAGACAATGCATTCGGGTAAAGCTTACCTAACGTCTGAGGGTAGTGGAGAATTTAGCTGCTATTTCTAACAAGCAGGACGACGTTTTGGGAGATTCTCATTATCTATATTTTCTGCACTTACTCCAGAAAAACATATACGCATAGGTTTATTTTGAATTTATAAACTGAAAATAATTGCAGTTTGATTTTGTATTAATTAATACTTGCATCCATTCTACAAATGGATGTGAATATCCAGTACGCCAAAAGCGTTAAATTTCTATGATAATCCACAATATTTTCTACCATAAATAAATGTATATATATACAGAGTTATAATTCGTTGAATTAGCAGATTTGAGCAATGGTGTCAGTACCGTCAGTGTCCAATTTGCCTTCCATCGATTCTGATTAAAGTTAGAGCAAACCCAGTGGTGAATTTGGCGCTTGGCGAAGAGGAACATAATGAAGTGTGTGTCTGTGTTTGCTCGAGTTAGCATTGTACATACTTTCATTCATATTCCATTGTGTATTATATCCTCTTTTTATATTCACAGAGAGGTCGCAGACACGTATTAATAATCAAAGAAACACTACAAAATTGATACTACTCACATAAACATATAAATGTTTGAATAAAATCTACAAATTTATAAAATTCTGTCTTCTTGCGAAAGCACAGTACACATATCTAAATCATAATAAAATGCGAGTCATGATCGTAGTTTCTATATACTCAGGGCCAATTCAGATTGTTTTTGTCAGCTTAAGAATCAGAACAAAGTTGTAATTAATTCAAATAAACATAATTATTTGAGTAGAATCTCCAGATTACATATCCATTATAAATTTCATTAGGTACTAATTACAAAATATAGATAGAGATGTTGCATATTAAATTATTTTCTGATCCTTTTATTAGGGTGAAGAGATGTCAAAATTCCATTCTGATTGAACTATTAAAGTATTATCTTACTTCAGTACAGCGAAGTATAATTCTAATTGATAAGAGCAGATTACTTAAATCCTCAATTGGTACTTGCAGCTTAGGTTAAGCCGTTTTGGTTGCTGCATCTATATAAATGAAGATTGAAATAACCAGAAAAAATGATGCCTTTCTATGCCGGATATCAAAATTTGGTTCGAAACTTTCATTTGATTTATAAACAGTGTGTAGCTTAATTTCTTCCGAGAATACATTTGAAAAGGAGAATAATATAATTTTTGAAAATCGTTATTGTTAACAGCGCTGATTAAACTGATCTATGCTTTACTAACTTCCTCTTTACAGACAAAATATACAGGAATACATTATCCATTGTTCCATGATTGTTTAATTTGAGAGAGATTTAGCTCGTCTTTCTGGCAGGTTGAGGGACCACTCTGAAGAAACCTGTTTTGGCTTATTTTAGAGTAAAGTAGTATATGTTGGTTTTATGGTATTTTCTGAATTTCATTTCAGTCATCACTCATTAAAATACGTACATTATTGAAGGCAAGATGCACAAGCACACACACACACACAGACACACATACCCACACGCACAGACACACAGACACACATACCCACACGTACAGACACTCAAACACCCATACATGTTCACAAGGAACATAAATACACACATTTGTAGTGCTTTCGTTATTTATTTATGCTAAAAAGGATGGAAAACATTTCACATGGTTTAACATACAAGAAGAATCTCTCTACTCATATCTGTAAGGTTTTTGCTAAAACACTACTTAATATATGTGCATGTATATATATATACGTATATACTTACATACATACACACACACACATATATATATATATATATATATATATATATATATATATATATATATAGTGTGTGTGTGTATCTACGTACGTACGTCCACACGCATACATCCAGGCACACACATAGAGAATTAACATAGAATTAAGATAGAGTATTAACATATAGGTTTTCAATGTGTTAAAAATTTAAATTTAAAATGGAAGTACAAGGAGATGAATTTCAAACATAAATTTATAGTCGATAAATCTAAACTAGAGAAATATAAGTACTAAAATGTTGCCATTACTTCACGTACAATAAATTGGGTGGCATTTATACACAATCACATATATGTACACACTCCTCTCTCCAGTACACGGACACACACAAATACACACACACACAAATACACACACACACACATACATACATACATACATACATACATACATACATACATACATACATACATACATACATACATACATACATACATACATACGTATATATGTATGTATATAAACATATACATATAAACATATATACATATATACATATATACATACATACGTACATACATTCATGCATACATACCTATATATATACATATGTATATAATAAAAGCATGTCGGAATGTGTGTGTGTGTGTCTGTCTATGTACAAATACTAGGCTCCTTTTAACTTTTGAATTACTAGGCCGATTTCAACCAGATTTGGCACACGTATTGCTTATATGCCAGAGCAGGTTTTGAACGAAACAAATTTGAAAAAAATCGATATTGGGGCCGAAAAATCGATTGTGTGTGTGTATCTGTCTGTGTACAAATACTAGGCTCCTTTTAACTTTTGAAGTACTAGGCCGATTTGGCACGTGCTATTGAGGCAACCTCTCATTGGTTAGCCAATTAGCTGACATAAGCTGACATGAACTCAGAAATTGCTAGCTAAGCCATAAACGACCTTGAGCAATTCAGACTGTCATTCATTTCCCGAGCAACGCCTGGTACATCTGCTAGTATATAATAAAATGAAACACAGGAAATGACTGTAAATATAGTCAATTGCTATCAATAATAGCTAAAACAACGGCAAAATATCCCTGTAGCCGAAAAATATGCTCAGCAGCCTCTACGGTATACGACAGATACAGAGTTTGGTTTCCAGTAGCAATGGCCGGCTACTTTTTCCCGTCTACCGAGGTATTTTAACTTATCTTCGAAGCTATAGTTTTTAGTAATCGACAGTTCTCACTGTTTTCTTTTTCTGCGTATACACACACACACACACACACACATATATATATATATATATATACACACATAGGAAATGGAAAAACTCAGCGTAAGTAAGCTGTTAAAACAGCTATATATATATATATATATATATATATATATATATATATATATATATATATATATATATATATATATATACAGTCGTGTTTATGCATATGTTTCATTCCAGTAAAATACGAAATACTGGGAGATTTAGAGCTAATAAAAATATAGAACTTAAATTAATTGATGAAATATATTTTAGTAGAATAATGTAATATAATGTTTACGCTAGTCATCAAGTTTCAAATTTCAATTTATTAAGTCACTTCTGCTAAGCTGGTGAACTCATTTAAATAGGACAGTCACCAATATTGGTACAGCTTTATGGTAAACCGTTTCACGTTTTCTGTTGCTTTTGTGTAGCAAGACAATGATAAAATACGCATTATCTGTGACATATTCATCATATATCTAGAACAAGTGTTTGTATGACTGCCTTATTCAATATGTCCTCCCATTTTTAAAACTGTACAATGATTTTGTTGCGGGAAGGTGTGGGTATTTGCTTGCTATTTGTAGATGCTTTCACGCTTGCCTGCTAGAGCATCCGTAATGGCGCCAACACCAATTTTGTAGGGGCATTTACTCTAGCTTTCTATTGGTCTGTTGATGCGGTGGTATTTACGTTTCTACGTTCGGCACGATTTTCAGAAGTAGTGGTAATGATTGCGGCTTGTAGCCATCTAATTGTTAGTAGACATTCTGTCGAAGTGTCTAGCTCCAGCTGACATAAATGTTATTATGCCCCGGACCAGCATTTGTCTCTAATACAAAACGTAAAGGAAAACATATTCTACTTCTATTTGATCAGAAACAGAATATTTTATTCTAGAATGTTTTCAAAGAAACAGGATCAAAGAAATCTTGTAACAAATTGTTATAAGCAGATTTCAATTCTTTACCTTTTTACGAGGAAAAGAAAAAAACACCACACCTCCTCATCCGGAAAATTAAAATTTATTTTTTTTATTAAACCATTTCCATATTTTACGTCAGTCAACTACGAGAGCTTATTAGAATTTATTAGAGGATATCATACTAATCCTCTTACTACCAGATTATGAAATTCTGGTGCATACAAGAAGATTTCCTCGGTGTTCTCTATAGAACATATATATGTTATGGAGTTCAAGGGCAGTCAGCTGCGGTTATTCTATTCTATAGAAATGATGTTGCGTACCACTAACAACGTTTCTCCTACACCATTAATATATCTTATAAAATGAAACACACAATAATGGCACTGTTTTTCATAACCGCTTATTTCATTGAACGGGTCACGAAAGTGATTGCGTGATATTTAAAAAAATTAAAATTGTTGAAACTACGTCGTTTAACTCTTTAATCAACGGGTTGTTTAATGGAATATTTTTATTTTGAGATTAAACTTTCTACATGGTTTAAGATGTTTATTATGTGGCCTAGCTTTATTGTGTGTGACAGCTCGCACCTATGCAGGTTTAGCTGGCCTCCTCCAAGTTATATCCCTTTGGAGGTATCTTGGGTAATTTAATGATAGGGACCCCAGTCCTATCATCTCATTTCTACAGCTGAGTAAACTGGAGCACCGTGAAATAAAGTGTCTTGTTCAAGGAAACAACAAATCACCGAGAATTGAACTCACAACCTTTCGATTGCAAGCCCAATGCTCTAACCACTAAGCCATGCGCCTTCACAAGCTTTATTGAACAAGTGAATATGAATTATATAAATAGCAGAATCAGTTACACTGAGAAATAAGGAAATAGAATATAAATATGTTTAGACATACATTCAACAATTTATTTAAGATATTGT
Source organism: Eledone cirrhosa (assembly GCA_964016885.1). Classification (NCBI taxonomy): domain Eukaryota; kingdom Metazoa; phylum Mollusca; class Cephalopoda; order Octopoda; family Eledonidae; genus Eledone; species Eledone cirrhosa. The sequence goes on along the minus strand of OZ024743.1, from coordinate 97,465,000 downwards.
AATTTATAATAATTAGTGCAAAATATGTTCAAATACTAACCATGGATGCAAAAAGACATTACTTTTGTATTTACCATTCTTATACTATGGAATAAATATCCACGGGGCAGGCTCTACTTCGATGGCCAATTATTTAATATATATCCTTTTTTATATACACTTACGATCTACACAACCAAATGCACTGAAATATATTGATATATTAATACATTATTCTTTATTCCATATTACAATTGACATCATCCAATAAACGTGATCTAAGAATTTAGACAAACCAGTCGTATTATACTACAGTGTAGTTCTAAGTATGAATGAACCAATTCAAGTCTAGAATAACGCTTTCAAAGTAAGCAATGTTAGATCCACGTGAGATTGATGATTTAATCATGGGTAGATATTACTTCAAAGTGGGAAATATCATTTCAAGTTGAGAATAGTGATTTCATAGTAAGCTTATGTCACTTCGAAAACCTAAACTGACTTGACCCATTTAGTCAAGAATAGATCATGTATCGTATAGAGAAATTGTAACAGGGAATATTTGATCAATTCGAGTACACGGTACAATAAACCACACTAAATGGGAAGACTCTTCCTTTTAATCACAAGCATAATAGTGCGTTTTCTATGGAATTACAGCATATGACAGCGTGTGCGGCTTCTAGCATCGTTGCACAATAAGATTGTTTCTGGAGAGTGTTGAACCTAATCGTTTAAGAGTTAAAGTGCTTGTCCTTTGAACAATGATTTTATAATGACCAGAGAATCAGCACCAAGTGAACATTTTTCAAAGAGAGACACAAGTGTATAACTTTACTGGCAGTCATCTCATAATTTGTTATGATTGTTCATCGCTGCCGTCACTGGATTTACAATTGAAAACAAAACAAGATATTACAAATATATGAGATTTATACCTCAATACTTTGCTGATAAAAACATGATTTTGAGACCTGAATTTAAATTGTAAATTCTCATTTTTAAACCCTTAGTCTTACCTTGAATTGGTAATGCCTCCATTTGAACCCATATGTAGTCTTACAATTATATGCAATGTTATGACAAACTAATACATGTATTGTCTCATCAGGTTTAACAACATCTGACGGATAAAATGACAAGTCAGTCAATCATATTGGTGGCCTCCCCACAGCCCCAGCGGACAAAATAGAGAAAGCATTTCCCCGAAGGACGGCAAGGTCTTAGAATGTTGGCGCAAATTGATGAATGATTATTCTAAAAAGTGATTAGTTGAACCAATGATGTGCTGAACATCTGTTAGACAGCCATTTAAAGTAGCATCAGCACATGCTTAGAACTAAATTCACATAAATACCGATTAAATTCAAGGAATAACACGGCGAAATTTAAGTGAAAACTCAAAGATATGAAAATTTGTAAAGACATTACTGTGGCATCTTCCCGTTCCGCGATGGCAAACCCCTCGTCTGGGATGCCACTTGCACCAACACTTTCTGCAGCCACAACCTGGTGCAGTCTGCGACTGACCCAGGTTCTGCTCCACGTCGGGCTGAGGTGGCCAAACTCTTCAAATACCGGTCGCTCTCGGATAGATTTGCGGTCGTACCCCTGGCAGTGGAGACTTCTGGTGTCATCGGCCACAGGGCTACCTCCTTACTCACCACCGTAGGCGCTGAGCTGGCCAGCCGCAGGTGTGAGCCGCGCGAGTTGGAGTGGCTTTTCCAGCGCGTCTCCCTTGCCGTCCTCCGGGGAAACGCCTTCTCCATTCTGTTCACCGGGGCTGTGGGTGGGCCCCATCGCGTACCGTTGTAGTTGTTGTATACAGATATTAACTCATCAATCCCATTGTCCTAATAATAGATATTTGAAACCAAGAAAGGATCACATCATGTACATAAGGAACACACGCATGCATTCATGAACTAATATGACACCTTACTAATATTCATGCTGATAATTGATAAACCGTATACGATATAGTACATGTTAAGAAACTGCATCACTCTAATCAACGTTCTTACTCATATAATGTGGTTTAGTGTCCTTTGCTTTTGACTGTTTAGTATCGCAAATATCCCATCTTTATAGTTAAATCCTTACACTGAATCATACATATTTACTCGGCTGAGGCAGTTCATGTCCCGTCAGAATCAGTATTACTAAGCATTATAATCTGACTTGCGTTTGGTGATTGTCGCTGTAGTTAGCTCATCATTATTGGCAGTATTGGTAGAGGGTCGGACGCCATGCTTTGACGTATAGAGTTACGGCCCTTGCCATTCTGAGTTCAAATCCGCCCAAGGTTAACTTTGCCTTTCATCCTTACGGGGTCGATAAAATGCACTGGGTAATTGCTGGCCTTGTGCCTAACGTAGAAACAATTATCATATTATTACGTGGTGGATTGGCAGTATCGGTAGAGGGTCCGACGTCATGCTTTGCAGCATTGAGTTACGGCCCTTTACGGTCTGAGTTCAAATCCCTCCGTGGTTAACTTTGCCTTTCATCCTTACGTGGTCGATAAAATAAAGCACCAGTAATCCACTGGCCTTGTGCCAAAAGTAGAAACAATTATTATATTACGTGTTACTTGTATGATGTTAGATTGCTGTAGATTGATGGTAAATGATTTTGATCCCGATCCAAACTTTCTACTTTATTATACTACAAATTTGAAGGGCAGTGGATTGGCAATATCGGTAGGGCGAAGGACAACATACTTTACCGAGACAGTTACGGTCATTTACATTCTGTGTTCAAATCCCACTGACATTAGCTTTGCCTTTCATCCTTACAGGGTCGATAAATTAAAGTACCAGTAACGCACTGCGGTCGATTTAATCGACTTTCCCCTCCCTTAAACATATGTCAAAATCAGAAATCATTACACTGCATAGCTGTGACGTTTTATAAACGACATGCAGGTTACAATTCTAAATGAATAACTCATAAAATCTTACCTAGGCGTATTCTGTCATCTTACCTAATAGCACTTTAAGAATCATTTTATCAAGTAACCATACGACCTTCTATTTGGTCTTACGATCGTCTATATGTAGCTAATGGATAAATCTCACTGTAATCACCTACACTGCAACATCATATAAAAGGACATATAATAATTATTTCTACTTTTGGCACAAGGCCAGCAAATCACCAGTGCATTACTGGTACTTTATTTTATCGACCCCGTAAGGATGAAAGGCAAAGTTAACCTCGACGGGATTTGAACTCAGACCGTAAAGAGATGTAACTATGCTGGAAAGCATGGCGTCCAAGCCTCTACCGATACTGTCAATTCTGTTGTCCGGGATAGAAAATACCGAAAGAAAAAGAGGAAATGATCATGGCTTTAATAGTGTTTAATCATAAAATTGTTTGCCCTGAGACTAAACAGTAACACAAATTCGGTGTACACAGAAATGTTATATCCATTACTCACCTGCGATGGATTGCCTCATTTGTATATTTAACCGTCGTCTTAATGGCGACATCTCTTCACTGGGATATTTCATAACTTGTTTTATCGCAAAGAAAATCAAAGACAGATATAATAATTATTTCTTAAAAACAAACAAAAATGTTGTTAACAGATCAGTGGCCTTACCGCTTGGTTTATCTTATAGAGCAGTATGACCTTCGTGATATTTAGATGATATTTTCATTTTGCATACTTAAAACTACTTTAACAAATATGAAACAACTATCTCTTCTATTTTCCACACAGATGCTTTAAAGTCATAATTGATTATTTCTGTTTACTCTTTCACTTTTGCCATAATCTGAGTGCAGCGCCTATTTTAAGTCTTAACACTATCATTCTCCTGGTCTTTATTGCTCACCCTCTTTTATCTTTCATTCACACACACACACAAATAACCCCCCCCCCTCTCTCTCTCTCCCTTCCTGTCTTCTTTTCTATCGCTTTATATTTTATATTAATCCCATATAAAATGGACCCTTCCTGTCTGCCCCTTAATCTGTTTGTCATTCTCTCTCTCTCACTCTCCCATCTCTCTCTCTCTCTCCCTCTCTCTCTCTCTCTCTCTAAATATATATATATATATATATTTAGAGAGATATATATATATACACCTCCTTGAGTCGAGAATTTTAAAAGAAAAGATTCAGCTTGCCCTACTAAAGATTACTTCCACTCTTTTCCCCTCATACTATCCCCCACTTTCATATGTTGTCTTTTTAATATATATAGTGTACGTCAAGAACGATGCTATATCATGAGAAAGACAACACATGAACGCTCCCGTCATTCAAATGTGATCTATAAATGTCAACAACTATGGTTGGTCAATTCTAAATTCGAAAACATAACCTTTAAAATTTATCAATATAATTTTGCCTTCATATTTATCCTTATCCGTTATTCTGACGTTGTTTGTATTTTATATCTAAATAACATATACACTGACGTGTGTTTTATTCTTATTTGCGGATCTTTGCGGAAATAACGATGGCCTGATACATATAATCAAGCCATCGACATTTTCAGAAATATCTAGAAAGTAGCACATTTTTAAGGTCTCACTATTTATTCCTAAACATTAAGCTGCGCATAGCAGAAAGAACAGGGCGATTGATTAAATATTTCCCGAGTTCAAATCGGTTCATGGTCAACTTTGTTCGACATTCCTTTGGGGTTGGGAAAATAAATGCCAGTAAATATTAATCGATTGCAGCTTTTCTGGTGAAATATGTAGCACAGGAGCTCCGTAAGTACCCCATAACTATTTCTGGTGAAATATGTAACACAGGACCTCTATAAGGACACCATAACTATTTTTGGTCAAATATGTAGCACAGGACCACTATTTTCTAGTTAAACCTATGTTGTAGCAGCTTACCAGAAGCTAACACTTTCAGAATTCAAATTTGCTCATCGCTTGTAAATGGATTGCTTTATTTCAATTATTAATTTGTTTTTTGTTGTTATATTTATGAAATAAATCCTTCATTTTTACAAACATACTCTTTGGTGAGTAATATTTTAGTATACAAGCAATTAAAGATCTATGATTTATCACTTTTCTTTAAGTACCATGGGGAACAAATTCTGATTTTATATTTTTCAGATTTTACTTTTTATGTTTTATAAGAATACTAAATCAGTACGACAGTTGAGTGGATTCACATTTACACAAAAAGACGAATAAATCAAGAAAATATCCATACATAATATCCTTCCTTATATAAGTATTTATAAAAGAAGGTCTTTATACTATATTTCCAGAAATCTTTCTTGTGTACTTTAAGATAAGAGTATGCAGATGTAGTAAAAGAGGTGTGGTTGACTTTGGATTTTACTATTGCTTCGATTTATTCTCTCGTCACTTCACAAATTTACGTTCTTGGAAACGCATACATGCCACAGTTTATTGTTAAACCTCATACGTTATAATAATGTAAGGTTTCAGGTTTTCCTCTCTTCCGTTAAAATTCAGCAATAAACAGCTCGTAAACAATCTCACTATCATAGCGAATAAATATACTATATTGTGTGAAAGAACCATTAGACATTATTAAAGTGATCTCCTGGTTAGCAAAGCGGAAGTTTTCGAGGGCATTGGACAGATTAACATAATCCTTAGAAAGACATGCAGGATCGTAATACAGTGCAAAGGAGAGCAAATAAGATAAAAAAGAAAGTATTATGATAACCAGATCTGAAACGTTACCTAATTTCACATACATCCTATTTAACGTTTAATCATTATGCTCAAGAAGGAATGGGACTCTAATTAATCGCTTTACCGTAATTCTTATAGAGAGTCAGAGGTATTTAATGAGTATCAACGCCGAACATTTGAATAACAGGTACAATCCATACGACGGGATCCTGCATATATTTCGTCTCCACAATTAATTAATGAAATATAGGTAGAACTGGAACTGTAGTAAAATACATTTTCACAAGATACCACAGAGTGGCATTGTGCCGGGTATATCTTAATCATTCGGCTATTCTCCTTCTAAGACACAATGTATTACGGTATTTCGCGATTGTTTCCTGTTATTCAAACCATCTTCCAACGCTAAACATTGCGGTCATACGTTGATGTCAAATGTCTCGAATTGTTAAACTCAATCATGCTGTGGCTGTTCATTTTGGAGCCAATATTTTACATAAAACAGGAAAAGTCAATGAATGCATTGAAGCTAATGTTGAAGTGAAATGCAAAACATATTTCTCTAAATATATTTATCTTAATTCACGCACACACTCACAAACGACCGTATATATATATATATATATATATATACGGTCGTTTGTGAGTATATATATATATATAAGAATAAAAATGATGAAGTTCATATTTTATTTTATCGTGTATCGACATTTCCAAAGCACTTTATTTTCTGTTGTATCAATCACTATTCTAACGAGCACATCGATACTGGAGTCGAGTCCGTGACTCTATGGATGAATTTGAGCCAATCCTCTGTGAAACGCGCGTAAAAGCTCGATACACAATGAAAACATGTAAACGAAACTTCGTCGGTTGTCTCGTTATTAAGTGCTCATATTGGAACACCATTACCGTAATTCACTGAATCAAATACACTATATATTTATATATATATATATATATGTATATATATATTTTTATATATATATATATATATATATATATATATATATATATATATATATATGTATATATATATATGTATATATATATATATATATATATATATATATATATATATATATATATATATATATATATATATATATATATGTATAGACTGGGCGCCTGTCACACCGAGTGTGCCCAGGCGGTCACGGCTCTCTGGCAGGCGAAACCCGCTGTCAGTGGAGAATCCACCTCGTCATTCTATAGAGGGCTAGTGGTTAGCAGGTGCGACGACGCCCTCGGAGAAGCCCCAGGCATGGAGGAAGACGAACTGGCCAACCTGTTCGGTAGGACATTCAGCTCGGGACCCATGGATAACTTCCAGATGTCCCTGGCCTGGCAGTGCTACCAAGGGGCTCTGCCTGTTCGAGAAAGGCTCTACAGACACCGGCGCCCGGGTAGGGACCTCTCGAAAAAGATCTGTCGCAGATACGTGTGCGACGATGAAACCGTTGCACACGCATTGGTACACTGCTCGGGCATTGCCGATCTGTGCGGCTATGTCGAACAACAGCTGTCAAGGGTGGGACCGATCCGGTTGACCACCGAGTCAATTGTAACGATCTAGCTGCCTCTCCTCTTCAAAAACCAAGAAGAGGCGGTGTTTCTGTGCGTAATAGCCATGGCGAAGAGGTTGTATGGTGGACGCGTCTGAAAGGACTGAGGTCAGACACCTTTCTCTCTGGCCAACAACTGGTCCGCTTCTTCCGATATCATTTCGGAAGAAGGATCAGGATGGAGAGAGAGGTGTGGCACCCCAGCCGATTTTATGAAAGATGGGTGAAAGTGGCGAGAATGGCCCGTGTGAATGGGCCTTCACTCTACATCAGACTATAGGTGAGGAAGATGAAAGATCAAGGGAGCACCCCCTCTCTGTGCTCCTGAGGAGCAGGGTTGCACACTTTTTTCGTGGATGTGTGCGACCCCACAATGCGCCTCCTCCCTATTGAGGATTTTGTTATTAAATTTATTTTTGTTATATTTTATATATTATTTTTTATATTTTGTTATTGCCTCCTCCTTATTGAGGACGCCTTTTTATGTAAACTCCCCCCATTGTACTTGTCCCACTTTTTGAAGCCCTGGTGGCAAATAAAAAGAAAGTTATATATATATATATATATATATATATATATATATATATATATATATATATATATATATATATAACTGTGTGTGTGTATGTGTATGTTTGTGTATGTACATAAATAAAACTATACTAAAGTCAAATGTTAATATATCATTCTGTGGTAAGTAAAAACAAAACTGTTATGAGGTTTCTTTTACTTTCGAATATCTGTACTATTCATCTCATATACAACTACGGCTTTATGTTATTATCTGTCATTGATAAAACAAGCTTTGATACATTGAAACACCGGTAGTAAAATTTCCACTCATTGCTAATGTTTTAACTGGCTGGTGTCAAACATATATAGGCATCCGTTATAGAAAGTAACTGGAACGTATTAAACTCTTAATCGCGACAGACAAGTTCGTGATGAGATTATATATATATATATATACATATATATATATATATATATATATATATATATATATATATTAATATATATATATATATTAATATATATATTAATATATATATTAATATATATATTAATACATATTAACCTTTCTTCTGTAAACGACGATAATTAGAAATGGGTTATCGCATAGCAAGATTTCTCTAGAATATATAATGAACATATTTTGGCAACTATTCCAGATGATGATAAATCAATCGTTTACATTCACACCGAAAAAGTGACTGGACTAATAGAAACTTTATTAAGAAATAAAAGAAAAAAGTTAATCACTAGAAAATATGACCTTTCTTTTAACTGCCAACTTTACATTTTTTCATATCTAAACTAAAAATAAGCAGATATAGAATATTTTATAATATTGGGTTGTAACATAGATTCCCGCCGTTGTTATAAGACTTCTTAATAACAAAACGGCGGGAATGTATGTTACAACCCAATACTTATAAAGTTGTTCATGGCATAGTTCAACTATTCGAAATAAAACATTGGTTGATCTTCTGGGAATGTTATCAGCAGTAGCATAGTTTCATCCAGGAGGGAATACATTTATTTAGATATGGGTACATATTATGGCGAAGTGTTATAGGATTGACACATAATTGTTTCTACTTTTGCCACAAGGCCAGCAAAAACCCAGTACATTACTGGTACTTTATTTTATCGACCCCGTAAGGATGAAAGGCAAAGTTAACCTCGGTGGGGTTTGAACTCAGACCGCAAAGGGACGTAACTATGGTGGAAAGCATGGCGTCCGACCCTCTACCGATACTGCCAATCCAGCGCCCTTGACACATAATTGTTTCTACTTTAGGCACAAGGCCAGCAATTATCCAGTACATTACTGGTACTTTATTTTATCGACCCCGTAAGGATGAAAGGCAAAGTTAACCTCGGCGGGATTTGAACTCAGACTGTAAAGGGACGTAACTATGCTAGAAAGCATGGCGTCCAACCCTCTACCGATACTGCCAATTCACACATAATGAAACACAAACACTCACACTCATACGCACATACAAACATACACATACACACATACACAGCCAGACAGAAACACACATACACACATACACACACACACGCAAACAGCCAGATATTTCCGGCTGTAGTGGTATTTTCATTAACATAGAATGTAGTTACAGTAATGTTTTGCATTTGGTTCTAAATGTATATACGTATATATATGTATATATATATATATGCTTATATATATACATATATGCATATATATACATGTACATATATATGTGTGTGTGTGTATATATATATATATATATATATATATATATATATATATATATATAGGAACAAGTAAGACCCCGACGGCTGAGCTCAAGCCGTTTCGACGGCTAATTCTGTACTGAATGAAAAATTAATTCTGGTATTTAAATAGCCGAACTTATCAAGGGGTAATTCCATATATGGTCAAAGAGATAATCACCAGGATTGGTCACATCACAAGTTAGTAGTAAATCTGTGATGGCAAGTTGGTGGGGGAAGGGGTAGCTAAACCTGCCGGTAGGAGAAAATGGGAGAGGGGGTGGAGTAGACCCATTCATGCGTTGATAGTGCCAGCTACAGCTGGGTGTGAGGTCAAAGAGGATACTGGGGAGGGGGAGGGGGAGGAGGTCGAAACGGTAAGTAGAACAATGAAAGGTAAAACTGTAAAAGGTACTGAGAGAGAGAGAAAAAAAAAAAGCAAAATCTGGTTACTAAGACTTAAGTCAATCGCTATTGCTAGGCTAAAGAAATACATAAATAAATAAATAAACAAATAAGTGAATAAAAGAATAGATAAATAAATTTAAAAAAAAATTATATATATATATAATGTAAAATAAAAACATAAATAATAATAATAGAAATAAACTAGGTGGGACGGAAATAAAGGGACCCTTATACGAGGTATAAGTGCGTGTATCGTACGGTGACGGGTCAACAAAGGGGGGGGGGGGGGGGCCAGAATACTAAAGAGACTACCACGAAAATTAGAAAGGTTTCTACCCCAAACACAGGGCCAGCAACCACCCAGTGCAAGAAAGTAAACTAGTACGAGAATATAATTCAGGGTCCCGCAAAAAAATACTAGTGCTAACTCTAAGGGTACCGCCACGAAACAAAAAGTCTTATACAAGCTACATGAAAGATCGTACGGAGTAAAAGTAAAGAACGGAAAATTAATACAGGAACACCCTCCCCCCCCCCCCAAAAAAAAAGGGAAAAAGAAAAAAGAGATACTGGATAAACGAGAAATTAAAGCAAAGAAGCCACTAAGAAATATAGAAGGCACGGAAAAAAGGGACAGCGGTCGGAGAAGGGGGCGAGTATCCGAAGTCTAACACCTCTTCTATAAAAAGCGGAGTCAGCCAAATCTATCATAGAATAGGGGAGGGGGTGGGGGTGCTGAAGCTACAAGGGATCGATGGGCTACCTCGGGTGGGCGAGAAAAAGACGACGACAAAGAAAGGGAACTGGGGTAGAAGGACTAGGGAGGGATGGGGGGAAGGAGGAAATATAGAGGAAGCGATAAAAGAATGTAAAAGAAGATCTTACGTCTCCATAGGCAAGCAGGGGTTACCCATTACAAAATAGTCAAGTGGGGTGTTATAGCCCTAGTCTACCCCCCGGGTCATTATGGGGTTTGAGGGCGAGGTAAGTCCTACGTAATCGGTGTTTACATGCAGTAACCAGTTCATCTTTCTTGTTTAGGAGTTGGTCCGTCGAAAAATATATATATTAAAATAACAGATTAAAGTGTAAGCAAAGAATCGGTGCTTTCACCCTTAACGGGATCTTCTGAAACTAATAAATTCAATCTGTAAACGCAGAAGTGGATATTTCAAAAAACGTTGCAACCGGAGGAAGACAGGAAGACGATACTTTGGTTCGCGGTAAGGTTCCCTGGCAAAGAAGGGAAAAAACGAATATAATACCTTATTATTTGGTGCGGTGAAAAATAATTACGCGCAAAGACAGAACCACGTTTATGGTATAAAAGAGGTCGTAGACTAATGTTCTCTTAGGTGGTTCATAGAGACGTTTTCTGGCAATGAACGAAAAAAACGAAGATAATAAGTCATATGTGGAGCGGGGAGAACAATTGTAAGCAAAGACAAAACCACGCAAATAGTATAGCTGGAGTCGTAGACTAAAATTCTAACTAGGAGACCGAATGAACGAACCAAAGTATCGTCTTTTCTGTCTTCCTCCGGCTGCAACGTTTTTTGAAATATCCACTTCTGCGTTTACAGATTGACTTTGTTAGTATCAGAAGATCCCGTTAAGGGTGAAAGCAGCGATTCTTTGCTTAAACTTTAATCTGTTATTTTAATAAATATTTGTTCTACGGTTCTTATATATTTGATATATATTTATCCTTATCGAGCCCTCTTTGGATTTTAGTCTTCAAATTTATTATTATTACTATATATATATATATATATATATATATATATATACTAACACTTTATATTGCACTCTTCGTTATTGTTTTTGTTTTTTGTTTTAACATATATATATATGTTGTCGGATGCCAGTATATTTATGTATAATATATATATATATATATATATATAGGAACCAGTAAGACCCCGACAGCTGAGCTCAAGCCGTTTCGACGGCTAATTCTGGACTAAATTAGCCGTCGAAGCGGCTTGAGCTCAGCTGTCGGGGTCTTACTGGTTCCTATTACCCACTCTACTACCTCAAGTATTGAGTACTTTGGTGCGTTATGGTCCACCTGGTTCCTTACCACATTTCCTTCGTTATATATATATATATATATATATGTGTGTATGTGTGTGCGTGTGTGTGTGTGTGTGTGTGTGTGTGTGTGTGTGTGTGTGTGTGTATGTGTGTGTGTGTGTGTGTGTGCATATATACAGAAATTGTTCCGTCCCCTTGTGTCATTTAAGAAAAGATTTATGAAATGACGATCATGTAATTTTCTCTTCATTTGTCGGCTAAATCATTGCGTATAAAACTGTGGTAATTCCCTTCCCTACTATATATAACAGAAAAATGTGTTAAATTAACTACAGGAAACACGAACAATGTTCAGAATTATATAAATCCGAAGAAGAAAAATACTATGAAAGTAACAACTTATAATCATACACACGCACACACACAAATATTCATATATATATACACATATATATATATAGTAATAATAATAAATTTGAAGACTAAATCCAAAGAGGGCTCGATAAGGATAAGGAAGATCCCGTTAAGGATGAAAGCACCGATTCTTTGCTTAAACTTTAATCTGTTATTTTAATAAATATATATATATATATATATTCAACAAATATAAATGTTTATAGCACTATAATATAAATGATTCAGAGCACTCGACAAGTTTCTGGGGTAAATATTCAATGATATTAAATACAGGGAAACTATATTTATAAAACTATATTTATTCTAGTATATATATTTCAAGGGTACCATATATTTCAAGGGTACCAAAAACTTTCGTACGCTTTCATCAGATAAAATACAAAGTATGTTTTATAAATTGTGACATATTCAAGGAAACATAACTTATCAGTTAAATTTCCCTTGGATAGTTCCAAAGGAAATTCAACTGATAAGATATAAATTCAACTGATAAGGTATATTTCCTTGGCTATGTCAAAATTTATAAAACATACTTTGTATTTTATCTGATGAAAGCGTACCAAAGTTTTTGGAACCCTTGAAATATATATAATAGAATAAATATGGTTTTATAAATATAGTTTCCATTTATTTAATATCATTGAATATATATATATATATATATATATATATATATATATATATATATATATAAAGAGAATGAGGTTTTTTTTTCAAAATGAAAAAAAACGAGATGTCCTATACGAGTGAAAGTATAAGGGAAAAAGATGAAATCGAAAATGCAAGTGGAGTCTTTTTAAGAATATTTATTTGTTTCCTTTACCGGTTTCACAGTTCTTACGCTTTTCAAAAGAAGAATTGAGATGGAGGGTTTGTGGTTTATCTCGCATCTGATGCGAGATAAACCACAGACCCTCCATCTCTCTCTCTCTCTCTCTCTCTCTCTCTCTCTCTCTCTCTCTCTCTCTCTCTATATATATATATATATATATATATATATATATATATATATATATATATATATATATACCGGGTTTATACCGGATTCAATCGGGGGTAACTACAGTAAGTAAGGTACTCAATACATAGCTGGGTATATATATATATATAATATTTAATATAGAAACGGCTTCTACAGAGAGAGAGAGAGAGAGAGAGAGAGAGAGAGAGAGAGAGAGGGGGAGAGAGAGAGAGAAAGAGAGAGAGAGAGAGAGAGAGAGAATGAGGGAGAGATACAGATAGACTGACAGACAAACTTGTCGCTCGATATCCACATATTACATCAACATATATATATATATATATATATATATATATATATATATATATATATTTATATGTCTACCATCATCAGTTGAATGGAGGTATGATAACTCGCTTAAAGTCGGCGAAGGCCTCTTACATCATATTCTTTTCTCGATTTATTTACATTTCCACTAAATTTCAAACTACGGCTTTTTTCTAAATTTTCAAAATGGGTTTTTCTCCGCCACGTGAAGATCATATATTGAGTATCAATTGTTGTAAGTCTTTGATCATATTTTCTTTGTTGATATAATTGGAACCGATTCCATTTAGTTGCCACAGAGCTGTTCTCAACGTCCATAATAATGGTTTCTGATGTAGGTACAAGGCTAAAAATTTTGGGTGAGAGGAAGTCGATTAAATCGAAATCAGTGCATTACTGGTACTTTAATTTACCGACCCTGAAATGATGAAATGGAGAGTAGACCTTGGCTGGATTTGAACTCACAGTGTAAAGAACCGGAATAAATGCCGCACAGCATTTCCCCCGACACTCTAACGATTCTGCAGTCCCCCGCCCTAAATGTATGCCATCAATGTACATAATAATTTTTTCTACTTTTGGCACAAGGCCAGCAGTTACCCCAGTACATTACTGGTGTTTTATTTTATCGACCTCGTAAGGATGACAGGCAAAGTCAACCTCGATGGGATTTGAAATCAGACCATAAAGGGACGTAGCACTATACTGGAAAGCATGGTATCTGACCCTCTACTAATACTGCCAATCCACTGAAATGTGATTGTTGTATCTTCATTCCAGCCTTTCTCTGGTTGGGCATATGTAGTTCTTGTAAATAACATCGAGGTTAGACTTACAACAATGAAAATATAAGATGCGAAATATGTTCAGTAAATAAATGCATTATATTTCAACATCTACACACGGTATCTATTTGAATATTTGGTCAGAGTTTTTCAGGAAACGTGGTGACATCAAGAAACATGTATTACGTCACCCATAATACAAATATTACCTGACTAATACTTTTTGTTTCATTTTTTATTTCACGTCATTTCCGTTTAGAAGACTCTATTATATATCTATATATATATTTGTCATTTTATCGAATATCGTTTTTTTTGAGATTCAAATGTAGAGCTAAGGGGTATTAAATCATTTCTGTTTTCAAAGAGAAACTCATGGCAACAGAAGCGGAAACGGAGAAAATTCCTCAATTCCTCACTTTCTAAAATCTTTGCTGTTTAATCAATGGATCTGAAGATTGTCTATTGAGTCATGAAACTTCAACTTTCGCTCAATGCATAATTTGTAGTTTGTATTGATTTATATGCACATTTAGACACATGCACAAGTTCTCACTCACAAATATATGTGTGTGGGTGCATATATACAAATGTTCATACAATACATTCTTATAGACACACACACACACACACACACACACACACACACACACACACACACACACACACACACACACACACACACACACACACACACACACACATATATATATATATATATATTACATAGTAATATGTAATTTGTAAACAATAATAACGTATATTCTTCAATTTCATTTGAAGAATGTATGTTACTATCATTTAAAATCCACGATCTTTTGTATTGTTTGTGATGTTATGGATTGTTAATATTATAGGTCTTATGGTTTGTTCTTTTTTCAATATATTAAGTTTGTTTTCAGAATGGAAATGGTGGAAATGTTAGAGCATCAGAGCAGATGTTGTGAGTCATATCCTCCGACCTATAGCAGTCTCAATTTAACTTCTACTTAAAGACTAAAGGCTCGTAAATGTCCATGTCCTACGACTTTACAGTATGGCTTACCTGGATTGAGGTCGGCTTCGAATCTTTATACAATCAGGTACTCCCAAACTCCCCACTTTCACCAACACTTTAATTAATCAAGTGTTCTTCGCGTTCGCAAATGTTAAAACAGCTTTAATAATCAAGCACATTAGAGGCCGAATTTGAGAATTATATTTCACACAAAATAAATCATTAGCTAATGTACCAAGGATCACTGAAACCTAATATCCTTCCTCTTCAACGACACCAACGACAAGATTTTCTGGAACAATAGTAAAATTTATCCTGCTCTCTTAGCGTTAATTAATTTGTCTGTGGTCTGATTGTTGAAATAGTATCTATATAATCACGTACCATCTACAGACATATATGTTTCGAATTAGCCAAGATGGTGGCAAAAAGAAATTACGATTCGCGTCTGATAAACAGACTGCTGAAAATGTATCCTGAAGACAATTACAGAATGATTGTCAATTCTCAGTGGTAATAGATGTTCATATATGTAATCAGAATTGGAGATTATGATGCATGTGTAACTTTTTACTTTTCCAAATGTTGTTCTTTGTAACCTCTCACTATAACCGAAGTATATGTTAACCGGATCATTATCTAATCTTGTTCTCAGAGATAAAATAAACACCTGACTGGTTTTTAACCAGTATCTAATAGAGTAGCGTTGATTATATATCTATACAACTTGTTACGTAGTTTTTAAATACTTTTAAAGGATTCACAGATGTGAAGCAAATATTTCAGGACGTGACTAGGTCTTTTGCGGTGATTTAAAAAATGAAAATAAAACAGAACTACTAATGTTTTCTTTTGGTATGAAGATATATTTTTCATTTAAACTTTTCGGAGTGAAATCAAATATACAGTTCTAGATTGATACAGCGATATATTGAACTGCTTCAGCATATTACCTTCTGATTTCCTTTCTAATTGATCTATCACCCACTCTCCTTCTCTCTCTCTCTCTCTCTCTCTCTCTCTCTCTCTCTCTCTCTCTCTCGCTCTCCCACTCTCTGTATATATACATATAGTTATATACATACATATATATGTGTGTGTGTGTGTGTGTGTGTGTGTGTGTGTGCGTGCGTGTGTGTGTGTGTGTGTGTGTGTGTGTGCGTGTGTGTGTGTGTGTGTGTGTGTGTGTGTGTGTGTGTGTGTGTGTGTGTGTGTGTGTGTGTGTGCGTGCGTGTGCGTTTGCGTATACTATTGTGTTGGTGTGTGTAAGTATTAAAAGTGGGGGAGACAGAAAGATAGAGAAGTATCTAGATAGATAATTCATTCATTCTCTAAACTCCCTCTTATATCAAGTACATACATGCAGCGACTGTAAAGATATGAAAAACAAAGAAGCTCGATATATGCGTGACTACTTAAAAGGCAGAACTGATCAATCACCGAGATATTTTCTCTTCTTAATGTATTGTTGTTGAATCTCTCTCTGATCTAACGAGTATTTCAGTTATAACGACCAACCTGCTCGTGAAATTCACATGTAAGTGACTCAGCGTTCCTCAGACATCATGTCTCTTTAATGTAGTTCTCATGGAGATTACGTATGGTGCAGTGTTGAAGTACATGTGGTGTAACGTGAAATATATTTTTTGCTCAAGTAGGGAACGTGCTGTTGGAAACAGAACTCACGACTATACAATCAACTTCCAAATTAGTAGGCCACGTGCCTTCGCTCGTGATATCGTGTACATAAAGCTAGCTTCATTTACTAAATTGTAATTAATCTAAAAGGAAAAAATTACCATAATCTTTTTTCCATTCCACTTCATATATCTGTCGAAGAAATATTAAACTACATTGTGACCAAATTAGTCAGACGCCGACTTTATGAGCTAAAAGTCAATTTGAAATCTGATTTCCATCTTAGATTTCAGTTCCATATCATCATATGTTATGGAACTGAATGAAAGATTTATCGTTTAGTTAGAATTCATTTAAAAATATAAAGAAACATGTATTTGTAGGTATAACAATTTTAGAACATTTCTTTCATCATCAAATGTGTAATAATATTTATTATAAACGGAAAAAATGAAACGAAATTTCATTTCCCACTCTTAGTACCGCTGTTACTTAAATATAAGTATGTATACGTATACAGCCTTCCTTTGTCAGTGTTGAACAAACGAGCAACGTTGATTGCTAGACACTACGGCTTAATACGGGATGTTTGTTTACAAACACACCGAGCATTATAATAACTGTTCGGTGAATCCATACGTACATATATATGTGTGCATGTATGTATATATATATATACATACTACTGTACGTCTGTATAAATATATGTATGTACGTATACATACTTATATAATATTTATTATTATTGATTCCTATGTCACCAAGATCCATAAAAAAATAAGATAGAATGATTGCAAATAATATCCGACAATTTCTAACAAACAGTTTGATATATTCACACTTTCATCGGATAATCTGCGTGAAAATAACGGTTACTGAATCAAAGCTGATTTCAAAAAATATATTTCAAATGTTTAAAATGTCACCTCCCTGATTTTGTGCAGTTGAAAAGAGCCAATGAAGCACTCACTACATACCACATGGATATACACACACAATACATATAACATGCATATATACATGTCTGTCTGTATGTATTTATGTATAGATGGATCGATATAAGTTGCCCTATTTGGTAGAATGGTTAGAGCTCTGGTCTCTTCGTTCTGAGTTCAAGTCCCACCAACGTCCATTTTTGCCATTTATCCTTTCGGGGTCACTAAAGACAGTGAACGTCCAGTGATTGTACAGCTCTCTCTCTCCTTCCAGCTATCACACCTTCTGGACAGTAAGTCAATTAAGGATGGCAATCTTCTGGCAAATGCATGGGCTCCTAAACCAATTTCCAAAAGCATGCATATACTTCCACCAACCTCGCTAACACCTTGGCCAAAATCTTCCACCAACCTCGTCGCCAAAATCTTGAACTCTACCTTCAGCAGAGTTATGGACCTGAAATTACCTCTGTTTTCCTCTTTGCTCAGGGCCTTTCTCAGAAGAAGTTCTTCGGCTCACAGAGCAGAGAATCCTCTCGTTAGTTACAGTAGACGTCTGCCAAGAGGGAACCGAAAAGGTCTAACGTACACGTGAAGCTCGTAGAACAGACCATCTAAACCAGGTGATTTACCAATCATGCAGCCAGTTATTGCCTCAGGTACTTCAGCGGCTGTTATCGGCTTTTTGCAACTCTCCACTTCAGTGTTCGAGAGCCGCAGCAGACCGTCGAGGTAGGTACTAAAGTCCATCCTGCGATACACACCACCGGTGCCTCCAAACAGCTGAGCGAAGTGCCTCTGAAAAACTGCACCTATTTGCCCAGTAACATGCGCTCGTCGTGTTCCTCCTTAAGACTTCTTTTTATCTCCCACTACTTCTACCTTTCTATATTCATTTTCTCAATATTTTAAGGATAGTCCATTGGTCACTTTGTGGCAAATATGCATTTGACAGAACAAAAAAAAGGGTACGAACATAACCCTGAGGGCATTATTGAAAATGCTACAAAGATCTTGTGGAACGTTCGGATACAGTGTGCCCATGTAATTGAGCATAGGAGACCAGATATTGTATTGAGAAGGAAGGTAAACAGCGTTGAATCATTCATTTAACCTGTACAGCTGATCAAAAGGTATGTGATAAAGAAGTAAAAAAGATTGATATATATGACAGGTTAGCCTGAGATGTTAAACAGTTGAGGTCACTGAAAAAGATGGTGGTAATACCTATAATAGTTGGAGTCTTGGGAACAATGAGTAGAGATCTTCAAAAGTACATTACAGAAATAGGGATTGCAATAATTACTAAACACAGCATTGCTTGGAACAGCTTGAATACTCTGGCGATTACTAGAAGAATAAGAGGTGTTACCTCAGTTCACTGGTAGTAAACAGCCAACACTGTAATACATCTACAGTGTTAGAAAATCAACGAAGAAACAATAATAATAATAATTATTATTATTATTACCATTATTATTATTATTATTATAAAGAAAAGTAAATGATAGATGTTACTGCGAATGATTCATTTGTCCTAAACTGTTTCAGCATAGAAACATCTTAATGAAGTAACTAATACACAGAGCTGGCGTGATTAATATCCACAATTGTAGTTAGTTCCTTTTATTTCATTTATTTCCACAAAATTAATGAAGTGATATCATCTTTCCTGTTTGCATGCATTCGCCAGAACATTCCGCAATGATTATATAGAGTAGTTTCCCATATAGGTTTCTATGTATATTTGAATGAATGTTTGTAACTGCCGTGTAGATTGTAAAAGGTTAATTTTGTGCTTGGGGCAAACACACGGCTCAGGTAGCAACATCAGTTCTAATATAAAGTGAAATATTTCTAACAAATATCCGACCTCTTTCATGAATTTATAACCTAAAGCGATGTGCAAAATATTTGTAATTGTTCGTGACCTGTAAACAGCTTCTGACTCACTTCACCAAGATCGTTGTTAACATTTATGATTTGCTTGATGTTAATTATTCGTACAAAGGTTAATTAAAAGTTGTATGGCCAGTTTGAAATTAGTTGAAAGTATATGCATTGATGTTTAGGAAAACAAATAAAGTACTGTCTTAATAATATAGCTACTAATGGCATATATTTCAAATGCAGCAAATTTGTATAACTGAGACGAAATAGGAAAACAGTGGCAAACATGTGTCACCATTTAAGCCTCTAGGGTTTACTAAAATTACTTTAACGTAACAGGTGAATAGTTTTGTAACATATCTAATTTGTAACATAACTGAAGCCATCTAATTATTTGGCCAGGTCGACAACGCTGCTCCTTTGAAACCACAGAATATCAAAAATTTAGAATGTTGGATGCTACAACGCTATACAACCTGAAACGTCACTGGACCTGTTAGCTCCATTATTTGCACAGTTATATATATTGCCCTCAAATTACAACGATTGTACTCAGGATGTTGCATGTTTTAGATATATCTCCAAAGGACATAAAGTAAAAATATGTGCTCCAGAGTCAAACAGAATTAAAGAATATTAGTAACAAAAATATGTTATGTTACTAATATTCTTTAATTCTGTTTAGCGAGACCTGATATATTTCAGGAATATTTAGCGAGACCTGATATATTTCAAGTAAAATATTTTTCAAAGATGATAAAAAACACTTGAGAGGTGTGTGATTAATGCACATCGTTTCCGTATGCATGTTGAATTAACACATCTGAAAAGGAGTATGTGTATATGCACGTATTGCATTCTGAATTTCTGAAATGTCTTACATATGTTTAGATATTAATATATTGTACGTGTAACTTCCTAACAAGCCGTATACCTAATGGTTCGGTGAAGGTCTGCTTCTCATGATTGGTACTGAGACACATTGAAACATTTCGAAGAGCCCTAATGATCACAAATAAAAATATCTGCAGATACATACAATTATGTAGACACATTTAAAATGTAGAAACAAAGATCCAAGAATGCAAACGTACTATAAATAGGACATATACATTGCAATAGGACACATATAAGTTAAATAGACATAATATTACTACTTATCATACAGAGGTTTTCCATGGCTAAGATGATTTGCACTACATCGCAAGAGATACCGAAGGCAGAAGACTATATACAGATAAACAGATAAAACTATATATATATATATAAGTATTGAAGTTTCCTAATTATATGAAGTTTCCTTATTATACATTATATATATATATATATATATATATATATATATATATATATATATATATATATATATATTGCTAATCAGTAATTCTGTCCACTTATTTTCATATTAACATTGTGTAATCGGGAATTAAGAACGCAACTCAACACCTTTAAGATAATTAATACTTATACGGATTTTAATATGTATGTATATATATATATATATATAGAGAGAGAGAGAGAGCGAGAGAGAGAGCGACATACACACAGATATACAGACACATATATATAGACATATATACATAATATAGGTATCTCCGTGTGTGCACCTGATTTTATAGCAGCGTGTATGTATGTTTGTATGTGTGAAAGCTTGCATAAAATATAGCCGATATAACTTGTGTGAATGGAACTGTGAAATCGCAATAGTAATAAAAAAAAAGGCAAAATTTAAATTAATACCCTAAGAGGTGCCAATATATATAAATATATATATATATATATATATATATATATATGTGTGTGTGTGTGTGTGTGTGTGTGTGTGTGTGTGTGTGTGTGTGTGTGTGTGTGTGTGTGTGTGTGTGTGTGTGTGTGTGTGTGTGTGTGTGTTTCACACGTATGTGTACGTTTATCAGCCACGTAAAAATATTTTATCCACCTGTATAATAGAAGTGTTTGTAGTTATTTAGGTGTATATATATATATATATATATATATATATATATATATATATATATATATATATAGAGAGAGAGAGAGAGAGAGAGAGAGCGAGAGAGAAAGAGAGAAAGCGGGAGAGAGACAGGACAGAGGCATAGATAAATACTTTCTGCAATGGAATGTAACGTAATGTAATACGTACTTACAATATGTGTGAAAGTATTGTTATTCATTTGTGTCAAGTGAACTCCGACTCTGTATAATTCATTTGAATGTTCGTGCTCAAACAAATGAACACATATCCCCGTATGTATTCAGGCACATACGTATGTATGAATCTATATACATACAAACATATATATACACACACTTACACACATACACACATATATATAAACATATTACATTATTGGAGCCATATAAATGGGTTATTACTTTGTCGTTATATGTTCTAATTCATAGCTCTATACCAAATATTATACTCCAAATGTAATATATTACGTGTATTTCAATATATTGCAGTGTAACTAAGAGGGTTTAGCTTTAAAATAATAACACATTTGCTCTGGAAACGGAAAGAGCTAAGCCAATTGGCCCACACTGTCTAATATATTTACACTCTATTATACCAAGTATCG
>OZ024743.1:97425081-97440081 GCA_964016885.1 Eledone cirrhosa | reverse complement strand
TATATATATATATATATAAGTTCAACGAGAAGATCTACACCCAAAATGAAGGAGCAGCCATTGGCGTCAGCATAGCTGGTGATGTTGCCAACCTTTTCATGGTATGGTGGGAAAGGAGACTTAAAGATCTCCTTAATGAGAGCTCCATAGACCTCATTATGTACTCTCGTTATGTAGACGATATCAATATAGTTATAAGAACATCCCCACTAGAGAGCACTAACAAGTTTTATTTAGAACGTAGCACAATGGAAAGCATCCAGCAGATAGCTAATTCTATACACCAGAGTATAACTGTAACTATCGACTTCCCTTCCAAACACCCTAACAATAGACTACCTGTATTAGACACAGAACTCTGGATTAACACTATAGACGAGAGAGCCCAAATTCCCCACTCACACTATGCTAAACCCATGGCCTCCAAATAGCTGATACTCAAAAACTCAGCAATGTCCAGTAGTGCTAAGTTTAATATTCTGATCGCAGATTTGGTACGAGTGATGAAGAATGCGTCCCGCATGTGCGACCCAACAGAAATGGAAAGACACATCGAACACTTCATCAACCGCATGCAGTTCTCTGGCTACAACCAAAGAGACAGAGTCAGAGTATACGAAGGAGCCATGGAGAAGTATAAGACCCTCATAGAACTGGACATGAAAGGAATTTGCCCATTATACAGGAACAAATCATGGAATAGCTTAGATAGGGCTAGACATAAGATAGGGAAAGCCACCTCATGGTACGACAACCAGAGATACCAGAGTGTCATGTTTGTGGACGCTACCCCTGGAGGGAAATTAGCTAACCAGTATAGAAAGGCCCTGAGAAAGTCCCACTTAAAAATTAAGGTGGTAGAAAAGCCAGGAACCACCATAAAATCCCTGATCAGCAAAACCTACCCTTTTAAGAAAACCCACTGTACCAATAGCAAATGTATCATATGTAAGGTAAAGCCCAGGATAAACTGTAAAACTAGAAACGTAGTCTATAGCATAAGATGTAGAGAGGGTACCTGCAGAAACATGACAACAACATACATAGGTGAGACAGCTCGTAGCATAGGTGAAAGGATAGACCAACACTGGGGGGAACTAAAAGGACGAAAAAACGGGTCAGTACTATACGAACATGCCAGACAACAACATGGCGGTAACATAGACAACATAGAAATTAGAATAATATCTAAACATAGAAATGACCCAGCAGATAGGACAATCACAGAGGCCAGTGAAATAGAACTTAGAAGACCAAGACTAAACAGAAAGAATGAATGGAATAACAACAACACCCAAACAAACAACACTGACCTAAGAGAAGTATAAATAAGTAAATAAAATAAAATAAAATAAATAAATAAATAAATACATACACAAGCACAATAACAACAAACACATAAACACACATTAGTCACCCAATCACGAACACACATCACACATCAAACAAAACACTATACCACACGCAAACGCATGCGCAAAGAATACAAAATAAAATAAACAAACAAGCAAATAAATAAATATATAGAGAGACTGAATAAAAATGGCGTAGCCATACAATTCAACAGGAGGAAACAATAGCACCACTGACGATGTTGCAGATGTGCAACGAAAGATGTATGAGAAACTATATATATGTGTTTGTGTCTATATTGTATCTGTATTATTTTTGACCGTCGGTCAGTCAATGGCAACATTGAGGACCGAGTATATTAGATTACCGATATAAAAGACACAGAAGCGAAAAGCGAAAACCAACCAAACAGTGAGTGTGTTCTGTTATTAATTCTGGCAATATTACACAAATATGACCCTCCCCAAGTATAACAATATATATATATATAAATATATATATATATATATATATATATATATATATATATATATATATATATATATATATATATATATATATATATATATTACCCACTCTACTACCCTAAGTATTGAGTACTTTGGTGCGTTGTGGTCCACCTGGTTCCTTACCACTTTTCCCTCGCTATATATATATATATATATATATATATAACGAAGGAATTGTGGTAAGGAACCAGATGGACCATAACGCACCAGAGTACTCAATACTTAGGGTAGTAGAGTGGGAAATAGGAAAAAGTATGACCCCTCACGTCAGAGCTCAAGCCGTTTCGACGGCTATTTTTTAGTCAAGAAATAGCCGTCGAAACGGCTTGGCTCTGCCGTGGGGGCCATACTTTTTCCTATAAATATATATATATATATATATATATATATATATATATATACATATATATATATAAAGAAAAAGAGATGAAATCGAAAATGCAACTGGAGTCTTATTTTTAAAAAAAATATATATATTTATTTGGTTCCTTTACCGGTTTCGCAGTTCTTCTGCTTTTCAAAAGGTGAGTTGAGATGGAGGGTCTGAGAAAAACCACAGACCCTCCATCTCAACTCACCTTTTGAAAAGCAGAAGAACTGCGAAACCGGTAAAAGAACCAAATAAATATATATATTTTTAAAAAAAATAAGACTCCAGTTGCATTTTCGATTTCATCTTTTTTTCTTTATACTTTCACTCGTGTAGGACACCTCGGTTATTTTTCATTTTGTAAAAAAAACCTCACTTTCTAATATATATATATATATATATAGATATATATATATTAGAAAAGTAAATCTCCCTGGATATATATATATATATATATATATGCGCGTGTAATAACCCCAATTATGGAAATAAATTTTTTGGTGCATTTTAAAAATAAAACGGTGAGAGAATAATTGCTTTCTACCTGCTTAGAGAATCACATCTGTTTGTGTTGTTATCTTGTTTGATTAAATCTGTTCAGTCGGCTATAACACGTGTGTGGAACTACACCACACTAATATGGACTTTCTATAAACAGTAATGGACAGGTTTATAATCTTGTTCAACTGCCACAAGAAACTGCAAGATGTTCTTGAATGGTCTAGTAGCGATAATTTTTGAATTAATCTCTAATTCTACTCGCCTCCCTATATATATATATATATATATATATATATATATATATATATATATATATATATATACGAAAAGGGAAGTATGGTTCTATACAAAACAGTGGATATAGAGAGAAGGTGAAGTTGGAAATAGCACGGAAAATATATTTAAGGGTCTGTTTTTCTTTTTTGATTCGTCAAAGTGACATTATTGAAAAGATAACATTGAAAAAATGAGAGGCACAAATCTTTTTAAAAAACGATTTATAATGTATATAAAGTATATAAAGTATTACCGGTTTCGATGTTTTATTTATATATATATATATTTATTAAATAACAGATTTTAATAAATATTTGCTCTACGGTTCTTATATATTTGATATATATTTCTCCTTATCGAGCCCTCTTTGGATTTTAGTCTTCAAATTTATTATTATTACTATATATATATACATAATTATTAATTGCTCTGAGATAAATGCAAACAAAATGGTATCAATCAAGACTATCCATCAATTCAAACAAATAATGTTCATATACATAAACACAATCGAATCTGCCAAACACAAGACATTAAGTAAGACATTAATTACCACTTCCAGAACTATACCAATGCAGTTGTATGCATATTGCTGCAATTTAGAATTAAGTTAATTCTAATTGAGAAGCCCTATTTGATTGAAAACCATCTGTGTGAGGCTATCTCTATTTTCCCCGTATATAGAATAACATTGTCCAATGTTCACTTTATTAATTAAGGCAGTGGGTAAGGCACTTTGACTATGATTTCTCACAAATCGAGAAACCTCTTTGAACATCGATTCCCAAACTGGATACAACGGCGCATTGGTACGTCGCTAAAGAGTAGGATTCTATTTGAAAATTTAATAAACACAAATTGAAATTTGTAATAAATTTCATATATATTTGTGAAAGTGGTACACACCTAAACGAAAAATGAAAACATTGTCAACAAATATACAAAACAAAAAAGCAAAACAACCTAAGGCGGTTCTCATTGGTAGCTTTGATCTATTTACGGACTAAAAACGGAAGTATCGATAATTTTCTGTATACAAACAAACAAAATAGAAAAAAACAATAACATTTGGATTAAGTGAAAAACAAATGGATAACTTCAGATGGTAATGTTTAACATTATTCCCTAGAAAGGAAGATCTTTCATCAAAGTGATGGGACAACGGTAAATAAACAAATGAAGTAATCCAATGAATTAAAACAAAATGAATATTGATTAATTGTTAGAAGATTTTATCAGGAATGTATATATAAAGGTGTGGTTATATATGTTATCAAATGTTACCTGAAGAACCATGTTAGAGCGAAACTGATGACATAATAGCTGTTACGTAAAGATCAAATAGCGAGGCATTATAATAATAATGATGATAATAATGACTAAAATTATATATATATATATATATATAAGTAGAAGGGGTATTTAATTTGCTGGAAGTCCGACAAATATAAATGTTTATAACTGATTTAGAGCACTCAACATTTTACTGGAGTAAATATTCACTATACAGTGATTATCCAACCGATAAGGTATGATTTTCATAGGTATGTCTCTATTTATAAAACAAACTTTGTATTTTATCCGATGTGTCTTGGTACTCTTGAAATATATATAATAAAATAAATATGGTTTTATAAATATTTGTTTCCTTTTATTTAATATCATTGTATATATGTATGTATATATATTTAATATAGAAATGGCTTCTACAGGATCAGAACTGTTTCATTCTGGAGAAATATATATATATATATATAAAATAAAGTTAAATAAAAAGTCAAATGTTTAAAATTTAGCTTCGTTTATTACTGCTAGATATATTTCAGTGACAGCCATCTTTGGCTGTGACCTCTTCAGGCAGTCCGAATTAGTGTGGTATAGACAAGTACATATGTTGTTGAGGTGTATAATATTGTCAATACTCTGATATGCCCAGTTCCTGGTTGGGTTGTTATTTCATTGAGGAACTGGAATCATATACAACCAACATATACTCAAAATCTCTCTCTCTCTCTATATATATATATATATATATATATATATATTACTTATGTTCATACACGGAAAAAAAGCCCTATCTAAGGTTTTGAGGCCCAATTGGACCATCTCCCCAGATTGTAAAAACGATCAAAATCGTGACCTAGTTATCAAGCGCTTCCACAACTTTGAAGATACCATTAAGAATATAGTGTGGTAAACACTTCTTTATGAAAACCTAGTGTAACAAAGGGAAGTAAGTCGAATATGTAAACTTAAAATGGCAATATAGGCTTTCATATGTAATTCTGTGTACAATATGGCAGATGCATGGTATTATGAGGTCGTATCTAATATAGAGATTTTAATACTTATTATGATATAAAGTGAAGTAGTATAGAAGGTGTACCGTATTATGTGAGTGTGGGAAAAGGAAAGTTAAGAAAGTATAGAAATCACTATTAATGTTGTTAAAAATCAGTTGAATTCATTATTTTGACTTAGTAAGGAGTTGTCCTTTGCAATGATCAAGAGAGATGTTGATCATTGGTCCAATCCGATGATCAGTTATGTTCTTTCTTCTTATTTAGTATTTGTCTTGAACTTTGGATACCACGTGTTTCTTTCCTTGTCAAAACAGCATATTTCGTGTGTCCTGTAGCAACTTCTATTACAGTCAGTTAATGTCACGAAGGAGGCCACTCCTAGACAGTTTCCCAGTCTACCACATATAGTGCTCAAATCACAAATTAACGTCTGCAAAAAGTCACAGATTGTGAAATGCCATCTTAGAAACATTTGTTCTTCATGAATTTAAAATGTTAGAGTTTGTTCCGAATGAATGGGATACTACTTCTGCTTGGAATGTCACTGGCATCAGGCTGGAGTACACATTTGATAATGTAGTGCTACATGTACTATCTAAACTATAATAAAGTATATTTTTTTATCCCGTTTGTAAAATAAGTTGGATTACTTTGAATAAATAATGAATGAATATTACATAAATTATCTATTAAATTTCGTTATTCTTGATTAAATGTAAATAATTTTGTTGCTTATTTTAAGATTCACTTCTTTGAAATTCTCAAATGTTAACACTTCCGGTTAGCGATCGCTTAAATAAACATTCATATATTTTCGTCACTAATTTTCTCCTAATGCAGTTTCTATATAATATCGTCTTTTTTTAATGTATCATGGATTACGCTACTGATTACATTAGACAATGTAACGCAGTTTTCGTTCAATTTCTGTGTATATTGTCAATCACGATTTTATTTGATGTATCATATCTACATGTATATATACTAGCGTATAATATCATTATACACACTACACATGCTAGCAGAAAACCGCGCGAAGGCTGGTGTTTCTGCTAGTATATATAATAAAAACCAACAATCGGATGGGATGGTCTTGGCTGGAAAATCTTTCATTAAGTCTGACATATGGTAAAACAACAAGGTTAACAAATATGACAACAACTATATACAACTGCGTGACTAATATTTACTTTTGTTTTTAGTTTGGCAATTATAGAAATATCGATCTGGTTTGGTGTAAATGAAATGTCATATACTTCAAAAGAATTTTAATTGAAATTAGTAGATTACATACCATTATCATTTCAGCTCATCTATTAACTATTAACCTCAGTTCTCCAGATGTCGTTCAGACATTTACCTATGGTCTAATATTTACATCAAATAGCGATCATACAGGCGGAACGTATTGCGAACATACTGGGGCATTGCATCAATGTGTTTTAATGGATCATATTGAACTCAGTATTTATTTAATCGATCCCTAATTATAGAAACATCAAGTCACGTTTTCGACACAAATGTTCGCAGCATGACATACATGTTTACATCGGAAGAGGTAGACATACTTTTTATAACATGTTTCCATTATTCTGAATATAAACCTCCCTACGTTAATCAGCTGTCGGATGATGGTAATAACCGAAAATACATTTGGTTCTTTCAATCTACTATTTATAAACCCCTACAAGTATGACCACTCTACCTGAAGGAACCAACATTGATTTTTGACACTGGCACATGACTATACATCTACATGGACAGACTTAATCCAGGAATCAACCAAAATATGTGGATGTCACATATTTTATCGATTGGTAAGAATGACAAGCTGACACGTTAGAGGGATTAAGTTACGACTGTTCTCCTGCACTTTACAGTTGTAACGATACGACCTTCTAAAAGCCAAACGTAACATCGAAATTACAAATTAGTTGATACGCACTCAACGAACCGATGTCCTGAACCAGGTTCTGATATTGATCTTATTAATTTTATTATTAATCTGTTTGTGTTTCATGTCGGATAAACACATTATATCCAAAATATATAATTGTCGAATTTATCGTAATAGGAGCAGAGAGAGTGGGAGGCAAGAGGTATGAAAAAATAGGGAATAAGTCAGTTGGTGGCAAGACATATGAAAAGAGGTATGAGAAAATAGGGAATAAGTCAGCTTGGTGAGAGAAAAGTATAAACATGGTGAGAAAAGGGGACGAGTCTGGTTAGCATGAGTTCAGTATTTTACTAGGAAAAATCATATTCAGGTTCTCACAGTTCCTTGAAGTCAAATTTGTAAAAGCTTTAATTTCTTCCTAACTAGTGCTGATTATCAACTATTTTCAGATGATGCCAAACATCAAGAGTTAACTCAGCAAATGAAATGACACATTGTAATTGTTTCCTTAAAGGCATACCATTGTGTATTTAGAGATTGCTCACTTCCTGAAAGTTGCATGGTTGTTTGTTATCAAAATTGAGCTGCAAATCTGTGAAAAGGGAGTCTAAAACGCCCACTAGGGTACCTCAACACCGTCAGAATATCTACGTTTGTATGAAAAGTGCAGAAAATGATCGATAAGAACCCCAGAGTTAGTACCAAGGATAAGTAGCTCAAGGTTTCAAGACACACTATCAGAAGACCTTTGGGTGAGGACATTCGGTATAAGTCATATTTAATGCGGAGACTTCAATTCATGTCTGCAAAGACAAAAGATAACCGTCTGAGCCACGCAAGCCACTTGTTTGGTAAGTTGAAACATCAAGGGCTGAAATGCTTTGTTTTTTATTTCCTGCTGAAGAGCCGCTGAGATTAAGATAGCCCCCTTAAATTATAGAAACTGTCGATCCAACGGGCTTCAAAACAGTCTCCGTTAAAACAATGTTACTCACAAGACATGGGTTCAACTGAAACCATGATAAAGGAAGGATACATGACCAACATGCCACGCAGTAGCATTGACCACAGTGGCAAATAATTACGAAGCAAATATCTTTGGCATAAGTCCGTTCAGTAGAAAAATGAACAACTAATACTAAAGACTTGAAAACTATCACTACGCTCCATCTAAGATTTTCTGTAAACTTTTTTCTTTTCTAATCTATCACATATAAGCGGATCACTTAATGTAATCGCATTTTGTAATAACGAAACGAAGAATATTAAGACAAAAGCAATATTGGAGGTAATATTAATATATATATACATGTGTGTATGTGAGCCTGTGTGTGTATATATATATATATATATATATATATATATATATGAATATTGAATATATATATATATATATATATGAATATATATATATATATTCGGTTTTACTAAGCTTCCACTTGTATTATATATATATATGAATATATATATATATATATATATATATATATAACGAAGGAATTGTGGTAAGGAACCCGATGGACCATAACGCACCAGAGTACTCAATACTTAGGGTAGTAGATTGGGAAATAGGAAAAAGTATTTCTGGAGTGTGTGTGTGTGTGTGTGTATGTGTGTGTGTGTGATTTATATATATTTATATATATATATGTGTGTAACACCTGGAGCTGAGTTCATGTTGTTCATTTTAGCAATCATTTCTGCGCCATCGTTCAACGTGTAACATACTCCTAAGCACTAGACAGTTATATCGAAGAGTTAAGAAATTGTTTCACGATCTCAAAATCTACGAATCGATTTCATAGCGTGGCTTCCTAGGCCTGTATCATTTCTCATACTCGCAAACAAACTCATACCTTGTGAGTGAAATTAGGTTGATAGAATTTGTTTGAAAGCTCGACGGATGGATTCTACCTGTAATTAAAATAACCTGTTTATGTGTTCTGTTACGTTGGCGGGAACGCGCATTTAGGGAATGCTTAGCCACCTGCACGTTAATTACATGAGTAGGCAGTTCAGTTCCTGAAACAAATGGAACGCTATTCGCCGAAATCGATGGAGGTCCGTCCCACAAACATCACACACGCACACACACACACACACACACACACACACACACACACACACACACACACACACACACACACACACACACACAGGTGTGTTTGTGATGTTTATTTTTTCCAAAATGGCTGACTAAATACACACGTGTATTCTGTTCCTTTCTCTTCTCAATATCTATCATTCTATTTCATCTTTCATTGATGAATGATTAGTGCCCGATACGTTAGGATTCCTTTCCTACTATATCAAGCGTTGAACTATCATATTTCATCATTGTATCGTGTCATTTGCTTTGCTATATCTGTTAACCTTTGCATATATATATATATATTATGGTGCATGTACAGCATAAAAACGCTTACATAAGAATGGATACATCTTTAATTGTCTATGTATACATCGAAATAAACACACACATACACACACACACACACACACACACACACACACACACACACACACATATATATATATATATA
Organism: Eledone cirrhosa; assembly: GCA_964016885.1. Taxonomy (NCBI): domain Eukaryota; kingdom Metazoa; phylum Mollusca; class Cephalopoda; order Octopoda; family Eledonidae; genus Eledone; species Eledone cirrhosa. The sequence continues at coordinate 97,430,329 of OZ024743.1, read as the reverse complement.
TATATATATATATATATATATATATGTGTGTGTGAGTGTATGTGTGTCTGTGTGTGTGTGTGTCAGAGGGAAAGAAAGAGGCAGAGACTGGGTGCGTCTGGATTCATAACTATCACAAAATTAAAAGCTTAAAAGTTTATGTTTTATAGAATTCACATTTGCATGTAAGATCCTGTATATCCTGATCGTTATGACCTATTCGTATATCGAGGGTTGACATCGGCAGCTGTTGTTTCTCAATGTTTCTAGGAAGATAAAATCCTTTATTCTATATCCACTCAATTTAACAAGCTGTTAGAAAGAATATATACCACATCAAACTGGTTCCAACATTTGTCTGAATTTACGATCTATCTTACAATATGATTCCAATTATGCGGGCTCAGTTGAAGCTATATATGATATTTGTGTGTCGGTAAGAAACTGTCTATTAAATATTAAGCAATTTTCATAGGACGCTGGATCGATCCTAGAGTGAAACCTCTTGGTCAAATTTCATCTCTCATGTCCTTGAGATTTCCTGTACCACTGTGATATACCGTATACAAAGACATAAACGGTACAGATATACCGTTAAATGTAAACTGCCTCTAACTCCCTTTTTTATTTTATTTCAGGGTTACCTTAAGAATACACGTGTCTGTGGAATACTCAACAACTTGAACGATAATATAATTCCGTTGATTGATTCTAATTGACATAGTCGACAACGATTATAAGTGTAATTTGATATGAGGCGTATATATATGACGGCCAAAGTAGAGCGAAGCTATTTTGTCTGTTGCCGTGGACCTACATTCTTGAGTGGCAGAGGGTTGCTTCTCTCAAGATCTTTATTTTTAATGTTTTGCTACATATAAGTGCATCATGAACATTATATGCCTGTAAACCTTGTATAATTCACATGTATTTATCATAGATTGCAAAGATACTTAAAGATCCATCCTGTGTTAGGGACATGAATTTTACGTCTATTATGATTTTGCATATTCCCCCTGTACATATGAGTAGAGATATATATAAAACACACTCCTAAACCATTTTAAGGAATACTGAATGTACAGAAATGCACAAAACTCTACTATCTTGATAAAGAGTGATATATTCAAATATGTATTCTTAGGTATGCAATGCCCATGGAAAGAAGCATTGTGAAAGACTAGAAAATCTTTCATCATAAATCTACACAAACAGAAAGGATTAAACAAAAACATTACCAAATAATGATTTCTGATTTATGGACATGGCCACATTACAAAATAATAATCAGATAAACGGTACAATTTCCACCACCGTCACTACTACCGCAACCGACAACTCCACCATACAAAATACAGCCATCACTATACCACCAGGACCTCCATTATAATATCAAAATTTTGGTACCATCTGAGAGAATCGCTTTCTATAACAACATTAATTCTATAAGTGAATTTTCTGGTTTTTGTCCCTCATCATTTTAACTGCATAGACCCTGCCTTCCTTACAATATTCAGTGTTTAAGACGTGCTATTATAAATGACGAAAGAAGATTGTATACTTCCAATCTCATAAAACCGACACCAAAATAAGATTTTTCTGTTGTTATCCATGTAATCCTAACAGAAACCACATAGTAGGTGTAAACACCCCAACAATGCAACTATTACCTTGTTATACTAATGGCTAAGTTTTTGTTCTTTGCTCATATATCCAGTATTACTCTCAGGTGCCTCAACTGATTCCATACTAAAAAGTGTTTAACTTGATTCTACAATTCGCCAAATACGTTTCTACAACATTTCCAGTGTACAGATTGTACGAGATAGGATTTTCTTTATCTAGTTACAAAACTCAGAACTTTAACGTTTTCATATGTTAATCTGTCGATACAATAGTTGCACTGTTTTGTATCTTAGGTTTCTGGTTGGAAATGCTGTATTAGAATTACTCCTATGCTTGAACGTGTTGATCAAATTGAGAACAACGAGATCGAAATCATTGGATATCAATCTAAGCCCTTATTATTATCATTCTTTGCCTTTCATCCTTACGGGGTCGATAAAATAAAGTACCAGTAATGCACTGGGTAATTGCTGGCCTTGTGCCAAAAGTAGAAACAATTATTATTATTAGTTCTGAGTTAAAATCCCACCGAGATTAACTTTGGCTTTCATCTTTACGAGCTCGATAAAAATAAAGTACCAGTAATGCACTGAGTCGATTTAATCGACTTCCCCTCCCACACAATTGTTGGTCTTGTGCCTAAATCAGAAACAATTATATATAAATATTATATATATATATATATATATATATATATATATATATATATATATATATATGTATGTGTGTGTGTGTGTGTGTATGTGTGTGTGTGTGTGTGTGTGTGTGTGTGTGTGTGTGTGTGTGTGTGCATTTAATATTGGCAGTCTACATACGAGGTAAATTATTAAATACTCCACTCATTGTGGTAATACTGTATAAACGTATTTTTTTATAGTTTTTGTTCACTCACAAGTCTGTCTCTCTCTCTCTCTCTCTCTCTCACACTCTCTCTTTCTTTCTGTATATATATATATATATATATATATATATATATATATATATATATATATATACATATATATACATATGGAAATGCATTGAGTTGTACTGTCGGTTTCCACATGGTTCTCTATTCAGTTCGATTAACTTCCAATAAGTTCGTGTTTATAATATGGAAATATAGAATCTCTAGTTTATTACTGGGGTGTCTGCTTCCTTTATAACTGTATGCTTTATTTATGTTTTTGATATTAATTTCAATATTCTCTACTATTCTATAATATTCTCCTTCATTTCTATGAAATGCGTCTTAACAGTTCCATATAGTCTTCTCCTAAATTATTTGCTATTACAGCGATGTTGTTATAATTGTCATTATATGAGAATAGGTTGACAGCATCTTTTGGTCGTTATTGTTGCGTGGGTCTTTAACACTTTAGCTCTATTATCTCCGCCCCTTCTCTCAATTATCCGATCCAGTACAAGGAGTTTAAATTACATTGTGGCAAATACACTAATCTACTTTTCACGATTCTTCCTCTGACTACTCTTAGAATTACTGCATTTTTTCGACACAGACCATGTTCCCCCGTGTCGAATAATCTTACGGGACATAGCACCAAACAACCCTCGCCACCTATTTTATATTTCCACAATGCTCCTACCTGGCAAAGCTACTTATGGTAACGTTATTCCTAACAGTACTTAATATGGCCCTTTAACATGTTCAGTAATATAAAGTACAACTGATGAACTGATTTCGAGGTCGATAAAAAAAATGTACTAGTCTAGTACTGGGATCGATTCTTCCTCTATATCTCATTTCATCCAGGTTAATAGTACAACAACGTTAGGAGGAGAATTGAGTGACGCACGTTTAGCTTTGGGTCTAGGTTCTTCTAACCGGTTGAGTCTACACACGTTGCTACTCCTGAATCGCTGTGGGATTTGTGAAGAAATATCTGCACATAAAGATGGAAATACTGGGGGGTTGTGTTACACACATAGCACCCACTTTATCCCCACAGTTATATGTCCAGTGACAAGAGAAGGAAAAATAATAGGATAGTTACGAGGATCTCATGTATTATGGTCATGGAGTTTAAACTCTCCAGGTGGTGGAGCCACAATCACCTTACCAGGCTTAGATCGTAACTAAATATCAGAAATAATTGTGTGTCCCCGTCCTTCTGTTCATCCAATAAACCATCGGAAACCCTTCCTAATCTTGAGAGTACTGAATGGCATAAACAGTAAAAGGTCAGGTTCTACTCGTATACTAGGTTGGAGACATTTACCATCTGGGATCAATCTACACCGAGAAAAATTTGCTCCACCACCACTACTACTACTACTACTACTGCTGCTTGTGCTACTACTACTACTACTACTACTACTACTACTACTACTACTACTACTACTACTACTACTACTGCTGGTGCTGCTGCTGCTACACTACTACTACTACTACTACTACTACTACTACTACTACTACTACTATTACTTTTAAAATATTGTAATCGGGCAAACAAATAGATATATTTCTCTCTCACACACAAATATACGCATTTATACACACCCACACACATCTCTCTCCTTCCCTCTCTCTCTCTCTTCTCTCTCTCTCTCTCTATATATATATATATACACAGATAAATCCACCAATTAAGGGTAGGTCCAAGCCGTATGAAGAACTCAATGTAATCCGTATGTAGAAAATGTCGTTTAAAATACAAAATTTCAGCGATATAATTCATTAGAAGCAGAGTCAAAATAATACAAATAGTGAAAACAATGAAATTAGTGATCTGTGTAAAATATATTACAAATTATCAAGAAAATTAACATATGTCTTCCCTACCGCCGTCTTACGGCAGGTAGGGAAGACGTATGTTAATTTTCTTGATAATTTGTAATATATTTTACACAGATCACTAATAGAATGAGCATACGGAGAACTACCCCCCAGAAACGATCGTAAAATAATGAGTTTTACTATGAATTACTCGTATTTTGTTTAATTTCATTGTTTTCACTATTTGTATATATATATATATATATATATAGGTTTACTTAATATATATATATATATATGGGAAAATGTTTGACCCCGACGGCAGAGATCAAACCTTTTTGAAACGGCTGCCGTCAGGGTCAAACATTTTCCTATTACCCACTCCACTACCCTAAGTATTGAGTACTCTGGTGCGTTATGGTCCAAGCCGAAAACCACAATGCTAACCCGGTGCTGGGCCTCCCTGAGTGCATAAAAGGAAAAAACAAAAATGACATTGAAAATACCGGCCTGAAAAACTAATTACTATACACATTACTGTAAAAGGTGATATCTGTCGAGAGAAGCTGGAGAAGTGAAGAAAGAAAGAAAGAAAGAAAGAGAGATAGAAAGAAAGAAAGAAAGAAAGAAAGAAAGAAAGAAAGAAAGAAAGAAAGGGAGAGAGAAAGAAAGAAAGTAAGGTGTGGATAAGAACAAATGTATAAGAAGGAGTGGGAGAAGCAGAATGTGACGTTTATGGACAAGAAATGGTAGCAGACACCGGACAATTTGTACGGTTTTAAGTACAAGAAACTGACTATATAATGACTGTAATATCACCCAATCAAATATGGGCTGCGAATGATCTTCTCCTTCACATATATGTACATGCGTGTATTTCATTAATATCGATCGTCGATCATAACAGAATTATGCACACTTGCGTAG
>OZ024743.1:97410081-97417581 GCA_964016885.1 Eledone cirrhosa | reverse complement strand
TCTTCTCCACTTTTGCCCGACCACACCTTGAATAATGTTGTCCACTGTGGTCTTCCCACACGAAACAAAGTATCATAAAAGTTGAAGCACCCCAAAGATCGATTACAAAAAAGATAGATGGCATGACAGTCCTTGGTATTGGAGTGGATTAGAAAAGCTCAATCTTTATTCTCTCCAACGTCGCTGTGAGCGCTACATTATCTGCATGATGTGGAAAATATTCCATTGGCTTTGCCCAAATGATGTTGGCATCACCTTTAATGTACACCCAAGGCTTGGGCCCCGTGCTATCCGCCCACGACAAAAATCTCACTCGCATCTCATCACCACAATACGGCACAATTATTTCACCTCAATTGGCCCTGCACTCTTTAACATTACACCAAAACACATCAAAACAGAAACAGATCCGATCAAGTTCAAGAAGTCTTTGGACAAATTCCTTAAATAAATCCCGGATAAGCCTCCTACACCCGGATATGCCTCCGTAAACAATAACTCTCTGCTTAAGTGGGCCATGGTGCCCAAACACTGATTTGTAAGACTTCGCCAGGTGGTGCTATCAAAGCTATATATATACACACACACAGAAACACACACACACACACACACACACACACACACACACACACACACACACACACACACACACACACACACTATATATATATATATATATATATATATATATATATATATATATATATATATATATATATATACATATATATATTTATATATACTTCGAATTTAATGTAAAAATGGCTTCTAGAGGAATCCTGATGATTTCTTTCGAATGAAACAGTTCTAGTCCTGTAGAAGCCATTTCTACATTAGATTTGTAGATTTGATATTTACACTCAACTAATGAATTGCGTACCTTACTTACTGTGGTTACCCCCGATTGAACCCGGGACTCATCCACACACACACACGTATATATATATATATATATTGCACAAAGGCGCATACATACTCACACATGCATACATGTATCTATGTATGTGTATATATATATATATACATACACACACATATATATATATATATATATATGTGTGTGTGTGTGTGTGTATAAACTCAATAGTGAGTCTTGTTACTCTGGAGTTTCGCCTATTTATCACTGAAACATCAGACAAGAACCTGTTCTCGTCTGATGACCCTAGAATTAACTGGCGAAACTCCAGATTAAGAAGATTTACTGTTTAATCTTGATATCATGAATAATTAAACTCTAACTGGGTATCAAGTACTCTTTTCTCCCTGTCGCCCCCCACAAAACAACGAAAATAAAGAGGGAAAACAAAAAAGCTATTAGGTAGTCTTGGTAACGAATAGGAATGCAAAGTAGTGTGTGTGTGTGTATTAGTATCGTTATAAGTATGAGTGTATGTGTAAGTTTAAATGTGTGTGATTTTAAAGATAGAATATGTAACGAAGCCAAGATAGTGACAACGTGTCGTAAATTACGGAGATTCTGATTAAAATGTTGAATTTTTGAAGTCGTTGATTAGTATGACATATATTGCAGAATTACCAGATATATGAATAATTAAACAATACTAAACGGGATAATGGTTTGGTGACCTATCAAAACTTACATAGCAGTAACTCGTGATTACAAATTAGAATGATATTTTAATACTTATTTCTGGGATAAATTATATTACTATCCAGCGTATATATATATATATATATATATATATATATATATATATATGCAAAAGTTCTATTTAAAATTGTTGGGATACAACAACTAAATATTTTTATAACTGATATAAAGCACTCGACAAAAATTTGGAGTAGATATACAATATTAATAAATGGAAACTCTATTTATAAAACCATATTTATTTCATTATACATATTTCAGGGATACCAAATTAAATTATGGTATGCCTTCATCAGACAAAATACAATATATAACAGTTTTACAAATAATCTTTGACGTACCCTTTTAAAATGCAACCATTATTTTTGGAAGCCATCTGGATAGTGAATTGTTTATATTATTTTAATAAGTCTTAGTGTTAAGGACAATTATAGTTATAGTTTCCATTTATTAATATCGTATATATATATATATATATATATATATATATATATATATATTATCTATATATATAAAACTATTGTTGTCTGTGTGTGTGTCCTAATTTTTGCAAAGTCTATACAAATCCACATTTCTACTCCGATTGACTTCAAACTTTGTATATTCCTTCATTTATATTCCTTCATTTATATATTCCTTGCAGTCTAAAGATACTAACTGCCGCTTTTATTTTTTAATTTTCTGTTGTTAAAAGGGTGTTAGACGCCGGTTTTCGATCTTCGTCGAGCCCTTATAATATCTGTCTGTATGTCTGGGTGTCTGCATAACGACATTCTCACGAACACGTCATTGCTGACATATTCTCTTCGCTACATTCGCACACACACACACACATATATACATATATACTTATATATACATATATATATATATATACATATACACACACATATATACTCATATACATATATATATATATATATATATATATACAAACACGTATACACATATATAGATATACACAAATACACATATATAAATGTACACATAAATATATATGTATACACACACACACACACACACACACACACACATATATATATATATATATATATATATATATATATATATATATATATATATATATATATATATATATATATATATATATATATATATATATTGTAGGTTTGATTTCCTGATGATTTCTAAAGAATGAAACAGTTCTAGTCCTGTAGAATCTCATCTATATTAAAACTTTTATACTCTGCAATGTATTGAGTACATTACTTACTGTGGTTAACTCCGATTCAACCCGGAATAACTTTATATATATATATATATATATATATATATATATATATATATATATATATATATATATATATATATATATATATATATATATATGTGTGTGTGTGTGTGTTATAAGAACAGATTAAAGTTTAAACAAAGAATCGTTGCTTTCAACATTAACGGGATCTTCTGAAACTAAAAAAATTCAATCTGTGTACGCAGAATTAAATATTTCGAGAAACGTTGCAACCGACGGAAAACAGGAAAACGATATTTTGGTTCGTGAAGACGTTCCCTGGCAATGAACGGAAAAAACGTAAGGCTAATACGTTGTTATGTGGACCGAGAAGAACAATTTCATGCAAAGACAAGACCAAGTTTATGGTATAAATGGAGTCGTTATACTAATATTCTATTTAAAATAACCGAATGATTTCCAGCCACGGAGTTTAAGAATGATGTAAATAAAATTGCAAACGAAAATGACAGAGGTTATTAAAATAGTAAAAGTAAATAGAGAATATTTAGGCCAGTACATACGTATGCGCCGACGGACATACACATACATATACATACGCACACACAAATACATACACACACACACGAACGCACGCACGTAAACCTTATGCATTTCTACAGTATTTTCAACAAACTTAAAACATAGGTTACTTATGTACTCCGGATGGTCATGGGCACTTTCATTTTTCCAGATATTGATTATAGGGCCTCCCGGCAGATAACCCCCTTCGACCGCTCCCTTGGAGTCGACTGAAGCACTGCAGTGCAATGCAACAAAACATCATAACTTCTGGAGTTCGCAACCGATTTTCACAAAACTTGACACATGGGCTACGTTTGTTCTACAGATGAATGTGAACTCTCAGAATTGGCACATATTGAGTAGCGAACCCCTGGGGACAGGAACCCCCTTTGGGAAAAAGCCGATGATTTTGTAAAAGTATAGATTTCGAAGCAGCACTGAAGTATTGACATAAATGGTATACATAACTACTATTTAATACCCGAGCAACGCCGGGTACCTCTGCTAGTATATATATATAGCGTGAAACTAAAACTAATATCATTTGTACTGCCTCTCTGTTTTTTGTTCTCTGTGCATTTATTAAACTATATATATATATATATATATATATATATATATATATATATATATATATATATATATATATATATATATATATATATATATATAAAAATAATAAATACACATTTAAAAGTAGGAGTAATTTTGTAAAAACAATATTTACAGGGACACGTAGGGGTTGAAACTAGAAACTTGGGACAGGAAAGGGAACTTCTTTTAGAAACAAGACTATGATAAGAGATAACTTGTATGTAAGCATGTATGTGTGTAAATTGTAAAGGGATATATAAAAACATGGCACATTTTATATATATATATATATGTTTATATATATACATATATATAGAAATAATATATGCAGGAGTTAAATTTAATTTGTTTGAATTCCAACAAACTTAAATGTTTATAACTGATATAAAGCACTCGACAAGTTACTGGAGTAAATATTCAATATATTAATAAATGGAAACTATATTTACAAACCATAATTATTTTATTATATATATTTCAAGGGCAAGCAAGGCAGTCTTGGTGCGCTTTCATCAGATAAAATACAAAATCTGTTTTATAAATATTGACATAATCGTGGAAAACAACCTTGACGGTTGAAAGTTCGCTGGATAGCAATTATAAAACAAATTGTGTATTTTATCTAATGAAAGCGCACCAAGACTGCATGGGTTGCCCTTGAAATATATTCAATAAAATAATTATGGTTTTATAAATATAGTTTCCATTTATTAATATATGTATATATATATATATATAATGTATATATAATATATATATATATATATATATATATATATATATATTGTTATACTTTGGGAAGGTCATGTTGCCAATAAGAAACACACGCACCAGTTGTTTCACTTCAATTTATTATAATAAATTTATAAATTTAGGAATTTATAAATTTCCCGTTGGTTGGTTGGTTGGTTCCACAACCAGATGGTTGTTTATATATTGTCAAAGTTCTTTCGTCACACATTTTGTGACCTCTTCAGTGACTGGGTATTGTTTTCTTTTCTTTGTTTTTGTGCCTCTCCTTTGTTCTGTCCTACGCCATCTTGTTTCTGTGTGTTGTGTGCTCAGTCTGCGCATGCGCCACATCCGGGTGTCTGTGTGTGTTTATATTCGTTTATTTATTTGTCTATTTATTTGTTTATTGGTTGGTTGTTTGTTCTATGTGCGTTTGTGTTTTCATTTTGTCCTTAATTGTAAGTTGTGATGTTGCTGTTCCACTCATGTTTTCTATTTAATTTTGGCTGTAATTCTTTTATGTTTATTGCCTCTGTGATTTGTCTAAACATTGCGTCTTTTCTGTGTGTAGATTCTATTTTAATTTCTGTTTTCTAACTTACCCTTATGTTCTATTTTAGCATGTTGGTAGAGTACAGATGATTCTTTACTATCTTGAAGGTCTCGCCAGTGTTCATTTATCCGTTCCCCTTCGCTACGAGCTGTCTCACCTATGTACATTATATTTTTGTCTCTACATTGTCCTTCAGTACATATTATGCTATATACTACATTTCTAGTTTTACAGTTAATATGGGGGCTTAATTTACAGGTTATACATTTCTTATCTATACAGGGGGGTCTTTGAAAAGGGTATGTCTTGCTAATAAGTGTTTTTACGGAGGTACCTGGTCTTTCTACTATCTTAATATTGAGTTTATGTTTATCTAGGGCCCTTCTAAATTTGTAAGGTAATTCACCTCTAGGGGTTGTATCGATGAATATTACACTCTGGTATTTATTGTTATCATACCATGAGTTTTTTCTATTAGCCTTATTCCTACTCCTTTCTATTCTATTCCAAAATTTGCTCCTATACAAGGGGCAGGTACCATTTGTGTCATTATTTACCATTAATTCCTATTTGGTTCTGGCTCCTCTATACACTCTGATTTTATCTCTCTGATTGTAACCAGAGAACTGAATACGGTGGATGAAGTGTTGTATGTGTCTCTCTAGTTCTTTGGGGTTGCACATGCGCGACACGTTTCTCATCACCCGTACCAAATCCGCAATCAGTATGTTGATTTTGGTATGGTCCGAAACAGCTGAATTTCGGTGGATCAGATATTTGTAAGTCATGGGTTTGGCATAATGGGAATGGAGGATTTGTTTTTTGTTATTAATGGTATCTAACCAGAGCTCTGTGTCTAGTACAGGTAATCGATGGTTGGGGTGTTTACTTGAGTAGTCTATAGTAACTCTAATACTCTGGTGAATGGAGTTAGCTATTTGCTGGATGTTTTCCATTGTGTTTTTCTCTAATTCCTGACTATTCTCTAGTGGGGGTGTTTTAACTACGATGTTTATATCATCAACGTAGCGGGAGTACATTATCAGGGTTAAGGGGTCTCCTAATTGTTCTTTAAGTTTAAGTTTAAGTCTACTGTCCCACCATACCATGAATAAGTTAGCTATGTCGCCTGCAATGCTAACACCAATGGCTGCTCCTTCCTCTTGGGCATATGTTTTTCCATTAAATTTGAACATATGTTCCTTAAGGGTTAATTTTATGCTGGCCCCCACCGCATGTGCAACATTTTCTTTAGTTCATCGTGGTTTTCGGGTGTCCGTATGGCTCTGGTCCACCCGTTCCATCTATCTGTGTGGGTTTTCTTGGCCATTGAGGTAATGGTAGGTGGTCTGCCTCTTGTTGGTCTTGTAGGGCACAGGTTGCTAAGGTCATATGTGTCTAGGTAATTATTACTATAGGTAAGTTTAAGTAGGAGTCCCAGCTCACTGGTATCAATCCCACGGAACTCAACATTGCTCTCACCAATCATTTCTACGCATTTCTCCACAGCAAAATCCACGTCAATAGATGGATACAGGGACACAACATGCATACTACCTATTATGCAGTTTGTTAGGTCCCTAGATCGGTTACTCTCGCCGATTCTGCTGAAGAGGTTCTCCGTGCTGTCACATACATCTGGGGACATTTCAATGATGGGGCGTATGATCAGGGAGAGGAAGTAGGGCAATTAAGGACAAAATGAAAACATACACGCACATAGAACAAACAACCAACCTGTAACATGTAAATAAACAAATAAATAAACGAATATAAACACACACAGACACCCGGATGTGGCGCATGCGCAGACTGAGCACACAACACAAACACAGAAACAAGATGGCGTATGACAGAACAAAGGAGAGGCACAAAATCAAAGAAAAGAATCCGCAGTCACTGAAGAGGTCACAGAATGTGTGGCGAAAGAACTTTGACAATATATAAACAACCATCTGGTTGTGGAACCAACCAACCAACCGGAAATTTATAAATTCCTAAATTTATAAATTTATTATAATAAATTGAAGTGAAGCATCGAGTGCGTGTGTTTCTTATGGGCAACATGACCCTCCCAAAGTATAACAATATCGGTGTCAACACACGTTTTTAGATAAAGAATCTTGTTAAACAAATTCAGAAACGTAATATATATATATATATATATATATATATATATATATATATATATATATATATATATATATATATTAGAAAGTGAGGTTTCTTTAC
>OZ024743.1:97360081-97392581 GCA_964016885.1 Eledone cirrhosa | reverse complement strand
AACTTACCTATGGCAGTGTAGATAACAACGACAATAACGGCCAGTAACAGAGCGATCCCTATGGTGACAAAAAGTATATTGAGTACTTTCTTCAGTACTCGGTATTGACCTGGTTCATCTAGGTTCAATACCTTCTCACGGTCATCAATATCACCAATGCGGTCATCTAACAGTATCTTTGATATCCTTTTCCATGTCATGCTCTTCTCCATACTGTCTTTATTGTGGATAGAAGCCCTGCTGTTATGTCGACCTGCAACTCTTTTCACCGATGTCCGTCCCTTGGATGCGTTCAGTGATGCAGCAGACGGGATCGATCCTCCGCTGTGGGAGCGGACACCACTCACACGGCTGCTATTACCGGCTTCACCGTCACTGTTGAAATTCTCTACATCTCCAGTTCCTTCTCTACTACTTCTGCATCCTCCTCCTCCTCCACCTCCTCCTGTACCACCGCCACCGCCGCCCCCGCCGCCAGCTCGGCTGCTGCTGCTGTACCCTACATGACTTGTCTCGTTTTCATCGTTCACTATTATCTCGATGCTCCGCGTATCCATGGTAACTGGGGATGCTGCTGCTGTTGCTACTGATGCTGCTGTTGCTGGTGATGATCTTGCTGCTACGTTCGCTCTCACAGTTTTTGTTTTTCCTCTTATTATTGTTGCTGCTTTTGTTGCAGTGGTTGTTGTTTCACTCGGTCTTCTTTTTTTTACTGTTCTAATAGTAGTTGTTTTTGTTGTATCTGCTGCTGTTGAAGTAAATGCTGTTATAGATGTAGCGCCGCCGAGTTGGTTTTCTTTCAAAACTCTATCATCACTAGCATCGTCAATATCACAGTCTGTCAATTTAAAATGTTTTGAATCACTAAGGACAGTTTTTCCTCGGAAAGTTACGTTCACACCGTCACTGTGTCGTCTGTATCCATTTCCTTTCAATTCTGTCTTTCTATCGCTTTCCTCTTCTTTACTTTCTTTTGCTACTATTTCCTCTTCCTTTTTTTCTTTTGTTTTCTCTCTCTGTTCACCTTGATAATCGTAATTGTGGCCTTGTTCACTTTTTCTTTGGTTGTATGATTTATGATTAAAAACTCCTTCAGAAATGTCTTCTTGGTTATCTGCAGATTTATACTTGTTTTCACTACTTTTACTATGTGATTTTCCGGCTCTGCTATCCGTGACAACGCTATCAAGCCGACGGTGGCTGCGGAGATCGGACGCGTCTTCATGCGAACTGAAAGCGTCGTCTGCTGGTGAGGCCAAGCCGGCTGATGGCAGGAATGTAGGCAAGTGACTGGCATCAGCTTTTTCAGTGCGCACGCGCTCTCGCAATTTTCCGGTGCTGCAGGTTACCTGGGGATCTGCTACTGCAGCTGTCGTTGTATTTGAAATATTAATAGTGATGCCACTGATCGCAGCTGCAGTAGCTGTGGCTGTCATTGTCACATTACCGATTAAGTCATCGTTGCTTGCTTGAGTAACATTCACAGTCGCCAGTGGACATACAACTTTTGAACTACTAGAGTCAGCTGCCTTGTGGCTATCCAGCAGAGTTATATCTGACGGTGTATTTGTCAGATCTAAAAAACTAAGACTTGGTTGTTTATACCACACAAATGAACTATTCGGGCTATTAGGATAATTTAGGTTGTCATTTTCTATTTCTTCTTCCAGTGAATCTTGTTCTTCTTTGATGACATTTCGAGATGAATTTTTAATTTTATCAGACAGAATATTACTTTTACTACTAAAAAGATGGTCATCTTTTTCATCATCAACATTTCTTTTATTTAAATTGTTATCTCTTTCAAGGGGCTCCGTGATTTCAAATGAACTTTCTTCTTTATCTGTCGGAACCTCATGAATTATTTCCAATTTGGGGAATCTCCTGCCACCGTTATCATTATCATCCTGACTATTTTTTGCCTTGCTAGAATGATATTCTGATGTACCACTATTAGGGTTTTTTGGAAGCGGTGGAGACACGTCATCTTTCCGAATGGTATCTATCACAAGAAATCGGTTCTGGTAATAAATAACCTTCCTAAATACTTTACTTTCCGACTCGGTTGGATGAGTGGAAACTTTATCATTCGGTTTGACGATTTCAGTCTCTGTCGCTAATGAGGCCGACTTTAGTGGTTTCTTGTAAAACATTGTGAACGATTTTTTTATTTTATGGTTTTAATGTAATTTCTTCAGAAGTGATGAGGTAATTTTTATCATAATACAATATCCATTTAGTAAGCCATGAAAATATATATGTAATCATTTACACATAATTGTTTCATTCCTATTTATTCTTCTATTTGGTCACACTATTGCATTCAAACTAAATTTTACTTCCTATGAATCTTTTTCCTCCACATCGACAATATAAATATTATTTCACGATTTCCTCTTTCTTTCCCACTCTTTTATTAGTATCATTTTTTCTCTTTCAGTAACATTTCCGATGTCTCATTAATATTACATTCACCAAGGTAGTGTTTTTCTCTCATCTACTTTCATTAATAAAACACTTGTTATACATTATATTTTTTTTTCGGACTTTGTCTCGTTTTCCATATTGTTTCTGAAGTGTAGATTACATGTTTCAGGGGGATCTAACTACTTGATCAAACAATTTTGCTTAAAGATTGATTCAACAATTTGATTTTGAGACTTGTAATGTATATTATCAAATAGCATGATTGAAATTAGTTTACTTTCTAAATTAAAAACGCTCGGATATATCCTGTCCGTATTCAACATACTTGATTGTCTTTGAAAATTGTCGTCTTGGAAGTAGAATAAAACATTTCAACTGTCTGTTCTGGTAATCAATGATGTCTTTGATGAACCAACCAAATGACAGGGTTTGTTTCAAACGACGGTCCACGCTGGAAATATACATATATATATAAAGTAAACTTATTTAGATCGAGAAAACATGGGAATTCTTTTCATTATACATACATTCTCTCTCCCTCACTCATTCTCTGTCATACATATATGCACATATGCTCATACATATATGCACATATGCACCATGCATATTCTCTCATCATTTTACACACATTCATATAAAGATATAATTAAATTTATAGATGTGTGTGTCGATTAGCGGTAATGTTGTTGTTATTATAGAACGACCTATAATCAAGGTGGTCCCATCCACATCTAATCCCGACATTTAATAAAATATTTAAGACTACGCTGTTCAATATGTTTTTTCTTCTTGTAAGTGATAGGGTGTGATTGGAAATAGATATCTTTGTTATTTTTATCCGGTGGAGAGATGGTATGGATGTTCCCTCGTTAGTTTAAGCCAATAGTTCCCAAAGTTTTTATCACACGGCGCAATTCCGAACACGTAAAACATATTTTTCTACAGTTTCTACCTTAATTCGAAAATGTATTCAAAAGGGGTATTTATACAAAGTATAAGGTATTTATACATAGTATAAGGTAACACTATAGATAATCAAAAATACAGAAAAACCATTCCTATTTGTTCATTAAAAAAGATGGAATGAATTTATTGATGAGTAATATGCTCAGGATGATTTCATTTAGCAATGTTTTCTTAATGCAGTTGTTTCCCCATTTTGAAAGATGAACTGTATTCCTAAATTCAATTCAGATTCTTCAAATTTAGAAATAGACCCTTCAATTTTTGTTCGCGGCACCCTATTGTGCTGAAATGTTCAATTTGGGAACCACTTATCTAAGCTATTACATGTGATGTATTATGTGATGTTTCTACTGTTTCAGAGAAAAAAGAAATCTATAATAAAGTTAACAACGAAATATTTTTATTATGTGCAATTTTAGTGATGCTATTATTGTTTAGACCCAGAACGATTCTATGAGGCATTCCCTATGAGGTTCCCGTATGTCAAAGGGTACATTTTTCAATATATATTTCTGCTTTTATTTACACCAACAGCACATGGGCTTGAACAGTTAGAAGTGCAGTGAACAGTTGAAAGATTATAAATTCATTAAGTATCCACTCGTGGACCGTAGTTCTTTCCTATATCTAAATATATTTGATGTAAAATTTCAAGATACATACAGATGCACTATCGGGTTTTTCAGTAATCATTTGTATAATTGAGAGATTTTTCTGTACTTTTAAACGGGTGGGAAATATGGCTGTGAATCTGATCTGTACAGGTCACTATCTTTGTTTATCATCACAAAACCAGTCAAAGCCTGTGAAAATCGGGCGTTGAGTCACCGGTTTCATTATGCATCGGTCGTTATTGATACATCGAATTTTAGAGTTCTCTGGACTGTTGTTTTCTTCCGCCAAATCTTGCGATGGGACATGATGCTTGAGGAAGAATTTCTGCAAGATGCTTTAGGTAATTTGCCATTATCGCTGATTGTTCTCCGTGACAACGCCTTAGACTGCTGGACCGAGCTAAGATATGCCATCTACCCCTCTCAACCTTTCTAGCACCGATTTCTTTGTTTCTTTTCTTTGATTCCATTTTTCTTTTCATTTTGTCATTTTTGAACATTAACATCATACAATACGTTAATTTCTTGTGTAGATAAAATTAAATTATGATATATATATATATATATATATATATTTATTAAAATAACAGATTAAAGTATCGTCTTCCTGTCTTCATCCGGTTGCAACGTTTTTTGAAATATCAACTTCTGCGTTTACAGATTGACTTTGTTAGTTTCAGAAGATCCCGTTAAGGGTGAAAGCAGCGATTCCTTGCTTAAACTTTAATCTGTTATTTTAATAAATATTTGCTCTACGTTTCTTATATATTTGATATATATTTATCCTTATCGAGCCCTCTTTGGATTTTAGTCTTCAAATTTATTATTATTACTATATATATATATATATATATATATATATATATATATATATATATATATATATATATATATATATATATAATAACTAGAATATGATTAACATATAAATAAACATGAATAATCACAGGAGATAATTTTGACAAGTGTGTAAGCACACATAGCTAGGTAGGTAACTAAATCAAGTTAACCAGAACTGGCATGACACCCATAATCTTGATTATCTTAATTTTGGATATATATATATATATATATATATATATATATATATATTAGAAAGTGAGGTTTCTTTTACAAAATGAAAAAAATAACCGAGGTGTCCTACACGAGTGAAAGTATAAAGAAAAAGAGATGAAATCGAAAATGCAACTGGAGTCTTATTTAAAAAAAATATATATATATTTATTTGGTTCCTTTACCGGTTTCGCAGTTCTGCTTTTCAAAAGTAGAGTTGAGATGGAGGTTCTGTGGTTTTTCTCACAGATGTGACAAAAACCACAGACCCTCCATCTCAACTCTACTTTTGAAAAGCAGAAGAACTGCGAAACCGGTAAAGGAACCAAATAAATATATATATTTTTTTTAAATAAGACTCCAGTTGCATTTTCGATTTCATCTTTTTTCCTTTATATATATATATATGTGTGTGTGTATGTGTGTGTGTATATGTGTGTGTGTGTGTATGTCGGTGTATAAACTTTGTGCATCCCTAACCCATTTACACTTTACTCTTTTTTTATATTAATTATCATCGCATTTTTCTTCACCTTTCCTATATCTATTAACCATTGTTAGTGTAGCCTATTTTGCTAAGTCAAAATCTGGTTGGCTAAGGAGATATAAGATTACAAATTTTCCGAAGTTGGTTTGTAGATAAGGGCACCTCCCACTTAAATTATTTTTTTATTTGAATGTGGTAAAGCGGCCATTTATCGCTCGTATACAGGAAACTGACTGGCCAGTCTGCTGATATGCAAATCTGGCTTATCAGTGGATCTGCTAATATGCAGATCTGACTGATCAGCCAGTCAGCTAATATGCAAATGAGGCCGATCAGTCACTGTATATTTTAGAAAATAGCATATATTTTCACTAGCTCTGACAGTTGGCAGGTGAACAGTGAGCTGTACTGATGAAGGGTAATGCCCAGAAACATTAGCGTCTGTAGTTCTGTTTACATTCCAGCACAAAAGCAAGAATTAAAGGTTCATTCTACTGACATGGCTTTAAAAATGAAGCTTGTTTGCATAATTGCAAAAGAATCGAATGTTATTATTAACATTCGAAAAATTCAGATTACATTTATAAATATATATATATATGAATATATATATATATATATATATATATGTATAAATATATATATATATATATATATATATATATATATATAGACATACAGCGAAAGCACGAGGTGGAGATATACTTACATGTTAATATATACCTTTAAATCACGTTCACATATGTGTATATAAGTACATAGATAGTGGGCGAGAGATTCATATATTTGTGCGTGAAGGAGTTTATGTGTGCGTCTGTGTGTGTGCGTGTCTGTGTGTGTGTGTGTATATATATGTATATGTATATATATATACATATACAATCTCGATACGATATTGAAGTGTGTTAGCTTTTACTTTTCCTTGAAATATATTTCACTTTCAGAGGATACAATGAAGAAACAGGATAATTTTAACGAAAAACCTAGCGACAAAGTAGGTTATGAAAGTATTTGAAAATATTCTCGCGACATTTTATCAGCAGGATGTTGAGAGCTTAAAATAAAAGTTGGACGTGTCATGAGCGGATGCACTAAAGCTGATGGAATTAGACTAAGCCGGTTGATAATTTAAATTGTTTTACTACATTTCTAGTGACAAGCAAATGTATAAAGTAAAATATGGTGATGCAATTAGATTGGAGATAAGACATATATGTTCTCAATTTCGCAAAGTCACTTGAAGAGACAGAAATAGATACAGGCCAAAGGGCATAGCAGATTAATATGTTTAATTTTTGATTTTCGTGAAACACGACTGGAGACAACTAAATTCATATGATAAACCTTCGAAATTTATACACATCTCAAAACTGATTTCCCCTTAACGTCGTACATCAATGAGTAAAAAGAAAATGTATTTATAATTTTTGAGTTTCAAATTCGTATGTGTGATTTGTTCAATCAAATACGAACTGTGTGATACAGTAACTGAGGAATGGCAAAAGCCATATTATCAGGTTGAGGAACAATATGTTCCGTTTATTCAGCGAATGTTGTAGTAACATGTGTAATTTGTGAGACAGATAATTTCATTATGAGACAGTTGGAAACGATGTTAAAACTTAATAACAGTGGGGTTTCAAATTCGATTGCGAAGAGAATCGAATTGGGATTAGGAAGATACGGATACATTTTCTCACTTAGAATCAATATATATATATATATATATATAGGAAAAGAGTCAGGATCCCAACGACTGAGCTCCGGCCGATTCGGCAGCTATTCTGAACTAGCTATTTCAACTAGTTTAGCTGAGTTCTGTTTCTCTATTGCTGGGTTCTAGCCTTGAACCTAGGACAATAGATGTTTACATTGTAGAGAGAGAACTCGTCTGATAATGTGTGCTGTTTCTAGTAGCCCGATCTTCTGTAGCTCATATTTACTGATCTTGCAGGGAAGGAGGCTAAGGTGCAGGTTTGAGCATTTCGGTATTATTCCTAATTCTCCTATTACCAGAGAGAGAGAGTGTTTGTGCTCATCCTCCCCAGGTCTTTGTATTTTGACAGTTTTTCCATTGTTTTATGTCAGCTGGTACGGATATATCTATAAGGCTTCATGAGGCACATCCAGATGTTTCAGCCAGACATTCAGCACACCATCTCTTCCCGGTGATTTGTTTTTCCCAACATTACTGACTGTTGCTTTTATTTATTGTGAGGTGATCTCATTCCATTACTAGGTGCAAGCAGGGATTTCCAATTGTTCCAGCCATCTGACATTGGAGTTGTGATCTTGAGCTTTTCCCCAGATATTTGCCCAAAAGTATTCAACCTCATTTAGCTCAGGTGGTTGCCTCATTTCAATATTTTTCTCACCTAACTCTCTGTAAAATCTTTTTGCATCTTCGGCAAAGATTTTGTTTTGTTTAAAGAAGTTAGCTCTTTTTTGGCATCTTCTTAGTCTTTGCTTGTATCTTTTGCTTGATTAATTCAGCAATTTCTTTCCAGTCTGCTGTCCGGTTGGCCTTATATTGTTTCCTCAGCCTAGAAAGGTTTGGGGGTCGATATCAGTTTCCTTATCTATTTCGGATACGAGATAGAGGCATCTCTCCTCAACTCTGTAATTTTGTTCTCCAGCTGTGTCTGCCATTTCGGTATTCCCTTTGTGTTTATTTTCCCTGTTCGTATTTTGGGGTGCAGCTTGCAATGGCATGTAACAGCTGATTAATCACATCTAGTGTCCGTGGTTTTCCGTGTTCACCTCTGATTACCTCTAGTGCTTTGTTAGGTAGGTTAACCTTCTTCTTTAGCTGATGCATGACTTTGGGCACTTCCTGGAGTTTTGTCCGATTTATCAATTCTTGCATTTTTAGAATATCCCACTCACGCAGAATATCTTCCTTCGATTTCCAGACAGCAGCATGAGCCAGTGAGTTATCACCGACATGTTGAAGAAGGTTCTCATCTGTGGAAGTTTCAGCAATACTCTCACTGCTGCTTCTGTTGTATGAAGGTCTCCTTCTTGACTGGGGTTGTTATGTTGCTCTCAGGATGGCAGTATAGTACGCAACCATCACTGCTTTGTGTTCCTCTCTAGTCAATATTTGACGTGGCTTTTTATAAAGTACCTAGGTGTTTTCTGGTTCGGACGGCATACTTTGCAGATATAGAGTTACACCCCTTTACGGTCTGACTTCAAATACGGACGAGGTTAACTTTGCCATTCATCCTTACGGGGTCGATAAAATAAAGTACCAGTAATGCACTGGATAACTGCTAGCCTTGTGCCAAAAGTAGAAACAATTATTTTTATTATTATTATAGTTGCATTTATCTTGCTTTATGTTCATACGAGTTATCACCAAGTCACAACCAGTGACCTCAAGAGACAACAAGGTCCGCCATGTTCAAGAAAGAACATAGATACATACACATGCATCTTTAGGTGTTTAGACTTGTGATGTACTTATATTGACAGAATCTTCCTTAGTGTATGGGCATTTCCCATTAGTACTATCTTTTGTATTTCTCCTATACGCGGGTTTCATGGGATTTGCGATAAATAATCATTAGACCCCTTAGGTATCATTCCTAGAGCGTCTACAACCAGTGGTATTGTTTTAGTTCTCAATTTCCACATTTTTCCAATTTCTATCTCCAAGTCCTTATACTTGCTCAATTTTTCAAATGTTTTTATAGATACATTCTTGTCTATTGGAACGGACATATCAATTAGCAGGCATACCCTCTTTTTAAAGACCCTTCAGTATTATATCAGGTCTATTTGCATCTATTTTTCGGTCTGTTTGGATGCTAAAGTTCCACAAGATTGAGATGTGATCTTTTTCAAGTATGGGAGGTGGTTGATGCTCCCACCAATTCTTTTCATGGGGCAGGTCAAAATGCTTACACATTATCCAATGTATGTATTGTGCAGCTCTGTCATGCCTGTTTAGGTATTCGGTTGGAGCTATAGGACTGCACATTGAAATTATATGATCAATGGTCTCTGGTTGTTTTTTACATACACGGCATAATGGGTTGCATCCATTTTTTATTATGTTGGCTTGGTAATTTTTTGTTGGCAGATACTGATCTTGTGCTGATATAATCAGTCCTTCAGTCTCCGATTTCAGTTCAGAGGATGCCAACCACTGATGGTTAAAGTTTTGTCAACATCATGATTGTTAGCTCTTTCTGGGTATTTTCCATACAGAGGCTTTTCTTGCCATTTCTTAGCCAGTTTCTGTAGCAGTTCTTTCTTTGCAGTTACTTTTACCTGCTTTACTTTTTCTGTGTTTTCCATTTCAGCAGTAAATGGGACTTCTGAAATTAGTAGTCCATTATTGTATCTTTGTGCATCTTTTGTAATGGAGTATGATCTTTTGATGCTTTCGTGTTTCAAAACGAGTTTGATCAACCAATCATGTGATTCCCTTAGATATGTAGATAATCCAATTGTTGCAGTTTTCAACGCAATATCTAACTGGATTAACCCACGTCCTCCTTCTTTCCTAGTGAGATATATTCTATCTGTATCTGCCTTAGGGTGATGCATTCTGTGCATGGTTAAGAATTTTCGAATTTTTGTATCGAGCCTACAGATCTCTGTGCTTGACCAGTTGATGACATTGTAACTGTAGGTTACTACTGGTATGGCAAGCGTGTTTATGGCATCGATCCTATTCCTTGCATTCAATTCCGTTCTTAAGATTGCTCTTACTCTGCGGTCACATTCCTTCCTTTTCCTTTCCCTCATTGTCGAGTGCTTGATGCCGTCTCATTCACAAACACCTAGATATTTGTAAGTTTCCTCTTGATCAAGTTCTCTTATCACATTTCCCCGATCAAGATTAATGTCTGAACTTTTCAGCAGCTTTCCTCATGTGAACGTTGCTTTGGCGCATTTATCTAGTCCAAACTCCATTTTAATGTCATCACTGAACTGCGCCACAGTGGATAATAGTCCTTGCAATTGTTCATCATTTTTTGCAAATAGTTTCAGGTCATCCATGTAGAACAAGTGATTAATGGTTTTGTCATGGACTTTATATCCATATTTTGTTTCATTGAGCATTTTACTTAATGGTAAAAGTGCGATGCAGAATAAAAGTCACCCTTAAAAATTCCACAATTAATATTAACTTTTCCAGCTTCCAGTGATTTTTTTTCACTATTCAAAAGGAGTGTCGTTTTCCATGTCTTAATACTGAATGACAGGAACCTCCTGACAACGGAAGATATTTTGAAAATCTCTAAACATTTTTCAATCCAACTGTGTGGCAAACTATCGAATGCTTTTTTATAATCTATCCAAGCAATTGATAGATTTTTGTGTCTATTATGACAATCTTTCAGTATCATTTTGTTAACCAAAAACTGATCCTTACAGCGATATGAGCCTCGTTTACACCCTTTCTGCTCAATGGGAAATAGGTCATTTGTTATCAGGTGGTCATATGTATATTCAGTTAGGACTGATGTCAACATTTTATACATTGTGGTCAAGCAAGTTATCGGTTCGTAATTTTTGGGATTGTTTGTTTCATCATTCTTCGGAAGCAGGAATGTAATGTCGTTAACTAGCCATGATGGTATCTTTTCTGGCTCCTTAACTATTTCATTGTAAAGTTGGGCTAACAGCTCATGAGACTCTGTGAAGGAATTTATCCAAAAAGTTGGTATTTTGTCTTTTCCTGGGGATTTCCATTTGCTGGTTTTTCTAAGAGCCAAACGCAACTGTTCAACTGTTATATTTTCCCATATTTGTTCCTCAAGGTGAGCTGTATATTTCATTTGTCTGTCTATCCATGCGGCATGTATATTATGAACTTTATCTTCGGCCCAAATCTTTTCCCAGAATTCTTGCACTTCCTCCTTGGGTGGTATTGCTTTAGCAGTTATTGTTGACTTGCCAATTTTTCTTTAGAAGTTTCTTTGGTGGTTTTTTAACATATTATTGTCCTTATAGAATCTAGATCGTTTTTCAAAGCGCCTTATACGAGCAGCTTTGGCCGACACTTTTTGCTTGATTATTTCTATCAGCATGTCAATGTCACTTGTTGATTTTATACTGTAATTTTTTTTTCAATTTTCTAAGTTTAATTTGTTTAACATGTTCACCTATTTTGTAGTTTGTTAAAATTTCTATGTCAGATCGGAAAAGGTTTATTTGGCGATTGATGTTCTCTTGCCAAGTAGATTTCTTGTGGGAATTGCTTTGTTTTTTAATTTTCACTCCACATAAGTGAGTGGTGACTTTAGCCGATGCATAATAGAGATGATTTAAATCAGTAATGTTTAGTTTGTTTGTGATGATAATATTTTTGAGAATTATGTTAGTCTTGTGTATTATATTTTGGTTCTGTTTGGAGTTCTGGATCTTAGGGAGGGTGTCTCGTTCCCCCGTGTCAGATTCTTTCATTTTCATCCATTCGATCATAATTTCATCCTTCAAGTTGGCAAGTTCATTCTCATTCATTTCTTTATCCTTTACGATCTCATCGTTTTTATTTTGAGTTTCATCTTGAGCATGCACTCCCTCCACTTTTTCGATCCTTTCTTTAATTTGTTCTGTTGTCAGTGATTCCGCCCCAACCCTGGGTTTTGAAGTGTTACAATTTACCTCTTTTTCACTGACACATGTTTCATTTTCCCTTCGCTGACTTTGTGCTGATAGCTTGATCTGATCAATTTCTATATCAGTTAGTAACTTTTTTTTAACAATATTTCTTCGTATATTGGTTAGTTTGTTACTGTCAATATAGCCTCTGTTTTCGGGATGTTTCTTTTTCCAGTTGATATATGTCTGTTATGTATTCGATCTATTTGATGGGTAGGTAGTACATAGCAGTGTAGAAGGCCTCAAGGACTTCTTTATTATCTTCCCTTGACCATTTTCTCTCTTTTTCTTTGGATTTCTTGGTGGTGAGCATGGAGGGCCAACAGTAGGAGTATTCCGGTTATGGGAGGTCTCCAGCTCCGAAGTGATGGGAAGGTTTGAACCATTAGCTGATTTTTCGACCCCAGTCTGGTTCCTCTCTGAGGGACGCAGCCCCCTTTGACCCGGGTGACGGCCGATCCGGTATGAGATTTTATCATTTGACATTTATTTTATTTTGTCGCGTTTTATCCTTAACCGCCAAGGGGTAATCATTTCGTGTTACCACTTCTAGGACGAGTGTCAACCAAGACTAGAGGGGTCGTCCTCCCCTAGAGACACGGCTATTCCCCGCCGGCCGCCATCCCGGTATTTCTTGGTCACGGGGTTTTCTTTTTTGTTGTTTTTTTAAATTGTTATTATCATGAGTGGTTCCTTAATGTGAGCATTGCGTGGCTTAAGAATGAAATTATTATTAATAATATAATATACTTTTTGTTGAAGTTGCCTGTTATTGTTATTGGCTATGTCGGTGGTGCTGCTGGGGCTTTTTCTATTGTTGGTGGGGAAGGGGGGAGACAGCAGTGCCATAGTCGTTGACATTTGACCGAGTCACTAAGTCAATCTATTTATATCTTTTGCTAGCCGCTCCCTTGTCTAGTGATACCGCCACCTTTCGCTTTCTTAAGTTAACAGAAGGAAATGGGGGAATAGTGGTGGTAGCAATGAAGGAGTGGTGGCGGCGGTGACTATAGTGATGGCGTTGTCGTTACTGTGTTCTGTTGAATAGAATGTAGTAGGATGCGTTTGTTTGATCTGTATATCTATGCGGTTTGTCGCGTATGTTTAATATATGTGATGACATATTTCCTTAATATTTGAATTAAACATTCTGAGAAAACTTGAGATACAATAATAGTAATTATTATTATTATGTTGGGATCCTTACGGGGTCGATAAAATAAAGTACCAGTAATACAATAAGGATTTGCTGGCCTTGTGCCAAAGGTAGAAACAATTATTATTATGCTGGGATTGGTGGTAGTGGTGAAATTGCCGTTATCTGGCTGTTGTATTTAGTGTACACAGAGGGGTGATGGGATAGGTGGTGTATCTAGTTTGTTATTATTATTGCAGTGCTACCGGGGGGCACTGCCGGTTCGGGATAAACTCTACAGGCACGGAAGTGCTGTCAGACGGACCTGCCCAAGATGCGCACAGAACGACGAAACCGTTCTGCACGCACTTGTCCAATGTCCGTGCATTACTGACTTGTGGAGTTATGTCGAACAGCTACTGACACGTGTGGAACGGATCCGGCTATCGGCCGAGTCCATAGTGAAGATCGATCCACCACCTTCCTTAGGTCAGGAAGTACAGGAAATTTTCCTCTGTCTGGTGGCAGTTGCGAAAGAGGTTATATGGTGGACCATATTAAAAGGACTGAAGACAGACACTTTTCTCTTCGGCCAAACCCTCATCAACTTGTTCAAGTTTCACCTGGAAAGGAAGGTGAGGGTGGAGAAAGAAGTGCTGCCTCTCCAGTACATTTATAAAAGGTGGGTGAATGTGGCGAGAATGGCTCGTGTGAATGGGCCTAATCTGACCATGCGCCTATAGGCTAGCTAACTTGAGGAGAGAGGTGCTCTCCCTGGGTGCCCTAGAAGCGCAGGGTGGTTCAGGAATTTATTTTGTTGTATTTATGCATAGTTTATTTTATATTTTTATATTTTCATTGTAAAATTAGTCTTGCCATTGTGCACTTTTACTCGACCTTATTGTAAATCCCCACTGTCCCTGTCTTTGTATTTTCCCCTACATGTCGGGCCTTGTGGCTAATAAATGAAATCATTATTATTATTATTATAAGGGCGGTGGATTGGCAGTATCGGTAGAGGGTCGGACGCCATGCTTTCCAGCATAGTTACGTCCCTTTACGATCTGAGTTCAAATCCCGCCGAGGTTGACTTTGCCTTTCATCCTTACGGGGTCGATAAAATAAAGTACCAGTAATGCACTGGTGAATGTGCTGGCCTTGTGCCTAAAGTAGAAACAATTATTATTATTATCATAAAGTACCAGTAATGCACTGGGTAATTGCTGGCCTTGTGCCTAAAGTAGAAACAATTATTATTATTATTATAAAGTACCAGTAATGCACTGGGTAATTGCTGGCCTTGTGGCTAAAGTAGAAACAATTATTATTATTATTGTTCTTTGAGCCTCAGTCATTGATGTTGGTTAACTGGAAAGTTTGTTGAAATGAATATCAAGCCACTACCTGCAGCCTCAGATATTCAGGACGTATCGGAGTGTTTTTGCTGTTTCCAGCAAACATGCCTTCTGAAGCGTTCCAAAAAGCGTGGTGGGGCCAATTTTCTTTAACCATCCCTGGAAACTCTTTGAGATAGTACCTAGTGCGCCTATGACAATCGGGACCACTTTTACTTCATGGCAGTTCCAAATCCTTTTTACCTCCCACTTTAAGTCCTGGTATCGGTTAATTTTCTCCCTCTCCTTCTCTTGCACTATCGTGTCGAATGGGCAGGCCACATCTACAATCAGGCACGATCTTTTTTCCTTGTCCAAAACCACCAGGTCAGGTCTATTGTATTCCAGTTTCTTGTCCGTCTGTATCCTAAATCCCACAGCACCTTCACCTGATCGTGTTCTATCACCGACTTTGGCTTATGTAGGTAGCGGCTTGATATTCATTTCAACAAACTTTCCAGTTAAATAACATCAATGACTGACACTCAAAGAATAATAATAATAATAATAATAATAATAATAATAATAATAATAATAATAATAATAAAAATTGGCCCCTTCACGCCTTTTGGAACGCTTCAAAAGGCATGCTTGCTGGGAACAGCAAAAACCCTCCGATACGTCCTGAATATCTGAGGCTGCAGGTAGTGGCTTGATATTCATTTCAACAAACTTTCCAGTTAACTAACATCAATGACTGAGACTCAAAGAATAATAATAATAATAATAAAATAATAATAATAATAATAATAATAATAATAATAATAATAATAATAATAAAGAATTGGTGGGAGCATCAACCACCTCCCATACTTGAAAAAGATCACATCTCAATCTTGTGGAACTTTAGCATCCAAACAGACCGAAAAATAGATGCAAACAGACCTGATATAATATTGAAAGACTTTAAAAAGAGGGTATGCCTGCTAATTGATATGTCTGTTCCAATAGACAAGAATGTATCTATAAAAACATTTGAAAAATTGAGCAAGTATAAGGACCTGGAGATAGAAATTGGAAAAATGTGGAAATTGAGAACTAAAACAATACCAGTGGTTGTAGGCGCTCTGGGAATGATACCTAAGGGGTCTAATGATTACTTATCGCAAATCCCAGGAAAACCGCGTATAGGAGAAATACAAAAGATAGTACTAATGGGAAATGCCCATATACTAAGGATGATTCTGTCAATATAAGTACATCACAAGTCTAAACACTAAAGATGCATGTATGTATGTTCTTTCTTGAACATGGCGGACCTTGTTATCTCTTGAGGTCACTGGTTGTGACTTGGTGATAACTCGTATGAACATAAAGCAAGATAAATGCAACTGTAATAATAATAATAATAATAATAATAATAATAATAATAATAATAATAATAATAAAAAGGCTACAAAAGGAATGCTGATAGCTGCGCAAGAGCAGGCCCTCAAAACGATATTTGATTTTAATTTTAAATCTTTAATTTTTAGTTTTTAACTCCTATTAATTCTTTTTAATTTTTTACACTCAACATTTGATAAGATGAATTTTAATAATACATCGAAACCGGTAATACTTTATATACATTATAAAATGTGTTTTATAAAAGAATTGTCCATCTCATTTTTTCAATAATGCTATCTTCTCAATAATGTCTTTTTGACGAATCAAAGAAAGGTTAAAAACGAAAAACAGACTCTTAAATATATTTTCCGTGCTATTTCCAACTTCACCTTTTCTCTATATCCACTGTTTTGTATAGAACTTTACTTCCCTTTTCTAATATATATATATATATATATATATATACGCCCACCCACGTATGAACAGATATGTATGCACGTATAGTTATGTATATATATATTTGTTGTTTGGCTATATTTTCTACTTTATACGTTCTCATTGAATTGGAATTTCCCTCTTTGTTGAAGAAAAACAAAACCATAATCACGATTGTGAATGGCTCTAAAGGAAATCCTATTTTCATGCGTGGTGATAAAAACCTGACGTTTTTTTAGCCTTTGACTAACAGTCCCAGAAATGATTCCCTCTTGCTAAAACTTCACCAGAGAAGCATAATCTTCCCAAGCCTACTTTGATTAGTCGAGACAGATTTAACGATTAGAAAAAGTGTTACGAAGAATTAAGACCAATAAGATTTGCATGGCTATGTTTTCTCTATTTTCACTTAATATTCAATATTTAAGCTAATCTAGATAGACGTAGAAAAGTAAGCTGAAATATAATACTAAGACCTGATAAATCTTAATACAGAAATATTGTAGATCCGGTAATCTCAACACATTATATTGAGAAGAAACTAGAGTGTGAAACTTATGTTTGTTACTAACATATTTGAGACGATGACGAATTGTCAGCGTGGTTAGACTCTGGAACGTGATGAACCGACACTCTCTGAACTGAGTCAACGTAAGGAGCCGACACTCTCTGAACTGAGTCAACGTAAGGAACCGACACTCTCTGAACTGAGACAACGTAAGGAGCCGACACTCTCTGAACTGAGATACCGTAAGGAGACGACACTCTCTGAACTGAGTCAACGTAAGGAGCCGACACTCTCTGAACTGAGACAACGTAAGGAACCGACACTCTCTGAACTGAGACAACGTAAGGAGCCCACACTCTCTGAACTGAGACAACGTAAGGAACCGACACTCTCTGAACTGAGTCAACGTAAGGAGCCGACACTCTCTGAACTGAGATACCGTAAGGAGCCCACACTCTCTGAACTGAGTCAACGTAAGGAGCCGTCACTTTCTGAACTGAGATACCGTAAGGAACCGACACTCTCTGAACTGAGATACCGTAAGGAACCGACACTCTCTGAACTGAGATACCGTAAGGAACCGACACTCTCTGAACTGAGATACCGTAAGGAACCGACACTCTCTGAACTGTGATACCGTAAGGAACTGACAGTCTCTGAACTGAGTCAACGTAAAGAGCCGACACTCTCTGAACTGAGACAACGTAAGGAACCGACACTCTCTGAACTGAGATACCGTAAGGAGCCGACACTCTCTGAACTGAGATACCGTAAGGAACCGACACTCTCTGAACTGAGATACCGTAAGGAACCGACTCTCTCTGAACTGAGATACCGTAAGGAGCCGACACTCTCTGAACTGAGATACCGTAAGGAACCGACACTCTCTGAACTGAGATACCGTAAGGAACCGACTCTCTCTGAACTGAGACAACGTAAGGAACCGACACTCTCTGAACTGAGACAACGTAAGGAACCGACACTCTCTGAACTGAGATACCGTAAGGAACCGACACTCTCTGAACTGAGATACCGTAAGGAACCGACACTCTCTGAACTGAGATACCGTAAGGAACCGACTCTCTCTGAACTGAGACAACGTAAGGAACCGACACTCTCTGAACTGAGATACCGTAAGGAACCGACACTCTCTGAACTGAGATACCGTAAGGAACCGACACTCTCTGAACTGAGATACCGTAAGGAACCGACTCTCTCTGAACTGAGATACCGTAAGGAGCCGACACTCTCTGAACTGAGATACCGTAAGGAACCGACACTTTCTGAACTGAGATACCGTAAGGAACCGACTCTCTGAACTGAGATACCGTAAGGAACCGACACTCTCTGAACTGAGATACCGTAAGGAACCGACTCTCTCTGAACTGAGATACCGTAAGGAACCGACACTCTCTGAACTGAGATACCGTAAGGAACCGACACTCTCTGAACTGAGATACCGTAAGGAACCGACACTCTCTGAACTGAGATACCGTAAGGAACCGACTCTCTCTGAACTGAGATACCGTAAGGAGCCGACACTCTCTTAACTGAGATACCGTAAGGAACCGACACTCTCTGAACTGAGATACCGTAAGGAACCGACTCTCTCTGAACTGAGACAACGTAAGGAACCGACACTCTCTGAACTGAGACAACGTAAGGAACCGACACTCTCTGAACTGAGATACCGTAAGGAACCGACACTCTCTGAACTGAGATACCGTAAGGAACTGACAGTCTCTGAACTGAGATACTGTAAGGAACCGACACTCTCTGAACTGAGATACCGTAAGGAGCCCACACTCTCTGAACTGAGATACCGTAAAGAGCCGACACTCTCTGAACTGAGACAACGTAAGGAACCGACACTCTCTGAACTGAGATACCGTAAGTAACCGACACTCTCTGAACTGAGATACCGTAAGGAACCGACACTCTCTGAACTGAGATACCGTAAGGAACCAACACTCTCTGAACTGAGTCAGCGTAAGGAGCCGACACTCTCTGAACTGAGTCAACGTAAGGAACCGACACTCTCTGAACTGAGACAACGTAAGGAGCCGACACTCTCTGAACTGAGATACCGTAAGGAACCGACACTCTCTGAACTGACACAACGTAAGGAGCCCACACTCTCTGAACTGAGACAACGTAAGGAACCGACACTCTCTGAACTGAGTCAACGTAAGGAGCCGACACTCTCTGAACTGAGATACCGTAAGGAGCCCACACTCTTTGAACTGAGTCAACGTAAGGAGCCGTCACTTTCTGAACTGAGATACCGTAAGGAACCGACACTCTCTGAACTGAGATACCGTAAGGAACCGACACTCTCTGAACTGTGATACCGTAAGGAACCGACAGTCTCTGAACTGAGTCAACGTAAAGAGCCGACACTCTCTGAACTGAGACAACGTAAGGAACCGACACTCTCTGAACTGAGATACCGTAAGGAGCCGACACTCTCTGAACTGAGATACCGTAAGGAACCGACACTCTCTGAACTGAGATACCGTAAGGAACCGACACTCTCTGAACTGAGATACCATAAGGAACCGACTCTCTCTGAACTGAGATACCGTAAGGAGCCGACACTCTCTGAACTGAGATACCGTAAGGAACCGACACTCTCTGAACTGAGATACCGTAAGGAACCGACTCTCTCTGAACTGAGACAACGTAAGGAACCGACACTCTCTGAACTGAGATACCGTAAGGAACCGACACTCTCTGAACTGAGATACCGTAAGGAACCGACAGTCTCTGAACTGAGATACTGTAAGGAACCGACACTCTCTGAACTGAGATACCGTAAGGAGCCCACACTCTCTGAACTGAGATACCGTAAGGAGCCGACACTCTCTGAACTGAGACAACGTAAGGAACCGACACTCTCTGAACTGAGATACCGTAAGGAACCGACACTCTCTGAACTGAGATACCGTAAGGAACCAACACTCTCTGAACTGAGTCAACGTAAGGAGCCGACACTCTCTGAACTGAGTCAACGTAAGGAGCCGACACTCTCTGAACTGAGCCAACGTAAGGAGCCGTCACTCTCTGAACTGAGCCAATGTAAGGAGCCGTCACTCTCTGAACTGAGATACCGTAAGGAACCGTCACTCTCTGAACTGAGACAACGTAAAGAGCCGACACTCTCTGAACTGAGATACCGTAAGGAACCGACACTCTCTGAACTGAGTCAACGTAAAGAGCCGACACTCTCTGAACTGAGATACCGTAAGGAACCGACAGTCTCTGAACTGAGATACCGTAAGGAACCGACACTCTCTGAACTGAGACAACGTAAGGAACCGACTCTGTCTGAACTGAGATACCGTAAGGAGCCGACACTCTCTGAACTGAGCCAACGTAAGGAGCCGACACTCTCTGAACTGAGATACCGTAAGGAGCCCACACTCTCTGAACTGAGTCAACGTAAAGAGCCGACACTCTCTGAACTGAGATACCGTAAGGAACCGACACTCTCTGAACTGAGACAACGTAAGGAACCGACTCTCTCTGAACTGAGATACCGTAAGGAACCGACACTCTCTGAACTGAGATACCGTAAGGAACCGACACTCTCTGAACTGAGATACCATAAGGAACCGACACGAATGCTGTAGAGCAGTATCGGCTTTTTATACTATCTGAATTCAAATGCTACTTAGGTTAACTTCGCTCTTCGTCCGTTTGAAGTCGATAATAAAATGTACCAGTCGTATACTCGAGTCGAATATTCTCTTCTTTATTATCTCTCTCTCCCACTCTCTCTCTCTGGACTAAATCATCTGTGTTCAGACATGGATAAATGATGGTTTCCGCTACGTTTACCTATTTGAAGTGCCCATCACGCATTCCATGACAACTCCATACGAATTCACCAGCTACGGACCCATTCTTACACACTGATATATTGAAAATATACCAAGGGACTCGTCTGCATGAAGACAACGTTAAGTGCATGTTATAATAGCTAACTTATCTGTTAGACATAGCAACCAAATCACATTGGAATCAATCTCTACCATCTTAAATTGTTATATATTGGATAATGTAGTGCTACAATATGGCTGAAAATGAAACTATAGTTGTAGATTTATAATTGGATTATATTTCATCAGATGTCAATTCGATTAGGTCGGATTTGGGGTGAATTAAACAGAACTACAACTACCAAAATCAATGAGCCAATGTAGGAACATCTACATAGTCACTCACCACATTACAAATAGCAGCCACATCTCTCTGAAATTACATCTTACTCTCTTAAAACCTTATATGGGTGGAACGCATTTTGATCATAGGTGTGTTCGACCAGGATTAATCTAGATATAAACAATAATTGTTTCTACTTTAGGCACAAGGCCAGCATTGAGAGCTACTTTATACACGAAGTTCTTCATCATCACATCTCAACATCATTACGGGAAACCACAATCAATAAGACACTAATCTTCAAGAAATTAAATATATAAACAGATATAAGAATTGCTAGAGCAGTTTACATTATTTTTGAAACTTTCACTCAAAACAGACAATCAATTGACAATGACAAAAATAGAGAGAATGAGAAAAAGAGAAAGTGAAAGTTAAAGGGAAAGAGGCCGAGAGAGAGAAAGGAGGAGGACATAATAGCATCTAGCATAACTTCGCTCACGAGCTTAAACGTCTACATACGTAGACATGTTCACTGATAAACTGTTGATGAGAGAGTTAGAGCGTCGGCTTAACTGTCTTCGTATTTATGGCAGACTCTTCGCTGCGTGTTCAAATGTAGCTGAGGAAAACTTTACCTTTCATCATTTTGGCGTCGATAAATACAGTATCATTATTGGGCGATGATTGGCAACATAATTAAGCATCGTTGGGATGCTTTGTGGCATATTTTCCAGTTCTGTGCGCTCTGTGTATTGAAGTGGTTGCAACCAGTTCTGTGCGTTCTGTGTATTGAAGTGGTTGCAACCAGTTCTGTGCGCTCTGTGTATTGAAGTGGTTGCAACCAGTTCTGTGCGCTCTGTGTATTGAAGTGGTTGCAACCAGTTCTGTGCGTTCTGTGTATTGAAGTGGTTGCAACCAGTTCTGTGCGCTCTGTGTATTGAAGTGGTTGCAACCAGTTCTGTGCGCTCTGTGTATTGAAGTGGTTGCAACCAGTTCTGTCCGCTCTGTGTATTGAAGTGGTTGCAACCAGTTCTGTGCGTTCTGTGTATTGAAGTGGTTGCAACCAGTTCTGTGCGCTCTGTGTATTGAAGTGGTTGCAACCAGTTCTGTGCGCTCTGTGTATTGAAGTGGTTGCAACCAGTTCTGTGCGCTCTGTGTATTAAAGTGGTTGCAACCAGTTCTGTGCGCTCTGTGTATTGAAGTGGTTGCAACCAGTTCTGTGCGTTCTGTGTATTGAAGTGGTTGCAACCAGTTCTGTGCGCTCTGTGTATTGAAGTGGTTGCAACCAGTTCTGTCCGCTCTGTGTATTGAAGTGGTTGCAACCAGTTCTGTGCGTTCTGTGTATTGAAGTGGTTGCAACCAGTTCTGTGCGCTCTGTGTATTGAAGTGGTTGCAACCAGTTCTGTGTGCTCTGTGTATTGAAGTGGTTGCAACCAGTTCTGTGCGCTCTGTGTATTAAAGTGGTTGCAACCAATTCTGTGCGCTCTGTGTATTGAAGTGGTTGCAACCAGTTCTGTGCGTTCTGTGTATTGAAGTGGTTGCAACCAGTTCTGTGCGCTCTGTGTATTGAAGTGGTTGCAACCAGTTCTGTGCGCTCTGTGTATTGAAGTGGTTGCAACCAGTTCTGTGCGTTCTGTGTATTGAAGTGGTTGCAACCAGTTCTGTGCGCTCTGTGTATTGAAGTGGTTGCAACCAGTTCTGTCCGCTCTGTGTATTGAAGTGGTTGCAACCAGTTCTGTGCGCTCTGTGTATTGAAGTGGTTGCAACCAGTTCTGATACTAAAGGATTTGGAAAACCAATTTGAAATTTCAAAATCCCATTGAAATGAAACTATGGTTACTGAAACACGGTTCCTAATCGCTATTTTGAACTATGATTCTTCTTGTGACATAACGGATATGACATAACGGTGTTCTAGGTTTTAGTCCACTTTGTAAAAGTTATGTCTAAATTCTGAAAATATCTATCTAAAAGTAGATAACCTGTGTCCAAATAGAAAACGAGACAATTTTAGATTTGACATAAAAGACTGGGTGACAACATTTGGAAGTCTCGTATTATTTCATCAAGGCAATCCTGAAAATTTACATTAGAATACTTACACACACACACACACACTTACATATGCATATATGAATCCTACACTTCTCAGCAAAAATTTTTTTTCATTCTTTTTATAGATGTCGGGATGTTGAAATGTTAAAAGCAATATTCCCATTAAGACGATTTATGATTATAGACTCCGACAGAATAATTTGATCTACCTTTTATAAGTTTATCTTTGTAGGCAAAAATAATCGGCAAAATACATATATAATAGCATCATTTGTCTCTTTTATATTAGGATTCTGCAGCAGTTTCTAACTATTCAATTGTAGGTAGCCTACCTATTGATAATGCTGATGACAATTTTCTCGAGTAACTGTTAGGAGAGGGAGGTCACAATATTCTTCATCTTTGACTTCTGGAAAGCTCCATGTATTTGAATGTGAATTATAATTTACCATGCATTTTGTAACCTTGATTTTACAGGAGAGTAATGGATTTATATTATAGATCTATATCATTGTAAACTTTACTTCTATTTAATGAATTATAGGCAAATGACAAGAAGGTATTTTTTTTTTTTTTGCTGCCTTCCTATTAATATGTAAACTATGTTTATATTTCTTTGAATTGGCAGTACCGGTAGAAGGTCGGGCGCCATGCTTTCCAGCATAGTTACGTCTCTTTACAGTCTAAGTTCAAATACCGCCAAGGTTAACTTTGCCATTCATCCTTACGGGGTCGATAAAATAAAGTACCAGTAATGTACTGGGTAATTGCTGACCTTGTGCCAAAAGTAGAAACAATATTTCTTATCATTAAGACGGTTCTATATACCCGTCTATGTTTCCTTATTAATTGTTTCAAACTCCTCATCTCATTACCGATTTTAAAGTTTAATTTTGTTTTATTCCCAGTCATGAAAGAAGCCTTCAGAATGTAATTGGACACAGGGAAACTGTGGAAGCGCGTCAAATGTCTTTTATCGTGTAATTCAAAAGTCTAGTCGTGTCATATACTGTATAAAGTTGAATCGGCTTGGGAATTACGTTAACAGTACACTTGTCTATATAATACTCCACCCCTTACAGGTTAATGCACGAGTTAGGTATTTAATTGATCTAACAACTGAATGCTCATCTTCGACATAGATGTCGAATTCACCAATTTAAAGAAAAAGCTATTCACGGGCATTATTTGACGTGTACATGTGGTAATGATAGCGAAAGCGTGTGGCTGAATGGTTAGAGAATTGGATTCACAAGCTTAAGGTTGTGAGTTCGATTCCTGGACCGAGCGATGCGTTATGTCCTTGAGAAAGACTCTTTATTTCAACCAGTAATGCACTCGGTAATTGCTGGCTTGTGCCAAAAGTAGAAACAATTATATTTCTTAGTATAACTTAATTTTACCCGGTAATGTCAATAGGAACTAGACCTTAAAGCCCTTTCTAAGAAAATTAATGCCATGATTTTTAACGAATATTATCTCCACGTGTTCACCTTTGTACAATAGCGTAAACATAGAATACTTAATAAAATAGGAACTCACCTTGACTACTTTGAATTTTAGATGGTAAATTCTAATAAATTCGCGCGAGCATTAGACACAAGATATTAACATCTTTGCCTGAACATAGATAATTAAAGAGATATCAATAAATATTTCGTCCAACTACAGTATTCTGGAACCTAGTGCTAGTCTTTTCCTAATATTTTAGTTGACAAGAGTTTAAAATGTTTTAGTATACATGTCTGCGTGGTTCTGCAACTCATTTTATCAATTTACGAAGCTGAACAGTAAATATAAGTCATTCCTATCCGTTGTGAAATTCGTGTTCCAACCATTTAATAAAACAATATTTGCGATAACGATTAATTTAATTGAAACAGAGTGTGATATTTGTGTCATTTTTCATACTGTTTGACAATACTGTAGCAATGCTTCGATTACTGGAATATGACAAAAGTTAGATACGGTTGTTTGACCGAATCAGGGATGTTTGTAAATGCTATTGTAAATGCTATTTTGTATGTGAAAATATGTTGTCTTTAATTTCTATAGAAAAACAAATTAAGGGATGAGACAACTTACATATGATACACCGAGCATCAGTAGTAAATATGAAGAAACAAAAATGCTGTTCCAGAATTATATTACGGATATGAAAAAGCAGTGAATTAAACTAGAATTACCGAAGACGTAGTAAACCACTAAAACAGATATTATAGTTTTTCCTAAGAATACCTTCTAGTAACACTAAATTAAATTAGATGAGCAGTGCTCTAGATAACACCTAGCACCAACAGAGACACGACAGAGCACCTAAATAATAAATAAGAAGTAATCTTATAAGTATCATTATCAAAGACAACTAAACACAAAATTCCAACTTGTAATCCTTCGAATCATGGATGATATAGGTACCCCAATCTAAGTATACATCAATTAGCATTGTTGAAGTATAAAACAATATATATATTTATTTCCTTCGTGGCGTATTGCATTGACTTATAACGTTGTTTTTTGCTTGTTATATATTACCTGCTGGATATAACCTAACACGTTGATGCAGATCAAAATCGTGCCATTATTCTGATACTAATATGATATAGAGATTGAAATACTAAAGAAATATATCAGACATAAAAAGTGCAACAAAGAAAATAAGGAAGCATAGCAAGTAATAGTATAATTGATATATAATAAAGAAGAAAACTAATATCGATTTGAGTATCAGGTCATATTTTAATTGTCAATAATATGCAGACCTGTCAACTCTCCCTGTCCGACGTGGAGATCTCTCACCCAATTTGGGGTGGGTGAGAAATGTCTTGTCTTGTGAAAATGGGTATAGCTTTCATTATGTAAAATTTCCCCATTTTGCCTCATTTCTCCCCGTGTTAGTGCACTTTTTTTCATGGTACTCCCTGTTTGGGATATTAGAGGTTGGCAGGTCTGAATACGTTATATTGATAATAGGTAATAGTACTTCATTTTCAATCACTGACATTCAGGTTCAGAAGAATGTTGTCAGGCTCATTTATGAGGTTTTCTTATGCTAAATATGTAGTATCTGAATCGGAATTCGTTCAAATGCTATTTTGGTTACTGGGCCTATATTCTGCTTGTTTAATCTCCTCTTTTGAATATACCAACAGAATCACATTTTAACGTAACTTACCAGTTATTTCCATACCTTTTGTGTTCCCACCATACTGTGTTTTTCTTCCTCAACGATATTCCTACCATTATACACACTCCCCAAATGTCAGGTCATTGAAAATTGCAGCTCTATTGGCAGTACCTGCGTCAAATAACTAAATTTCAGCCCTTCCAGCTAACTCATTGATAATAAACATTCATCCTCAAAGCAACTAAAATATCACAGAAAAATCACATTTAGAATAAAAAGCAAATTACCATCAGCGCCACTTACATTATTGCAATACATTTACACTCACCAGACTGCAATTCAATAATAGCACACGAAATATCTGCGAAGAAAATTCAAATATCTTGACTTACGTTTCACGTAAAATGTATTAAGACGCCCAAACTATTCAGTAATCATTATCTGGCTAATTTAGTTTCTTATAGGAAGTGATTTTAAAATAGGGTCCCTAAATATTACAAAGTTGGAAACATTTAATCATTATCAAGCATGATTCCTTTTACACAAGTCTGTGTACTTATACAAATTTATAAAAATCCACATATGTAGGTGCCTATATATGCAGATATGAATATATATATATCATGACATGTCCTCTATAAATAAAAGAAATGCTCAGACCTATACAGCATTATTGTCGCACTACTTACAAAGATAGATAGAGGCATAAAAACCAAACATTTTGGGTAAATATTTGCATATATATTTTCATATAAAGACAAAGATTCCACAAATGATACGTTGAATTATTCTTCAAAGTTTACCGAATAATTGGAGCAGCATATTTACAACGTGCCTTCAATATATTAAGCATCTACACACTTGAAACAAGCTCTGTATGAGTATGAAACTTTATTATTAGGACATTTCAATGAAGGTATACCATTTTTTGAACATAAATTACCATATTGCAATCTAGATTATAGTGGCAAACATCACCACAGAAAGGAGCTAAATAATTAATATAAATAAATAAAAGTAGATAAAATGTACGAAGAAAGGTGTTTATATATCAGCAAGGATATACCAAACATAAGCTAATGTTACTTGAATAAACACACATTAGTATAGTAATTTGTGATTTATAAAGAATATCCACAATAAGAAGGCTATTCTAACATAAAGGATATAAAAAAACAATTAATTCACAATTCAATTATCTGACACTGAAACATTTACATTAGTATGTGACGTATCTATAATGGGAAACGGCAGTAGGTGGAGGAAAATTTAATACCAGCTCATCAGATGAATAAAGAAAACAAGAACTTATCCAATAAAATAATAAATAACATCCTCAACACTTGCACAATACTAAATGTTCAGTATAGGAACATTTGATAAAAAAGCTAAATAAAAATTGTTTTTGGATTCAAGCAGTAAGATTATTGAGACTGAAAGGGATATAATAAGATTCGGGGAAATGTTTTGTTCATTGAAATACTGCTGCAGGGAAGCCACATCTGATTAGAATTGATAAGATAACAGCAGAGCTTCTGTTACTGTGATTTACGACATTGTCAGCGAAAACCTATGGCTACTTAAAGAACGGACCGTCTGGGATTTGAATGTTTGCATACGTTTAGCTTCTGAAGCAATCGAACATCACTAAGAAATGAAAATACATAGTAATCAGTCAATTCAAAATACCAATGTGAATAAAAAGATTCGCAAGTAAGTTCATCAATGTAGAGAAGAAATGTTTATGAAATAAATCTTATAAATGAGATGAATGTCTTCTCATCAACTAAAATTGTAATCTAAATAGCAAAGTTGTACAACGAATGAAAACTGAAGAATATAAGGGTTAGCTGAATGTTAAAAGGTAGAGTTTCTTCTATGAAAATTAGGTGACAGAATGAAGAATAAATAACACTGTTTCGGTTCCGAACACATACTATAGCCTAAGGAAGGAAGAGAGGTAGTTATGACAGAGTTCAAAAGTTAAAAACATATGACTAAATAAATACATTTGATGATTAAACAAAAACAAAATTCAAGCCCATATTTTATATGATTAACATAAATATGTTCAATATCTTTGCTGAATAAATAGAATTAATTTAATTTGGCTGAAATTTGAGTTGAGATTAAAACACTAACTATTTCTAAAACTTCTAATATATTGAAATCAAGTGAGTGGCTGCTTCATTTCGACCAAAATATGACAAGAACACTCTAACAATAGCACCAAATCAAACGATAACATTAAGAAAGAAATTAAATCATTCAATATATTAAATATTTCTGACATTGAAAGAAGCACAAAAATGTGTATTTTGAGAATATAGTACATAGAATTGACCTCAGTATATGTATGATGAATATTTAGCGACTTCAGAATGATTTGAAGGAGAATAAATCCGGCTGGTTGCAAACTAACAGTGTATAGGACGGAAACTAAATAATGCAAGGGTTTTCCCCTGGTAATTTACCATATCTACCACTGCATATCTTACATAGCATGTATTAATATGACGGAAATACTCAGAAATACATTTTTTACATTAATGTAAAGAATGAAATGCTTTTGGATTTATGTTTGTACGCTATAGAAATACATTGATATGAGAAAGAAGAAAATATATGAGCGCAGTAAAGCAAGTGGATTACGTCTGTCATATATATATATTATATGAGAGAGAGAGAGAGAGATAAATAGAGATGGATTATATATATATATGTATATATATATATATATAGATATATATTTACATATATAATATACACACATATCATATATATATATATATATATATATATATATATATATATATATATATATATATATACATATATACGTAGCATTAAAAATGTTATTATGATACATGTATATTCGTTTCGGGAACAATTCGTTCTTAAATTCAGTGTATAAAACATACTAATACAAGACAACACCGACTCTCTGGTACACAAACAGAAGATGAAGGCTGTGTGAAGTGTACCTATTAGATTAAAATGTGAAATATTTAAGGAATGGATGGTATAAATGAATGCATATAAATAATATAACTCTCAGACGATCTGGACATTCGATTAGTAGAAGTGTAAAGCAGATTAAGAATGTGCAGTATGAAACTCTGAAGAGAGTTACAACAACAATAAGGAAAGGTAGTGCAGAGAATTCCCGTATATACAAATATCCAAAATTACCTGCTGGAAAATGATTGCAGTTTCAGAGACGGACCCAGGTGAGGCATTGTACTTTTGAATAAGGGAGTAACAAAACCAAAACACGAACATATCCACCATAACTTTATGTTGATCATTTTTCTGAGAGTACTCCCGTTAAGTTGGATATAAAACGTTGATAATATACTGCTCTTCGTAGTCTACTCTATTCAAAACTAACCCAATTCCTTCTATAATCTTGGAGGCCATGGAAAGTCTGATCTAACCTACCTTTTTCCCTCTGGCCAAAACTTTAATAAATATTTGGAAACAGTTGTTTCTTGAGAAAGAATAAGCACATAGCCATAAAAAATCTATAGGATTGATATTTAGTCGATACCCGCGACACCCAACATATCAATATTTACGGAGAAAATAAAGTGAATTTCTAATCCAGAATGCAAATAAATATTGCAATTTTTTTTATCTAGTTTTTTTTATCAGTTTCACCTCCATTCATCGCGATTCAATAAAAAAAATAACAAAACCTTGTAATATGTTTGTAAGATTTGTTACTGGCAACCTTTAACGTAATACAAGGAAATGTTATATGAAGAAAGAGTATTTGGGGGAAAAAAACTGTCTTTCACTTTTATTTAAACAAGGTCCCAGTTCCAATTTACACTGGCAATTGCCATATTTTATACATTTATATATTGGTATATTCACAAGCTTTTGGCAGCAAGTATAATTTAACATATACATAAAGCTATAC
Source organism: Eledone cirrhosa (assembly GCA_964016885.1). Lineage (NCBI taxonomy): Eukaryota > Metazoa > Mollusca > Cephalopoda > Octopoda > Eledonidae > Eledone > Eledone cirrhosa. Next base: position 97,362,338 of record OZ024743.1, on the reverse strand, counting down.
ACACACACACACACACACACACACACACACACACACACACACACACACACACACACACACACACACTCTCACACACACACATATATATATATGTCTCAAAATAAACAAAGAATCTCCTATAAGCCTTTCATAAACAATATTTTAGATGAATATAAATTACTTAATTATAATTAGTTATGTAAACTGACTGAATTAAAGTCAACTCATTGCTGTGTCCCATTGTATATGTTTATTCGGCTGTATACACCTAAAACTGTATCTAATTTATTTCCTATACAGATAAGATCCCCTATCGTTACGACTGACAATAGGTGAACACCTGGAACTTTCTTCTCAAAGACACAAGCCTAAGCATGGTACTTAGGTCTCCCTTCTCCATACCAAAGATGTTGGAATGGCAAACGCCGATTCTACTTGGCAACAGTGACGTCGCTAATGATATCAGAATGTAAAGTCGTGAGATACAGCAAAGCATCATTTCCGACGCTCTAACAATGCCAGCAATCTAATACCCTGGGTGGATACTTTATTTATCAAACCTGAAAGGATAAAGATATCTGTGGTATTTTAATCCAAAGCGCTGAGAGTTGGAACAATTACTACAAATCATTTTAATGCGACGCTCCAACGACTTTACCAATCCATATACGTATATTAAATTATGTTATTTGCTCTAAACGTTTTCTTATGGAGCACCTTGATAGATTTTGCTTAGAATCACGTACCTGATATTTATACTTCAAACTTCCAAGTGAAGTTTGTTCTTCACTAACTACTTGCATACTGAAGGGATGCGACATTTATGAAATTTCAATTAATACTTTATATTTGTGTTACACTGTTCCTTAACACTTGATCGTAGTTATTGCGTTCTGATACATGATGTGTTTGAGGATTTTAAACCTGGTGCAGGCTCAAAAACAATAGTTTTCGTACTTTTGTACTTGATCGATTTCTCATGAAACAGATTTCGAAGATTTTTAGATGTTTAATTTATAAATGTTCTATTTCTAATACAATGTACATACACACACACACACACACACACATAAATATATATATATATGTGTGTGTGTGTGTGTGTGTGTGTGTGTGTGTGTGTGTGTGTGTGTGTGTGTGTGTGTGTGTGTGTGTGTGTGTGTGTGTGTGTGTGTGTGTGTGTGTGTGTGCGTGCGTGCGTGGTTGGTGGCTGAAAGAAAAGTGTAATCAATACCGGAGTAGAATTTCAATATTTCAATATTCATTTTATTAAGGATAAATACTGAGTCATCTTCCTCTAGAGTTTCGCCTGTTTATCACAAGTTTTGTCTGATAAGCTTGTGATAAACAGGCGAAACTCTAGAGGGACTAGATCACTATTTAGCCTTAATAAAAAAAAAAATATATATATATATGTGTGTGTGCGTGCGCGCGCGTGTGTTCGTATGTTTTTGAATATACTTAAAAGACAATAAATAAAGAACTTAATATTATTTATTGGTGGATTGGCAGTATCGGTAGAGGGTCGGACACCATGCTTTGCAGCAAAGTGTTACGGCCCTTTATGGTCTGAGTTCAAATCCCGCCGAGGTTAACTTTGCCTTTCATCCTTACGGGGTCGATAAAATAACGTTTCAGTAATGTACTGGGATAATTGCTGGCCTTGTGCCAAAAGTAGAAACAATTATTTATAGAGTCGTAATATCAGATTATTCACGTCGAGGTATCGCCGATATTACTGGCTTTTTAAAAGAATGTCTAGTACGATCAACTATTCCCTAAATATAGTAGAAATTTGGTATATTGAGAAGAGAGTCGACTGAGGTAACAAACTGAGGTCTGTAGAATGGAAAGAATGCTTCGGTATATGGCGATCTAAACAACCGGTGTGCAAAGAGATGGAAGCAAGAATATCCCTGGGTCTTATTAAGCCTGATAATAAATAAATTCGCTATCGTATTATTTAAGTTAACTGACATAGTAATGTGAGCCAATGGGTAATGAAATAAATGTTCCATTATTATTTAGTGTATATTGGCTTGCGATTTAGTTATATCGCGAATTTACCCTTTCGCGAGTTATTAGCATAAACTGTATTGAAACTATTATAGGGACCATATGGTCCAGCAGTAATTGCTCATTTACCCTTTGAAACCAGATTAATATATTATCATATACATATCTCACTCACATGGTTGCTTCAAGCTATTTTCTCAGAATATTCCATGTATCTGTTTGTCGTCAGTCGGGATGTACAGGTTGACGAAATAGATCATAC
>OZ024743.1:97347581-97355081 GCA_964016885.1 Eledone cirrhosa | reverse complement strand
AAACCCAATGTATTCCCTAAAAGTAAGACATAGTCTATATGCAGCTAGCCACTAGTATCATCACAACACATTTTTGCCATCTGAACATACTTGAGCGATATGAAATAAAGTATCTTTCTCATGGACACCACGCCCCAGTCGGGCCGGGATTAGAACTGAAGACCTTGAAATTATGAGCACCACTATCTTTCCATTAAATCAAGCTCCTTCAATAAAAACACGATATGCACAAGCTATTGTGTATCCATTTTTTGTTTTTTAAATATTAGCATTTCTCTCTTTTGATTTTTATTCTCTCCATATAACAAAAGGAATAGGATTAATTGTATCAGAAAATGCGATTTGAAACATTTCGGATGCGTGGGAAAACTTCTTTAAATATAAACGTTTCTTGGGTGTGAATAGGCTGAGTATCATTAAAGTATGTCATTGTTAAAGGTGAACATTCACGTTAAAATAATGTTGATTTTAAAAGACATACACGTCATTGCCGATTAGCTCTAGATGAACAGACTTAGTATAAAATACTTTTTAGTTGTAGTCACCATAACTTGTTTACAGCAATAGTGTATTTAGCAATATATTATTCAATATCCTTCAGTTTTTAAATTGGTAAAGGCTTGTATGCAAGAGATAATGAAATCATTATTTGTTTGCTACAGAATTTTGTATATTAAGTAAATACAAATATTCCAAATGTTTCTAATGAGCTTATACTGTTAAAAGGATCCTACATAAAGTATATATCCTGTAAATGATAGTCAGTTAATGTCTATAAATGTAGTGGAATATGCCTGGATTTTTAGGGGATATTTCTTGTAATGAAAGAGAGAAAATAATATGTGTTGAATAGTATATATATATGACATTGAAGAAAGACATGAACATCTATAGTCATAGAGAGAGAGAGAGAGAGAGAGAGAGAGAGAGAGAGAGAGAGAGAATACAGTAAGTTGTACTTGAAAAGGAGAGAAATTACTTCATTGTATTTGGTATTTTAATATTCCCATACTTTATAAAGATATATTTTTTTATTAGATACAAGAATTAATAATAAAATATCTCTATAAAACACACACACGCATACACACACATATATGTATATAGGGAGAGAGAGAGAGAGAGAGAGAGAGAGAGAGAGAGAGAGAGAGAGAGAGAAGGTGAGTGGGTATATTTGTTCGCCTTTAATGTCCCATTATTGGTGGAGATGTAGGTGTATGATGTTTATTTTATAAGAGAAGATCTAACCATCTAACCCATATACAAAAAGCATAACTGATTCATTTAGGTACCAATTCACGCTTTTTTCTGATTTAAGTTTATACACCTCATTTATTTCTAACATAGACACAAGATTTTTAATTTGCGGTGTGGGTATACCTGATAATTTCTTACCCCGTGTTCTTATTTATCACCAAGTATGATCTAAAATACTGAGGTATTTGGTACATCATTCTACTGAATCTGTCGATCCACCATCCTTGAATATTTACATCATATTAGAAACAAAAATTGTTCCCCCAATCTCTCTTTCCGCCACTCTCTCTCACTCACACACTCTCTCTCTCTCTCTCTCTCTCTCTCTCTCTCTCTCTCTCTCTCTCTCTCTCTCTCTCTCTCTCTCTATATATATATATATATATATATATATATATATATATATATATATATATATACGTTTTGGGCATTAATGGACCACTATCGTATTACTCGAATGTCGATTTTCTTATTTTTGTAATAGAGTTTACATCCGATTTTAGGATTAATTGTCGAAGTCATTCCTAGCGGATGAAATTGTTTGTCTAAACTCTATATACTGTGTTATTGTTAAATACTATTTCTTTCCTGGTATTTGTTTTATATCTTTATAGTTACCAATTCTAGTTTATCGTTAGAAAGTATATTATTTACATCTTTCCGTGTCGGATTTATTGTTATGAAGAATTATGTTTATGATCAGTGTTAGATTTATAGTAAAATATGCGTACCTGTTGTTTGATGGTCAGTGTTAGGGAAATGGTTTTTGACTTAGAGCTAACTTTATGTGAGAGAATTCTATAGCAGATGTAATGGGAGAAACGTTTAGTGAACGTCTCTTCGGGAAGCATTTGTATCGTTTGTATCTGCATAGAAACAGATGCACTGGGGACGACACAATCGTCATATGGTAGATAAGTTTGGTTATTTTAATCAACTGCTTCTTTTGCCAAAATTTGTGGGTTTTTCCTTGCGTAACAAATTATTTTTATACTAAGACATCAAATATTGTGACAGACCAGATATGTCCGTTTTTTAGACATTGTATCAATTTGCTTTTAATTTTGCTAACATATTAATGCGTACAGATTCGTCAGACACGCACCTCAGGATAAGTTGAGTAGAGAGATTGCCATTGTTCAGAGACGGCTAATTAACAACAACAAAATAAAAGATATTAAATTAATAATTTAATAGTTCAAGATATTAATGCTGAACACAAGAGAAATATAAACATATTTCAACAGTTTTCACTTTTAATTACTCCTGTGGAAATGTTGGTAACAACACTCTCCTATACAAAAGCGCTATATCATACGATAATAGGCCGAACTTTTCGAGTTTAAATGGAACCTTTGCTAATGTAGTAACTGACAGAATATTTAAATATGAATTGTTTCCAGGGAAAAATAATACGGAGGTGACGCATTTCCCATACGGCAACGTATAAAAAAGAGAAAATTATAGGAAATCAAAATTATATACCTGTCTCGTAAAACATGATAGCATTTTCATATACACTCAAAATAAGACATGAAAGCACCCATGACAAATACTTTGAGGAGGAATTCTTTTGATCAATGTGTAACCTCGTTACTATACTTGTGGAAGCAAAAAACCTTTAAGAAATGTGTTTTTGTGTTATCTCTTGTTTGGGAGGCAAAGACAATTGTGTTAACATAATCATTTTCTCATGTTTACATTCACCCAAACTGGCTGACACAAAGACAACGTTCACTCAAAGAAGACAAAACTGAAAATAAACAGCAAGTAAACAAATACAATAAGTGAACAAGAACACTTTACTGCAATAGAAGAATTTCTGGGCTACACACCTGCTCATATCTCACAGCCCGGGCCATAAACAATGGTATTTACTAGTGGTTGTTGGTCACCTTTGAGTGAAATAATGTCAGGTGAGTTCTGCAAGGGTGCCTAACAATGATGTGAGATCTAGATGGATCAATAGTGACATACAGGTCCTAAAGATTTGTGACAACCACAGGATTATTTAAAAGCTGTGTTTCGCCTGGTTGCAGAAATAGTAGGCATTCTCATTTTATGAAATAGAAAGGCAGGGGAAGAAAGTAGCAAAAGAGGAATTGAGAGTTTGTAGCAGTTGAGAACAGAACCCACAGCATCAATAGTAGATTCTTGTCGTTGCTATTCTAACAGCATTGTCAGTTAACCAAAAATATGTAGGTTCATTGAGAGAAAAACATAGCTCGTCCTCAAAACCAGACATCGATTTTCAAGGCCGAAACTCCACACACAGTTGTACCATTATACAAGTAAATCGTTGTGCAAAAGGAAAATGTGTGCAGGACATAAGAAGAAGATTCCCTCCACGTAACAATATGATGGTTCTGAATATACATAGTCCTGAAATCTTACCTGGATGCCTTGAAGGGCAAAAATGATAAGGATAAGTTGTATAAAGGTGAAGATTTCAGGTCGGATTTCAATAAATATGAAAATGATATGATGTGAAATCCCCGTAGTTTGTAATATCTTCCAACAGGAAGCTGAATGTTGTTTAAACCTCGTCCAATGTAAACGATACTGGCGGGATGATATGGCTACAATCTGCTCGGTTCTAATACAAGTGCCGTGCATATGTAGTTGTCGTTATTTCTTGAATTTGCATCAATTCAAATAACTACACACACACACACACATACACACACACATATATATATATATATATATATATATATATATATATACATATATATATATATATCAAAGGTATATATTGAGTTAGGAACTCAAAATAGTCTCTTACAACAAAATAACTCCAAGAAAGAGATATTTCCGAGCCGTATATTATAATAGAATATAAAAGAAAAACGAACACAGATATATACATATATGTGTTCAAATCGTAAGGGACCAGATTCGCTAAGGTGAAAAGAATACTAACTATAGACAATTGGGTTTGCTTGTCTCAATCTAAGAAAAAATTAAGAAAATAAATACAAACCTTTGATACATTCGGCTCCGTTAATTTGTTGAGCTATTTCAAATGTCGAATAAACCTGGCTGCTATTTTTAGTGATGTAAGTTTGTGAGACGCGCTAGGATACCATGTGCGCTATTATATATAGCACACTATTCAGTTTCTTAATATACTTAGAAGTGTCTAGGATACTAATTCATCACCCACTGATGAGCTTGAATTGGTAATTCTATTCACAATTAACATTGCGAAACAACAACAAGTTGTCTGGGTGATTGGTAGTTACCACAATTCTGGTTTGTATTTATTTTCTTGATTTTTTTCTTAAATTGAGACAAGCAAACCCAATTGTCGATAGTTAGTATTTTATTCACCTTAGCGAATCTGGTCCCTTACGATTTGAACACATATATGTATATATCTGTGTTCGTTTTTCCTTTACATTCTATTACATATATATATAGACATTTATATGTATATATGTATATATATATATATATAAAGAAATTATAGAAATTACATGAATCAAAGTTCAGTTTAAATCATTTATTTGCTTACAATTGTTTCCTCCAAACCGAGGTTTGGATTCTTCGGAGCAACTATTTAGTGATTTTTCACATACTTGACCTCTTTATCAACACAAGAGACATACAAAAACATATGTATATGTCAACCCACAGTGGGTTGACATCCATCATAATGATATAGCATGGCAATTTACATACAAAGGTTACATTCATATTAAAGGACAAAATTAAAGTTAAAATTAAAATAAAAAATAAAAATAAAAATAAAACATTGTCAGTTTATGAAGATAAAGCAAGAGGAAAGTTTAGAGTAGTCAGTGTATGAAACAGTCTCACGTGTGGCATGCACGCGTGTCTTATTTATACAGGATTATAGTGCGGCAGATTGTTACATGTAAAAACAAGCAGTAAAAGCAGGCAATCAATAGCATCATGGGGGTTGTATTGTTAAAGCATTTTTCACACACATACGATATATAAGCCCGTTTGTAGAGAAACACCAAAAATATCAAAAATATTACAAATGAGAAGCAAAAGAGGATAGATAGAAGATTAAGTATTGAATTTATTAAAAGGGCTATATATTCTATATGCTGAGTACAATGAATTATATAAAGGTGATATATGAGTTATGACTATATGTATGGCTTGATGGCCAGATTAGTGTCTTTATATGAGAGAATTGATGTCTGGACCACTCTGGTAATATTTAACTTTGTCATGCATTCAGACATACAATGACTCAGAGCTTACCGGGAGTCATATATAGTAATAAGACCCTGCCAGGTCCTGCGGGTGGACTACACTTACAAAGATCATTGATTTGGAGGTCTGACTCTTCTTGTAGAATGTTCGGTTGTGGCACTCCATCATAGAAGGTAATCATACGGATATGAACACCGTTAGTACTTCTTAATAGACTACACTGTAATTTATAGATAAGATACTTAAATTTAGAATTTGTTTATAACGTTATATGATAGGGACTCATTTGAAACACCATTAATGTACTTTAGGATAATAAATTTAACTATGATAATCAGCTAGCTACCTCCCCTTACGCATTAACTCCCCTTAGTCACACACACACTTCCGGAATATAATACAATGTCATCTCTCACAACAAAAACATCCTGATCTATGAATCAAATTAAGAAACGACAAGATATGATTTATATCATGATTCAACAGACACCCAATGTTGAATCATCGTGGATTGAGTGATGGACATGTAATCTATAAATTGCGTTTCCGTGATTATGTGAATGTTGGTGGGTGCGAGGACAGTGGTGCTGTTTTGCTTCTCATTTGTAATATTTTTGATATTTTTGGTGTTTCTCTTACAATTGTAAGCAAATAAATGATTTAAACTGAAATTTGATTCATGTAATTTCTATATAACTGCTCTGTAAAACAACTGATGTTATTACATTGAGCTATTTATCTTACTGGTAATAAGATAGTAATGAATTACTGTCTTTCACTATTTAGAGTTTAAATATATATAACCATAAAAGGTTTTATTATATACATAACCATAAATAGTATCCTTAATACTATATATATATAGTATTAAGGATATATATATATTAAAATAACAGATTAAAGTTTAAGGATAAATATATATCAAATAAATAAGAACCGTAGAGCAAATATTTATTAAAATAACAGATTAAAGTTTAAGCAAAGAATCGCTGCTTTCACCCTTAACAGGATCTTCTGAAACTGTTTCAGAAGATCTTGTTAAGGGTGAAAGCAGCGATTCCTTGCTTAAACTTTAATCTGTTATTTTAATAAATATTTGCTCTACGGTTCTTATATATTTGATATATATTTATCCTTATCAAGCCCTCTTTAGATTTTAGTCTTCAAATTTATTATTATTACTATATATATATATATATATAGGAGTAAGTAAGACCCCGACGGCTGAGCTCAAGCCGTTTCGATGGCTAATTCTGTACAGAATTGAGTACAGAATTAGCCGTCGAAACGGCTTGAGCTCAGCCGTCGGGGTCTTACTTACTCCTATTATCCACTCTACTACCCTAAGTATTGAGTACTTTGGTGCGTTATGGTCCACCTGGTTCCTTACCACTTTTCCCTCGCTATATATATATATATATATATATATATATATATATATATATATATATATATATAAGCAGAAGGGATAATCAATTTGTTGGTAATTCAATAAATATAAGTTTATATATATATAATAGAATCAATATGGTTTTATAAATATAGTTTCCATTTATTTAATATCATTGTATATATATCATCATCATCATCATCGTTTAACGTCCATGTTCCACGCTTGCATGGGTTTGGACGGGAGTTTTCCCACTTGAGGCAAAAGTGGTTGTCTTGCTCGCATAGGACTGTCTGGCGGGTTTTCTACAGCTGGATGCCCTTCCTAACACCAACCACATTTACAGTGTGGGGCTGGGAGGTTTTTACCGTGTTGCCTACACGGCCACATTACAGCGTGGACTGTGTGTTTTTTGTCGTGACACCTACACAATCTCATTTGTTTCGGCCTGGATGTTGTGGCACCAACATATATATATATATATATATATATATATATATATATATATGTTGTTAAACTTTTGACAGAGCAAAGGAGAGACACAAAATACAACACAGTTACTGAGGAGATTACAGGATGTGTGATAAAAGAGCTTTGACAATATATTACCTAGCCAACCAACCAACTTGAAATGTATAATAAATTGAATTGAAAACAACAGA
>OZ024743.1:97320974-97342381 GCA_964016885.1 Eledone cirrhosa | reverse complement strand
CAAGACTCCTGCGCCTGATGAATCGGACCTAAACAATGCAAACCCATTCTGTACCAGTGTGCAGTTGGCAGTCACCACAAGGCCCCTGACATGAAAGCAAACATAGCGCAATGCATGGTATGTGGTTCGTGGTTGGGCTATCCAACTCACAATTGTAATGTCGTGAGTTTGGTTCCCGGCAGCGCATTGTGTTCTTGAGCAATACGCTTTATTTCATGTTGTTCCAGTTCAATCAGCTGGCAAAAATGAGTTGTACCTGTAGTGCGAAGGACCAGCCTCATCACATTCTGTGTCATACCGAATCTCCCTGAGAACTACGTAAAGGTTACGCGTGTCTGTGGAAGGCACTGCTCGCCAACAGAGAGCACAGGCTATTCCATTGATCGAATCAATTGGAACACTCGTCGTCGTAACCGACGGAGTACCTACATATGTATATATATATATATATATATATATATATATTTTTATACTTGGGGAGGGTCATATATATACGATATATATATATATATATATATATATATATATATATATATAATATATATATATATATATATATATACGTATATATATATATATATATATATATACGTATATATATATATATATATATATACGTATATATATATATATATATATATATATATATATATATATATATATATATATATATATATATATACGTATATATATATATATATATATATATATATATATAGGGCGGGTAAAATTCCCGATATATATATATATGTATATATATATATATATATATATATATATATATATATATATATATATATATATACGTATATATATATATATAATATATATATATATATAGGGCGGGTAAAATTCCCGATATATATATATGTATATATATATATATATATATATATATATATATATAGTATATATATATATATATATATATATATATATAATACTTTACAACTCTGCAAATAATCCGTCCTTGTTATGTTTTTACAGAAACTAAATTATATATATCTAAAGAGAATTGAATTATAAACATTAAGAAATAATTGAAAAGATTTTTGATTTGAGATATTTCTATATATTTTCTCCTAAACTATCTTTTGAAGAAAACAGTAAAATAAAAATATTACCGAAGAATTATTTTACTAAACTTACACACTGTCTGTTGTTACGTCAATTGTTGAGCGCAGTGCATGCTGGTACTTTATTGATTCTATGAAAACCAAGCTGAACTCTGCAGGATTTGAACACAATATGTAAGGAACAGGAACCTCTTCTGCAAATATATTTTAACGACTATTCAAACCTTTGTCATGTTTTTACTGAAGCTGAACTTACAAATATATAAATATAATTAAATTATAAATAGCAAGAAATAATTGAAAAGATTTAGATTTTAGTTTTAGATGTTTCAATATTTTTTCTTCAAAACAATCTTTTGGGGAAAACATAACAACGAAAATATAACCGTAGAATTATTTTACTAAATTTGAAGATTGTCAATCCAAACGTAAAGACAAAGAGAAATAAATGTTTTAAAAGAAGAGCTGACGTGTCAAAATGTCTTATCTGGCCTAACGAAAGATATATTTTTATGGTTATTCCAGTGGAAGCAGTAATATCTGTGTACAAAACACATTGTTATACTACAATGATTGGCTCATCAATATATTAATTTTCCTTACACCAATTTGTAGTGTTTATGTATTTAAGCATATTACGAAATATCTGTGCAATATTTTTATACTATACAATTATTTATATATATATATATAATATATATATATATATATATATATATATATATATATATATATAGAGAGAGAGAGAGAGAGAGAGAGAGAGAGAGAGAGAGAGAGAGAGAAAAGAGAGAGAGAGAGAGAGAGAGTGAGAGAGAGAGAGAGAGAGAGAGAGAGAGAGAGAGAGAGAGAGAGAGAGAGAGAGAGAACACCGGAAGGTAATGTCCGTAGTGGTAGAGCACTCAGTCCATAGGACGAGTTTGGCAGAAGTAGTAACACAACAGTTAGTTCACCAAACCGAGAACAATTGTTTCACCTTATGCGGATCTTCAGCTTGGACTGGACATGGTTATACGGAACAGGAAGAACGTTCTTCCTGTTCCGTATAACCATGACCAGTCCGAGCTGGAGATCTGCATAAGGTGAAACAATTGTTTTCGGTATGGTGAACTAACTGTTGTGTTACTACTTAGTGAGTTTCTTGGTCAGTGTCCAAGTCTCAGACCCGTACAGCAGCACAGACTCCACTACAGCAATGAAGAGGCGGATTTTCAGGTCTTTACAAAGGTCCGACTTCCACACCGATCTCAAGCTGTGGCACGCCTCCCAGGCCTTGCTCTTCCTCTCAACCACATCAACTTCCGTATTCCCAATCTTTGCTCCCAAATACAGGAAGTCCTCAACCAATTCTAGCGGCTTTCCCGCCTACATTAGTAATCCCCTCTGGCTTCTCAACATTCTCTACCAGATATTTTGTTTTAGCCTCATTCATTCTCAGCCCCACACTCATCCACACAGTCTCAACCTCCCGCATCAAATCCTCTGCCTCCTTCACTGTTTTTGTCACCAAAACTATGTCGTCGGCAAATTCAGTGCTACACAAGAATGCTGAGGATGGCTCTGAACATTAATCAGTATACTCTGAGGATGAAAAACTCAGAGCTGTATAGGAGCCTCCCAAAAGTCAGCTCAAAACTGATACAGAGGAGACTGAGGTTAGCTGGACATGCTCACCGGCATCCAGAGTTGAGATTGCACTCAGTGCTCCTATGGGAGCACCTACATGGACACACTGGAAGAGGAAGACAAGATTAACGTATGTTGATGCCAAAAGGACAGACACCGGTCTGTTGGAGACGCAGGACATGGCAGCGATAATGAGGGACAGAGACCGCTGGAGGAAGAGAACTCATCCATGGATCTCGGGAATTTTACCCGCCCTAGAATAGAGAATATATATACACGAGTGTTGGGTGAAGAGGTCATATGAGGATTATGAAGGTGTGATGTTAGCGCTCTGAGATATTGCATGCACACATTTCAACTTTTCTTGTTAATAACTGCAAAGTTTTCCAGAGAAGATGTTGAGAAATAATCCATGAGAGTATCTTGGTCAGCCCTATGAATGTTTCAGCCGACCGTCTTGTGTACTGTATACACACATACACACACACACATACGCACATACATATATATATATATATATATATATATACACACACACACACATATATATATATATATATATATATATATATATATATATATATAAATGGAATAGAATGAATCGAAATTTCATTTCTCACTCTTAGTACGGCTGTTACTTAAATGTAAGCATGTATGTATACGTGCATACATATATGTATACAGACGTACAGTAGTATGTATATATATACATACATGCACACATATATATATGCACGTATCGGTTGCCTAAACAGTGTACGGCGTAATTCGGGCTGTTTACAAACAAACAAACAAACAGCCCGAATTACGCCGTACACTGTTTACAAACAAACAAACCGGGCATTATAATAAATGTTCGGTAAACCGATACGTGCATATATATATGTGTGCATGTATGTATATATACATACTACTGTACGTCTGTATACAGATATGTATGTACGTATACATACATACATACTTAGATTTATATATATATATACATATATTTATTAAAATAACAGATTAAAGTTTAAGCAAAGAATCGCTGCTTTCACCCTTAACGGGATCTTCTGAAACTAACAAAGTCAATCTGTAAACGCAGAACTGGATATTTCAAAAAACGTTGCAACCGGAGGAAGACAGGAAGACGATACTTTGGTTTGTGGCAACGTTCACTGGCGAAGAACGGGAAAAAACGAATATAATACGTCACTATTAGGAGCGGTGAAAAACAATTACGTGCAAAGACAGAACCACGTTTATGGTATAAAAGAGGTCGTAGACTAATGTTCTCTTTGGTGGTGCATAGAGACGTTCTCTGGCAATGAACGAAAAAAACGAAGATAATCCGATCTATACGTGGATATTTTACGTCTTGATATGGGAGCTAAGTATATGTTTTGTTTATAACTTCACTTATTTGCATAGGTAAGTATATATTACTCGTATGTTTTGTGAAGGTACGTGTCCTTCTCGTACGTATATTTGATTGTTATGGCGTATAATTTTATATATTCTGGTACATATGGTTTGGCTATGTGTATACGGGAGTTTTGCGTCTGTGTGAGTATGCAGGTTCGTACGTATGTAGGGTGTGTGTATTGTGCACTTCATGTTTTGGTTGACTTACGTCTCTGAACATTCGTGTATTTACATGTAGGTATGTGTGTGCGCTTGTTATATACGTAATTATTTATTTATATACGTTTATATAATTATTTATTTATTTGTATACACGCATACACACACACACATATTTATATGTGCGTGGTTTTGTATACCTATGGTAAGTTTTTGCGTATGCTTGTGTATGTACGTATTTGTTTGCGTGTATGTATTTATTTATTTCTATTACTTCTGTATTGTATTTATTTACTTTGTTCTTAACTCTGTAGCGGAGATTCATTCGGTCTCCTAGTTAGAATTTTAGTCTACGACTTCAGTTATACCATTTACGTGGTTTTGTCTTTGCGTGCTATTATTCTCCACGCTCCTCATATCACGTATTATCTTCGTTTTTTTCGTTCATTGCCAGAGAACGTCTCTATGCACCACCTAAGAGAACATTAGTCTACGACCTCTTTTATACTATAAACGTAGTTCTGTCTTTGCACGTAATTGTTTTTCACCGCTCCTATTAATGACGTATTATATTCGTTTTTTCCCGTTCTTTGCCAGCGAATGTTTCCACGAACCAAAGTATCGTCTTCCTGTCTTCCTCCGGTTGCAACGTTTTTTGAAATATCCAGTTCTGCGCTTACAGATTGACTTTGTTAGTTTCAGAAGATCCCGTTAAGGGTGAAAGCAGCGATTCTTTGCTTAAACTTTAATCTGTTATTTTAATAAATATTTGCTCTACGGTTCTTATATATTTGATATATATTTATCCTTATCGAGCCCTCTTTGGATTTTAGTCTTCAAATTTATTATTATTACTATATATACATATATATATATATATATATATATATATATATATATATATATGTATATATATATATATATATATATATATATATATATATATATATATATACATAGATAGATATACTTCTTTATTAGCCACAGGGGCACAAAAGAAGGGGACAAATACAAAGGGGGAAGTTTACATACAATAAAAACGTGTAAAATGTTATCACAGATGGAATTTAAAAGTTAGTCGATTTTCCCCAATAGAGGGAGACAGTTTATATGGGTAACACAGACCCCCGAAAAAAATGTGCAGCCCTCATCTCTAGGAGTACGAAGAGCTTGTACTCCTTTCCTCTCCTCCTCCTTTTCCTCAACCTACAGGCTGATATAGAGAGAAGGCCCATTCACTCGGGCCATTCTCGCCACTTTCACCCACCTTTCATAAAACTTGCTGGGGTACAGCACCTCTCTCTCCATCCTGATTCTTCTTCCAAAGTGGTATTTGAAAAAAAGAATCAGTTGTTGGCCGGAGAGAAAGGTGTCTGACCTCAGCCCTTTCAACCTTGTCCACCATACAACCTCTTTCGCCATAGCTATCACACAAAGGAAAACCGCCTCTCCTTCGTTTTTGAAGGAGGGTGGCGGTTTGATCATGACAATGGACTCGGTGGTCAACTGGATTGGTCCCACCCGCGACAATAGTCGTTCTACATAGCCCCACAGGTCAGTGACGCCCGGGCAGTGTATGAATGCGTAGATAGATAGATATATAAATATATAAATATATATATATATATATATATATATATATATATATATATATATATATACATATATATATATATATATATATATATATATATATATAAAATTATAAAATGTGGAGAAGGTACACATGAGTTGGAATATATATATATGTGTAAATAAGTAGAGAAACACGAGAAAGATTTTTTTTTTCTTTTATTTTTTTCTCTTTTTTCTGGATTATAAAATGTTTAAAACAAAATATTTTACTTTGTGTGAAGTGTTAAGGTATTAGTTAATTTATTTATTAATTAACAATTGCATTTATTTATTTATTTATTTATTTATATATTTAATAATTTTCTATTACCGGTTTCACCATTTTATGCATTATCAAAAGGAGGGATATGTATTGGTGTAAAATGATGGAGAGAAGATAATGTGATGTTGAACATGTTAAGGAAATGGGGAAGAAAGAACAACATTATTTACAAACAAGGTTTTTGAAGTAAAAAGAAAAAGAAAAAAGGTGGTGATGTGGAACATAATAAGGTAATGGGAAAGAAAGAATAATATTATTTACAAGCATAGTTCTTGGGAATAAGCAGTTCAAAAATTGTTATTATGGCAAGAGCGCTTGCGATTTTCAGAGTCAGGTTCCATCATCACATTGATCGTGCCTCGAGCTGCTCGCCAGAGAAACGATTGTAAGTTTATCCAGGATCCAATCGGGGATAACCACAGTAAGTATATATATATATATATGTATATATATATATATATATACACATATGTACATATATATCAATCTATCTAACTATATATATATACATATATACATATACACCCACGCGCAGTCTCACGATATATATATATATATATATATATATATACACACACTTATTATGAGTGATAATCATTGTACTTCTCAAAGCTTTCAAACATTTCAGATCAATAGTGAGCAACAATCCCACTAATGGGACTTGAACTGCTACTGCATGCCGTGTTAATTATTCGTGCACATATACAAGCACACGTATATACTAACACACATACACGAACCTGTGTATGAGTCTGTGTATTCTTTTCCTGCTTGCATATATATATATATATATTAATTCAAAATATTAACAAAATAGATATTCTTGTGATCAAGTATATTTTATTATACATATTTCAGAGGTACTGATTTAAGTTCAACAGTACGTCCTCATCAGATAAAATAAGATGATGCATCACATACCCTGACATAGTAGATGGTTAAGATTCAGTCATGGTAGTGATGAACATATGACAAAACTCAATATTTATACCCTAATATTGAGAACATGAGAAAAATATATAATACAAACAATAGAGAGGGTGCGTGTAATACAGCTTAAAAAATACATGGCATCAATATAACAGTTAATAAAACTTTTTTTAAAACTACTGAAGAAAGAGGAAAGAAAGGAAGGCATAGAGGAAGAAACAGCTGATAGGATAATATAGTTAGTAGGTGCCTCGAAAAAACAAATGAGAGATGATTAAAGAGAGAGAGAGACAAAGGGGAGTAATTTATGTTCAAGTTTATAGACAATTTTCCATATATGCAATATATATCCAAACTTACTTAGATGACCGTTAATATTCAAAATATTTAATTTAAGTTATTTCAGAATAATGAGTAATATTTTAGGTTTTAAAAGTTAATATGTATTTGTATTAATATTATATTATACTATCAAGTTTAATTTCTAAAATTCAAATTTTATGAAAACAAAAGGAATTGCGAATCACGAGAGAGAAAATATATAATGCTTTTATACCCTCCCGAAGGTAATCTTTACCAAAATTATTTATAATATGGACAACAGTTTATATAATATAATCTATAAAATAATTATAGTTACAATTGTTAAAGAATTTATGATTAAACAGTTTGAGTGCCTAATGGCCCTATAACTAAACTTAAAGAAGTCTGAATTTTTAATTATATATATGTGTTAATCAAAAATGCATAAGGATTATAATGTTCTTAAGGTTCTACCTTTCAAATATATATAATATAACAAATACAATAATACAATATAGTAAATAAGTTACTGAAAATATTGTTAAAAAATATATATAGTTAAAATATATTGTTAAAAAGTTAATGTTTTATATCTATTATTTTCATTTAGTTGATATATACTATAAATATATAATTTAAAACTACATGAGTCCTAATGATAGGGGCTAGATACAAAATAAATATAAAAATAAAAAAATTAAAATAATGAATTGTTTGCGAAACTTAAAAATGCCCAATATTAAAAATACATTATAAAATGTAATATGGTTTTAATATAAAGTAGACAAAAGATACGTCTAAAATATTTTAGCGAATGTGATAGAAAGAGGAGCTAAATATTTGAAAAAGCCGAAGGTAATCTAAATTTAAATTTAATTAAAATAAATTAAATTACATTAAATTATATTAAATTAACTAAAAATCATTATATAAATTCGAACTTCCAGGGAATATCAAACACTTATAACAATATAGAGTCATTTGAGTATCTAAATTATTTGTAAATGTAACTACGAGTATGTTATTACACTAGATAAACATATTTGTACAACTATATAGAGATATTATTATAGGTATTAATGAAACGGTATACATTTAATAAATAAATAATTATAATCATTATCACTAATGCTATAATTGTAGTTTTACCTCTAGTTCAGTGGAGAAAGAGACCAATATTTGTGGACTGTTATGGTTTTTTTATATTTACACCTAGATATATATAAAAATAAATAAATGCAAATCTAACTTTCTGAGTCCCCAAAACATACTCAAAATGAATAAAATATGCAAACGCATGAATGATCTACAGTTCAATTATAATCGGTAAATTTACAAGTTGAATATCCAAATTATATATTTAAAACAGAGACAGATACATAAACATCCGAATCAAAATTATAAATATCTAAAATAATCCTAAAGTGTGCATATTTATCAAGTAAACCAGTTACCAAATAATATGCTTACATAGAGGATCCTTCATTCTAACATTAATTCTATCATAAATGATTAGAAGATAAAGCATTATAAACCGTTATAACTTTTAGGTTTTAAAAGTTAATATGTATTTGTATTAATATTATAAACCGTTATAACTTTTTAAGCCCAAAAGTTGATAAGAGACGTCAAAAATTAAGGCCTGATCGTTTAGTGTTTTTTCCTGACTTTTTGCGAGGCTTGGAATGTAGACAACTCTTTGTCTACATTTATATTAAAACCATATTACATTTTATAATATATCTTTAATATTGGGCTTTTTTAAGTTTCGCAAACAATTCATTATTTTAATTTTTTATTTTTATATTTATTTTGTATCTAGCCCCTATCATTAGGACTCATGTAGTTTTAAATTATATATTTATAGTACATATCAACTAAATGAAAATAATTGATATAAAACATTAATTTTTTAACAATATATTTTAACTATATATATTGTTTAACAATATTTTCAGTAACACATTTACTATATTGTATTATTGTATTTTGTTATCTATATATATAAAACTGTGGTTGTCTGTCTGTCTATCGATTTTTGGCACACATCTCCTCTTAGAATCTCTCACGGAATTGCACCAAAATTGCTATACTTGTACATTGAGCCCTAGCGAAGACATCGGAAAACAAAAAATTCAAATTGACCCACCCTATGTGACGAAATCGAATATAATGTATCGATTTTTGAGCGTAAGTGATCAGTTATTTCCCTTTGTTCTGTTTACATTGAGCGTCTTACGTAAAAAATTACGCTGGCTTTCTCAGCGTTTAAAATGACATTAACAGTTGTCGAGCCAGCAAAATATTGACCTGCAAAATTCATCAGTTCGAACACTAAGCTTCCGTTTTGCTTCATTTCCATTTAAAAGCATTTTAAAACAATATTTTTACTTGAAAACAAGTCTATTTAAAGACTACGTAAAACAAGCAAATATTTCGTCGTTAGGCGTGCAGACAGACAGTCGTGCAGACAGACAGTCGTGCAGAGAGGTGATATACGCGTGCAGACAGACAGTCGTGCAGAGAGGTGATATAGGCGTGCAGACAGACAGTCGTGCAGAGAGGTGATATAGGCGTGCAGACAGACAGTCGTGCAGAGAGGTGATATAGGCGTGCAGACAGACATAACTGATAATTTGGTTACGCTAATGTTTTTCTCTGCGTTGCAGTGTTTACATTTTCGATCTTTGTTAATAAATAACCAGTGCAGTTTTTATCCCCAGCATCTTCTTTTGTTATAACATTCGGGTTATCGTTATGTTTTCTTAACTTCATAAGGCATATTGTTGGTTGAGGGAATATTAATCAAAAACACCACATGCAAGTCTGCACAGTAGACACTACAGTTTTTAAGCCAAAACAGAAACTTAACATTGTAACTTTAACACAGCTACTGAGCGACCCCGAGCAACGCCGGGCTTTACTGCTAGTCTATATATATAAAACTGTGGTTGTCTGTCTGTCTATCGATTTTTGGCACACATCTCCTCTTAGAATCTCTCACGGAATTGCAGCGAAATTGCTATACTTGTACATTGAGCCCTAGCGAAGACATCGGAAAAAAAAATTTCAAATTGACCCGCCCTATGTGACGAAATCGAATATAATGTATCGATTTTTGAGCGTAAGTTATCAGTTATTTCCCTTTGTTCTGTTTACATTGAGCGTCTTACGTAAAAAATTACGCTGGCTTTCTCAGCGTTTAAAATGACATTAACACAATACATGAACATTCGAACACTAAGCTTCCGTTTTGCTTCATTTCCATTTAATAGCATTTTAAAACAATATTTTTACTTGAAAACAAGTCTATTTAAAGACTACGTAAAACAAGCAAATATTTATGGCGTGCAGACAGACAGTCGTGCAGAGAGGTGATATAGGCGTGCAGACAGACATAACTGATAATTTGGTTACGCTAATGTTTTTCTCTGCGTTGCAGTGTTTACATTTTCGATCTTTGTTAATAAATAACCAGTGCAGTTTTTATCCCCAGCATCCTCTTTTGTTATAACATTCGGGTTATCGTTATATTTTCTTAACTTCATAAGGCATATTGTTGGTTGAGGGAATATTAATCAAAAACACCACATGCAAGTCTGCACAGTAGACACTACAGTTTTTAAGCCAATAAAGAAACTTAACATTGTAACTTTAACACAGCTACTGAGCGACCCCGAGCAACGCCGGGCTTTACTGCTAGTATTATATATATTTGAAAGGTAGCACCTTAAGTCTAAAGACATTATAATCCTTATGCATTTTTGATTAACACATATATATAATTAAAAATTCAGACTTCTTTAAGTTTAGTTATAAGGCCGGTTGTTCCATTAGGCACTCAAACTGTTTAATCATAAATTCTTTAATAATTGTAACTATAATTATTTTATAGATTATATTATATAAACTGTTGTCAATATTATAAATAATTTTGGTAAAGATTACCTTCGGGAGGGTATAAAAGCATTATATATTTTCTCTCTCGTGTTTCGCAATTCCTTTTGTTTTCATAAAATTTGAATTTTAGAAATTAAACTTGATAGTATAATATAATATTAATACAAATACATATTAACTTTTAAAACCTAAAATATTACTCATTACAAATTAAATATTTTGAATATTAACGGTCATCTAAGTAAGTTTGGATATATATTGCATATATGGAAAATTGTCTATAAACTTGAACATAAATTACTCCCCTTTGTCTCTCTCTCTCTCTTTAATCATCTCTCATTTGTTTTTTCGAGGCACCTACTAACTATATTATCCTATTAGCTGTTTCTTTCTCTATGCCTTCCTTTCTTTCCTCTTTCTTCAGTAGTTTAAAAAAAAGTTTTATTAACTGTTATATTGATGCCATGTATTTTTTAAGCTGTATTACACGCACCCTCTCTATTGTTTGTATTATATATTTTTCTCATGTTCTCAATATTAGGGTATAACTATTGAGTTTTGTCATATGTTAATCACTACCATGACTGAATCTTAACCATCTACTATGTCAGGGTATGTGATGCATCATCTTATTTTATCTGATGAGGACATACTGTTGAACTTAAATCAATACCTCTGAAATATGTATAATAAAATATATTTGATCACAAGAATATCTATTTTGTTAATATTTTGAATTAATATTAATAACTCTGGAAAACCTTTTTCTGTTAAGTGCTTCCAATCTATTTTAAAACTCATTCTTTGATGTATTCATTGAACCTGTTTAACTTTTGAATATATATATATATATATACACATATATCAAAAGCATGTATTGAGTTAGAAACTCAAAATAGTCTCATTACAGTAAATTAACTCTAGGAAAAAGATTTTTCCGAGCCGTATATAACTGAACAAAAAGGAAAAACGAACACAGACATATATATATATATACGTGTTCAAATCGTAATGGATCAAAATCGCTAAGGTGAAAAAATACTAACTACAGACAATAGGGTTTGCTAGACTCAATTTAAGAATATATTAAGAAAATTAAATACAAACCAGTATTGTGGTAACTACCATATTCGGCTCCGTTAATTCGTAGAGCTATTTCAAATGTCGTGTAGACCCGGCTGCTATTTTTATTGGCGAAGTATGCGCGATACGCTAAGTTCGGGAACCATGTGCGTTTTATATATACACACATTTTCCAGTTTTCTATTTGACTTAAAAGTGAAGAGGATACTAATTTCATCACCCACTGATGAGCCTGGAATTTGGTATATCTCTTCACAAATAATATTGCGAAACGGTTCTATCAAGGACCGCCTGAGTGATGGTAGTTACCACAATACTGGTTTGTATATATTTTTCTTAATTCATTCTTAAATTGAGTCTAGCAAACCCTATTGTCTGTAGTTAGTATTTTTCTCACCTTAGCGATTTTGGTCCATTACGATTTGAACACATGTATATATATGACTGTGTTCGTTTTTCCTTTTTGTTCAGTTATATACACACACACACACACACACACACACACACACACACACACACACACACACACACACACACACACACACATACATATATATATATATATATATATATATATATATATATATATATATATATATTTATAAGTTAAAACAATGAAATAAAAATTCAAGTCATTAGAAATATACTTCACTGCTTTACGATCTTTTCTAGGTGATAATAATACATCGTACGCATATTTCGTTATCGATCTATGTAAGGTTAGTTACAAAATATCAGATAAGGAATATATTTACTTACATGTATATCATCAGCTGTGTATATATATATATATATATAGTCAACTTCCTGGACGTGACCCTGGAGTTGGGTAAGGGCCTATCAAGCCATACCATAAGCACGGTGAGATTCTATCATATATTAATTATGCATCCAACCATCCTAAGTCTACTCTCAACTCCATAGTATATAGCGTATCCCATAGGATCTCTAGGATGTCCGCCAAAGAGAACATCAACCAAGCGGCCGACTACTACAATAAAGCCTTGGTAGATGCCGGCTATAACCGAAGAATCTCTTACCTCCTTAACGCTAACTCTAGAAACCACCCCATCATAGGACTAATGTTATAGTAAGCCATACCTATAACCGAATACGCAGCGGTCATGATAGAGTCAATAACTATAGTATAGAGAATCGCACAAAGAAACACGGCCGTAGCGATAACTACATGGGTGGTGGTATAGAAGATCTACCGCATAATAAGTGTCATGATACGGGCAACGGTAGCTGCTGTAGCCTACTATAATTATTCCCTACCTATAAGGTTAACAATAGCGATGGCCTATTACCTACACCTTCAAACCGGCGTTAAGCTACATATAAACATAACGGAAGTAAGGCGCGTGCACGCGAGCATAAAGCGATGCGGACGCGCAGTAGGCTTCAGCACAGTAGCAACAATAAGAACGGTTACCTAGCCAACACGACCCGTAGTAAGCCCACAGCTACGCGTAACCGCCAACGTAATGTCCTATGGTTCCGTCCTCCCTACTCTTGGAGTGTGGCCTCTGACTTGCCCAGGATATTTTTCGAAACCTTAGAGAAGAACTTCCCACCCAACCATAAGTACAGAAAAATCCTCAATAAGAGCAATATTAAAATATCTTCTCCACTACACTTAATCTAGGAGACATCATAAGGATAACTAATTACAGTAAGCCCACCAAAGCACGGCACCATAGCAGCGATAAGTATAGACTTGACAGCAACCCCAACAGCCTTAACGTTTCCCTAGCAGCACCTGACAGTGTTGGCGGCAGCTCCAACAGACGCAACCGACATAACCGCGGCGAGACTGGGCAGCATACTGGTGACCTGTACGGATCACGAAGTGGCAACAGAAGCCGCTGTGGCGTGCGGAGTGATAATGGTACTACCCCGCACGCCATAGGATATAATAGTACTAACTACAGAGATAGTGGCGGTGGCGTGGATAATAACATAGGTAGCGATAGTAATGGCCTTACTTCGGGCACTAGGAGCCACCTTAGCGGCAGCGACCGCGACCGACAATGCAACTGTAGAGATCAGGGAAGCTGTCCGCTCAGGGGAATTTGCCTGACAGATAATGTTATTTATAGGTGCACCGTAACTAGCCATAATAGCGTCAAGCATTATATAGGGGTCACCCCTGGCTCGATCAAAACTAGATTTCGAACACATCTCCACTTTTTTAGAAACAAGAAGCTAAGATACTCCACGTCACTCGCCAACTACAACACAACATTGAAAGACTCCAACATGAGCTTCTCCACATACTGGGAAATTGTCAGCAGGGCAACACCGTACAACTTCAAGAGGAAGTGCCAGCTCTGCCTCATGGAACTTTTCCATATCATAAGAGCACCCCTAGAGCTCATCAACAGCAGAGCAGAATCTGTGATAAACTGCAGACACAGAATACAGCAGTCTTTCTGTGGTTGGACCCCAATTGAGACCTGAACACCATAAACTGGGTTCCCCTGCACCAAACCATAACACGCCGGAGGGTAGGTTACATAACTAAACATCTGTACACCAACTATGCCTCTCAGATCCGTCTGGACTAGGCAGCAGTAAAGTGGCACCCATAAAACAGTAGTGGAAAACAACCATCATGTGAACGGATGATAAGCCATTTAGGGACATTTATTCAAACACCGGCCAGAGTTACTCCCCTTGCTGTGTGACAATAACAACATGTCTGTTTGAAGCAAGAATTAACTTTGATGTGACTATCACTTTAAAACCCTTTCTGGGTCCTGTACTGAACACTCTCTAGGCTTGTATGACCTCGATAAGCCCTTTTCGGGCGAAACGTACGTAGGTGCTTTTGTATAAACATGTTCTAACAGTATGTATTCTCCTTTGTAATCATTTCATTTATATATATATATACATATATATATATATACATATATATATATATATATATATATATATATATATACATATATATATATATACATACATATATATATATATATATAGAATTAGTAGATTTGTATTCAAATGTTACTAAGTTTCCATTTCCATTTCATAAACTTCTTCTCTCTCTATATATATATAAATATATATATATATATATATATATATATATATATATATATATATATATATATATATATATATATATATATATATACATATATTTAAAATTTAAACAAGGTTCAATGTATACATCAAAGAATGAGGTTTACAATAGATTGGAAACACTCAACAGTGAAGGGTTTCCAGAGTTATTAATATTAATTCAAAATATTAACAAAATAGATATTCTTGTGATCAATTATATTTTATTAGACATATTTCAGAGGTACTGAATTAAGTTCAACAGTACATCCTCATCATATAAAATAATATGATGCACGACATACCCTGACATAGTAGATGGTTAAGATTCAGTCTTATGTCAGGGTATGTCATGCATCATATTATTTTATATGATGAGGACGTACTGTTGAACTTAACTCAGTACAGCTGAAATATGTATAATAAAATATAATTGATCACAAGAATATCTATTTTGTTAATATTTTGAATTAATATGTATGTATATATATATATATATATATATATATATATATAAGAGACGAATAGCCAAGAGGAATAAGATAATACATTATAGTTCTTCAAGCCATGTTTCTGCTAGTATGAGCAGAAATAATATATGAGAGTGAAAAAGGAAAAACCTTGTTCAAGCTCCATTATTAATATATAGATGTATCTGTATATTATAATCAGAGCATTGACTAATATATAATGATTGAAACCAATAGAAGTATGAAGTAAAAGTGTCCCTATGTGTGCATACCTGTAAGGAAAACGCATATATACTATATATACTATATATTTCCAATAGGGTGAAAACACTTTTAAAGACTACAATATCGAATTGACGTAAAATATTGTATAATTTAATTAATGCATGATTAATAAGCTACTACAAAATAAGTATTTATATTTCAAAAAACTATAAAGTTATTTGTGTGATTGTAACATTAATAAAATTAGAGAAAGTATTAATTTAATTTGACAGAAATTAATTTACAATTGATAATATGTAATTGTTTAATTAGCGAAAGTATACTATGCCTCACATTGTTTAAAATATATTATTTAATGAAAGTGACAACTGGAATAATTATTATTTGATGAAATACTATCCCTAATAATGGTGTTTAATCTAACACTAATACGAACAAAGGCCACAGAGCATTCTGCTTTATAGTGTCTCTCTTAATCGATTTTAGACTTCAACTTAAAAAAGTCTAAAAAGTTTGATATCTACCTCATCCCCTCCATATACTCACACATGCGCACGCACATATGTCTGCTATCGCTATAACACCTGTCCGCGAATTAAATTTCTTTTTTCTATTTTCTCTATATCCTATGCTCCATTATACTATTACATAATTCTACAGATGACACCTGATGAGATCACATTGCCTTGCATCATAATCGTATGATGGAGCTGAGCCATCGAATTATGTATAATGATTTCGCAGGATTAAATTTCTAAAGTAAATTTTCCAATCCGGCTTTCTGCTGTTGTTTTATTGAATATTTATATATATATATATATATATATATATATATATATATATATATATATATGTATATATGTATATATGTATATATATATATATATATATATATATATATATATATATATATATATATATATATATATATATATATATAATTAGAATTGGTGCTCTGAAATAGATATATATATATGAATGTACATATAGTGTATTTTGCAATACACTGGATGCTTAATTAAAAGCATTTCGAAGACCTTACTGAAAATCATGAATATTTGATTCTTATAGAATTCTAGTAATTATCCTGATTATTCTAGTAATAATCAGGATTATTACTAGAATTCTATAAGAATCAAACATTCATGATTTTCAGCAAAGATTGGAGTACTTAGCTTTGATAAGTACCAAAAAGTACGAAACAGAGCTCTGTCAGCTTTATCTCCTCTGTTTGCTGAACATTTAAAGTAATTGAGACTGTCACTACTCTAAAACAATAGCGTAAGGTCTTCGAAATGCTTTTAATTAAGCATACAGTGTATTGCAAAATACACTATATATACATTCATATATATATATATATATATATATATATATATATATATATATAGAGAGAGAGAGAGAGAGAGAGAGAGAGAGAGAGAGAGAGAGAGAGAGAGAGAGAAAAGGTGAAGCTGAAATAGCAAGGGTTTGTTTTTCTTTTTTTATCCTTTCTTTGATTCGTCAAAGTGACATTATTGAAAAGATGACAATATTGAAAAGCTAAAAATTAAAGATTTAAAATTAAAATCAAATGTTGGAGTAAGTTTTTTCCCATCTTTCTTGCTCAAAATTTGAGCAAGTAAGATGGCAAAAAAACTTACTCCAAAACTTATTAATTTTAAATCTTTAATTTTTAGTTTTTAACTCCTAATAATTCTTTTTAATTTTTTATTTCAATACTCAACATTTGATAAGATGAATTTTAATAATACATCGAAACCGGTAATACTTTATATACTTTATATACAATACATTTTAAAACTTTTTTATTAAATAATTGTCGCTCTCATTTTTTCAATAATGTCATTTTTTCTATAATGTCATTTTCTCAATAATGTCATCTCTTCAATAATGTCATTTTTTCAATAATGTCATTTTTTTAATAATCTCATTTATTTCAATAATGTCATTTTTTTCAATAATGTTATTTTTTTCAATAATATCACTTCGACGAATCAAAGAAAGGATAAAAAAAAGAAAAAACAGACCTTTAAATATATTTTCCGTGCTATTTCCAACTTCACCTTTTCTCTATATCCACTGTCTTCCCCTTACTTCCCCTTTCTAATACACACACACACAGACACAGACACACACACACACCTATATACATATATATATATATATATATATATATATATATATATATATATATATATATATATATATATATATATGAGAGAGAGATAAATAGAATAATATACGTATTAGGTTGCGATAGGAGTAACATTGTATTGCTAATTCTAACAGGTCTTGCGACTAGCAGAGATAAAATGTTACCTTTTGAATGAAAATGTATGAATTATAAATACGTTCTCATTTGGATGTTAGTATGTCATTGTAGTAGGTCGTTTACTGACTGAGATTTTAGAACATCGGTTAGATACTTGTGTTGGGAGCACTTATTTCTGTGTAACGAGTTCAAATCTTATCGAGATCAACATTTCCTATGAAAAAAATTTACCAGTCCGGTAGTGGGGTCGTTTCTTCTCTATATATCTTTCTCACTTCCTTTTCCCCATACACTCTCTGAAGGAAATCGGTTGTATTCAGATTAGGAGAATGGAAGGCTCCACCAGGTTTAAAATGTTTAAAATAAGTCGTATATCACTATGGCATCTCTACGATTACACCAGACGTTATAACTCCATGGGAAAAGGAACTGTGAAGAATTCGAATCATATAACTATATCAGTAAGTTAATAGCTTCACATCACCGCACAATCACATGCATAGCTGAGTTGTTTCTCAACTGAGATATTTGTGATACAACATAATCGTTATGCTGATATGACTTAAACATGAAATAATTACAATATTTTGCACAGCATACTTTTTGTTAAATTGAAACAGAAAACATAATCTATCGTAATTTTCAATCATATTCTCTGGAGTCTGTTAAGATACTGACACTCAGTTTGTTTCTTAGTCAACCAATCTAGATATGTATTAGAAATTAACTACCTGCGCCAGTAAGCCTATCTAAAGTTTAGTTAACAAGCAAATGCGATAAAGATCAAAGTGAAAGATCAAATGAAAGAGACAAATGTCTAAGAGGGTGTTGATATTGTTGTTGTTGCCTGGCACCAAGGCTGCTCTGATTGAACAAATCAATGATCAACTATATCACTACTCTGACTAAACCAACTACATAGTGTATGTTTTGTTCCTTCTTTAAAACGTCTGTGATATAAGGGAGATTTGGCTGCTAGTCTTAATAGATTCAGCTACCATTATGTACAATTTGTGAGATTGAATTTTTCTGAGAATGTATAATTGGATTGACTTGGAACCATTTTGTTAAAAGCTGTGCTATCATTTCATAAGTTATCTTTCAGCTTACAAAATCGAGATTTGCACGAAAGACGAAAGAAAAACATTCGAGTAAATCACAAAATTATAAATGATACAATTTAGGTGTTGTGGACAATTATGTATGATATCCCCACCCCCACATATATATATATAGATACACATACACGTTTGTATGCGTCTCTGAGTGTGTATGTGTATGTGTCTCTATACCTTCAAACCTAATGATTTTCTCACTTGCTCTCACATGTCCAGTTTTTTCCCCTTGTACTTTCATTATAAGCTTATACTCTATAACACTGAACTTATAAAGTGATCGTTGTAATTGGTTAACCAATCTTACAGTCCGCAGTCCACAGTGAATATCTCTGAAAGCAGTTTTTATCTTACAATCCATTCTTCAGAAGGCAAGGTGGCAAGGTAATTGGCAGAATCGTTAAAGGTGATGAGATGACTTTCAGTATTCGTTCCATCTCTCGGCGGTGATTTGAGTTCCAATTACGCCAATGTCAACTTAAATATGTTCTTACAGACAACCCAGCTTCAAATGTTGATTGTGACGTTACTGATGCCAATATACATCTTTCTTGGATAACATCGGTGACGTGGATAGTACGCATGATTTTGCAGGTGTCCGATAAAGAAGGGAATTTTCGATGGTCAGTCAAAATATATAAAATATTTAGTATAAGAATAAAATAGGGTAGAATTGAGGAATATTGATGATTTTCAGTCTATAAAAACAATAGTAGGGATCAAATAACATTAGCTATTTCTGACCAGCCAAGTTATTATATGCTTACATATGTAGTTAGTTTTGTTGGTATTATTGTTTAGCTCCTAGTTAAATATTTCCATTTTTTTATATGTATATTCTATATATATATATTTCTATTTATTGCCACGAGGGCGCAAAAGAAGGGGACAAATACAAGGGGGGAGTTTACACAAAAAGGCGAGTAAAGAAAACAAATAAATATAAAATTAACAATAAAGTCCTCAATAGGGAGGAGGCGTTTTGGGGGTTCGCACCCCCTCAGGAGCACAGCGAGGGTGCTCCCTCCTTCCTTCATCTCTTCCATCTACAGGCTGATGTAGACTGAAGGCCCATTCACACGGGCCATTCTCGCCCCTTTCACCCACCTTTCATAAAAACGACTGGGGTGCAGCACCTCTCTCTCCATCCTGATCCTTCTTCCGAAATGATATCGGAAGAAACGGATCAGTTGTTGGCCAGAGAGAAAGGTGCCTGACCTCAGTCCTTTCAGCCGCGTCCACCATACAACCTCTTTCACCATGGCTATTACGCACAGAAACACCGCCTCTCCTTCATTTTTGAGGGGGGGGGGCGGCTTACTCGTTACAATGGCTTCGGTGGTCAACCGGATCGGCCCACCCGTGACAGCAGTCGTTCGACATAGCCCCACAGATCGGCTACGCCCGAGCAGTGTACCAATGCGTGTGCAACGGTTTCCTCGTCGCACACGCATCTGGGACAGATCTTTTTGGCGGGGTCCCTACCCGGGCGCCCGTGTCTGTAGAGCTTTTCACGAACGGGTAGAACCCCTCGGTAGCACTGCCAGGCTAGGGACTTCTGGAAGTTGTCCATAGGTCCCGGGCTGAATGTCCTACCGAACAGGCTGGCCAGTTCGTCTTCCCCATGTCTAGGACTTCTCCGAGTGCGTCGTTGCACCTGCTGCGTACCAGCCCTTTATAGAATGTCGAGGTGGAGTCTCCACTGATAACCGGGTCCGCTTGCCAGAGGGCCTTGAGCGCCTGGGCACACTCGGTGTGCCAGGCGCCCAGTTTTCTCGGTCTTTGCTTGACCCAGGATTGCAGCTCGGTGGGTGAGACGAGTTTGGGAAAGGTTCGTCTCACAAACGGGGCCCACACCGGTTGACCGGTGAGGAA
>OZ024743.1:97283474-97318474 GCA_964016885.1 Eledone cirrhosa | reverse complement strand
CAGCTGTTGTCAAAAGCATTGCTTTTGACAACAGCATTGCTTTTGACAACAGCATTGCTTTTGACAACAGCTGGTGAAATGCATGTAAGTAAATATTCTCTTTATCTGATATTTTGTAACTAACCTTACATAGATCGATATCGAAGTATAGTTACACTGTATTGTCATCACCTAGAAACGATCGTAGAGCAGTGAAGTATATTTCTAATGACTTGATTTTTTTATTTCATTGTTTTAACTTATATCATGACTCTGTTTTCCTTTTAATGTTTTATTGTTTTTCGGGATTTATTTTAACCTACAACATTTTCAACATATAGATTACATCGAGTTCTTTATGCAGACTTGACCCCACAACTTACCATGCATATCTGTGTGTGTGTATATATGTATATATATATATATTATAGACCAGAAGTCTATACCCATAGTAATATATATAATACGTTATGAAAATGTATATATAACATATATATTATATATATAATATACGTTATATTGGCAGTATCGGTAGAGAGTCGAGCGGACGCCTTGCTTTGTAGCATAAAGTTACGGCCCTTTATGTGTAATGTTTGCAGGGTTACCCCGTGTGGTTTTGTTCATCACATACTATGGCTTCTTTGAGGTTGTAAGATAGGCAAGGATATTTTTAGCTGTTACTGCCGCTACATAGATAACATACACATACAGACACCATGCTATACAGCATAGATTTATGGCCCTTTAAGTTCTGAGTTTGCCTTTCATCCTTACGGGATCGATGACATAAACCACCAGTAATTGCTTGGGATAATTGCTGGGCTTGTGCCAAAAGTAGAAATAATGAATTATACATGCATATATATATATATATATATATATATACATGCATATATATATATATATATATATATATATATATATATATATATATATATATATATATATATATATATATATATGTACGTTATTCCGGGTTGAATCGGAGGTAACCACAGTAAGTAAGGTACTCAATACATAGCAGAGTATAAAAGTTTTAATATAGATGAGATTCTACAGGACTAGAACTGTTTCATTCATTAGAAATCATCAGGAATCTGGGTATCAAAAAATAAAAATGGTATTTATAGGTCTCTACAAGTGGTAGGAGAGGGTGGGGAGTGGGATGGGTGTAGGTCATTGGTTGATAGAAAAGGGAATTCATTAAAAGCTAATTCTACAAAGCTATAGTTTATTTTTATTTATTTATGTTTTTAGAGTAACAAAGGCAGACAGAATTCTATAAACAGGTTCTGTATGTATATATCTGTATATATATGTATATGTATCTATGTGTATTTGTGTGTATATGTATACACATGTATATTTGTGTTTGTATGTATGTGTGTGAGTGTATTTATATGTGTATATATGTGTGTGTGTGTGTGTGTATATATATATGTGTGTGTGTGTGTATGTATATATATGCGTGTGTATATATATATATATATGTATATATATGGTTGCGCGCGCACCCCACATCTCTCCTCTTCCGACCACCGCTTCTTGGATTACCCACACGCGTTTTGACTTCCAACCAAAATCTCCATACATCCGTGTAACTTACCACTTTCAACCATCCTCTTACACCATCACCTATATAACTCACCCACACACACATCCCAAAACAATTTTTTTTATCCACACGCCACCCACACCCACAACACGCTTAAACCACACACACTGCTTCCCACCACATATTTACACCCTCAGCCCCCTGATTCCTCTCCCCCCACCCCCCTATCCACACACGCACAGACCCTCCGATCCACAAAAACACACCCCACACACACCTTCCTGAACATGCATCCCCGTTCTTCCCCCAACCCTCACTTTCACATACACACACACACACACGCACACCTAACCACACACACCACCTTCAGCCCTCCCCGCTCGGACACCCCGTCTCCCTCTCCCCACTCCACCCGCCACCACCCCTACTCACCCCACACCCTTCCACCACCTGTTTACCCCCCTTTTAATTTCAGTTTATTTTGATCATGCCTTTATTTTTAAATGTTCTCATTCCTTGTATTTTGATCATGCTTTATTTTTATTTATTATTTATTATATTTTTGTCTTTATTTGTTAATTTTTCATTCGCACCGTTTCCTTTCGCTATATGTCTCTCCACCACTCCCCTACACACCTTTTGAACTCTCACCTGAAGAAGGGCTTATGCCCGAAACGTCGTCCTCCACCTACCCCCCACTCTCCTGAGCGTGAATTTAATAAACATTTATCGTACTGCCTCTCTGTTCTGTCCCTGTTCAATTTTTCATTATATATATATATATATATATATATATATATATATATATATATATATATATATATATATATATATATATATATATATATATATATATATATATATATATATATATATGTATGTGTGTATGTATATGTATGTATATAAATATATTTATATATATGTGTGTGTGTTTTTATGTGTGTATATGTGTATGTGTATGTGTGTTTATGGTTGTGCGTGAGTGTGTGAGTGAGTATGTTTTTTTGTGAATGTGTCTGTTGATTTTTGGCATATAGTTGATTAGTTTAAGAGAAGTTCGAAGATAATTGTAAGATATGCACTCAGTATTTTGAATCTGTCTACAGAATTCTCTAAACCTTTGTCACTTAGTAGAACCTTAATGATTTTAGCTTTTAAAGAATCTCCCTTTTCTTTAATTCTATCGACCATGACTGACCCCCCACTGATCTTATAGACATCTGTTAGCTTAAGAGAAACTTAATGACAAGGAATGGTATGCCATCCAGAACCTGTTTATAGAATTCTGTCTGCCTTTGTTACTCTAAAAACATAAATAAATAAAAATAAACTATAGCTTTGTAGAATTAGCTTTTAATGAATTCCCTTTTCTATCAACCAATGACCTACACCCATCCCACTCCCCCACCCTCTCCTACCACTTGTAGAGACCTATAAATACCATTTTTATTTTTTGATACCCAGATTCCTGATGATTTCTAATGAATGAAACAGTTCTAGTCCTGTAGAATCTCATCTATATATATATATATATATATATGTAAGAGTTCTATTTAAATTGTTGGGATACAACAAGCACATATTTTTATAACTGATATAAAGCACTCAACAAATATTTGGAGTAAAAATACGATATTAACAAATGGAAACTATATTTATAAAACCATATTTATTTCCTTATACATATTTCAAGGACACCAAGTTAAATTATGGTGTCCTTTCATCAGATAAAATATGTGTTATGTAATATATAGATCTTTAATAATATATGGATTTCTTAATATATAGATCCCAATCTTTAATATATTGATCTCAATATTTAACTGATTAACTAAACATCTTATCATATTTAAACAATGGTTAAATTTCTCATATTATATATGTATATTCCATTCATGATTATTAACATTTCTAATTTTTATTTATTCATTTCATCTCAATTGTTAAGTTAACTCAACAAGATATGACTTAGAGTTTTTCGTTCTCTCTCATTTTTTCCGTCTCCTCTCTCTCTCCATATTTCTCTCTCTGTTTATTCTGCTCTCTCTCTCTCTTTCCTTCTCTATCTTTCTATTTCTCCGTAACCCAACGGATTATTTTATTATACCTAAAGCTTATATTTTTAAGCAGACAGTATTTTGATTTAGTTGTCATAGAAACCCTGCATTTGAATTTTAACATCAATTCCAACGGGTCCAGGTATGTGTTTTTTTTATCATTTATTTTGTTTCGACCTGTTTGGCTTGATTTGCTTTTTGGCTTAGGTTGTTGATCCTTTCTTGACCACTATTTCAGTTTTGTATGGCCTCTTAACATATTGTTTAGCTCTGGTTGTTTAACTATGGAGCGCTCGCCAGCATTATTTCTGATTTTTTCGTCTCGTTTCGCCTTTTCTACCAGCCGAAATGCGATTCTCGCTAAATCTATATTTATATATATATATATATATATATATATATATATATATATATATATATATATATATATATATAAAACTGAGGATGTCTGTGTGTGTGTGAGTTTGAATCCCTAAAATTCGAGAAGCACCCAACCACTGTTTTCAAACTTTACACATGTAATTTCGGGGAGTGTTCTGAGCAAAGAAATCTCAAAATTTCAATGGCCTAGGGACCGCATTAGACGATTTAGCGATCTCTCTCTATAATTCTTAGTCTTTCTCTTTTTCGATATATACATACATATAACGTCGCGCCCTTATAATATCTGTCTGTATGTCTGGCTGTCTGCATTAAGTCATTTCCCACAATTCCATATGCGTCCAGAACGCGCCCTTATAATATCTGTCTGTATGTCTGAATGTCTGCTTCCTCCGGTTATTCTGCCACCCTTGCTCAAGACAAATCTCACAATTGTTGATGGTTACCCCTCCTTACTGGGGTGTCAGTGAATGGCTTACACGGCCTATTTAAGGGCCCTTGAAATCGCTGATGGTGACCCTTTCGTTTAGAGATGCCAGTGAACGCGCACACGCTTAGGGGCCCATTTTATTGCACAACCTCCTCTTTAAATTTGTTAAATTATACCCACAGTTTGGTAAACGTTTGTCTAGTTGCGTTTACTTACTAAGGTGCGGTAGACTCCTTCGAAAAGGCTCCACATGCTCTCTGATTGCACGTCATGCCTTGCTGAAGCATTGCAGACTTCCCTCTGACATAAGTGGTGACATCTGTCCTGCTGACTCATGCCACTTTATTAAAGTACAAAAACACCAAGCCGATTTTCTCCACGTGGATGGAGAAGCATGCCTAATACTAATTGCATCAGAGTATTGGGTTTATTTTCTTTACATATTGTCGAGGAATGCAGTTTTTCCACGATTAGGTTTGTTGGCGCCCGCGTTCAAAAATACCTTATCCCGTGCAACGCCGGGTACCACTGCTAGTATATAATATAACGAAGGAAGTGTGGTAAGGAACCAGAAGAACTCCGAGTCCAGAAATAGCTGTCGAAACGGCTTGAGCTCTGCCGTCGGGGTTCTGACTCTTTTCCTATATATATATATGGGTGTGCGTTTGTGTGTGTGTGTGTGTGTGCGTGCGCGCGCGTGTGTATATATATATATATATATGTGTGTGTTTGTGTAGATAGATATATGCGTGCGTAAGTGTGTGTATGTGATGTAAATCAACTTCCACCCAATATTCCTTTAGATATAAACAATAAAAATACTCATGAAATTTAAATGACTTAGCAACTGTCTGTTGTAATGTAAATAGACAGGATTTTAAAGAGTTCCATTAATATTTACAATTATAACCTTTACTCACCAATCAGGAACAGTGGTATCATTAGGCCAACTAATCAGCATAGACCACAAATATTAGATGGCCGAATAATTGCTGAACTATAAGGGTGTGTGTAGAGTTTGTAGTGTAAAATATAGAAATATACAGGGATTTGATTCATTGCCAAATTGTTAATTGAAATAATTGTTTCTATTTTTGACACAAGGCCATCAATTATCCCAGTGCATTACTGGTACTTTATTTTATCGACCCTGTAAGGATGAAAGGCAAAGTTAACCTCGGTGGGATTTGAACTCAGATCATAGAGGGCCGTAACTCTTTGCTTCAAAGCATGGCGTCCGACCTTCTACCGATACTGCCAATCCACCGCTCTATGTTAATTGAAATAATATTATTTGACAAAAGGGGAAAATGTGTACAACCAACCTTGGTGTTTGTAATACTAATACACAGGCAATATCTAAATCTCGGCATACTCTGTATTCTATCTCGGGAGTAAATATTCCCATCTTACCTTATGTTTCCTTTCTAGACCTCTAGCATTTTTACCAAGAATTGCTAACAGTTGACATCAAAGATTCAGAGCTTACCTCAGTCTAATTGTATTGTGTATTAAAGAAAGAAATTTATGTTTTTTCTTTGATATCGAAAGTATGCTTTCGTGAAGAGGTTTACCTTAAAAATAGTTGATCTTTATCTATGTAACATCGAGAATATATATATATATATGTGTGTGTGTGTGTGTGTGTGTGTTTGTGTGTGCGTATGTGTGTACGTACGTATTTTAATATATCCAGTAAAGGAACTGCACACGGAGAAAATGTAAGATCTTGGAAACGTGCAAATTATGACGGAAAAGATCTAAAAACTGTGAATTCTGAAATACCAAAAACACCTTCTTAAACCTCGAGAAGTGTCAGATCAGATAACGTTAATAACTGCAGACAGTTCACCTCTTTTTATTGAACTCTTCTAACATATCTAATGCTAGACCTCCTGCCTCAAGATCTCAGGCTTGCGTGGAAGATATCGGAGATAGCCAGTACAATACCACGCACAGTGTATGTGTGTGTGTGTGTGCTTGTGTGGGTGTGTATGTCTGTGTGTGTGTTGTGTAAGCTTCTGTGTGTGTGAGTTTGTGCGTATGTGTGTATGTGTGTGCGTAAGTTTGTGTGTGTTTGTTTGTGTGTGTGTGTGTGTGTAAGTTTGTGTGTGTGTTTGTGTGCGTGTGTGTGTGTGTGTATTTGTGTGTGTACGTTTGTGTCTCTATTCTCTATGTATGCTTTTGTCTCGTTCTCTTAATTCCGAATTTATGGTGACCAGCCGCCTTCCGAGCGATAAAACTACATACAATAATACATTTCTACAGTTCCTTATGCAATCGTTCCTCCTTTGAAGCTCAAGGATATTTCACAGATCATGATTGGTCTAGATGCCCTGGCACTTTCTACCTTATGAATTAAGGAGTCATGTTCCGTCATGCTCCAATGTAAAAACTCCTCATCAATGTACGTAGATATTCTCCTTTTCTAGTGTATTTCTTGCAACATTAACATCATATGACTGCACGTATGTATGCATATATATATATATATATATATATATATATATATATATATATATATATATATATATATATAGATAGGTAAATATACACGGGTGTGTATGATTGTGTATAGAAGATTATATTAATAAGAGGAATTCCAACTTTGTCTGATTTACTCGTTTTATTTACAATCCTTTAAAATATATATAATGGTATTATAATGAAATAGTATGATAGAATGTTAAATTCTAAGTGTTAATTGAACAAGTACTTTCATGCTTTCGCAATCTTCAGGTTCATGATATGTGGTGACAGTCGAGTTTGCAATTTTCAACTGTAATGAGATGGGTAAATTTCCTACCTTTTATACATTTTATACAGAGAAAAGTGGCTCCAGAATGCAAAGCCCTGTAAACTGTATTTCGACCAATCAGTGTGTAGTTTCACTGAATTACTACAGCTGATTGGTTTAAGCGTCACGGCTGGTTGAGCATGCTAACGACCAATAGTCATATCCAACGTATCAATTGTTTTGCTTTTTTGAAATGATAAAAATAGCATTTTCTATTAATCATCACCATCAACATCACTTTTATTATTATTATTATTGTTGTTGTTGTTGTTGTTAGTGGTCGTGGTCATAGTGGTAGTAGAAGTAATACCCCTAGGCGTTTATATATATATATATATATATATATATATATATATATATATATATATATATATATATATATATATATATATATGCATACATATATATATATATATATATATATATATATATATATATATATATATATATATATATATATATATGCATACATATATATATATATATATCTATATATATATATCTATATATATATATATATATATATATATATATATATATATATATATATAACGAAGAAAGTGTGGTAAGGAACCAGATGGACCATAACGCACCAGAGTACGGCTTGAACTCTGCCGCTGGGGCTAAATATTTTGATTGATATATATATGAATAAATTATACAATTATCAAAGTTGTGTTCAAATCATTTAATAGCTGACAATCGTTTCTTCCAAACTCTCGTTTGGAATCATCGGACCATTATCAA
Organism: Eledone cirrhosa; assembly: GCA_964016885.1. Lineage (NCBI taxonomy): Eukaryota > Metazoa > Mollusca > Cephalopoda > Octopoda > Eledonidae > Eledone > Eledone cirrhosa. Next base: position 97,310,528 of record OZ024743.1, on the reverse strand, counting down.
TGTTTGCACATATAATTACCCACCTATTCAACTGAACAATAATATAGATACATATAAATTGATGTTGTGAGAAACAGTTTCGTATTTACAGGGTGGAATGGATGTGACATATATTTTACGAGAATTGTTCAATAATTGTACAAACATTCAATGTATATGACTTACGCAGTCACACTATCCACACGCCTGCATATGATTTGTTATCGCATTCTTCCTTTCTCAAAACTGCTTCCTCAATGCCTCTTTAATATTTGAACTATTCCCTTGTTTTAACTGTTGCATTTATTCCACTCCGTGCTTTTGATTTTGATTTTAATTTTAATATTGATTTGAATTTGAACTTGAATGTTTGTACAATTATTGTACAATTCTCGTAAAATATGTCACATCCATTCCACCCTGTAAATACGAAACTGTTGCTCACAACATCAATTTATATGTATCTATATTATTGTTCAGTTGAATAGGAGGGTAATTATATGTGCAAACATTGATAATGCTCCGATGACTTCAAACTAGAGTTTGGAAGAAACGATTATCAGCTATTAAATGATTTGAACACAACTTTGATAATTGTATAATTTATTTATTTAACTGCTCTGTAAAACAACTGATGTTCATACATTGAGCTATTTCTCTTACTGGTAATAGGGTAATTAAGAAATTACTGACCTTCCTCTTTATAGTTGTTTATATTATATACATAACTATAAATAGTATTATTATTATTATTAATGCACTGGGTAATTGCTGGCCTTGTGCCAAACGTAGAAACAATTATTATTATTATTATTATTATATATATATATATATATATATATATATATATATATGCCTGATGGAAGCAATTACTTGAAACTCGGTATATATAGGCTCTCTAATTTTCACGTGTTGAATCTGAACTCGCTTAACAGATGAGACACTGTAAATTAGGAAATCAGTTTCATGCGATAGACAGCCATTCTACTAGAATACTCATGACATTGGCTTTTAATCTTCATTACGTTGACATAAACATCGGTCGTCTAAACATACACTTAAGCTGTTATTACCGACATTATTATTAAAGGGCTGTGCTGTGATCTCGCCACGCAGAAACGAGGATTTTTTTTTTTTTTGTATATTTTTTTTTGTATATTTTTTTTTTGTATATTTTTTTTTGTATATTTTTTTTTTTTGTATATTTTTCAAAAGTTCAGCAGAATAGAGAAATTGTTAGGGCCTCAAACAAAATATTTTGCAATTGTTCTCTCTAGGTTCTCATTTCAAATTTCACCAAGTCAACTCTTCATCCTTCAGAGGTATATATATAGAGCTAGTCAAGTACTTGGTCAATTTAGTCTACTTATCTCTCCCTCCAAATTTCTGGCCTTGTACCGAAATTATAAACGACTATTTATAGATAAAGGTATATTCTCAAAACCTAAATCATATCTATATGTGTATGTGTGTATATTAGTATGTGTGAGGGTGGGCTGGCGTGTCTGCGAAAGTGTGGACTTTTAAGATTATTCATATAACATTGCATATCAACGAACACAACGTATATATATTCATTCACATCATGTAACATTGTGTATATATGTATGTCTATAACGATATGGTATACTTTCATTTCTATCCGTGTGGGTAATGTTTGCAGGGTTACCCCGCGTGGTTTTGTCCATCACTTACTATAGCTTCTGTGACGTTGTAAGATAGTCACGGATATTTCTAGCTGTTACTGCCGCTACATAGATAACAAACACACAGACATCATGCTTTAGAGCATTTATGTTCTGATTTCAAATGCCACCAAGGTTAACTTTGCCTCGCATCCTTACAGGGTCGATAGAATAAAGAAACAGTAATGTACTGGGGTAATTGCTGACCTTGTGCCAAAAGTAGAAACAATTATATATATATATATATATATATATATATATATATATATATATATATATAATACATATGTGTGTGTATGTGTGTGTGTGTGTATGTGTGTGTATGTGTGTGTATGTGTGTGAATGTGTATGCGTGTGTATATGTATGTATGTGTATGTGTGTGTATGTGTGCGCATGTGTGTATGCGTGTGTGTGTGTGTGTATGCAAAAGGCAAACAGAAATAATAATGCAAATAACACAGTACAATGAAGAAATATTATTAGTTTTATACTTGATATAGTAGGAATAGAGTTTATATAAATATATCGGTATGGTCAATATACAACATTATATTGCTTATTATTGTACAATAGCCTGTCTAGATTTTAAACAGTGGTGAAGGGTATTTCTGCTGTATTTATATATCTTTAGCACTCTTCTGCATTCCTTTCTATGTCACTGGGATTAAATACGGTTTCTGATTGCATTAAAACAAGAATCAATATTTTGTCGTGATTTAGTTTAGGATCAAAATTTAAGAATTCTTATATAAATTTAAATATAGTTCGTCGAAATATTAAAAACAATTTCAGTTAATTACAAAAGAATTTTGTACATAGAATAACTTTACAATCGGTAATCGATTGACCATCATGTATACAGCTTCATCAAAGAATGTGTATAACTAATTGGATATATGAAAGTATTCTTCACAACAGAGTAATATTTCAGAAACCGATATGGCATTGGCGCCAAGTTTTAATCACATTTAATTGTTCTTCTTCAATGTTTGTTTCATTTCTATAAAATGCATCAAAATTATGTACCAGAAACGTTGCCATCCACTCCTAATGCTCACATGTCTTGTTTACACTTTTCTACAGAAAACATACATCGAACTTAATTAACTTGTCGAAACGAAATCCATTTCACTGTAGACTAGGAAACAAAAGTAAATAGTAAATACAGATGTTGTCCCGCTTAATTTAAAACAATTATATTTACGAAGATTTCTGCTTTACAAGCGAAGAACTTCTCTCCGGGTTTATTTTTAACAAAGACAGCCCGGATATTAAATACTTTCAATAACAATCTCTCCAGCCAATTTCATTTCGTATTTGATTTGTTCAGCCTTCTTTGCGCGACAGATAATCAGTTGTTACGATTTTCCTTGAATAAACCATTAATAATTCTTGAAATAATAATTCTTTGTTCAAATTACAAAGTCTTAGCGTTGTATGAGACACGTCTTAGTAGTCTACTTTATAAGATATTCCTAACTGAAAATGTATGTTAGTCGATTGAATGAATCGACTCTCACTTAATATATACACAGGAAATTGAGATCTGATTTATTGCACCCCTATGGAGTTTTAATTTTAAGATTAATTAGTAATCTATTATCTTAACAGCGACTTGTATTGAAATATGCTTCCATCACTCGCTGAGTATTATATTGAATATCAGCTAGAGTAAAATAAAGATATTTAGCAAGTAATCAATCAGCAAGAATGCTGTGTAGTTCAGACGTTTAGATTCGTAGTTGCCTTTATTTTAATAGTTGATGTAAAGCAGTAGGATGTACATTATAGTTACAACAAAAAAGTATTATCTGAAATGTTTGTATGCTTTAGTAAGACTAGTAGCATTGACCTGGCATTGAATAGCAAACCATATAGTAGCTGCATTATAAGGTTTATTAAGTTATATTACGTCTCAACCCAAGAAAGATATGAGTTTTTCAGATACTGGCAGCTTGACAAGATCTTGCATGTTTGCTGATTAATATTTAATGTGGACATTCACATCTTAACATCGTAATATTGGTTTCATATTTTATCTATTAACTCTTATTGGCACCAATTTCAGTTGGTTATTATTTTTTCCAGATGAGGATTTTCCTTCCTTTCAAATGAGATATCGTTTTATTCATATTGAATATATGGTAATAGTGTTTATTTCATTACTACTTCGTTGCCACATTATAGTTGTGGTACTGATTTGATTCGGAGTGAATAAACAAACCTTATGGTTTAGTTTGTATTAAATGACATTGATATTTGGGGGTTTAATTAAAGTGGTAATGTCGCTATTACTATCACGACCACCGATACATAAACAATCGAATGAGACCAAGTACGACAACACCACTACTACCACCATTACAACTACAACAAAGGAACATAACAATAAGAACAGTAGCGACAACATGGGCAACAAACACGTGAATAACAACAACAATACGTTCGCTTTTACGGAAGCCAAAACAACAAAACTATTCGACGTGAGCATAACAGAAACAGAAAGGGGCTTAGCACAAGCAGCAACATTAGTAAAAATTGAAAAAGGCTGCACTAATGTAAGCATTTCTCCCGAGGTGTTGGAAACTACAGAGAAAAAAAGCTTTGATTCATAGATGTATTTCTATAAAGAAAGAAAATACAGAATTAGGGCATCAAGCGCACGAGGAAACAGATTTGAAGAAAATCATGCAGGATATCCGACGTCGCAAGATCCAGACAACTTGGAAGAATATCAGTGCTCTTTAATAGTGAAGTCCTTGCCTCAAAACTTTCGGTGGTCACCTGTAAAATGAACCAATACATTTTGTTCCCATGTTATTTGGGAATAGTCAATGTCCGCATTTACGAAATCTTAGCAGAGTTAGGCATCTGCTGGATACTGGAAGCGAAATTCCTCTGGGGTTAAAAGAACCTGGAGGGAAACCTGGTCTCAGATCACGTTCAACTCGAGAAGCAGAACAAAATCCCGGATCTAATTCGCCTTCCGCGTGGTATGACCTACATGATGTTGCCACGACGACATTTGTGTGGCGAAGTCAGTCACCTAAGAGCTTTCTGCATTCAACAAAAGATAGCAGGGAAAGACATATCCTCGTTTGCGAAAACCAGGGCCCCATCAACAACACCACTAAAGGGAGACAACAGCAACAACAACGGCAATAACCGTGGCGAAAGTAACATCAACAGCCGAGACAGAGCCAGCACCAGTAGCAGCGATACCACTAGGATCACCAGCGCCACCAAAGGGAGCACCAGAAGCGGGGAGCATCAACGAACCAATCTGGCTGTCAACTCAACTCTTCCTCTCATTCATTTTCCCCTTCATTTAAACACACATTGACACTCACACAACCCCCCCCCCCCCCCCACCTATATCCGAGTCGGAACTCTCTAACACCGGTACCACGTCCTCCCATAGTAAAGACGAGAAGAACCCCAAAACGGAAAATGTAAAAAGAGATACAGAAAAGATTAAAAATAATGATCCTATTTCACTATAGAGAGGTGAATCAAGAGAAGCACACGAAACACTGACATATCCGCAGCAACACAACTCCACGAACACCACAATAGTTAAGACAGTCATCAAGGACAACATAACAACCACAACTACCCACATAAAAAAAAGAGAATACACAAGAACAACCTAAACATACAAACAGGGAGATTCATCAGTAACTGAGCACACACAGCAAAGTTTGTGCTAGTGAGGAGACAAAATGAAAAGCTCATGTCCCTCATAGTCCATAACAAAAACTAAAACAGAAGGGAAAACCTTCAGTACAAGCATTGTGAAGGTTCTTATTGAATATTGTACCTGATATCTCTATTAATTGTGGCAGTGCAAGTTTGGTGTGAAGTCTAAGATGCCTGCGTTTCAGAAAGCTATAATCTGTAGTGTACGTATTTAGAGGGGAAAACAACTCATCTATTGGTGTATAGAAGGTGAATAAGAGGGTTAGAAGGGAAATTTGGAGCAAACTATAATTAATTAGATGAGTCATCTGTTGGTCTTCTCTTATGGACCAATATTATTCTCTTAGTAAGAAGCCATTAGTTACTCACTTAATTAAATATTTCGTATCACATTTTGTAAACAGTGCCGGCTTTCATTAAAGGATTCCAGCATTGCAATTAAATTTTTTAAAGGCAAATTATTATCTATGCTGCTTGGGCGGCAATAAGGTTACAATGTGAATCCTTTGGAATCACCATTTTACCGTTTTTAACGTCGCTGTTTAATTATTTCAATAAACATAAAGAAATACCTCCACACATACACACACCCTTATGTATTTCTCTCGAGAAATATATTTCTGCTCCCTCTCCACGATTATTCTATCTCAAATTGACCAGGCAGTTACACATGGATGCGCATATAGACTCATTAAGGTTGTTCCACTCTTTTCCATTCTTTTCCTTTACAGTTTAGATTGAATCCCGTCTCAAAAGCAACTACATTTTTCAACTTTATCATTTTGAGCCCACCCAAAGTAAATAAATTACATTTGCCAACATTAATACAGAATATATATAGCTGCTTTAATAATGGATTTAGAATTATTATCATGAATATAGGTATGAATATCCTCCATTCATTTCGTTATTCCACAGAAAAAGATATTCTGTACTTTTGAAATATTATTGCATTCTAGCTTAAAACTGATTTTTTTCTAATGTATAAATATACATAACAGTATCATCTGCACACTGACATATGCCAAGTTTATTACGATGTTTGTATTTAACAAAAATAAAACAAATAATGCTATCTAACCGAATTTTTAGAATAAAATCCCATTAATAAATATGGATGTAACATTTAAATATTTCCTATATTATGATCCATTATTTGTTTATGAATATTTTAATGACAGAAAAAATCTAAAAAATCTATATTTGGATTTTAAGGAAGTTTCAGCACCAGTACATTATTCAATAATGACCAATTATTATTATTAGGTTTGGTGGATATTTCATAACGTATTCGTATATGTCACAAAGGATGGAAAAAGTTTAATACTCGTGTATTTAAATGTCAAGTTAACAACGCAAGCTTCGAATTAACGGCGAGATAAAGTATATGGCATTAGTTTACTTCTGCGGATAAATAACCAATTAAACGGAAGAACGAACTCCTTAATACAATAACTAAACATTTAATTTGTAGCATCATATTTAACAGTTGTATGAAGCCATAAATCAAGAGGAGGAGGACAGTCGATGAAATCAAATCCGGTGCTTGACTATCATTTATTATATATAGATCCCGGAGAATGGAAACTAAAGATGTTCCTGACAAAATTATAACTTGGATCGTAAACACCATCACTATATTGAAAAGCATGTTCGCCCTCACACTACAGTCTCTTTTACCGATAGGCTTTTCCTGGCATATAATAATAACGGTTTCTGATTTAGGCACAAGGCCAGCAATTTGAAGGGAAGGGGAAAGTCGATTAAATCGACCTCAGTGCGTTACTGGTACTATATTTTATCAATACCGTACGGATGAAAAGCAAACCATAGAAAAAAGCGAATGAACGAAAGCGCATAGATGTCGGGTTCCCCACCATCATTTTTCCATAGGATATTATCACTAGTGTTGAAACACAATAGTTCCAGCATTCGACAAACCTAAGGAGGTTAGCGTTGGTATGAGTAGACACATTTACAAAGCTTTATATCTATGTACAACCACCAATACTCCAGTTGAAATTTCAAGTTTTAATTGATTGCTAAATGTTGTGGCTGTCAAGTGACATAGATACTCTTATTCCTTTGACGCAGTCTAGGAAACTGGTTCTATTACGATATTTCAGAGGCCGAATCATTCTCGTTCATTTTCTATTTAGACTTGAATTCATGATATCGTAGAGGATAGCTACTATTACTTTTGTTCGAATAGTGCCTGTTTTGTGCAGGATTACAGGATTATTTTCCAATGATTCTCAATCTTTTCTATTCCTTCTGCGCATGAAAAAAGAAAACGTTTGTCTTCAAGAAATTTCATTGTCAGCCTTTTACTGAGATTCTTTCACATTTCACAAATATAGAATGTATGTATGTATATGTATATATATATATATATATATATATATATATATATAGATAGATAGATAGATAGATAGATAGATATGTATATATATATATGAATGGATATTTAGAAAATATGTATGTGTATATATATATATATATATATATATATATATAAATGATTATGTATGTATATATATAGATAGATACATAGGTACATAGATATTTAACTATATACACAAGAATATATGTGTGTTAGAATATAGTTATACAGACACATCTGAAATCGATGCTTATACATACATATATACATATATATATACATACATGTTTGCATAGGCAGAGTCTATTACACATCATTAACTCTTAGGCAACTCAGGGCTTCTGTATCTAGCATGGCTCTCTATTATTTAACGATATCGTTATGTGCCTCTTTATCACATTTCCACCATATTGTTTTTCTTTCTTCTCTTTATAATGTATTTTCTTTCTTCCCCTCATCTCCTCTCCGTTGATTTACTGGTATTATAAATGCAATTTCGGTGGAAAATCCTTTGATTTACTGAAGATAACAACTGACGCGTATAATATGATATTGATCTCTGAATCTCTTCTCATTTATCTCTAATTTAAAAAGAAATGATTTTATGAAAAAATTAATAAAAGAACAAACACAGTCCAATAACGTAATCGGAGCTTCTTTGGTATATTTTTATTTTCTGTTTACACACACAACACACACAGACCCACACAACACACAACACAAACACATATATATACATACATACATACATATATATATATATATATATATATATATATATATATATATATATATATATATATATATATATATATATATATCTTTGGTGGGTTGCTCTAACCGGGAATGTTTTGGCAAAATTTTAATTTTCGTTACGCGCATGATATGATAATATTTATTGTTATTGATTTGTAAGGAATTTTTAATTATTTTCGTTTTGTTTGTTTTTGTTGTATGAAGGGATTCTCTGTTGGGGTTGTTTAATTGCATTTTATTCTCCGACTTATTCAATAAGTATTTTGATGGCTAAATTTTGATTATTATATTCAAAAAGGTTTTCAAAATGCTAAACACTATGGATCTTAGTTTCAAATATTTCTATTTATATGTAGAAGTAAAATGAAAGAAAGAGATATCCTTAATGGTTATGATGATGATGATGATGGTGGTGATTAGGAGGAAGAGAGGGAGGAGGGGGAAGAGGAGGGGGAGGAAGAGAAAGGTGACGAAGATGATATATAAAGAAGGGCTTTCAATGCATATTTTGAAATATTTTCAGCTACAACAGCAGGCTCTATTTGATATGTTAAACCATTGTGGTCGAATACCTTGTGGTATTCGTGTTTTTCTGATAGAAATTAGTGGTAAAATATTTCATACTCCCTTAACTGAATCTTCACTTCCCCTTTGCCATAAATCTAACAATCTAAACTATGGTAAATCCAGCAGTGTGTGTGTCAATGAAATAGAAACAATTAATGAATGTTGCCACAGTTTCCAGTTATTTGTTACACCTTTTAACATGTACCCATAAATGGAAGGGTAGGACATATGAAACATATGTTTTAGGACATCCAGGATTGGAAGTTAGAAGAAACGGAATTATTCTCAAACCCGACTCCTAATCCAAATATTTGCAATAAATCCGTTGCCCACTTTAACACTATTCCCTGGCTTTTGAGCATTTCTAACATTCTGTTAAATGCCATCAAAGACTTTGTTATGGTATTAAATTGTTAGTGTAGCATTCATTCCGGCTGTTTTTGATCTGAGTTCTGGGATTGCAAGCTTAATCTGTCGCCCAATTTAAGACCATAAATTCGTTTTTTAGGTTTTTTAAGAGAATGTTAAAACGATCACAAAGAACCTGGATGAATACTGCTCTAAAAGTGTTGTAATTTGCCGCTCTGGACTGGTATTAACGAATTGGTACTTTTTAAAACGTAGGGAAAACTTGAACCGCAATATTTCTACACATTTGACGACAGTAAAACTGTTTACTTATATTTTTATTTGTTTTAATTTATTTAGCACTCTAAAAGCAATGGAAGTATATTATGAAATTACTATATGCTACTGCATTGCGGTACTTAATCTTATCCGTCAAAATATTCATTTAAATCCCTCAAACATTCTTTGAGTTTTTTAAAAACGTACCAGGGGTAAAAAGAAAGTTGCTTCAGTTGGCTAAACACATTATCCTACTAGGAGTAATGTTAATAATTGTTTCTACTTTAGGCACAAGGCCAGAAATTACCCAGTGCATTACTGGTACTTTATTTTATCGACCCCGTAAGGATGAAAGGTAAAGTCAACCTCGGCGGGATTTGAACTCAGATCGTGAAGGGACGTAACTATGCTGGAAAGCATGGCGTCCGACCCTAATAATTGTTTCTACTTTTGGCCAGCAATTATCTCAGTGTTTTACTGGTACTTTATTTTACCGACTCCGTAAGGATGAAAGGCAAAGTTAACCTCGGCGGGATTTGAACTCAGACCATAAAGGGCCGTAACTTTTTGCTGCAAAGCATGGCGTCCGACCATCTACCGATACTGCCAATCCACATAATAATGCAATGAATTGTGACAACATATTTGTATCCCTTGTCATCCTTTTCGACTTGGATAACACTGGTGGACTTGATCCTTCATTAACGTTTTCGTTTAACTTGGAGTAGTGCCACCAGTAGTTGAAAAGACGAATGTGTGAGTGATAATCTGTTGCAGAAGTCAAATCTGTTTTGATTTGTCTCTCGGTGCTGCTGTGTTTCTTTCTGCGTGCCTGATTTTGCAGAAGCCTCCATCAGTCACCTGCAAGTCTTTCCCAGCTTTCCAAGTTTGTATCGATCTCCTTCTTGCATGTCAAGAAAATATCCATGTAACGAGTTTAGGGTGACTCTGAAATCTTGGGTTCCAGTTCTCCATAGATGATATAATCTGTGATATGGCCATCGTCCATTTTCGATAAAGTAAATCTCTTTTGATATTTAATCTCAACAATACTTTACTTTTTTTTTAGTTTAAATTTACCGGCTTCGATTTTGCCCCTCTTCTATACGTCGTTGAAAATATGGGCAAGAACTGTAAACATATGTCAATTCAATCAACTTCGCAAATCTTTCACAAAAGTTGAGACAGAGCTTCTGTGTGATCGTTCGATCTTCTAATAGTAGCACACTAGGATACACTGTTTAGAGGAAAAGTTTTGATCATACATCTGCTTAACCAGGGATGATTTAGGGCTAAACATGAACGAAAATTTGTGCAACATGAAGGGAAATGAACAAGTTTAGTTGTACAATGTAGTTGGATAAGTAGTGTATCCGTTTTTCTTGCTGTTTTTTAGGTTAATTAATTACAATCTGTCCATTTTTAGTTGGTAAAATATTGTTTTACCAGATAATATATGATATCATACATTACACATGTTTTCTATTTAAAGATACCCCCTTGCTCTCTGAAACAGGATATCAGAATATCTTATTTGACATTCATCAAGAACGTGATTACCTCCTCTTTTATACTCATTCTATTTAGGAATATATCGTATATTTGTCATTCTTCTGCACTCTTCTATGGCTTTGAGGGGGATTTAGGTATAGTTTCTAGCAGAATCTCCCTTTCGGAGTAGATTCAACGCAATATCTTATTTTCCTTTTCTTACTTATGATCAAAAGAGTTCCAGACATGACCACTACCTCTTTAATCTTTAGATATATTGTATTTTAGTTTGCATTATCTAATGTACGTTCGTGAAGTATCATTTGGGACAAACCTGGCTGCTGTTTCTAGCAGGCTGAGCGTTTACGTAGAATGTTTCTTGTTAGTTCATAAGAACTCTTAAAACATCATTTGAGAGAGATCAGTACATTTCATTCTCCATAAGGATTTCATTGATCAAAATGGTTGCATTTAAACAACACACGATTAAGGAAATTATTGATTCTTTTAATCACCAGTAACGAGCTTCATCAAACGATATTTCGAATCACATACTATACTTCCTGCAGTTCTTTCACAATAAAATTTGTTACATAATCATCGCCAACAAAATCATATTTTAGTAAAATCGCATCCTTTCATTATTACAGATTTGTATCATTTCATTCTTAACTGTAATTTTAATTGTTAGATAAATTTTAAAATTTTCTTCTCTTTTCTTAACTTCGGATTTCATTTAGATCCCGCTATTTTAGTATAAGGGTTTTGTTTTCTGTATGCGTCATTTCAAAGTATTAGAAGCTCAACGATAACTTGGTTCTTATGTATTTTCAGTTAAGTATTTGTATTCCAAGTCCCTCCGGGTTTTTACACTTTCCATTGCAGCCGAAATTCTCCAAGCAAAGAATTTTTCGATATTCAATTCTTACTTTCATTGCATTCAAGATGTTTATTAATAGATCGTTGCTTGTATTGTTAATGATCAGGCAATTATATAACATTTGAATTCTCTATCTTAGCTCTTCTCTCTTATCTCAACACTCTCGCCCCCCCCCTCTCTATCATATAGTATATATGTATATATGTGTGTTTGATGAGTATATGCATATACTCATCAAACACACACACATCCATATAGGTATATATACGCATACACTCACACACACACATATATATATATATATATACAGAGAGAGGAAGAGAGAGAGAGAGAAAGAAAGAGAGCGAGAGAGAGAGAGATGTGTGTAAAATCCCCGCCGCGGCGTAAATACACACACACACACACACACACACACACACACACACACACACACACACACACACACACACACACACACACATGTATATATGTATTTGCATATATATATAGATATATGTGTGTGTGTGTGGTTATATGTATTTACATACACCCACTCGTCAAGGGCGTGACCACCTCTTCTTTTATTCTCAGTTATATTCTATTCAGGAACTATTGTGTATTTTCTATACTTTTACACTCTTTTATGGCTTTGAGGAAGATTGAGGTACATTTTCTAGCAAAATCTCTCTGCTCTCTGGGGCGGTTTCTAACCCGTTGCGTGTGAGGTAGAGACTATGCCCAACACCGCAGAAGTGGCGAAATATAAGTTGGTATGCTGCAACCTTGTTTTAAACAGCGTTTTTATTCGCAACTCAACTCCACTCCTTCAGGAATCCTGATACGAGAACCAATATAGCCCTGACACCAAGGTCAGGCGTTAAAGGAGAAAGGAGTCCCACATAAGATTACTTGGAATATACTTCAAAGATTCAGACCTTAAACCAATGGTACCAAGAGATGCCGCCTCTGTCTTAGTGAGAACTTTGAATATAACAAGGTTTGCCGTCTCCGAAATAATTATTTGAACTCATAGAGCTAAATATTTATAAGAACCCTCCATCTCAAAAGCCAACTTTATTCTAAGTGGAAATACTCAACAAATGCGACTGATTTTCAACCACCTTAATTTGATTTATGCACTTTCGTATTATCTTTTCTGTCCGTTTCTTTTCCCATACTTACTTAATACCATACTACTCCATATGTTGTAAATTTTACCATCTCTATATTACATACCATATAATACCATACTTATGCTACAGCCCACGAATATTTATACGATTTCACTATTTCAAATTTACATCGTGGATTTATTTCCCTTTGTTTTAGTAAATTTTCATGAACTAGCATTTTAGCACGCATTACTTATAACGGTCCCTTATAAACTCGTATAAGCGCCAGAGGAGTAGGTCACAATTTGTACCCTCTTATTTCTGGAGATATGGTCAATGTTGGCACTTGAAATACTAGGTTGCGATTTTGTACCGTGTATGAACAAAATAAATAATAATATATAACACACAGACACACACACACACAGATACACACACACACACATATGTATATATATATATATATATAGATATATATATATATATATATATATATATATAGAAAAATGTTCAGGACCCCGACGGCAGAGCTCAAGCCGTTTAGAAGGCTATTTCTGGACACACATAGCCGACGAGTTCAGAAATAGCCGTCGAAACGGCTTAAGTTCTGTCGTCGGGGTCCTGTACCTTTTCCTATTACCCACTCTGGTGTGTTATGGTCCACCTGGTTCCTTACCATAAATTTTTCATTACATATATATATATATATATATATATATATATATATATATATATATACACACACTGTTACTTGCTTAATTCCTTGGATTATGACAAGGCTACTGCACCACCTTGTAGAGTATAATTGATTTTATCAAACCTAATATCTATGACCCCCGAGATATTAGAATCAATAGCAACCATTTGCGTAACATGAACAAACGAAAATACCAGACGATATTTTATCTGATTTTCTATCGAAGCTGTCATCTACAAACCTACGTGTAGAGAAACGCCGTATGACCAGTGTAGCCTGATGGAATCCGACATCACCGAACCAGCGTTCCTTTGTCAGTGTTGAACAAATGAGCAACGATGGTTGCTAGACACTGTACGGCTTAATTCTGGATGTTTGTTTACAAACACACCGAACATTATAATACATGTTCGGTGAATCCATACATACATATATATATGTGTGCATGTATGTATATATATATACATACTACTGTACGTTTGCGTACATATATATATATATATATATATATATATACATTATGAAGAGAGAAGAAACATTTAGATATAATTAGTAATAAAATGTATCATACCTAAACTGTTCCTAAATTCCTCGACTACGTAGTTTCGTGGCATAAACAAAAACAATATATCAAAGATATAGAGTCCTTGCGAGGTCTGCCGACTTATCAAGAGGATACCTCATTTTACTAGTCTCAAGAACGCGTCTACACGACGTGAGAAAGAATCCCAAAAGGCGGAGGGGGAGATAGTCACGCGATATAGCGGTCGAGAAACAGAGCTAAGCCTCTTATAACCACGAAGAAAATACCACGGAGGCGGAGGGGGTATTCATATCGAGGCCGTAGAAGAGGTAGTGAAGAAGGCGAGAAGTATGAGTAATGGAAGCTTTCCAGTTGTCCCCACACTTCAAAGATTGCTCGACCAGAGGGAGTTATTAATATATTTAGAAACACACAGATACATGCGGACACACACATATATACATGAATGCATCCGCACCCAACTGTGAGTTAAGGGTGCCAACTTCACCGATGTTGCTCAATGAATGACTGGGACAGACCAATTCAGTTTGAACTAGACTGAACCAGTATCAAAGTTAAAAATACATTATGTGTTTCTTCTCTCTTCATAATGTATTTTTAACTCTGATACTGGTTCAGTCTAGTTCAAACTGAATTGGTCTGTCCCAGTCATTCATTGAGCAACATCGGTGAAGTTGGCACCCTTAACTCACAGTTGGGTGCGGATGCATTCATGTATATATGTGTGTGTCCGCATGTATCTGTGTGTTTCTAAATATATTAATAACTCCCTCTGGTCGAGCAATCTTTGAAGTGTGGGGACAACTGGAAAGCTTCCATTACTCATACTTCTCGCCTTCTTCACTACCTCTTCTACGGCCTCGATATGAATACCCCCTCCGCCTCCGTGGTATTTTCTTCGTGGTTATAAGAGGCTTAGCTCTGTTTCTCGACCGTTATATCGCGTGACTATCTCCCCCTCCGCCTTTTGGGATTCTTTCTCACGTCGTGTAGACGCGTTCTTGAGACTAGTAAAATGAGGTATCCTCTTGATAAGTCGGCAGACCTCGCAAGGACTCTATATCTTTGATATATTGTTTTTGTTTATGCCACGAAACTACGTAGTCGAGGAATTTAGGAACAGTTTAGGTATGATACATTTTATTACTAATTATATCTAAATGTTTCTTCTCTCTTCATAATGTATTTTTAACTCTGATACTGGTTCAGTCTAGTTCAAACTGAATTGGTCTGTCCCAGTCATTCATTGAGCAACATCGGTGAAGTTGGCACCCTTAACTCACAGTTGGGTGCGGATGCATTCATGTATATATGTGTGTGTCCGCATGTATCTGTGTGTTTCTAAATATATATATATATATATATATATATGTATATATATACATACATGCACACACATATATATATATATGTACGTATGGATTTAACGAACATTTATTACAATGCTCGGTTTGTTTGTAAACAAACATCCCGAATTAAGCCGTACAGTGTCTAGCAACCGAGTTGCTCATTTGTTCAACACTGACAAAGGAACGCTGTACTAGTTTCAAGCTTATTAGCTATCGTCAGCAAGGTATACCTTCCTGCCAGATGGTTGAACGTCTGAAAGTATATACTTTCCTTATGCATATTAACGGCTGAGCAGCCTAATTTGCATATCGAGTGAGTTAATCGGTCGGGGTACCGAAAACGATAAACAGAAAAAATGAAACGAAATTTCATTTCTCACTCTTAGTACGGCTGTTACTTAAATATAAGTATGTATACGTACATACATATATGTATACAGACGTACAGTAGTATGTATATATATACATACATGCACACATATATATATGTACGTATGGATTCACCGAACATGTATTATAATGTTCGGTGTGTTTGTAAACAAACATCCCGAATTAAGCCGTACAGTGTCTAGCAACCATCGTTGCTCATTTGTTCAACACTGACAAAGGAACGCTGTACTAGTTTCAAGCTTATTAGCTATCGTCAGCAAGGTATACCTTCCTGCCAGGTAGTTGAACATCTGAAAGTATATATTTTCCTTATGCATATTAACGGCTGAGCTGCCTAATTTGCATATCGAGTGAGTTAATCGGTCGGGGTACCGAAAACGATAAACAGAAATAATGAAACGAAATTTCATTTCTCACTCTTAGTACGGCTGTTACTTAAATATAAGTATGTATACGTACATACATATATGTATACAGACGTACAGTAGTATGTATATATATATACATACATGCACACATATATATATATATGTACGTATGGATTCACCGAACATTTATTATAATGCTCGGTGTGTTTGTAAACAAACATCCCGAATTAAGCCGTACAGTGTCTAGCAACCATCGTTGCTCATTTGTTCAACACTGACAAAGGAACGCTGTACTAGTTTCAAGCTTATTAGCTATCGTCAGCAAGGTATACCTTCCTGCCAGATGGTTGAACGTCTGAAAGTATATACTTTCCTTATGCATATTAACGGCTGAGCAGCCTAATTTGCATATCGAGTGAGTTAATCGGTCGGGGTACCGAAAACGATAAACAGAAAAAATGAAACGAAATTTCATTTCTCACTCTTAGTACGGCTGTTACTTAAATATAAGTTTGTATACGTACATACATATATGTATACAGTCGTACAGTAGTATGTATATATATACATACATGCACACATATATATATGTACGTATGGATTCACCGAACATTTATTATACATACTACTGTACGTCTGTATACATATATGTATGTACGTATACATACTTATATTTAAGTAACAGCTGTACTAAGAGTGAGAAATGCAATTTCGTTTCATTTCTTCCGTTTATATATATATATATATATATATATATATATATATATATATATATATATATATATATATATATATATTTATTAAAATTACAGATTAAAGTTTAAGCAAAGAATCGCTGCTTTCACCCATTTTGCTCTACGGTTCTTATATATTTGATATATATTTATCCTTATCGAGCCCTCTTTGGATTTTAGTCTTCAAATTTATTATTATTACTATATATATATATATATATATATATATATATATATATATATATATATATGGGACGAGGTAAATAGTCATGACAATCCCATATTCCAGGGATATTTAGAACATAATTTAATATGTCCATTGCTTTTTTAAGGTTAGGGTATGATTACACCAGTATTTGACTATTATTTGAGGTAAATATAAACGACAGTGGCTTACAATATATATAACAGAAATGTTGATAATCAGCACGGAAATCATTTTTACCAAAAAACAAAATAGATATCATTTTTTTAAAAGTCACTTTAGAGCACCTTATGTCGTTCAATATAAATATTCTTTCTTGTGCCTAGATTTTATGAGATATCATACACTTGCAACAAGCATACGTTTATAATTATCTCTATTTTATTCCTTTCTTCTATTCTTCGTATATTCTTAGTATTTATGTACGGAGACTATACTAAAATTGCTTGAAGCTTTACACAATTCCAGTCAGGAATAATCAAAAGAAACGATGTATAGAACTGTTAAAATATGGAACACAGTGCTTACTATCGGAACATGTCTGACTATTTCAGATTTCGATAGAAAAAAGTGTTTGTTCGTTCTTTATATTATTTTCTAAACCAAAAACTAACTTACTATTAGAATATTGTACAGGTAAACATAACTTATATTACCAAACTATTTAGACAGAACCGTACAGCTTATTATAAGTAATATCCTCATGACCAAAATTCATCAACAATGGCATCGTCATCATCTCCATTTTCCTTTCCTCATCCTCGTTGTTGTCATCATCATAATCATCATCATCATCATCATCATCATCATCATCACCATTATCACAATCATCACCGTCATCATCATCATCATCATTATCATCATCATCTTTTTCTTCTTCTTCACCGTTACTACTATCACTATCACCGGCACCACCATCATCATCATCATCATCACCATCGTCACAATCATCATCATCCGCGTGGTCGTCATAACAATTACTTTTTATCAATTTCTCTTTTCTTATGAGAGCGAAAATAAATGGCGAGTTTAACGTTTATACTTAGGATAGTGAAGCAACAGTATGGCTGTAACCTACAGTGTTACAGTGTGACCTATAGTGATACAGCTGTGACCTACAGTGTTACAGATGACACCTACAGTGTTACAGCTGTGACCTATAGTGGTACAGCAGTGAGCTATAGTGTTTCAGCTGTCACCTATAGTGTTACAGCTGTGACCTATAGTGTTACAGCTATGACCTACATTGTTACAGATGTCACCTACAGTGTTACAGCTGTGACCTACAGTGTTACAGCTGTCACCTACAGTGTTACAGCTGTGATATATAGTGTTACAGTGTGACCTATAGTGTTACAGTGTGACCTACAGTGTTACAGCTGTCACCTACAGTGTTACAGTATGACCTATAGTGTTACAGCTGTGACCTATAGTGTTACAGCTGTTGTAACCTACAGTGTTACAGGGTAACCTATAGTGTTACAGTGCGACCTATAGTGTTACAGTGTGACCTATAGTGTTACAGCTGTAACATATAGTGTAACAGCTGTGACCTATAGTGTTACAGCTGTAACCTACAGTGTTACAGCTGTCACCTACAGTGTTACAGCTGTCACTTACAGTGTTACAGCTGTGACCTATAGTGTTACAGCTGTCACATGTAGCGTTACAGCTGTCACCCACAGTGTTACAGCTGTGACCTATAGTGTTACAGTGTGAGCTAGTGTTACAGCTGTAACATATAGTGTTACAGCTGTGACCTATAGTGTTACAGCTGTAACCTATAGTGTTACAGTGGGACCTATAGTGTTACAGCTGTCACCTACAGTGTTACAGATGTGACCTATAGTGTTACAGTGTGACGTACAGTGTTACAGCTGTCACCTATAGTGTTACAGCTGTAACCTACAGTGTTACAGCTGTGACCTATAGTGTTACAGTGTGACGTACAGTGTTACAGCTGTCACCTATAGTGTTACAGCTGTGACCTATAGAGTTACAGCTGTGACATATAGTGTCACAGATGACACCTATACTGTTACAGATGTCACCTATAGTGTCACAGATGTCACCTATACTGTTACAGATGTCACCTATAGTGTTACAGATGTCGCCTATACTGTTACAGCTGTGACCTATAGTGTTACATATGTCACCTATAGTGTTACAGCTGTCACCTATAGTGTTACAGCTGTGATCTGTAGTGTTACAGCTGTGATCTATAGTGTTACAGCTGTGACCTATAGTGTTACAGCTGTCACCTATCGTGTTACAGCTGTAACCTATAGTGTTACAGATATGACCTATAGTGTTACAGCTATCACCTATAGTGTTACAGGTGTCGCCTATAATTTTACGGCGTAACCTATAATGTTACATCTGTCACCTATAGTGTTACAGCTGTGACCTATAGTTTTACAGCTGTGACATTTAGTGTTACAGCGGTGACCTATAGTGTTACAGCCTTCACCTCTAGTGTTACAACTGTGACCTAGTGTTACAACTTTGACCTATAGTGTTACAGCTGTGACCTATAGTATTACAGCTGTGACCTGTAGTGTTACAGCTGTCACCTATAGTGTTACAGCTGTCACCTATAGTGTTACAGCTGTCACCTATAGTGTTACGGCTGTGATGTATAGTGTTACAGTTGTCACCTATAGTGTTACAGCTGTCACCTATAGTGTTACAGCTGTCAGCTATGGTGTTACAGCTGTCACCTATAGCGTTACAGCTGTGACCTATAGTGTTACAGCTGTCACCTATAGTGTTACACCTGTGACCTATAGTGTTACAGCTGTCACCTATAGTGTTACAGCTGCGACCTATTGTGTTACAGCTGTGACCTATTGTGATACAACTGTGACATTGTGTTACAACTGTGACCTATAGTGTTACAGCTGTCATCTATAGTGTTACATCTGTGACCTGTAGTGTTACAGTGTACCTATAGTTTTGCATCTGTCTCCTATAGTGTTACAGCTGTCACCTGTAGTGTTACAGCTGTCACCTATAGTGTTACAGCTGTCACCTATAGTGTTACAGCTGTCACCTATAGTGTTATAGCTGTCACCTATAGTGTTACAGCTGTGACCTATAGTGTTACAGCTGTGACCTATAGTGTTACAACTGTGACATAGTGTTACGACTGTGACGTATAGTGTTACAGCTGTCACCTATAGTGTTACAGCTATGACCTATAGTGTTACAGCTGTGACCTATAGTATTACAACTGTGACCTATAGTGTTATAGCTGTGACCTATAGCGTTACAGCTGTGACCTATAGTGTTACATTTGTAACCTATAGTGTTACAACTGTGACCTATAACATTACAGCTGTGACCTAGTGTTACAACTGTAACCTATAACATTACAGCTGTGACCTAGTGTTACAACTGTGACCTATAACATTACAGCTGTGACCTAGTGTTACAACTGTGACCTATAACATTACAGCTGTGACCTAGTGTTACAACTGTGACCTATAACATTACAGCTGTGACCTAGTGTTACAACTGTTACCTATAACATTACAGCTGTGACCTAGTGTTACAACTGTAACCTATAACATTACAGCTGTGACCTAGTGTTACAACTGTAACCTATAACATTACAGCTGTGACCTAGTGTTACAACTATTACCTATAACATTACAGCTGTGACCTAGTGTTACAACTGTGACCTATAACATTACAGCTATGACCTAGTGTTACAACTGTGACCTATAACATTACAGCTGTGACCTAGTGTTACAACTGTGACCTATAACATTACAGCTGTGACCTAGTGTTACAACTGTAACCTATAACATTACAGCTATGACCTAGTGTTACAACTGTGACCTATAACATTACAGCTGTGACCTAGTGTTACAACTGTGACCTATAACATTACAGCTGTGACCTAGTGTTACAACTGTGACCTATAACATTACAGCTGTGACCAACCCGACCGTAACTCAGGCAAATGTCTCTAGGACTATATTTTACTTTTCAATGCATCCGTTTTTTTTAGGGGATATAATTGTTTCTACTTTTGGCAAAAGGCCAGCAATTATCTCAGTGT
Organism: Eledone cirrhosa; assembly: GCA_964016885.1. Classification (NCBI taxonomy): domain Eukaryota; kingdom Metazoa; phylum Mollusca; class Cephalopoda; order Octopoda; family Eledonidae; genus Eledone; species Eledone cirrhosa. The sequence continues at coordinate 97,289,016 of OZ024743.1, read as the reverse complement.
ATTACTGGTATTTTATTTTATCGACCCCCATAAGGACGAAAGGCAAAGTTAACCTCGGCGGGATTTGAACTCAGATCGTAAAGGGGCGTAACACTATGCTGCAAAGCATGGCGTCCTACCCTCTACCGAATAATGATTTGAAGAACATTTAACTGTAATCTATGAGATATAGGACAAAGGAATGGTAGCTTCTCCGTTGGTTCGTCAACATTTTTTTTTTCTGGCATATCAAAAGCGAGTTGAAAAATTCACCATCGAAACAGAGATGACTCAAGAAATAAGATATATATACATAAATATATGAGTGTGTGCTTGTGTGTGTGTGTGTGTGTGTGTGTGTGTGTGTGTGTGTGTGTGTGTGTGTGTGTGTGTGTGTGTGTGTGTGTGTGTGTGTGTGTGCAAGGAATGTATATGTTGCCAAGACCGGCAAGACTTATAAATTAATGTAGTACTCGATGTTTGATAAGATGCTGCGTAACTTTATTGAGGATGTATAATTTAATTTCGGCAGAAAGCTCTGCACATTTTTCTCTCAAGCTTTCTCATAGAAGCAAGAGAAAACACACTGATACCACAAGATTCGTGGTCAAGACTCTAATCTTCAATATAATATACATGTCAGGTTAGGTCACCTGCATCTGGAGAGATTACTTTATATATATATAAACCTAATGATATTTACAAAGAGAAAGATGAATAGGAAATTATCATCATCATCATCATCATCATCATTTTACGTCCGCTTTTCCCTGCTTGCAAGGGTGGGACGGGTCCTATTCAGCACAGCATCTCTCTAATTGTCACTGTCCTTCGTCATCTCCTCAGTGACCTTCAGCGATCTGAGGTCTGCTCTCACCACCTCCGCCCATGTTTTTCGTGGTCTTCCTTCAAATTGTCTATAATATTTATTGAGCGATCGGTGCTAAATAAAGAGCAGGTGGCGTGCTCAATTCGATTGAATAGAATATACAGGGTAGTATAGAGCGTGAAATAGAGAGGAATGAAAATATTATGACAGGCATTAAGTATGTGAATAATACGTAGAGATAAAATGAATAATAATAAACGCAATATGACGAGTTGTGCACCAGAAGAAAATAGTGCAGGGCTTGGCATAAAAACATTAAAGCTTATTTAAACACGGTTGAAATAAAACCCTTCATTCAATAGGTGAACGATATGCGTGTGTGTGTGTGTGTGTGTGTGTGTGTGTGTGTGTGTGTGTGTGTACGATTGTGTGTGCATGTATTTGTATTGGTGTATATTTCCCTTCTGGGACATGACTTAGGAGTTACGGTCCTTGGCTCATGATCACAACGTCATGTGTTTGATTACCGGCTAAGCGTTGCGTCCTTGAGCAAGACGTTTCATTTTACGTTGCTCCAGTCCAGTCACCTTTTAAAAACAAAGGGTAACTTTTCATACTCTGCGTATTGATCGGCTAAAAACAATGTTAAAGCTGAACGGATATGAAGAATGCTCAGCCACTTGCACGATAATTTGAGAAGGGAGCTATTTTATTGTCGAACAATTGGAACACATGTCGTCAGAACTAAGAATTTCAGACTAGGAATTTTATAATAATTCGCTAGTTTGAATGTATGTGAGATACGTAATGTTTAGTGTTATCAGATAACGAAATATATGTTTTTTATGTGAAAACATATGTGTATTAGTAGGTATATAGCAGATGAATGAAAAACTGTATTATTTTTCCAAGTGTAATTGAATTCTATATTTCTTCATATTTTTCTCTCCAAATATCATTAACAAATATTCTCCCTCACAAACTATCTACATATCTAACTGTGTCAATTTCTCTCCACATCTCTTTCTTAATTTTAATATATCAGGAAGATATAAATTGCACACAATCACTCTGTGACGCATAAGAATAAATATGTGTGTGTATCTGTGTGTGTGTGTGTGTGTGTGTGTGTGTGCGTGTGTGTGTGCGTGTGCGTGCGTGTGTGTGTGTATGTGTGTGTGTATGTGTGTGTGTGTGTGTGTGTGTAAACAGCACACGAAAAATAAAAATGAAATATAAATATCAAGGGAAAATGAAGAAAAACATCCATATTCCTGTTCACCTCCATTGTCATTGCTATTTCGTACAAAGGGTGACACTGAGTCTAGGTCGCATATATATATATATATATATATATATATATATATATATATATATATATATATATATATATATGGGGGTGGATGAAATTAGTGTCTTATGTAGATTTATTTACAATAGTTTATAACTTTTTACCGGTTTCACAAGTTTATATTCAAAAGTTACGAGACATGGAGAAATGTATAGCTATGCGCCTTGCAAGTCAGCATAGCTATATATATCACCATCACTCTTATCTTTTGAAAATCATGAAACTTATGAAAAGTAGATTTATAAATTAATGTAAATAAAACTTCTTCTTCACCCACTTATTCCTGAGAAGTTCTTGAGGGCAGAGTCCTCCAATACTTCTACTAGCGGGTCCTGTCACAAAGAACTGTCTCCAACTGATCCGACTGGATCCCTAAGCGAGACCAGCCAAGCTCATAGATGTTATCTAAATATCTTGCTCTGGCTCTACATCTGGGTCTTCTGCCGTTTGGATTTAACCATAAAATCTGAGATTCTTTCTTGAAACATTTTAACTACATGCCCGTAATATCGGAGCTGTGCTCTCTCAATTCAGAGAAATAGCTGCTCTACCTAGAGTGACTCTCTGATCTCTGAGTTATGTATTCTTCGTGAAGACCCAATCGTATTTCTGATCGTATTCTTTCAGACATTACCCAAGCTTCATGACCATAGGTATGGGTTGGCACGAATACCAAATTGAAGATAGCAATTTGGATTTACACCAGCCTACCTTCTTCTGATTACTGAATGCAGAAGTTTGTACACTGCTGCACCAGCTCCTGCAATTATTGCACTTAATTCAGTCTCCAGTCTTCCATAACTCGTGAACACGGCCCCAGTGATACCTCAACTCTTCCCCCTGCATCACTGGAAATCCGTTTCCATGTACAACGCAGTGCGCTGGCTTCCTTGGGAGGGACATGTCTCAGTTTTCACAACACTTTTCATTCCAGGCATACAGCACTCGGCATCAAACCTAACAAGGGTAAGTCCGAGATCCTCCTCCGTCGGGTTAAGTAATATATATATACATAAATATATATACATAAATATATATATCTATATATATCTATATATATATATATATATATATATATATATATATATATATATATATATATATATATATATATATATATATATATATATATATATATATATATATATACATATATATATATGTAAATAATATATAGAGTTAATAACTCATATAGATACCCTGCAATTAACAAACTCAAAGTATAAATACTGAGCATTATAATATTAATATGTGTAGAAGAAAACAGAGTAAACCCGTGTCTAAAATTACGAGGGTAGATTACACCACAAATGTTATATATCATTCAACCTGAATCATATGGGATGTTACAAGATTTCTTACATGATTTCCCATACATACCATATCAATAACCATTTCATCTCCCAGACAGACTAAAGATTTAATCTGTTTCGCCCTGAATGAATCGTGTTTGTAATAAGTAATCCGTAGGCATTTCGTCAGCAGGAGATAAGACTAAATGTTACATAACACCTCGTAATCTACCCTCGTAATTTTAGACACGGGTTTATGTATTTATTTCTACACATATTAATATATATATGTATATGTATATATATATACATGTATATATATGTATTATATATATATATATATATATATATATATATATATATATATATATATATATATATATATATATATATATATATATATATATATATATATTTATACTAAAGAAATTGTAGCCTGATAATGGGGTTTAGAACCCTCAAACGAATGGTAAAAGATGAGTATTGACGTACATGTACGTCAATACTCATCTTTTTCCATTTCTCTGAGGGTTCGAAACCCTATTATCAGGCTACAATTTCTTTAGTAAAAAAATACGGTGAAAGCTATTCTATTTTGTAATTTCAAATCTACTCACTGTTTCAAAACATACTTACTTAACATATATATATATATATATATATATATATATATATATATATATATATATATATTTCTCCCACTCTACTACCCTAAGTATTGAGTACTCTGGTGCGTTATGGTCCATCTGGTTCCTTACCACAATTCCTTCGTTTTATATTTATATATATATATATATATATATATATATATATATATAGAGAGAGAGAGAGAGAGAGAGAGAGAGAGAGAATTCACAAGAATCAAAGCTATGTTCGTTCAAAGCATTTATTCACTTACAATTGTTTCATCCAAACTAGGCTTCGAGTCTTCGGAGCATTTGTCAATGTTTGTACCCATAATTGACCTCCTTTCCAACGCAAGAGACATACAGATACATATGTATATATTGATGTACAGTGGAGTGACATATATTATACTATACTATATTTGTACAGCAATTCAAATTCAAAATCAAAATCAAAATTAAAATTAAAACAAAATTAAAACAAAATTAAAATACAAAATTAAAATACATTCGGCAGTTAACATAGATAATGCAAGAGGATAGTTTGTTAGTCAGATGTAGTAGTTAGTGTATGCGTTAGTTACACGTGGGGTATGCAAGTGTGTCTCATTTATATATGATTATTGTGTGGCAGTGTGTTACATGTAATACAAGCACTTTAAGCGGGTAAGTAAGAGTATTATGGAGGTTGTAGTGGTAAGGTATTTTTTGTATATAATAAAAAAGTAAGTGTGCCGAAAAATAAAAATAAAAAGGAGAAGCAAAAGAAAGTTATGGTTTCCATATCCGCCACCATTTTCACATTCAGGAAAAGTAATATATAGTTTTTACATCCATCACATAAGTAACGATGATTCCGTATTGGATGTTTGATGCATTAAATTAAATTATTTTAGCTTATTGCGGCTCAGTGTTATTTAATCCAATTTTATAGAATAGGTTGATTCTGCTGTGAGAATTTACAGTGGTTTATTATCCAGAAGTATGCGTGTAATTAAGGGGAGTTAATGCGTAAAGGGAGGTAACTAGCTGATTTCCATAACTAAATTCATTGTTCTAACATACATTTTAAGGCGTCTCAATTGAGTCCCTTATATAGACGGTTATATATTTATATCCAGTTTCCAATTTTAAATACAGTTTACTCTATCATGATGTACTAAAGGTATTTATATTAGGATGATTACTCCCTATCATACAGTGCTACAACTGAATATTCCATACAAAGAGCCATATCTTTATATCAAAGTTCTTTGCAAATGTAGTCTACTCACAGAACATGTCAGGGGACCTATTAGAATTATGTCTACATAACCCCTGGTAAGTTCTAGAGCAGCGTATGGCTGATTGCATGGCAAAGCCAAATACATCTCTAGGGCAGACAAAAACATCCCTCATTTACAATCTCATTAATCTATCCATCAAGTTATACATGCATATACAACTCACAGACTATTCATACATA
>OZ024743.1:97238474-97278474 GCA_964016885.1 Eledone cirrhosa | reverse complement strand
ACCTCTGCTGGATTTGAACTGAGAACGTATTGGGCCGTAACTCTCTGCCGTGACACATGGTGTCCGATGCTCTACCGATACTGCCATCCACCCGTGTACGAAATAACCTTGCTATATACGCCATACACAATATAGATACCTGGAATGATCTGTCAAATTTGTATGACGTGTAAAAAAATCTTTTGTTTCTACTTTTGGCACAAGGCCAGCAATTAGCCCAGTGCATTACTGGTATTTTATTTTATCGACCCCGTATAGACGAAAGGCAAAGTTAACCTCGGCGAGATTTGAGCTCAGACCTTAAAGGGCCGTAACTCTATGCTGCAAAGCATGGCGTCAGACCCTTTACCGATACTGCCAATCGAAATGGAATTAGTTCTGTAAAATTTGTCTCTGAATTACATCACACATTCTACAAGTATTGAGTATTTTAATTTGTATATGTACGCCTTGTCCCTATGATCCCGAATATGCTGCGTGATTGTGATTACATACTTATTTTTACATTCCTTTGTTACTTGTTGATAATTCAACAGTGAAGTTTGTTTAACATTGAATACTGACTACGATTAGTTGGACAATGAATTCAGTCTCCAATGTGAAGGGCTGCTGACGAAGACGAAAAGATGAATATCATTTTTATGTAATGGACGTTCATGATTTTATTGTTCCTTAATCTCATGTGCAATATTAAATAAACAGACATATGGCAAAAAGCATTCTTTCTATTAATATACTTTACCCAATAAATTCCACCTTTGTATTTCCTTGTTATGTGATTTGGGAGGAATGTTGTTGCTATCACTAGCAAAGCGAGTGACTGTTTACAGTCATCTTCGTTAGGTCTACGTGGTATACATAAGTAGAGATAGTATCAGCAATACACGTAATCAAATTTAGATAAAGGGACTTTTATTATGTGCTTTAAAAATACTATAAACATTTCTTATATTGGTATCTCACTCAACATTGAGAAGTTATTATTTGGAAGAATGGAAGCAGCTTCTGCTTCGTAAATCATAAATCAATTTTGTAAACCAAATTTCAAAGGTGTTTAAGGCGTGGCCATTGCGATATTGTCCATCAATATTTAGTCCTGCAAGAACTACATTACTATTTAGTCCATTAAGAACAACGTTATCCATTAAGTCTTTCGTTTTTATTTTCAGACAGTAAGGTATGATTTGAAGTGAGATGGCTGCTACATATAGTCGATTGAGTGCATAGAGGCGTTTCTCCTTGGTTCGACACATAATGATAGAAATTAATTGGTACCTGATAATTATTAGGTATCTGATAATTATATACAAGGCCTTAATAAATGTTAGTCGTTTCAACTTAATAGCAGTTTTGTTGGTTATTTAGTTGTTCGTTGAACTTACTGAATAGTTCTCTTAACTAAATATTGTAGCGGTTCTGTCATTACTTAGACTATTTATTGGCAAATTAGAACGTTAATTAACTATTTAAATGTTTGATTAGTTTGACTAATTGTTTCAACATATCTCGGTTTTCTGGTCCACTGAATAGCTATAATAGTAAATAACTCAATCAAGTAGAAATTAGAATTATTCATAATAGATGATAACGGGAGGAAATGATGTTAGTAAACATCTGCAGGAAATATATAGCCTTCTTCTCAGTGTTATCTCAGGCAGGGGTGGTGCTACCATTAAGACCAACTCGGTAGATACTTAGGAAGCAGACATAACAAAGACGCATCACTGATCCTTAAAGAATCACAGTTTTATAAAACTTTATATGACTAAATCAAATCAAAATAATCTCATTTGATAAATCGCAACATGGCATTGTGGAAATATTCAAAGTGGTGCAGAATATAGTGTTATGACCTTTCATGTGATTTGGCGTGGGTGAGTGTAGATTGTGTAGAGGAAAATGCAGGCCTAATAGTTTGTTAGTGTGGTCAGAGCAAGAAAGAACTTTCGGAAATTACGTTCTTCAGTGTACCAAACTGTAAATTGAAACTATTTTATTTGGGAGGATGAGGTGCATAACTGGGGGAAAAGCGGGCACACAATGTAGGGCTAGATAAAGGCGCTCAATACCCAGGTGCTGGATCTTCTGGCATAGTTGTGTTCAACTGTGTTTAAACGCGTGAGTAAAACTCTCTGGTTCTAGAGTATCCAGAATATTGCAAATATATTTGCTAGAAAATATTCTTCAAAACTTCACAGTTGTGTAATTGACGGACATAAAGTAAATGCTTTGCTTAGCTAGTGAGCCCCCAAAAAAAAAAAAAAGAAACACGAGGTCACAAACACTACAAACTCACGTTTCCCTAGCGTGTAACCGATTAACACTTTATTTGCAGTCTTGACAATGAATTGGCAGAAGCGTTAACGTCGGATGGAATAACTTGCGGAATTTGTTCGGGTTCTCTGTGTTTTGTGTTCAAATCCTGCAATGGTTTATGATACATTCCAAGTTTCAGAATTAATAATCTACTAATCCATTCTCTCTCTCTCTCTCTCTCCCTCTCTCTCTCTCTCTACAATGTGTACATGTAAACCAAATGTCCAGCTTTGTCATATTGTTTCACATTGATTCAGAATGAGAATTGCTTTACGAGTATCCGGACCTTACAGGTTAATTTTAAAAATAGAAATTCAATCGATCTATCATTCGAATGCCAATCATCAAAACAGACAAATAATCCATCAGCATATTTATTAACTTGCTAAGATTTGTGACTTTGTTTTTAATATATGTCCAGGAGCTAGACATATCGATGAATTGACAGAGTGGAACACATTTCAGCACCATGTTTACCTGTTCTTTCTACATTAATTCGTACTGCCTGATGAGGTCACAGCCAATAATAGCTGTCACTGAAATATATATAACAGAGACATTATAATAAATAAAGGAAGACGGCTAATCTAGGCATGAGTAAATACATATAAAATAGATACCACCCTCCGAAGAAACGCCTTCTCCATCCTGTCCGCCGGAGCTGTGGGGAGGCCAGCACGTGGAACCCCATTTGCTCACCATACGGATTAATAGGCAAAGTTATAAACTATTGTAAATAAAATAAGTCAAGTTTTTAAATAAATAAAAAAAAGAAATAAAGTGAAGCAGTGATTGGCTCCAGCGACGCTAAAACTAATTAGAAATGGGAGAAATAGTAGAATGCTAGATTGGCAGTATTCTGTAAAGTTTTGATTTCCATTGCCACTGGACTTCACGTCACTGAGATCGATGAAATACATAGCAATACACTGTGATATATTCAATCCATTACGCTCTCCAATATTATTTTAACAAATTACATGTAGTAGTAGTAGTAGTAGTAGTAGTTTTTGTTGTTGTTTAGTCAGTCCAATGTGTGTCCACAACGAGCAGACATGCGATAACAGATATCCCAGGGATTACCACCCCGACTTTGTTTTTACCAACATAGATTACTAAGGATTACATTATCCAATATGTATTTAGTTTCATTAAGACGGTAGTGTGTCGTCTTAAGGAGATTTGACTGCCATCTCTGGGAAGTCATGTGTCCACTGAGAGATCCCATAAATGACTGATTCCTATCGTTGGTTTTTATTGCTACACTCTTTTTATACAAGTCCTTCGTTCGTTTATACATTTTTGTAGACGGGAAATAGTATGAAATTTGTGTTATAAATTATTCACTGCGGTTCAGTTGCATTTAATTTCTCGACCTTTAAGAACCATGGCCCAGCAGCATTATTCGTTTCGGTATATTATCATGCAATGGAGTGATTGAGAAGAAGTATCATTTTAAGAGGTATTATATTGAAGAGGAGTGACAACCAATTGTTATTTAGCGATAATTTCAAAATACGTTTATAAAATAACTACAAAAAGAAAGAAAAGGGAAGGAAATGTTGGGGGTTGACGAAGGAAGTCTACACCATTTTATGGACGTTATATATCAAATGTGCTCCACGGATAAGATGGTGAAAGCGTTGCCGCAGAGAAAAGTCAGCGCTACCTTTTCACCTCACGTATGGCCGTTAAAGTTGACGGGAAAAGCTGTCAACTTCCGAGCATATATCGTTGACAGCAAGTTCTGTTAGAAATCATTGCTATAGTTGAGATTTTTTAGGGTAAGATCAATAACTGAATACGGAGATTTCCAGTTTCGCAAATTCCATTCTTCCAAAAATCACTCATCACGTCACTGTAAAACAAAATTGTGAACAAAGATATGAAAGTCATGATTATTAATGATCTGTTACTATTCTACCCAACAAAGAAGTTATTCTGAATATATTAATTTATTATTAAGCTGCAATTGTTAGAGGAATATATTATTATATAGAATGTAAACGTGAACATGTGATAGTATTTAAGCAAATCAAATAAGCCAACAAACGCATTCTTGTATTACCTGTTATATGCTATCTAATCGAGTATATTCTATATTCATTGTAGTAATTTTTGGTGATCGCGTTGAGTCACGGATAAGGATGATGAAAGGTATTCCATTTGCAAAATCTCAACTGTTTAGGGATATGTAGGATTTCGTTAATGAACATATCTTTTCTGTGTCTCGAATTCTCGTTAGTGATTTGCGGGAATATGGCTGCTACATTTACTGGGTCGAACGATTAGGTAGAAGCTCCTTCGCTCTGATAGCCTTCTCTAACTTTCTTAGCATGTGTAGTTATTTGTTATTGGCCTCATAGGAATATACAATGTTTGTAACCTATTATCTACCCACTTTATATTCCTTTATATAGATGTAACCGAAGGTGGAACAAGGTAAAATATTCACACTTTCGTATCGTATCAATCATTGTCATAAATTTGGTTAAGTAGCAGAGATACCAAACTCCAGGCAATTTTCTGCTAGTGTGTGTACGTGAGTTCCCTAATGTGTTACTTTATCAATGAATACAAATGCATAAAAAGAGAAAACTATATTTTTGACACGCAAATGATACGAACCTGTTCTGTTTAATTTCGTTTTGAAATTTATTTAATTTAATACAATGACGTTTATTCTCAACGAAATGGCGATTCTCAACTAAATTATATTGATGAGATATGAACCAGTAATAAACACACTTATGATTGAATCAGCACAGCACATTCAATGATATTCGAACTCCTGATTTCTGAATAGAACTGTGTCACTTCTTCTTTTATTCTTTTTTCTTTTATCGCCTCTCAGATACTCCATAGATTCTGTTCTAGGAGGTATCAGTGTAACAAATTAATTATAATTAAAAGTCAAATTTTATTTCATAATGTTAGAACAATATGAACTCCGAAGCCAAAATGTCATACGGACGCACACACAGAAATTCCCATTTGTTATCATAGAATATACAATCAAACAAAATAAAATTAACTTTTCTTGCTGCAGTCTTTTCAGAGATTTTAACTTCTACTCTCATCTAATGTAACAAAGGAACGTGTTCCCTGTTGAGATATTACTTAATCCATTGTTACTTTCAAACTGACACCCAAAACATTGCCAGGCTTGTAGGTTATGCTGCCTTTTTTGTTAAAAAGCTGTCTTTACAATCAAATTGAATTCATCCCATTGCACCTTTATTACAATCTGTTCTGGAGTTTGCTACTTTACTTGATATATACGGATAAAACAAACATGTTTTACTTGAAAGGAGAATAACGTTTGTCTACTGAAGCATTTATGTAAATAGTACAAATATCTTAAGTGCACATTTGTAAACAAGCCTTCCTGATAAACACAAGTGCACACATGCTTCTAATAGTTCTATTCTAATACACATTGATTATTATTACCAGGTTGAGACACGTACGGAATAATGTCATCATATCGACATCGATTTCAGTGATAATAAAGTCAATCAAGTTTTCTTTGGGACATGTGTTCAAAACAGGGAGACACTGAATGAAGTACTAAAATATTAGTAGAGGTTTTCACGCCCATTACATCATAATTCAGTTATGTAAATGTACCTGATACCATAACAATTGACATTTTTGATGAATTGGGCGTACATTGCCGTATAATTTAAACTTAATTATCAATGAAATTGGTCATAAAATATATCGAACCCATAAGGTATTTCAACAATACAAACAAGATAGGACTATCTTTAAAAAGTGACAAAAATATATAGAACGGGTGGAACGAATATGGGATAGTAAAATTTTCGAAAGGAAGAGATATAGAAGACTAATGTAAATTGAAATGATAAAAAAACCTTTTATGCCATACTGTGAACAGACATGTGTTCAATAGAATTAACATGTCAAATATTATTTTATTATTCATTGTCAAATCCAAGATCTAAAAGCGATCTATATAATCTTTCTGAACAAAAGGTGTTGTACACAATATCAACGTTAGCTCTCTGTGCTTTTTACAAGAGGATGCGTAAGCGCTATACATAATATATATTATATTAACTATAGCCATTGAGATAGATGCGTCATAGCAATAAATATTTACATATGACATAGAAACCACCTTTGTATTATTTGCAAGTTGATAGATTTATTCATATATTTTTTATGAGCATGTTTAGCTTCTTTCAATGGCTACTACAAAATATATTCACAATAATATGCTGGCATGCAGCAGTGACGTGGTTCGATTCCTGCGGGGGATTCTGTCCATTCTTTCCATCTCAAGGGGCTACATATTTAATTTTATGCAACAATATTATGTTTAATATGCATTCTCCTAGCCTTTGCAAAAAGCAAAACATTCTTGAAATTTCAATCTTACTAAACGCTCCTTAAATCATTCATTGTGTTCGTTCATTTATTTTTGTTAATTCATTTATCTGATTTCTTAGCGTTTTTCATTTTATGGACAGCCTTTCCCCTGGATTAATCCACTTTCAATGACATTGAGATCCAATTGTTTTAACTCAGCACATTGTTTAATCCATCAGTGTTTTACCTGCGCAAACACGTGCGTCTACTTAACGACGTTTAGCTAAAAACAAGTGAAGCAACTGCCATAAATCATTCTGATAAAGTACTAATTAACAAATACTAATTACAAAATTATGCATATATAATCATGCTCAAAATGAAATACTCAATTAATTATAAAGGATCTAAAAACAAAAACAAAAAAAGCTCTTCAAATTATCATAAATAAAAAAACATGAGGATATGTTTTTGAGTGAGTTTGTTCGGAAAATTCAAAAATTATATTTCTAGAAACATTTTAATCGCATATTTAGCCGATAGTCTTATATATTCCTACGGCTACGAATTAGAAGAATTGCTAGAGGGTTGGATTAAAAATACCTCCATATTTGTTCCGGCTCTTTGTGTTTCAAATCCTTCTAGGGTCAAGTATGCTTTTCATCCTTTCAAGGTCGATAAATAATATACCAGCCTAATGCTGCGGTCGATTCTTCCTCTGTAACCCTTAATCAATTTTTCTCACTAACCTTCTCTTGGCGAAATCGGCTGTGTTCATACCTGAAGAAGGATGGGCTTCGTAAGGTTTAGAATGCCCAAAGAACGCCATGTATCAGGACGCCATCTGGTGTTATGGGCCAGTTCTTCCTTTCACCTTATTAATTCAGTTAAATTCTAATAAACTGTAAAAGTATTCTGACAGAAATTTATTCGAACTTTTAAAAAACACATGTAGCGTTGTATAGAACATATATGTTCCTACTCAGCTAATTTTTATTTTTCATTTCTGGTTGTAGGCTATGTGACGTCAGTTACGTTTCTAAAGTCTTTCGAAAGGACATAAAAATTACACGTCCATTATTATAACTCTCTAAATATATCTTCAGGCTAATTCCCACCTAAATAAAGAAACATTTCTCCAAAGTACCTTCTGTAATCCACTCTAGTATGACTACCGTAGCCTACATCTTGAAATGAACTTTATAATTCATCAGAAAATTGCAACATCTGTTTTGTTTCCATTGTTGTTGATATTTTTCCTACAAATTCTACAGAATTAAAAGTTTATATATTTTCCGGCTTTCTTGGGGGCAAATAGAAAGAATAAAATCATGTTTATTTGATGTAACAAAAGAGCGAGTATTTCTAATAAGCGGATGGACTTCGGTCGGTTCCGATGACGAGTGTTCCAGTTGTTCGAACAATAGGAAAGCCTGCTGGTGAATTTAACATGTAAGTGGCTGAATAGTCTAGTCATGTAACAAGGCTAATTCATTTCAATTACAGTTACAACTATTTTTTCCAGCTGACGGGCGTAAACAATCTGGTATAATGTGTCTTCTTTAAGGGGGAAACGCACCACCGAAAATTTAACTGATGACTGTCGGAGACGAACCCTTTAGCCATTAAGACACGCATCTTCACGTATAGGAAGTATATAACGGAGTAGCATGGCCGAATGGTTAAGACGTTAGTTTCACAATCATTAAGTTCTAGATTTGATTCCATAGCGTGGTGTCTTAGACAAATGTCATTTATCATAGCCTCGAGTCAACCCATGAAATTGGGTGGGCGGAAATTCTTTGGAGGCCGGTCGGATGCCTGTAATTGTAATTCAAATGGCCAGCATGTCACTCAGTGTGTTACGGTGAATATCCCTGTGGATTACTGAACAATTACACATGACTGTGGAATGCTCAGTCACTTTCAGGTTAGTTTCATGAGCAGGCTGTGCCGTGGATCGCACAACTGGAACATTAATATTTAAAATAGACTACGGTCAATTCAATAAACGTTCGCATTTATCGTCTTTGGTTGTCGTGAGATATTTGTCATTGGGCTTTCGTGAACGGGTAGAAAAGAATAAGACTTGTTGCTATGTAACATCTCCAACTGTATGAAAGAAAAAAAAACCCTGGCGTATTGAATGACGAGAAGACAAAAGAAATAATACTAATAATAACAGCAGAAAAATCTATTACCGTTCTATTATCGAAAAATACGTATGAAATAGAATATAAGATACTGTAATGTGAGTGTATGTATGTGTGTATGTTTGTGTATATGTGTGTGTGTGTCTGTATATATGTATGTGTGTGTGTGTATGCTTTGTATATACAAGATATGTATGTGAGTGTGTGTGTTCTCTATAAACAAATTATGTGTGTTTTCTGTATATAAAACTATGTAATATATATATATATGAAGGCTGTATATATATATATATATATATATATATATATATATGTGTGTGTGTGTGTGTGTGTGTGTGTGGCGCTGTATACACGAAGCATATATGCTTATGTATGTATAAAGTTTGTGCGTATGTATGCGTGTGTTTGCATTCTGTATATATACATTTTGTGTGTGAGTGTGGGTATGTCCTATATATATATATATATATATATATATATATATATATATATATATATATATATATATATATATATATATAAAATATCTGTTTGTTCTTCTGTATATACAATGTATGAGGCCTGTGGTTGTCTTCACTATATACAAAGTATGATTACTGATCAATAATAAGAGAAAAGCATTAGTTGTTTTGTTTAACCATGTGACAGCTGCAATTAAAGAAATTACTTCATCGTTTCTAGCATCGATCATCTCCCTTTATTCTCTTTTACTCAATATTAACTTCCTTATCATTCCCCCACTATACTTACACCGCGGTTGTCATTACTTCAAACATCATCATCGCCACCTACACTAACATAACCATCATAATAATCATTCTCTTCTTTCAGGTGGACAGTGAGAACGGTTTCTCGCAGAGCTACGCGTAGCAGGAAGTTGACGAGAACGAAGGGTCGAATGCATTTACATTCTAACTTCTCGCTAGCAAAAGGAAAAACTGAAAAAGAAAATACTTCTTCTTTTTCTTTTTCTTCTTCTTTTTCTTCTTCTTCTTCTTCTTCTTTTTTCTTCTTCTTCTTCTTCTTCTTCTTCTTCTTCTTCTTCTTCTTCTTCTTCTTCTTCTTCTTCTTCTTCTTCTTCTTCTTCTCCCCCCCCCCCTCTGACTACACTCCTCATCACAAATGCTTTCATCTCATTCCTTTTCCACGCCTATTGTGATTGCCTTCCCTTTTTGATATCATTTTGTAAACTCTTCATCATTCATATTCTAGCATTAGAATTTAATTATAACAGATCTTCTTAACACAATTATAATATCTTATTTTACTTCACACATTGATTTCTTCTGATTGTGAACGCAAGGCCGTATTTTATTGTGATTATTTATTTTATTTTATTTTGTCGTAACCATGGAAAACTGAGGAAATATGATAATGTTGGAGACTTTGCTCATGTCATTATACCAGTAACAAGTTACAGAAGCTATGTCACAGATTCAACCAGCTTGGATTGTCTACTTCATCAACAACCCAACCACTACAATTCTCCTTTAGCTACATTTTTTTTTTGTCCGCTTTTTTTTTTAATTCATAACACAGTATGGGATACACAAGACCCGAAAAGTAAAAATAAAAATATAAATCAGGATCGCCATGAATGAAATTATTGTCATCAATTACCCAGTGCACGACTGGTACTTTATTTTATCGACCCCGTAACGATGAAAGGCAAAGTCAACCTCGGCGGGATTTGAACTCAG
Organism: Eledone cirrhosa; assembly: GCA_964016885.1. Taxonomy (NCBI): domain Eukaryota; kingdom Metazoa; phylum Mollusca; class Cephalopoda; order Octopoda; family Eledonidae; genus Eledone; species Eledone cirrhosa. The sequence continues at coordinate 97,267,970 of OZ024743.1, read as the reverse complement.
AATAGCAAGGGCCGTAACTCTGTGCGTCAAAGCATAGCGTCCAACCCCCTACCGATACTGCCAATCCACCGCATTTGTAATAATAAAAAATAACAATAATTGTCTTTGCGAATCTTGCCTCATACTATCCGTGCATTAACTACAGCTTGAATAGTTATGTTGTTGCTATTATAGTTGTTGTCTAGAATCACATTAACCCTCGTCTGACTACATTATCCAATGAATTGTCCTTTTTTTAATACATCAAACTATGATTCAATTGTGATTTAACTGCTATTTCTAAAAGAATGAATAAATATATGTGTGTGTTGGACCTCCGTCTGTGCCAATGGTTATTGTTCTAGGTGTTTGATCAGTGGAACAATGTGTTCATGATATTGACGTGTAAGTGGCTGAGCATTCCACAGGTAAATGGAATTTCAACGTAATTCTCAGCGTGACAGTGTGGGACAATGTCGGCTCCTTGAATAACAGGTATAAACCATTTTTACCAGCTGTATGAACAAGACTAACGTGAAATAAAGTCTCTTGTTGAAGGACACAAGGCACCTACGAGAATCGAACTCACAATTTTAACATTATGAGTCGATCGCCATAACTACTAAGTCATGTGCCTTTACAAGTGGCTATGTACTGTTTCTCACATTCACTAGTTTTCTTTTGTTTTATAAAAATAGATATAATCTAAATGTAGCATACATAAATGCATTCTAGTAATAGATAATCTCATTTTAGAAATATTAATGAGGAATATATAACATCCTTTCCAGATACTCAACACAAGGCTGCATAAATTATATTTGAATGTACGTCAATATTGTAAATCGATATAATACATAATATCTATCGAACAAATTTCGTTTAAAAAATAGCTTTATGGAGCCATTGTGTTTCTCGACCATCAGCAAACAACAAGGCTGCGATCCTGTGAAACAACGACATAACTATTAACATATTACATACGGTAGATGAAGAAGGTAATACTAGAGTGATAAAGTGATAATTGAGATAAGAGTAACAAATGACTGTAATATCATGTAAAAATGGGTCGAAAACATAGAATTAGAAATACGATGTCATGTAAGAAAATCGTTCATTATTCTGTTTGTAATTGGAAAGAAAAAACAGAATGATATATAGTAGATCTCCTTCATGACATTGACAAACTAACTATTTCTTGCTTAAAATGGATAAGTGATATGTATATATATATATGTATGTTTGTATGTGTGTATATATGTATATACGACCGCCACATAAAGCAAAAAAGAGGTATAAGGATGTTTTGAAAGCCTCTTTGAAAGACGCTAACATCTCTGCTGATACATGGGAAAATATTGCTGCTGATCGTGATAAATGGAGAAAGACTGTATATGAGGGAAAAGTTGCCTTTGAGGCATCTCGAATCGCATACGAGAAAGTAAAGCGGGATGTGAGGAAGGGAATTGCTGTTGCACTTCCAGACGGAGAGGGTCCTCCTATGGTGCTGACATGCAGCGTCTGTGCGAGACTCTGCCTAAGCAAAGCTGGACTCGAAAGTCATCTTCGCAGTCATAAAGTAAGACCAGTGGTTGACTACCAGGCTGCTGTTGGAGATGCTACTCATTATGCTTGCCAAGCATATGGTAGAGAATGTAAATCAGCAGGAGGGCTCAAACGACATGCAAAAGTACATGAACTCCAACCACAGCCGGCTATTCCCAGTGAATGTTTTGGTTGCCGACTCTGTGCAAGACATTTTATTGGCTGGGCTAAAAAGTCACATTCGATCGCAGCGCTGTTAGTTGCTATGGTGTGTGTGTGTGTATAGATGTGTTTATGTGTGTGCATGTGTGTGTGTATATATATATGTATATGTATATTATTATTGTTGCTGTTATCGTTATTATTATTGTTGTTATTATTATTATTGTTATTAATATATATGTATATATATTTTTTTTTGTCGTGCAATGGCCATACTCGATAACGAGGGGGCAGCCATCATATATGTATGTATGTATGTATGTATGTATGTATGTATGTATGTATGTATGTATGTATGTATGTATGTATGTTTGTATCTGTGTATGTTCTTCTGGTTTTATAATTTCACAAATGTTTTTCCAATAGAGAGAGAGACGGTTTCTAACATAGACACAAGACTCTCTCATTGGAATTTACACAACATCAACTAGGTAGATTATGTATACATGCATGTGTAGATATGGATGTCATTGTATGTGTGGATGTGGATGTTTTGAGTTGTATGTGTGCATGTGTATATGCTTTGTATCTGTACATGTGTATATGCAGTTATTAGATGCAAAATGTTTGGAATGTTTTACATATTTTTACTCTTGCATTAATGGATTGTACTTGTAATTTCCTAACTAGTTGTGTTCTTTTTGTTCCTGTGAAGCCTAGCTTCTCAAGATATGTATTGAGGCAGTTACTAACATACCCCAGTGCCCCAATAATCACAGGCATAAATCTGAAGGTGTAATCAGGGTGGAGTATCTGCAGATTTCTCATCAGTTCTGCATAAATATTCTCCTTTTCGCTAATCTTTGATATTATATTGACATCTGCTCGGCAGCTAATTTCCACTACTGTGCATGTTTTCTTCTCTCTGTCCCATATCATAATATCTGGTCTGTTATGCCTGCATTTTATTGGGGTTGTTACTGGAACATTCCACCAGTACTCTTTCATATTATGTACATGGATGTCTTCCACATTGCTGTAGCTTTTAATGTGTTTATTATCGGGGCTATCTTTTTTACGAACCTCATTTTACAGTGTTTTGGCCACTACATCATGCCTCATAGGTAGATATGTATGTATGTTGGTATGTATGTTTTCTCTTTCTCTTAATTTTGAGTATATTTTTTGACCGGCCACCTTCCTGGTGGCAAGGTTGTAAAAGAAAAGAAATTGTCATCCCTTGAATCGCAAGAATGTTTTGCAAATTTTGAAGGTGCCAGCTATCGCAGCCATTTGTAGACTATGAATTAGGGAGCTGCACTTTTTGTCCGCAAATCCAAGTTCAGTCATACTTTGGTCCAAGCGGGTTGGTATATAACCCGTAGCACCAATAATGATGGGTATGAAGCTAAAGGTGTATCTTGGATACTGGATTTGTAAACTCCTCATCAATGGTCCGTAGATGTCCTCCTTCTCCTGTATTTTTCTGACAACGTTTACATCAAGTGGGCAGCTGATCTCCACAACAGAACACGTTTTCAATGTGTGGTCCCAAACTACAATATCAGGCCGGTTGTGCTTTAATTTGGTGGCAGTTTTTATTTTCAGGTTCCACCAGTATTCCTTAGTGCCATCTGTCTCAATATATTCTTCCTCGTTTGTTGTTGATTTTGTTTTCCGAAGTGCGTTCCAGATGGTTCTAGCTATCCCATCGTGTCTCATGGGGAGGTAGTAGCGAGATGACATTCTTTCGCAGCTGGCAACAATGTGACTTACATCCTCGATCTTTGTTTTACATAGCCTACATTTATTGTCAGCTGCTGGCCCTCCTCTTTTGTGCAGCAGATATTTGGTAGGGAGTTCTTGTTCCTCTATTGCATAGAGATATCCCTCAAGGTGTGATGTCATAAACTTGTCGGAACTCCATGCCAGGCTTTTTGAGTGGTTTATCCCCTCTATGGTCGGTGTTTTACGCCTCAAGTATCCATGCACAACTTTTTCTGTAAATTGGTCAATTTTTTTTTCTTGTTTGAACATTGAATAGGATCTTCCGATTTCTCTGGGTGAGAGATTTATATCGGGCTTTATTCCATATCTCTCCTCCAGATCAGTCGCTATTCTAATGATATTTCTTTTTTCATGGTCATAAACCTGGGCAAGATGGTTGCCAACCTTTTTCCTCTGTTGAAGGTGTTGCTTCAGTGTCACTATCCGGGTCTCATATGTTGTTAATATTGATTTTAGACCCCGGCCACCTTCCTTGCGTGAGAAGTATAGCCTATCCACATCACCATTGATGTTAAAGTTCCCAGTAACACTGAGAAGTTTTCGAGTTCTAACATCCATCTCACTTAGTTCTTGCAATGACCAGTTCAGTAGGTCAAATGTTGGCGTTAGAATTGGCACAGCATAAGTATTGTGGGCAATGTATTTGTTGTATGCTGACAGTTCTGATGACCATATTTTCTTTACTCTTCTGAGGTATTCAGTTCTGGTTCTCTCCTTATTTATGGGTCCATCATATCTGACATTCTCATCCTGTCCAAGATATCTGTAGTTGTCACCTGACTGCAGAGGTTGTATTGTCAGGCCGTTCATCTCTAGATTTCTAGAGGAGGTCACAGCTCTTCCACGTTTTACTGCCAAATATGCACACTTGGACTCACCAAATTTCATTTTGATGTCGGTTGAAAATTGTGTAATGAGGTCCAATTGTTTCTTGATGTCATTGATATTTGGCCCATACAACTTCAGGTCATCAACAAAGAAAAGATGGGAGATACTTCTGGTCCCACTTCTTTGTCGACCTTGTTTCCTGAGTAGGTAAGATAGTGGATTCAGTGAGAGAACGAAGAGTAGCACTGACAAGCTATCACCCTGAAAGATGCCCTTCTGGTAATGTATCTTATCAGTCTTAACCTGCTCCTTCTCACCTCTAAGGATCAAACTGGTGTACCAGTTCTTGGTCAGGCGTTCAACAGCAGCTACCAATGGTTGTGGGACTTTAGCTAACTGTAAAGCCTTAACAATCCACCCATGAGGTACACTATCAAATGCTTTTTGATAGTCCAGCCACACGACAGTCATGTTTCTGCGATTCTTTGTTGTTTTTTCCTGAATCATTTTGTTAGTTAGTATGTATGTATGTATGTATGTATGTATGTATGTATGTATGTATGTATGTATGTATGTATGTAGGTAGGTATGTATGTTTGTTGGTATGTATGTATAGACCCAAGACTTCTGATAGAACGGTAAGGGCGCCGTCATGGAGATTTAAAACCTTGCGGAGACGATCCACTCTTCCGGTCTGAATACTGTCGACTTCTTCCAGAGAAGGAAAGATATAGTGTAAGAGAGAGAGAGAGAGAAAGAGAGAGAGAGAGAGAGAGAGAGAGAGAGAGAGAGAGAGAGAGAGAGAGAGAGAGAGAGAGAGAGAGAGGGGGGGATTGAGAGAGAGAGGAAATGAGAAAAGGATATAGGGAAAGAATTGACCCTAGTACTGGGCTAGTACTTTTTTGTCAACTTCAAAATTATGAAATGTAAAGTTGACCACAACGGGATTTGAACTGAGAGAGCGGAAAGGATTACCGCTAGGCATTATATCCAGCGATATAACGCCTGCTAATTCGCCGACGGAATAATAAAACTGGTTCCAAATCCAGAGACAATTGATGCGATTGTAGTTGTTATTATCGTTGTTTAGCTTTAATTTAGGTTGATTGAGCAGGCCTCTGATCAAATGCACTCCAACCATGAACTCACCTACTTTGAGATATAGCCCATCCATATCTTCCTTATCAAATGCATGCTTCATCTGGATTTTGTAGCCCCAGGTCAGCTCAGACCAACTTATCTGACAACTATGAAAATCATTGCAACTGTAACCACCCTGTCTTTATAGAGTTAAATATAAAGGACTACATTACATGTAGTCCTTTATATTTATTTGAAATGAAAGAAAAATGTCTCTAAATTATTTCTATCAGATCAACCGCAAGCCGAGCCGCTCTCGTTGCATTGTATTATTTAAGTATTAACGGTGGATTGGCAGTATCGGTAGAGGGTCGGACGCCATGCATAGAGTTACGGCCCTTTATGGTCTGAGTTCAAATCACGCTGAGGTTAACTTTGCCTTTCATCCTTACGGGGTCGATAAAATAAAGTACCAGTAATGCACTGTGGTAATTGCTGGCCTTGTGCCAAAAGTAGAAACAATTATTCAAGTAGTAACCAATTTTTCTGCTACCAACACTGTATTGTGTGAAAGACGTGTAATATTTAGAAATTGTTCAGATATTTTTTCCTACTAGAAACCATTCCCAGCAAGGACCATATTCCACTTCTAGGTAATGTGTTTTGGCAAAGAGGAAATTACATTAATGTCAGAAAATTTATATATATGTATATATATGTATGCAATTTTAAGAAGCAAATAAGTGTTGACGATAAAATAATTGATAAAAAAATTTACATGAGAAGACAATAAAAGAAGTGATAAAGGAAGTGATGATTATAAAATACGACGATTGAGAAGTCAACGAAGGGGTTAATAAAATGTAATAAAATACGATAGTATTGAAAAAAGTAATACAAATATGAAGATAAAAGAATCACCAACATAAGGCAAGGAAATCCCGACTTTAAAGAGATTAAAGTCATTATCATCAACTAGATGTGCCAAATATTTCTCCTCAAAATCTATAAATCACTTCAATGTAAGGAGGTCGATCGAATTTCGTCAAATCGGACCGAGGAAACAATGTTTCCAGTGGACTTTCCAATTGCTAATATTATCTATGGGTCTCAACTCCAGGTAGAAGGAGCAACAGGAAATAAAGTGTCTTGCTCAAGGACATAACGCATCGCCCGGTATATATATATATATATATATATATATATATATATATATATATATATGTGTGTGTGTGTGTGTGTGGGGGTGTTTCATTATTTTCCATTTATCGTTTTCGGTGCGCCCGGCCGACTAACTCGGTAGATATGCAAATTTGACTGCTCAGCCGTTAATATGCATAAGGAAGTATATACTTTCAGACGTTCAATCATTTGACAGAAAGGTATACGATGCTGACGATAGCTAATAAGCTTGAAACTAGTACATCGTTCCTGTGTCAGTGTTAAACAAAAGGGTGACGATGGTTGCCTAAACACTGTACGGCGTAATTCGGGATGTTTGTTTGTTTACAAACAAACCGAGCATTATATAAATGTTCGGTAAACCGATACGTGCATATACATATGTGTGCATGTATCTATATATATACATACTACTGTACGTCTGTATATATATATATATGTATGTACGTATACATACATACTTACATTTAAGTACCAGCCGTACTAAGAGTGAGAAATGAAATTTCGTTTCATTATTTTCCATTTATATATATATATATATACATATATATATATAATGTAGAAGGTGAGTTTTATTGTAGTACAATAAAGCAATGCAAATATCGGATAAGTAGCACTCTACAGTTTGTAGGACTTGAGTATAAATAATATAAGATCAAAAGATGGTTAAAAGAGTTCCAAGTATTTTATTATGCGCATTTCAAAAATAAATATCATGAGATGATATCTGCGTTTTCATCAGATAAAATAAGGATACATGATATGGAGGTTAAAAAGCACTTGTGAATAGTGAAGTTGTAAATCAACATATGAAAAAAAAAATTTTTTTTCATATGTTGATTTAAAACTTCACTATTCACAAGTGTTTTTTAACCTCCATATCATGTATCCCTATTTTATCTGATGAAAACGCAGATATCATCTCATGATGATATTTGTTTTTGAAATGCGCATCATAAAATACTTGGAACTCTTTTAACCATCTTTTGATTTTACATTATATATATATATATATATATATATATATATATATATATATATATATATATAATATATTTCGTTTCTGAATTTGTTTAGCAAAATTCTTTATCTGAAAACGTGTGTTGAAACGGATATTGTTATACTTTGGGAGGGTCATGTTGCCAATAAGAAACACACGCACCAGATGCTTTCACTTCAATTTATTATAATACATTTATAAATTTAGGAATTTATAAATTTCCGGTTGGTTGGTTCCACAACCAGATGGTTGTTTATATATTGTCAAAGTTCTTTCGTCACACATTCTGTGACCTCTTCAGTGACTGGGGATTCTTTTCTTTGTTTTTTGTCCCTCTCCTTTGTTCTGTCCTACGCCATCTTGTTTTTGTGTGTGTGTTGTGTGCTTAGTTTGCGCATGTGTTACATCCGGGTGTCTGTGTGTGTTTATATTCGTTTATTTATTTGTTTATTTACATGTTACTGGTTGGTTGTTTGTTCTAAGTGCGTGTTTTTTTTTCATTTTGTAAGTTGTGATATTGCTGTTCCACTCATGTTTTCTATTTAATTTTGGTTGTAATTCATTTATGTTTATTGCCTCTGTGATTTGTCTAAACATTGCGTCTTTTCTGTGTGTAGATTCTATTTTTATTTCTATGTTCTCTAATTTATCCTTATGTTCTATTTTAGCATGTTGGTTGAGTACAGATGATTCTTTATTATGTTGAAAGTCTCGCCAGTGTTCATTTATCCGTTCCCCTATACTACGAGCTGTCTCACCTATGTACACTATATTTTTATCTCTACATTGCCCTTCAGTACATGCTATATACTACATTTCTAGTTTTACAGTTAATATGGGGGCTTAATTTACAGATTATACATTTCTATCTATACAGTGAGGTCTTTGAAAAGGGTATGTCTTATTAATAAGTGTTTTTATGGAGGTACCTGGTCTTTCTACCATCTTAATATTGAGTTTATCTTTATCTAGCGCCCTTCTAAATTTGTAAGCTAATTCACCTCTAGGGGTTGTATCGATGAACATTACACTCTGGTATTTATTGCTATCATACCATGAGTTTATTCTATTAGCCTTATTCCTAGTTCTTTCTATTCTATTCCAAAATTTGCTCCTATACAAGGGGCAGGTCCCATTTGTGTCATTATTTACCATTTTTTCTCATTTGGTTCTCGCTCCTCTATACACTCTGATCTTATCTCTCTGATTGTAACCAGAGAACTGCATACGGCGGATGAAGTGTTGTATGTGTCTCTATAGTTCTTCGGGTTGCACATGCGGACACGTTTCTCATCACCCGTACCAAATCCGCAATCAGTATGTTGATTTTGGTATGGTCCGAAACAGTTTCGGTAGATCAGATATTTGGAAGTCATAGGTTTGGCATAATGGGAATGGAAGATATATTTTTTGTTATTAATGGTATCTAACCAGAGCTCTGTGTCTAGTACAGGTAATCGATGGTTGGGGTGTTTGCTTGGGTAGTCTATAGTAACTCTAATACTCTAGTGGATGGAGTTAGCTATTTGCTGGATGCTTTCCATTGTATTTTTCTCTAATTTCTGACTGTTCTCTAGTGAGATGTAACACCACAAGAGCATGAGGATAGAGAAAAAGTCCTCAATGCCCATATGATGATGTGGACAAATATAATGCAGCCCAACAAAAGGACTGCCAACAACTTCGAGGCCTGGAACAATGACGTGCCAACGTTGTATGGGCTTCGAAAAGACCATAAAACGATCAGTGACCCTGTCACAGGACCACCAACACGGCCAGTCTGTGGAGCTAACATTGCTAGTAACTACAGACTGTCCTACTTCCTCTCCCTGATCATACGCCCCATCATTGAAATGTCCCCAGATGTATGTGACAGCATGGAGGACCTCCTCAGCAGAATCGGCGAGAGTAACCGATCTAGAGACCTAACAAACTGTATAATAGGTAGTATGGATGTTGTGTCCCTGTATCCATCTATTGACGTGGATTTTGCTGTGGAGAAATGCGTAGAAATGATCAGTGAGAGCAATGTTGAATTCCGTTGGATTGATACCAGTGAGCTGGGATACCTACTTAAACTTACCTATAGTAATAATTATCTAGACACATATGACCTTAGCAACCTGTGCCCTACAAGGCCAGCAAGAGGCAGACCACCTACCATTACCTCAATGGCCAAGAAAACCCACACAGATAGATGGACGGGTGGACCAAAGCCATACGGACCCCCGAAAGCCACGATGAACTAAATAAAATGATTGCACATGCGGTGGGGGCCAGCATAAAATTAACCCTTAAGGAACATATGTTCAAATTTAATGGAAAAACATATGCCCAAGAGGAGGGAGCAGCCATTGGTGTTAGCATTGCAGGCGACATAGCTAACCTATTCATGGTATGGTAGGACAGTAGACTTAAACTTAAACTTAAAGAACAATTAGAAGACCCCTTAACTCTGATAATGTACTCCCGCTACGTTGATGATATAAACATCATAGTTAAAACACCCCACTAGGAACAGTCAGGAATTAGAGAAAAACACAATGGAAAGTATCCAGCAAATAGCTAATTCCATCCACCAGAGTATTAGAGTTGCTATAGACTAACCAAGCAAACACCCCAACCATCGATTACCTGTACTAGACACAGAGCTCTGGTTAGATACCATTAATAACAAAAAGCAAATCCTCCATTCCCATTATGCCAAACCCATTACTTCTAAATATCTGATCCACCGAAACTCAGCTGTTTCGGACCATACCAAAATCAACATACTGATTGCGGATTTGGTACGGGTGATGAGAAAGGTGTCCCGCATGTGCAACCCCGAAGAACTAGAGAGACACATACAACACTTCACCCACCGTATGCATTTCTCTGGTTACAATCAGAGAGATAAAATCAGAGTGTATAGAGGAGCGAGAACCAAATGGGAAAAAATGGTAAATAATGACACAAATGGGACTTGCCCCTTGTATAGGAGCAAATTTTGGAATAGAATAGAAAGAACTAGGAATAAGGCTAATAGAATAAACTCATGGTATGATAGCAATAAATACCAGAGTGTAATGTTCATCGATACAACCCCTAGAGGTGAATTAGCTTACAAATTTAGAAGGGAGCTAGATAAACATAAACTCAATATTAAGATAGTAGAAAGACCAGGTACCTCCGTAAAAACACTTATTAGCAAGACATACCCTTTTCAAAGACCTCCCTGTATAGATAAGAAATGTATAATCTATAAATTAAGCCCCCATATTAACTGTAAAACTAGAAATGTAGTATATAGCATAAGATGTACTGAAGGACAATGTAGAGATAAAAATATAGTGTACATAGGTGAGACAGCTCGTAGTATAAGGGAACGGATAAACGAACACTGGCGAGACCTTCAAGATAGTAAAGAATCATCTGTATTCTACCAACATGCTAAAATAGAACATAAGGGTAAATTAGAGAACATAGAAATAAAAATAGAATCTACACACAGAAAAGACGCAATGTTTAGACAAATCACAGAGGCAATAAACATAAATGAATTCCAACCAAAATTAAATAGAAAACATGAGTGGAACAGCAATATCACAACTTACAATTAAGGACAAAATGAAAACACACACGCACTTAGAACAAACAATCAACCAGTAACATGTAAATAAACAAATAAATAAACGAATATAAACACACACAGACACCCGGATGTAACACATGCGCAAACTAAGCACATAACACACACACAAAAACAAGATGGCGTAGGACAGAACAAAGGAGAGGCACAAAAAACAAAGAAAAGAATCCTCAGTCACTGAAGAAGTCACAGAATGTGTGACGAAAGAACTTTGACAATATATAAACAACCATCTGGTTGTTGAACCAACCAACCAACCGAAAATTTATAAATTCCTAAATTTATAAATGTATTATAATAAATTGAAGTGAAGCAACTGGTGCGTGTGTTTCTTATTGGCAACATGACCCTCCCAAAGTATAACAATATACATATATATATATATATATATATATATATATATATAACAAAGGAATTGTGGTAAGGAACCAAATCGACCATAACGCACCAGAGTACTCAATACTTAGGGTAGTAGAGTGGGAAATAGGAAAAAGTATGACCCCCGACGGCAGAGCTCAAGCCGCTTCGCCGGCTATTTCTGGACTAGCCGTCGAAACGGCTTGGGCTCTGCCGTCGGTGTCATACTTTTTCCTATATATATATATATATATATACATATATACATATATATATATATATATATATATATATATATATATATATATATATATATATATATATATATATATATATATATATATGCAACTAAGTCTGGTAAACTAGTTCCGGGCTAGAAAAAAAACAGTGTGGTACATAAAGATTGTGTCCCACAGGGTGACCCCACCGGACCTGTGGAAAGCACAACTCTCTTCTGTGACCTGTGTCGTAAACCATACAGATCTGCAGCTGATCTACAAAGTCATCAACGAAGTCATGCACGCAGATGGGATGATTACGAAGAATCAATAACAGACGGCAATTGTCTGTGAAGCCGCTGCAGTCCTCATGTATATGTGAGTATGTAGGGTGGAAGAGGGGGAGAGTAAGACGATTGAATCCCCAAGTTTTCCCTGATAATCTTCCTCTGACCAACACCGTATTTTATTTTATATTCATTTCAATTAGTTTCAGAAAGTCATCTAATGGATTGGGATTTACCTAGCGTTACATTAACAGGAAATAAAAACAACTTTGATAGGTGATCGTAAAAATAACCCAGTTACTGCTCGGTGAGTGACTTCGTTGGTATTACTTTTGTTGTCCGAATATGGATAGATATCTAAATAGATATGTTGGTGCATACATAGATAAGTGTGCGTATTTGTTTGTTTGTTTGTTTGTTTGTTTGTTTGTCTGTTTGTTTGTTTGTGTGTGTGTGTGTGTGTGTGTGTGTGTGTGTGTGTGTGTGTGTGTGTGTGTGTGTGTGTGTGTGTGTGTGTGTGTGTGTGTGTGTGTTTACGTTTACTGTTTGTGTCCCGTAATCTAGCGTTTAAACACAAATGAGATCGATAAAACAAGTACAAGAATTGAAGATACTGATCGATATGATCGGCTAAACCTCTTCATGGCGATACCACAGTAAGTACTCAGTCTAATTACTAAAACCAATAAACGAGTGAGGGCAAACAAAATACAAAGACAGTAGAAAACCCGAGAACACATCCTATGAATATACCTACAGTAAACTATATACACAGATAACATAGATAATATCATTATATATATAGTAGGTTGCTCACGGGAGAAACAAAATGAGAAATAAAATGAAACACGTTCTAAGAAAATGAAAGTTACGAGGCAACGTATCCTCTTCACATTCGCACAACCTGCAGGCCAAAGTTCTCTCTTCACATCCTACTGTCTTAAGAATGGACAAGATACATTAGATAATGCAGTCTTAGATCTTCTTAGTTGATGGATACCTCTGCTCATAAGTCTGTTTGAATAAATTTGACGTGGGATTAACCAGCAAGTGAAGGTTATTTTGCCCTTTTCCGAAGGTAGTAACCGTCTATCATTGACTGAACTTTAACAGATCAACATATTTACTTTTTTATTTCATTACAGCATCAAAGACTGCTGTATAGATTTTAATTAATACTTTCAAAGTTCATCGGAACATTTTAATAAATATCATATTTCCAATCCCACTCATCTAAAAATAATTAATATATTTTCCCATAAGGATTAAATACAAGTTAATGTTTTCAGAAATATAATTTGATGCCATCAACATATCTAGGTGAACATGTAGTGCAGACGAGATACCCACTGTTACTGGGTTCGATTCTAACTTAAAGTCAATTAAATATCACATCCCTTTGGTGTTAATGAAAATAGTCATTTTAGATATTCTATTTAACACATCTGGATAATATATCCAAGTGAAGATAAAACTTCTTAGTCCTCTTCAACAGCACAAGGACTGAATCACTACACAGTGTAAAGAAACTGTCTCTACTCCTAACCTCAACTAATGAGGAACACTGATAAGACTTTTACGGCTGTTGTTGTTTACACTCACGTCATCCCTGGTCGAAGACAATCCTGATATGACGATGGCATCTTTTGTTTTCAGTCATAGTTTATCTAGGACCACATTAGCCAGCGTGTCATTCCTGTTTCAAGACGGTATGAAGTGGATTTGACTGCTATTTTTAGCGGTTTTAACTACTATGTACAGTCATTCTATTTTCCCTCTCCATATTATAATACATTATCTCATAAGACATCTAAAATTTTGCTAAACAAAATTGCCAAACTTTGGTCCTCCTTTTTAGAACAAGATGATATATAACTGATCATCTCCAGCATATATCTCTTACATTGGAATAATTGTTTCTACTTTTGGCACAAGGCCAGCAATTATCCCAGTGCATTACTGGTACTTTATTTTATCGACCCCGTAAGGATGAAAGGCAATGTTAGTTTCGGCGGGATTTGAACTCAGATCGAAAAAAGGCCGTAACTCTTTGCTGCAAAGCATGGCGTCTGACACTCCACCGATACTGCCAATCCACCGCCCTCTTACCTTGGAATAATGCTCACATATCTGTGATAGTGCACGCACATTGTGGATCACATTCCAGAAAACATGCAATCCGTCTGATTGGTATAATTTCATTCCCCTCGACATGCCATGTCCTGCTATCTTTATAAACCATGATTGATCTTTTTTTAAGTAGCATTGAGTGCCTCTCCCCCACTAAACATTTACTTTAGGTTATGAGGAAGCCTCTACACCGGCTAATAAAGGTGCCTGTATATGAACAAACACATAACACAAAAGCTAATGTGAGAATATGTACAGGAACCCCGATACGCGTTAATGTGATAATCTGTACACGCACCATAACAGGAATCGCTACATAAGTCAACAAGAGAGTATCTACTGAAAGCAACAGGAGAGCTTTTTCACAAAACAACAGATGGTCCTCTAGTCATGCCAAGGAACCTAACATAGGAGTTTCTGTACAAACCAAGACGAGAATCTCTACAAAGACAGACAAGTCACTATACAGGCCAGGAAGGTAACTCCTACACAGAGAAATCACTATACAAATCCAAAAGGGTACTTCTGCTCAAACTAACAGAAGAGTCTCTATACAAGCCCAAATAGGGTGTTCACTTCTAAACACACTAATAGGGAAGCTTCAATACAAGTTGACAGGGAAGCCTCTAAATGAGATAATGTAGGAGCGCGCAACAGGGCACCGGTTATGCTAAATCGTATAACAATGGCTTCCTCTAATTAAGTTTTATTGTCTCTCAAAGAGAAGACACATTGGATAATGCCGCACAAGATATACTATGTCTGAAAAAAATATTCAATGTAAGGAACACATTTGCTCATATACCTTCTTGATCATAGCAAAATAATATTCAATGTAAGGAACACATTTGCTCATATACCTTCTTGATCATAGCAAAATAATATTCAATGTAAGGAACACATTTGCTCATATACCTTCTTGATCATAGCAAAATAATATTCAATGTAAGGAACACATTTGCTCATATACCTTCTTGATCATAGCAAAATAATATTCAATGTAAGGAACTCATTTGCTCATATACCTTCTTGATCATAACAAAATAATATTCAATGTAAGGAACACATTTGCTCATATACCTTCTTGATCATAGCAAAATAATATTCAATGTAAGGAACTCATTTGCTCATATACCTTCTTGATCATAACAAAATAATATTCAATGTAAGGAACACATTTGCTCATATACCTTCTTGATCATAGCGAAATAATATTCAATGTAAGGAACACATTTGCCCATATACCTTCTTGATCATAGCAAAATAATATTCAATGTAAGGAACACATTTGCTCATATACCTTCTTGGGTATAAACCAGGGGCTAAACAACAACAATCCACATCGTAATGCATTCGTTTCTGATCTATTAGTTATTTACACTCTACCTCACTCTCAAAACCCGCTAACAGATAATCCGTCCAATCCTCTCTCCCCATAAACAGATTCTTTTGATAGTCAGTGCGAAATTTCATTATCGTCATCAATTAACAAACATCTGCGTCATATAAAGTCGATCATATCGATCTCAGCACCTATCAACTCTGGAGATATAAAACACACGGCTGACCTTGGAGAGATCCGATAATAGACGGTAAATATGTGTAATCATATATTGCATGATGCTTACTAACAGTGTATATAAAGCGACTACGAGATTTATCACCAGTATAGTTGGTTGAGGGTGTTCTGCATACACATGCGGTTGGGGCTCACATATGTAGTATGATTAATTGAAAAACTTCGATCTGTTGAATTTTTATTTGCTTATGGATGTAAATTACAAAATCTTCCCTCGGAAGTTTTTACAATCTAGAAATAACATGAAAAGATGCTAACTCGAATAAGATCAATTTATTGAAATATTTTGTAAAATATATACAATGTAGATTTGGAGTGATTTTCCCTTTAAGGCCAACTGGTGAAAGCAGCATTCGTGATCTTGGCTTATTTGTATTAAGCAAGCAAACCCTTCTTCAAATATTTAGTATCAGCTATAGTGTTGATTACAATAGTCCACTGTGATGATAAAAAGGTAGGGAGCACCCCAGCCAGTATCTCAAAGAACTCCGTCATCCCATCAGGTGTAATGACTTGGGCTTTGGTAGCAGTAATAACAGGTCCACTGTCTTCTTGGTGGGGATTCTATAAGCCTGTAAGATCTTCATCAGGCAGTGACGTCCGCAGAATCAAAGGCCTTCCTAAAGTCAATGAAAACCATGACTGGAGGAAGGCTCTTTGCTCTGGCTCACTCTAATATCCTCCTCAGCATCAGGATATGACTGGTGGTTGATCTTCCCTCGCTAAAGCCATTCTGGTTGTCCCTGAGCTTCTTCTCCATCTCGGGCTGGATCCTGTTCAGAATCATCCTGAAGATCCGTCTCTTCGTTGCTGTAGTGGAGTCTGTGCTGCTGTACGGGTCTGAGACTTGGATACTGATCAAGAAACTCACTCAGATGGTGGATGTGTGCTACACAAGAATGCTGAGGATGGCTCTGAACATTAATCAGTATACACTGAGGATGAAGAACTCTGAACTGTACGGGAGCCTCCCAAAAGTCAGCTCGAGAGTAGCCCAGAGGAGACTGAGGTTAGCTGGACATGCTCACCGACATCCAGAGTTGACATTGCACTCAGTGCTCCTGTGGGAGCCCCTGCATAGACACACTGGAAGAGGAAGACCGAGGTTGACATATGTTGATGCCCTAAGGACAGACACTGGTCTCTTGGAGACGCACAACATGGCAGCGATAATGAGGGACAGAGACCGCTTGGGAGAACTCGTCCATGGATCTCGGGAATTTTACCCGCCATAGATAGATAGTGTTGATTACTTAATCAGTGCCACTGTATTCCTTCTATTTCTCTTTATATTGGTCTTGTCAACTGAAAATAATGTCTTGTGGAAGAGGTGTAATACAACAAAACCTTGTCCGTTCCTTTCTTAAGCTGGTTTTGAAGACCAAATCCACTTTAATCTGAATTATTCACATTGTCTAAAATGTTGAATGAACTAATCTGAGAGGTATTTCCTTTGCTTCTTGTTTAAGGTTCAAACACCACTAGAAAGGTTTTCAATCTATCAATCGCCTGGATAATTTTATAATCAATCAAGCAATTACACCATATTGCATATGTGAGGTTCAACCGTATAAATCACCATGCTTTCTTAAATTCCTTGACAATTCAATATTGGTAAATATCTAAAGTTCATGTCCCCTAAGATTCAATAATTTTCTTTCATTTACGCGTTTTTGGTGCATGTGTAGAATGATGAACCAGTAGGTTTCAATTCAGAATTTACTGTCAGTTTCAAAGTAGAAAATACTCTAACAAGGCCTATAAACAAGTAAAAAACACCAAGTTGTTGTTTTTTTTTTGTTTTTTTTTTTGTCTTTCATCTTCTTTCATCTTATCCATAGGCAACAACTTTATAAGCATTATTGACAAATTGAAAATCCAAATAAATACCGCTACGCTGCATTAATGCTATGGTAATGTCGTGAAAGATTTATTGATTTGTCGCTACACGTCTGTACATCGTTTCAGCATTTATAAAACGTCAATATTTTAGTACATATTGGCTATATTTCACTATATTTCATGACTTTCTCTTTTCAATGTGTATATATGTATAACTAGCTACTGTGCTCCAATAGGTTTTGAAATCTAATGGGAACACCTCCACTCTACGCTATTTAGTAATTACCCAAAGGCAACGACTTCTCATAGGAGGTTTTGTCTATTCCTGTGCAATTATTATTCCTCATAATAATCTTGACCTGTAGAATTATTCTGGTACATCTGTCACTGCAATGGATTTTCAAAGTTGTCATGTGTATGAAGACATAATTAATGATAAGAACGTTAAACACGTAAAATAGATATATACACTTGCAATTAAAAAAGATTCGATGACTAATATGTTTACATCGACAAGTGCAAGAGCTAAGTGGGATTTGTTTCACCTTTCTTAAAGACATCATCAGGGAAGCGTAGATATTTTCCTCTTGGTGTGCAGTAAAATATATGTTATTGAATTCAATTTGATTTAGATTCTAACCTCATAAATAAATAGTTGCATGGTTGCAGCATTATTGAACTCAATTTTTTTCTAAACTGCTCCATTTATCTTGTTACGTTCATTTGTTCTTGATATTCTACTAATCGGACAAGAGAAAGAGTGATCATAAATTTGAATAGAAGAAATTTACTATCGTTGAGTATGAATTTAAACAATTTGGATGAGGGAAAATATATAAAAAATCGCTGAAACATTTCAACGAATTATGATTATCCACGTAATTAAAAGACTAAGCTTCCCTCTATGGGATATAACTTTACTAATAGCTTGGGTATTTGGTGAATTGGCACAGCCGTTAGAACATCGGATAGAATATTTTGTGTTATTCATTTCGGTTCTCTGCTCTCTGTGTTCAAGGTCAACTTTGTCTTTCATCCATTTGAGATCGATAAAAATCTACCAGTCCAGTACTGGGGTCGATTCTTCCTCTATATCTCTTTTCCCTTCTATTCTCTTACGCTCTATCCTACTCTGAAAGAAATCTGCTGTATGCATATCTGGATAGAAGAAGGGCTCCACCCAGCTTTAAAATGTCACAGAAACAGGACAATGCATACATTATAGCTTAAGCACGTTCACGTGATCGAAAATGTTCAACCCACTATATTATATATGTCAAGAATTAACGTAGATTTATTTTTATGCAGAGATCTTCCTCAATGAATTGTTACTCCACCATACAATATGTTGAGTATAATACGCTTTGCGGCTTTTGAAAGATATTCTTATATTTAAATCGCTATAACTGTTAATAGAATCATCTTGTTAAGTAAGACCGTCAGTGGCAAGATGAGGAATGTCGAAACAAATTATAATCAATTATAATGAATAGAACAAATAAAACTATTCAATTAATATGCAAATTGCAATGATCATTCACACTTTAATGGAACCAAATATTTTGCATTTAGAAACCGAAAAGATATAGAAATAGAAGCCGAAAAGATATTTCTAAATACATCGGGGAAAAGGATTTAAAATGATTCAGCTTGCTTTTTCTTTTATTCTGTTCATTTTATTTTTTTTTATTTTATTTATTATTGTTTTTTGTTGTTGTTGTTTTGCTAGACTTGAGACGAAAACGTCTGTATAGGATAAGGTACAAAAGAAGCAGGTGAAAATACATTTGCAACCAAATTCAGTAGCACAACGATAATAATTAATGAATCTACATATGGTCGGTTGCAGGAAAAAATGTCGACATTCTTAATATTTCCAATAGAGTAAGAAATAATGGAAATAAAACTAATTTGTTTCAATTTTTGTATCTTGAATGAGGAATTACTGAACGTAATCTTTTCTCCCTGCCCTACTATTATAGATAATATATTGATTTCTAACTTTGACACAAAACCATATTTTGTGGCGGGGTTTGATTTTAGTCGACTAACTCGACCCTAATACATTATTCTGGTTATTTTGCTGACGTCTGAGTAATGAAATATGAAATCAACACCAAAAGGATTTGAACAAAGTAACGATTACCTAAATAATTTTTCAAAGCGGGATATAAACTTTTAATAGTTCAGAGAGTATCAGAGCCTCAGATAACTTACAATATTCTGATACTTTCCTTTCTTCCCTGAATTCAAATATTTCCAATATCAAATTTGTCTTTGACTATTTCGTGGTCGATTTAGTTTGGGGCCGATTTAATCAGTTGCCCCAGTCAAATCACATGTAACCTTCTTTCTGGGATTGAAAAATTACGTATGAGGCATGAAGAACAAAGGGATTCCATACATGATTAACTGGAATACGCATGATAAATCTCATCTTTATAGGAAGGGAACAAAGAGGGTTTGTTTCTTTGCTTAAGCAGAAACATTTAGAATGGAAGGGTTAGCACCAAACCTCGGCATTGAGAGAAGGAACAGCCATGAACAGGAGCCACTGTGCAGTACCAATGGTCCCATCCATCGCATCTAGAATAAGGACGACATACTGCAATAGCCAGGGTTTCAAAGGACCCTAGTTCTTTAATACGCTACCAAAAAATCTGAGATATCTACATAATGTGTATGTAGATGTTTTCAAGAGACACCTCGACATTCTGCTGACAGAAATCCCCGATGAACCCACAATAAGAGGTGAAGCCTCTCAATGTATATATATAGGAAAATGTATGACCCCGACGGCAAAGGTCAAGTCGTTTTGACGGCTATTTCTAGTCCGGACGGCTATTTCTAGTCCAGAAATAGCCGTCGAAACGGCTTGAGCTCTGCCGTCGGGGTCATACATTTTCCTATTACTCACTCTACTACCCTAGGTATTGAGTACTCTGGTGCGTTATGGTCCATCTCCTTCGTTAAAACTTATATTCATCGATTTCTGGGACTTGACTCCTTCTTCCTCAATTTTCGTTGCATTACCATCTTTGATTGTTTACAGTCTCGCGCGTTCCCCTTATTTAAGAATCCCAACGACTTTCTTTAGCCGTTGCTCGCACCAACCGGAGGGATATGGTCTTTAAAGCGATGAAATACCAATGAAGGTTGGAAGATCACTGATAAAGGACTAAATTTATTCATATATATATATATTGGAAAATGTGTGAGATCATTGGTACAGTTAGGTATATTTGAAAAAAAAAGAAAAGAATGACTTCATTATATATATATATATATACATATATATATATATATATATATATATATATATATATATATATATATATATATATATATATATATAAATATATAAAATACAATATGTTGAAAAGGTAACACACTAGAGAGAGATACAGCGCGCTATCAATAAAACAGGGGAAAACCACCAGTGTATGGAATCTACAACCTATGAAAGGCAGAGTATAGACACGATAATTAAAAATATAAATTAAAGCGTAAATCAATACCTCTATAACTATATAACACAGGTACAAATCCAAAGTGATCTGTTTCGCCAGTAAGTTGTTGACAGAAATGAAATAACCCAGGTTAGTCAGCATGTGTAAGGCTATACATTTCAGACAACACTAAGAGAATTTTTAAAGCGACCGTCCAACTACAGGTGGGAGAGAGAAGTCACAGCGTGTTTAAGGGCAGTGAACCAGTGGCTTCAGTATAGACACGATTTGTACGTGTGTTATATAGTTATAGAGGTATTTATTTACGCTTTAATTTATATTTTTAATTATCGTGTCTATACTCTGCCTTTCATAGGTTATAGATTCCATACACTGGTGGGTTTTCCCTGTTTTATTGATAGCGCACTGTATCTCTCTCTAGTGTGTTACATTTTCAACATATTGTATTTTAAAGAGCTCAGGATTTCCTCTCCTTTGAGCATATTATTTACAGAGTCTATGGCTCCGTTAATGTATCGTGATATATAAATATATATATATATGTGTGTGTTTGTATAATATGTATATATGTGTTTGGTGTATGTATATATATATGTGTATATATATATGGGTGTGGATGCGTATGTATGTGTGTGTATATATATATGTATATGTATATATATATATATATATATATATATATATATATATATATATATATATATATATATATATATATATATATATATATATATATATACATATATATATATGTATGTGTGTCTGATGGTAGCTAAGAAGCTTCCATAGGCGGTATGTCGGTTGAGCACTCTATGTTCTTACAGAGCAGTGTGTAATATAATATAAAACGAAAAATCAGTGATGCATCTGAACTCAATTTATTGTGCACACAATAAATTGAGTTCAGATGCATCACTTATTTTTCGTTTTCTATCGTATATATATATATATATATATATATATATATATATATATATATATATATATATATATATATATATATATATTATATGTATATATGTGTTGATATGTGTTTGTATGTAGTATATATGGACTGTAGATACATTTACATCTAGGGAAGTGAATATGTGAGCCAGCATGTCCCCCACACTTCCTCTCCCAGACCAATATCAACAACACATCGTTGACAAATATTCCCTTTTTTTTCTCTTTTTCTTATCATCTCATTCTTATCAAAAGACATGTTTCTTACACCTCATTAAAACCCAGACAAACACCTAAACTCATCTTTGATATAGAAATCTGTAGAATATATTCTTTATGGATTTGGAAGAGCTATGCCATTATAAACTCATCAAAGGTCAGCTAATGAAATAAAACCAGCAGGAAACAAACACCCTTATCTTACAACCTCACCATTTTCTGAGTGTATATATGTGTGTGTGTACGTGTGTGTGTACGTGTGTGTATGTGTGTGTGTGTGTGTGTGTATACTTTAATTCCTCCGGACCTTCATCATCATCAACACTCATTAACACCACACGCCACACCTCAGACACATTCAAATCTCTCTTATATATAGTCACACATTTCAACACAACCTGATATCAGTTTGACAATCGCCACAGACAGACGAATGCGAGAAAGTTATCCAACCCAAGTTAACCAGGAATCTCTAAAATTCTTCCCACCGAAGTTAACAAAGAACTTAAATATATATATATATATATACACGATAGACAATATATATATATATATACACGATAGACAACAATCCCTCTCCGACTAAAAGCCCCAGTTGATGGATGCGAAATCCGAAATATAGGGACAATTAAATCACTTCCAAGGTAACTCTATTTCGTGTTATTATTTTTACACTCTTTCCTACGTTCTTCTACACCATATACGTTTCATTCTTCATTTCCTCTTACATCTCTCTCTCTCTCTATCTCTCTCTCTCTCTCTCTCTCTCTCTCTCTCTCTCTCTCTCTCTCTCTCTCTCTCTCTCTCATTACCACCGGATTCTGTCTGACTCTGTTACCCGGAGATTTATCCATTTCCATTACTGAAGCTTCCAAAGCAACCAATTTTATTATTCCACAATGCTTCAAGCAAGCTTCAACACTCTCTTCTATATATATATATATATATATATATATATATATATATATATATAGAGAGAGAGAGAGAGAGAGAGAGAGAGAGGGTGGTGTAGATTATTTGATGTCTTCTCTTAGATATGGCAACCTATGAAATTAGTGTTTTACTTTCAATTTCATGTCTTATTTTCAACAATCAAATAAATGTGACATAAATAGACAAATGTGGTGCGTTTGTCAGTGACTTTTCTTTTTAAATTCTACTCAAACTGACACTTCCTAATACCATGTACGGCTTGGGTGTGAAGAACGTGTCATTTTAACCAAATTCCACCGTAGGGAATTGTAGCGTTGATTTCTTCTTTCTTTTCATCTCAGTTTAAATTAAACATCTATATTTTCAAAACAAGTATTCTTTTAATGTTTTGTATAATAGCCATGAAATTAAAAAACTTCCTCATCAACCGATACCCTTCTTGGTGACGATACACTCATATCGGAGTGGCCCAATGCCTCGGCCACCGCGTGTGAGCCACATAAATGCCACTGCGGGGCGTTCGTTGACAGGTTCGGCTTGCACCCACTGTCTTTCCGCCTGAGCGCAGACCAGTTCCCCTCACATGCTGCTCTCAAAGACATATTGAGAAGAAGCCTGGTCGCATCTGGCTTCCCATCACAACTGACGCCAGCAGGCCTCGATCACGGAGACGGCAAGTGTCCCGATCGAATTATCTTCTTCCCATTCGAAGGAGGTATATCCCTCATCTGAAACGCCACATTGTGTGACACATTCTCCACCTCCAGCTTAGTCACTTCGGCCACAAACCCCAGTACTGTGATACCAGTCGCCATTGAGACCTCAGGCGTATTTGGACCGCGTACTGTCGAGCTCCTCCGCAAGATCCTCTGAGGAAGGAGCCCCGCGAGGTGGAATGGCTGTTGCATCGGGTGTCGCTGGCCATTGTCCGCGGTAATGCTTTTGAGATTTTGTCGGCGAGGCGCAGCCACAATACCGCTGCACTCTAGGCCTAGAGCCCATCACGCTCCCTTTGACCCTCCCATTCTTCTGTCCTCCTAGAACCTTTCCCTTCATTTTTCGTTTTCGTAACCACAACAGACATGTGCATTTTTTTTTAAATTGATATATTTTTCCTTATACAACATTACGTGATATTACGTTGTTATATATTTGTAGTTGTAATGTGTAAGCTCGTTAAAGTGATGTAGGCCATTGGAAACACAGCATATGGATTCTATATAACTTTGCAAATGGCAGAAACACTATAGTCTTGCGGGATTTTGTAGAAAACCTAGCCAAAGGAAGGTTATTGGCGTAATTAATTACGTTCTTAGGATTTCTGTTTTCAAGTCTCCACTGTTGCATCAATAATACGATTGATACAGTAGCTGTGATAGTAATTATAACATAAGCATGTTTTTCATTTCTCAATGTAAAATATCTAATATATGAGGACATTACACACACTAATATATGGAATATTCTTATCCAAGGATATTTGACTCTCATTTTCTAGCACCACAATAATTATATTTAAGTTTTGGTCGTCTGCGCCATTGAATATCATTAAATTATTAATTTTATCTACATGCTTTTTCATGACAGTCGACAATATGTAAGTATATATTACATGCCTTTTACACTTCTTATGCTAAAATGCAGCCTTTTGGGTTACAGATGACTTTGACTTTATTATACTACATTAAACTATCTGTCCAATATCATATCCATCCAAGAATGCCGCTGCATCAAATTTATGAGAATATTGGACGGCGAAGCTAAACCTATAAAATGTTGATAGGCAATTTGAAGTCATATAACTTCTGAATTCAGTTAGAAAATTGTTCAAAATTACGTCTAGTATGATTTTCATCCAAGCTTATCAAAGCTATTTGCATAAAATCTAATAAGTAAGTTTTAAAAGGAAGAACAGGGCACCGATTCATAAATGACTAAAGGCTGACATATTTTATGCCAAATGCTTTATTCAATCTTCTAAAGTGAATAGATTAACAGCACTGTTGTTATAGTCTTCTATTACATAACAGTAAGAATATGTTCTCTTGTCTCCACTAAGATTTCTATAATATGTTATTATATAAGAATAAATTTAGTTTTACAACTTAATTCTTCAACATTTTGGAATCTTTTACCAAAGCATTCAAACTGAATATTATATTTGTTCTATAACACATGAATAATCACGTATATCTTCAATAGTCACAACAATTATTGTCTCATTGATTCTAGTCTAGATGAACATACGAAGAATAAAGTAAGTCTGATTTTGTAACATCAAAATAAAACAAAAATCATATTTCCACGTAGATTTCCTTTTTAAAGCAGATTTCCAAAGAAAAAAATTTTGTTGGACATATCATTGATTATCATTCAAATATAAAAAGTGAAAGCAAAAGTAAATGAAATGAAATTCTTGACTGTGGTTTAAAGTGCCTACTTTTCATACTTGTTGTATAAATGATATCATCATCATCGACCTTGCCGACATCTTCATCATCATCTTAATTAAATGCAATATTTTGAGCCAATGAAGATGAGTGAAACTGACCTTCGACTATAATATAAACAGGTAAATCTGTTCTTAACGTAACATTATTAAGTGTCGGAATCGCATTCTTCAAATCATCTGTACTTCTATGTGTAAATAATATTTTTGAAAGTTATAATGGGAAATATAACTCAACTTCACAATACGTTTTATTTAAACGTGAGCGGATCGTTGAATGGTAGTTTGCCAATCGGTAGAGGGTCGGACATGCTTTCCAGCATAGTTACGTCCCCTTACGATCTGAGTTCAAATCCTGCCGAGGTTAACTTTGCCTTTCATCCTTACGGGGTCGATAAAATAAAGTACCAGTAACGTACTGGGTAATTGCTGGCCTTGTGCCAAATGTAGAAACAATTATTAATCCAATGCTAGCCAATTCATAATCGTACGTTCAAATTTAAATTAACCTTACAACACTCAGGGGCAACAAAAGAAGCATCATATATAAAGCAACTGAAGATGAAGCCATAGCACATTTTACTGGCTAATTTCGTATCATTATTGGGCAGGTTTTGTGCAGACCAGAGCAATACAATAACTAAATCTACGATAATCAATCAATAACGATAGAAATCCTAAATTAATTCTCTTGTTAAATAATAGTTGTACGAATGCAAAGCTTTATCATTCTTTCCTAACCTTAAGTGAATAACAAGAATGGACGCAATGTGTGTGTACTGGAACACCATAGGGTCCGACAATGAGTGTTCTAGTTGTTCAAACAACGGAACAGCCTGCTCGGGAAGTTAAGGTGTAGATAGTACAATATACTACACCAACCTGTACTCTTACTGCAATTCTCATGTAGAATCAGTGTGAGCCAGTGTGTGACAATGATGGTCCTTTGAATCGCAGTCAAAACTCATTTTTTTCCAAGGGGATTAGAGAAAAATGAAATAAAATGTCTTGATCAAACACACAACGGGTGCCAGTAATCCAACTGATGGCCTTATGACCGTGAGCTGAAATCCCTAACCAGTTAGTCACACTTTCACAGATGTACGCAATATTCTGGTATTGTGTGACACTGATAATGTGTTCTTTACCACAGAAGTCCATAGCACTGGAAGTACTTATACACACAACATCATACCTTAGATAATCGGGTGAGTCTTCTGCTAAACTGGTAATAGGGATTTATGTCATTAAATATACTAAAGAATATGAATGAGTGAATAAAAACTAAATTATCAAGATTTAACTAAGGCGGTAATTTAACTAACGTGTCGTTAACGTGACGGTTTAAATCATTCGGTATTTCTTTCCGTTCACCTCGCTTTAATTTCAAATCACACTAAGGCCAACGTTGCCCCTCATACTTAAAGTACCAGTCTTGGGGATGGTTTTTCGGTGAAATGTTTAAAGATTCCAACGGGATACCATGTGGTGTCTGTCCGGTTCTGTGCTTTCTCAATTCAATTCTCACCTCCTGTCAGAGGTTGAGACCAGTGGATAATAACAGAAATGGAAACCAATGGAAACAGTGTTTCCCTCGTTTGACCTGACGATTTGTTCCTTTCTTTTCCTTAAGTAGAAAATCAATAATCATGAGGATTTTATGGAAGGAGATTGGGGGCGTCGTGAAGTTTTCGAATAGCGACTACTAAATAAGCAACAAGAAAAATGTAGGGCAATATAAGACATTTCTGATTAAGAAACAGAAGTAGAAAATCAAACAAGGATCGATGGAAGTAGTTGTTTGTTGCTTCCTGTTATTCACATATTTCCTACAAAAAGAGTGGGTTTAAGGACATAATTTTCTATTCTAGTATAATTTCCCAGAAAAATTCTGATGCATTCTTCATTGCCATACCCTAACAAAGATCTTCAAGTATTAACGTGATGTATGGTTTATCTTGATACTGATAGGTTATAAGGTTTTATTTTTGAAAGACCATAGCCTGTTCTGTAATAACCAGCCAGTAAAATACTAGAACGCCATTACCCTAGATTGCTAGATATTATCATTTCTATCAGGGTACCGTATTTTTTGTTAAACTACTGAGTTTTGTCGATCGTTTGCAGCAACAAAACTCGTGAAAATTAGTGTTAAGACAAACGAAGAAACTTATTAAGAATATCTATTGACAAATATAGATATTCAGTCCTTCGATAATATACTAAAGTTCTCGAAACAGTACGATTCTACTCTCTTGAGAATTACAAAATTCAAGTACATCTCTTTTTAAAAATATCAATAATTATTTCAAATTTTCGTTTCTTACTCTTCAATTATTTCATCGCTTTTAACCTGTGTGTTTTTTTTTTCTTCTTTTATTTGACATTTCTCGTTCAGTATTCAGTCAGGCATGAAACAACGAATAACGAGTCTCCCTTCCGTTCTTCTACTTAAAAACACAATCACTTGACATATTTTTCTTGTACTAGACTTTATATCACCATTAACTTGATTATAATATCTGTGATTTACAAAGAACTTGTTATTAGTGCAGCAAATTCAGGAAAACCGATGTTTCTAGCTTTATAATTCCAATTGCATTTAAATCACTATAATTTCTATTTAAAATTTTGTAATTTGTCAGCTATTTCTCTTAGTAGACAGCTACTACTTCGTGTCATAAAACAGAAAAATGCCGTAGAAAATGAAGTACAATAGCAGCCAACTATCACTCAAATCACACTGAAGACTGTAGTTCCTGATTTACAAGGAGATGAGATAACACTGACTGTAAAATATTTGCTAAAAGGACTGCTACATAATGGCTTATCATAGGCTAATAAGCAAAAACAAACCTAGTGAAATGGCTCATTGTCAAATTAAGAGCTCAACTTGATTAGCCGACATTTGGATATTCTGAAAGACTATAAAAAATATCAACAGTATTTACACGGACTGCATTAGCGGTTTTAGTAAAATACAGAAAATACAGAATATATATATATATACATATATATATATATATATATATATATATATATATATATATATATATAACTTTAATCATAGACAGGTGAATATTGGTAATATATAAAGTTTAATGCACCATTATCCTTTCATATATATGAATATATATATATATATATATATATATATATATATATATATATATATATATATATATATATATATATATATATACATGCATAAACACACATATCTCTATATGTGTATCAGAGATAACTTGTGTATGTGAGATTGCGTACGATTGTATGTATACATGTGTGCGTTTTTACGAATTCCTATACTTAATTATATGAGTTTGTCTAAATAACATAACTTATATAAATGTATATTATCTGTTAACATCAAAATATGGAATATATCAATATTATCATATATCGATATATTGTAGCCATAATATTTATACGTTTTTCATCAGATTAAGCTATCTCAGTGAGTATCTTCTTTTTGTGTTAATACAGTACTTCCTGTAAATATTAAGTACATTGATTCAATTTTACTTTATCTGATATATCAGTTGCTTGTGTCCACTTTTGCTAATGCCTTTGGTGGTGATGGTAATGTTGTTAGTGTTGTTATTGCTATTCCTTCCACAAGACTACCCTCATCATGAATAACTATGCCCTGATCAAATACATTCTAGTAAGCGTTGTGACTTGAGAGAAGTTCCCTTGTAGTCTTCTACCTGTTAATATTATCTTTGTTTAGCTAAGGGTGGTGGATTAACCGAATCGTTATAAAGTTGGACAAACTGCTTTGCGCATTTGTTTTGCTCTTTACATTCTGAGTTCAAATGACGCCGAGGTTAACTTTACCTGCCATCATTCTGGGACCGAAAATAATAAAG
>OZ024743.1:97198474-97233474 GCA_964016885.1 Eledone cirrhosa | reverse complement strand
GCTTTGGACCACTTGGTATCTTACCACATCTTCTTTGTTTTATATATATATATATATATATATATATATATATATATATATATATATATATATATATATATATATATATATATATATATATATATATATATATATATATGCACGTATATACGCACAAATATAGTCTTCCCTGCTGCAATTTTCAGTGTTATTACTCTGAGCTATAATTTATCGATTTATCGATATCATCTCATTTAGCGCTTCGTGCCTGCTTTTGAAGATTGATTTCGAAAAATGCTAACCGCAGCTATAACTTCAATTTTACTCACTATCATATATATATATGCAAACATATATATATATATATTTATATATATATTTATGCAAACATATACGTCTCTGTATGCATATATATATATATACACATTGCACTCAGTGCTCCTTTGGGAGCCCCTACATGGACACACTAGAAGAGGAAGACCAAGGTTAACATATGTTGATGCTCTAAGGACAGACACTGGTCTGTTGGAGATGCAGGATATGGCAGCGATAATGAGGGACAGAGACCGCTGGAGAGAACTCGTCCATGGATCTCGGGAATTTTACCCGCCTTAGATAGATAGATAGATAGATATATGAAAGACGTAAAATAAGAAAATTTTAAAAATTAAAAATCAACTTACTTACAATATATATATATATATATATATATATATACTTGGGGCGGGTCATATTGCCAGAATTAATAACAGAACACACTCATTGTTTGGTTGGTTTTCGCTTCTGTGTCTTTTATATCGGTAATTTAATTTATTCGGTCCTCAATGTTACCATTGACTGACCAACGGTCAAAAATACAGATACAATATAGACACAAACACATATATATAGTCTAACAAAGTTCTTTCTTAGCACATCTGCAACATCGTCAGTGGTGCTATTATGTTTCCTCCCGTTGTATTGTATGACGACGCCATCTATATTTAGTCTGTTTATTTGTTTATTTATTTATTTATTGTCTTCTTTGCGCATGCGTTTGCCTCTGTGTATAGTGTTTTGTTTGATGTGTATATATTGATGTGTATATAAATGTGTATATATATATATGTGTATATATATATATGTATATATATATATATATATATATATATATATATATATATATATATATATATATATATATATATATATATATATATATATATACATATACTTATATATATATATATATATATATATATATATATATATATATATATATATATACGGGGTAACAAATAATAGTTATATGCAGTCCACTTAGGTGTAGTCCAGTTATGGTATTCCGGGTAGTGGATGATATGAACGCTTGGCTAAGTTTGACTCAACAAGGCGTTTTCATAGTGATGCTGCGAGTACGCTGTAATTCCTATGTTGTAAACACTTGGGGTAATAATAAATCAGGATTATTATATATATATATATATAGAGAGAGAGAGATATATATATATATATACATATACTTATATATATATATATATATATATATATATATATATATATATATATATATATATATATATATATATATATATATATATATATAAATATATATATATATATATATATTCATATATATATATATATATATATATATATATATATATATATACATATACTTATATATATATATATACATATATATATACACATATATATATATGTATATATATATATATATATATATATAAAAGAAAAAAGAAAATGTCGCTCTACATGTATAAAACCATATTTATTTTATTATATATATTTATAAATATATATATATATATATATATATATATATATATATATATATATATATAAGTATATGTATATATATATATATATATATATATATATATATATATATATATATATATATAACTCTCCCTTGTGTCCTAAATGTGTTTAATTAGAGACGTTTTTCTGTCTACTTCGCACGGTGATTATTTTCAAGTTATAAGTGCTCACGTATAGTTCAAGCACTTACACTGAAAATCAGTTAGTAAGTAGTTTTATTGATAAAAAACTGAATAGTCATCGCAAAAACCGACGGAGGATTCATTTATTTTTTGTTTTTATCCTATTCTGTTGGATTTTTTTTTAATATAAATTTTTAATCAGCCGCACACTATAGTAATAAACAGTCAGTTGCATTAGTTCTGTTTCTAGGTTTTCCAGTTTCTATCAACGGGTGGTCTGCTTTTTTGACCTTACGATATGTTCTCCAAGTCAATCTGTTTATCTATTTCCCAGAAGAAGCTGAGTTAATGCAATATTAAAAATAAGAAAAAAAATTATATCCTGCGCACAACCACAACGAAACATCACCCGCAGCAGATTCGAAATCATGATCCATGAACTAATAGTATTCTACATGTATTTAATAGATGCAGGAATATAATGGCTGAATACTACATTTTCGAAGAAACGAAGCTAGTGTTAATCTAGTGTTTATTCCATTGTAAGGTATTGGTTCGATTTACCAACAGTATGTTGTTGGTGTTGTTATTGTTGTTGTTGTTTTCTTCTTCTTCTTCTTCTTCTTCTTCTTCAAGAAGAAGAAGAAGAAGAAGAAGACGAAGTAGAGGAAGAAGAAGAAGAAACTGTATTAGTAGACTGTTGTTGTTGTTGCTGTGGCGTAGTTGTTGTGAGAATGGTAAGCGGTAAATGTCACTCTCATTAGTTGCACTTTATTCGTTCGACAGGACATTTTACCATCAACTCTTTCAAAAGAAGAATAACATAGACAGAGGTGGGGGTATTGCAGGAGTTTGAGTAGGAGGAGAGAAAAGGAAACTTACTCCTATATATCGTACTAATAAGTAACTAGTGTCTTGTTTCAATTGTCTTCGTGTTTACTTTATTTTGTTTGAATTTATATCTATTTTCCCCCTTATTTATCTATGTATTTATTTTCCTCTATTCTACACATGTTGACCTTTCTACTCTTTCTCGCTGTCTCTGTTCTCATCTCAAACAAAATCACTTCCATTTCAACCTGTTACCAAAGTCTGTACATCATGCAATACTAAATAATGATCACACTTTTCAAAGATCTAAGCTATGTTTCTTCTCTAGTTCTCTCTCTTTGGAACAAGTAAACGGCTGAATGAAAAATAAAAATGTCAAATCGAGAAATGTTGAAGAATAATACATGTGTGCATCGATCTATCTATCTATCTATCTATATATATATATATATATATATATATATATATATATATATATATATATATATATATATATATATATATATATATATATATATATATATATATATATATATATAAGGTGGGTGAATGTGGCAAAGATGGCCCGAGTGGTTGGGCCTTCTCTCTATATAAGCCTGTAGGTTGAGGAAAAAGAGGAAGAGAGGAAGGGAGTACTCACTCTTGGTGCTCCTGGAGATGAGGGTTGTACATTTTTTCGGGGTGTGTACAACCCCTGTGTAACGCCTCCCCACTATTGGGGATATCAATTGTTATTTGTTATTTTATTAATAGTTTTATTTTCATATACCTGTATGTAAACTCCCCATTTGTATTTGTCCCCTTCTTTTGTGACCTTGTGGCTAATAAAGAAATTTATCTATCTATCTATCTATCTATCTATCTATCTGTCTGTCTGTCTGCATGTATGTATGTATGTCTACCTGTCTGTCTGTCTCTCTGTCTATCGCAATAACTTTCTCTCCACCTCTCATTATCTCTCCACACATACACACACACATATATATATAATTACACACACGACGCACTGATATATGTGTGTGTAAGCTCACGCGGTGGTTGTCGCCCTTGCTGTTGTGTCGTTGTCCTCCTGCACATTATCACCACTACGACTACCACAGTCACCCACCATACTGACACTATCTTCCACCTCCTCCTCATAATCAACACCACCACCACCACCACCACCAACCTCTACCACCACCACCACCACTACCACCAACATCACCATTATCATCACCACCACCGCCACTACCACCACCAACATCACCATTATCACCACCACCATCGCCACTAACACCGCCACCACTACCACCACCACCACCACCAACATCACCATTATCACTACCACCACCACCACCACCGCCACCACTACCACCGCCACCACTACCACCACCACCACCAACATCACCATTATCACCACCACCACCATCATCACTTCCGCCACCACCACCGCTACTACCACCGCCACCACTACCACCACCACCACCACCACCACCACCACCACCACCACCACCACCACCACCACGACTACTGCCACCACCAACACTACCACCACCACTGCCACCACCGCCACCATCACCACCACTACCACCACCATCAGCACCACCACCGCCAACACCACCACTACCACCACTACCACCACCACTACCAACACACCTTCACTACCACTACCACCACAACCTTCACCACCACCACCACCACCTTCACCACCACCACCACCACTACCACCACCACTACCACTACCACCACTACCACCACCACCACCACCACCACCACCACCACTACCACCACCACCACCACCACCACCATCACCACCACCATCATCATCATTATTAGTATTATTATTATAATAATAACCATGTCCTATGTCAGCTGAAGGATTTGAGAAAAGGAATATTTGTAAAGAAAGCTGACAAAGCAGCTCGTTAGTCGGTTGTGAGAAAATGGAGGGAAAGATCACTAGAAGGTAACCAAGTGTTCAATACTTTATGTTTTCACTACATATACTAGCTGTATATGGTTTCTGGGGTGGGAGTCAGAAGGGTGTGTGTGTGTGTGTGTGTGAGTGTGCGTGTGCGTGTGCATGTCTGTATATATATATATGGTTTCTGGGGTGAAAGTGAGAGAAGAGAGGGGTGTGTGTGTGTGTGTATGTACATCTGTGAGTGTGTGTCTGAATGTGTGTGTGTGTCTATTTGTTTGTACGTGCGCGCGTGTGTGTGTGTGTATGCGACTGTGCGTGCGCGTGAATGTGCATATGTATGAGTGTGTGTGTGTACGTGCGTGTACGTGTGTGAGTGCGCATGAATGTGCATGTGTATGTGTGTGTGTGCGTGCGTGTGTGCATGAGTGTGTGTGTATGTGCGCATGAATGTGTGTGAATGTGTGCCTGTGTCTCTGTACGTTTTAGTCTGAAAGTAACAGTTAAACGAAAAATCGAGCCAATAAACGAAAAGAGGAAAAAATATCCATTTATTTAAATATTTGGGTAAACATAATGCCAACAGTAATGTCATTGATTGCAACAAAATGATTGTGTTTTTAGTTCTGTTCGTGTTATCTTAACGTCTCCTCACACTATCTCTCATAATCCACCCGTTCCCGACGCTCACCCTTGACATAATACATGTGCAGATTCATAAATGCACACGTTCGCAAACATTTATTCTCATCTGGTTTTTCCTCTGTCATCACATACGTAAAGAATCTCTCAACTTTACATATATTCTTATCTATACTGGCATACCTTTCTGCAGGCATTTAGTCATTCAATGTATAAAGAGTGAAACATATGTACATATTTATTTAAAAAAAGAAACCACGCTCACGCCTGTGCGTGTGTGTATACGTGGTTCCTACACACTTCTCTTCATATATTTGTGTGTGTGTGTGTATGTGTGCGTGTGTGTGTTTTATGTATATATACATCTAGAATATATATAACATATAAAACACATACACACACACACTCACGTATGTACATATGTTATATATATGCAAATTGGGCTACTCAGCCGTTAATATGCATAAGGTAAGTATATACGTTCAACAATCTGGCAGGAAGGTATACGTTGCTGACGATAGCTAATAAGCTTGAAACTAGTACAGCGTTCCTTTGTCAGTGTTGAACATACGAGTAACGATGGTTGCTAGACACTACGGCTTAATACGGGATGTTTGTTTACAAACACACCGAGCATTATAATAAATGTTCGGTGAATCCATACGTACATATATATATGTGTGCATGTATATATATATATATAATACTGTACGTCTGTATACATATATGTATGTACGAATACATACTTATATTTAAGTAACAGCCGTACTAAGAGTGGGAAATGAAATTTCGTTTCATTTTTTCCGTTTATATATATACAGACTACGATTCTCTAACAGGATCGTCAAACGCCCAATATCGAATCGTCGTGGATTATGTGAGGGGCATATAATCTGAAAAAAATGCTCCTCGGACTATGAAAATGTTGCTGTGCATGAAATCCATATCATCGCTTTGCTACGCATTTCCAATATTTTTAATGCTTATATTATTTCTCCACGCATAGGCTATAACAATCATATAAAGAATTCATTACCAGTTCAACTCCCTTAACACTCTTGATTACCTGTTTAAGTGCTTCTATTACACGTAACTCTCTGCCACACTATAGCATTATATAAACAAGACGCACGTGCTTGCCACACGTGTAACTATTGCACTCAATAACCGCTTATGACTATCCTATCTCATTAATTTCATGTTGTATTTTAACCTGTATTTTTGATTTTATCTTTTAATATGAATGTAATCTCTAAATGTGTACTGCCACACTAAATGCTGTAATGGATGTTGACCCACAATATTTGCATATGTATCTGTATGTCTCTTGGGTTGAAAAGGAGGTCATATAAGTGTTCATTCAATAATAAATTGGTCCGAAGAATCCAAACCTAGGTTTGGAGGAAACAGTTGTAAGCATAAAAATGTTTTGAACAGTTCTTTGATTCTTATAATTTATATATATATATATATATATATATATATATATATATATATATATAATTGTTTCTACTTTTGGCACAATTGCCCAGTACATTACTGGTACTTTATTTTATCGACCCCGTAAGGATGAAAGGCAAAGTTGACTTCGGCGGGATTTGAACTCAGAATGGAAAGGGCCGTAACTTTATGCGTCAAAGCATGACGTCCGACCCTCTACGGTACTACCAATCCACCGCAGTACCCAGCGTTGTCTGGGTAGGTAAAATAATATCTGCTTTGATGAAAAGGTGTTGATCTTAGCGACTGCTTCTCAATAACTCATCTATGGCCACACACAGGCCATGCGGGGGAGGGTGGTGATGACCTCTATCACTGAGAAACGCGGGTGATTGACGAAGGGGCATGCTGGGGGAGGGAGGTAATGACCTCTAACACTAAGCCAAATTTCCTTACGCTACTTGATTGGAAACCGATGAATTCTCAAATACACAACTAAAAGCTCAGACGATGTCAGTGGCCATCGTTTTGCCTTTGACCATCTATAAGATGTGCAATGATAGGTTCTATCGTAGTATAAAAGTTGAACCAAATAAATTGATTTATGTGTGAGGTGGAGCCGAAGTTTCGAATTTGAACGAAATCGGTTGAAAAATGTGGGAGCCAGAGCCGAAAATGCGGAAATTTGAGCGAAAAGGTGGGTTTTTTAATATTTATGCGGCTGTCACGCCGGTCTTGAACAAATAATCCAAAATGTAAAGCCACTTTAAGACGTGAAATAATCAGATCTAGCGTAGTGTAAAATTTTAACAAAGTAGGTTGATTAATGTGGGAGCTAGAGCCGAAAAAGTGGAAATTTGACTCTAAAAGTGGTATTTTTGAATATTTAAGCGGCTGCCACGCCGTCCCTGAACAATAAATGCAAAATATAAAGCCATTACAGGATGTGACATGATAAATTTTATTTTGAACGAAATCGGTGGCAAAATGTGGGAGCTAGAGCCAAAAATCTTATTTTAAGGTGACAACCCTATCGATTTTTATCTGCAGCATCACCCCGGAAAAAAAGACGATACGCTGCTATATAGAAAACACTCCCCGATGACTAATCTATGAGCCTGTAAAGTTTCATCAAAATCGGTCGTAAGATGTAGGCCCCTATAGGTAATACACAGACACACAGACACACACACACACATACGTACTTAATTTTATATATATACACACACACACATATATATATATATATATATAAATGAGCGGAACAAGTAAACATTAAACAATATTTTAAATAAATTAAAATACGATTTAAAAATTCACCTGTTCTAGTGCTGTGACCGACGGTTTGGCTTATCAAAAGATTGGAAATTCAGAGAATTTCTAATGGAAAGAATCAGCTCTTCAGACAGCTATTTCCAAACCACAGGGCACAAAGCCTCGTGGCTAGTAAATATATCGCTTTCTGCCCAATGCATGAGGTCAGGCCGTTAAAGTGACCCACACATAAATAGGCCGTAAGAAAAAGCGGGAATTATAGACTTGTTGATATTTCATGTTACTAAAAATAGCAGCACGATACAACTTTTGTTTTCTACATAGAAGGAGAATACAAATAAATGATATAAATATTCCAGTAGGTACTAGGAACCCACGGAAATATACATGCTGTCTATAAGAATTGTTGTTCAATGGTACTAATTTGAGATACCAGAACTATAAAAATGAGCGGAACAAGAAAACATTAAATAACGTTTTAAATAAATTAAAATACGATTTATATATATATATATATATATATATATATATATATATATATATATATATATATATATATATATATATTGTTATGCTTGGGAGGGTCATGTTGCCAATAAGAATCTGACTAAAAAAAAATATATATATATATATATATATACGATATTAATAAATGGAAACTATATTTATAAAACCATATTTATTTCATTATATATATTTCAAGGATACCAAGTTAAACTATGGTATGCCTTCATCAGACAAAATACAATATATAACAGTTTTATAAATAGACATTGACGTACCCTTTTAAAAGTGACCGTTGCTTTTGGAGGCCATCAGGATAGTGGTTTGTTTACATTAGTAAGTCATAGTGTTAAGAGTAAGTAAAAAGATGGAGAGAGAGAAACGTGGAGAAAAGAAAGGGAGAGATAGATAAAGAAAAAGAAGAAAGCAAAAAGAAAAGAGAACAGAGGAAAATAACGGGGAGATATCAAACCATCAGACAGAGAAAAAACTCAAGAGAGATATATATAGAGATAGAGAGAGGGGGGAGAGAACGAAAACCTTAAGTTATGTCATATTAAGTTGAGTTAACAATTGAGATGAAATGAATAAATAAAATTAGAAATATTAATATTCATGAATGGAATATAGATATATAATATGAGAAATTACACATTGTTTAATTATGATTAGATATTTAGTTTAAAAATTGAGATCAATATATTAAAAATTAGAATTTAAACATTATAAAATATATATATTGCTAGAGAAATTACCTATCGTATATCACATACACATAGGCAAAGGTACATAAATATAGATATATACACACTCACTCAGAAAATACACATTATATCTACGCCCGCATATAATATATACATACAAAGCATAAGTGATTTTTTATTTATTGCTATACATTCCTTGTGTTATTAATTAAATTTTTTTAGTATATATATATAAATATATAGGATTAACTTTCATGCATGTATGGGTGTTATAATCATAAAAAAACATAACACATGTATATGTATGTCAATACACATATATATATACATAAGCCGCATATAGACATAAGTATACATCAATATACAACATAGTACAATTGAGTATATAAAATACAAAAGGATTATATTTTGGAAATATAATTATATCAATATAACTTAAAAGGCAAACGAATTCTACAAATATCAAAATACTAAAATATCCCAAAATATTATAGAATATTTTAAGTTAAAATAATGTTTAATATATTTAGTATAGAAATTTATCTTACGTATATTTTAATCAAGATATTGAGAGGACAAACTTTTGAAAATTATGAGAGGCTATCAGAATAAAAACAAATCTAATAAAAATCTAATAAAAAATAAAAAATAAAAAATAAAATGAATCTAATAAAAAAATAAAAAATAAAAAATAAAAAATAAAAAATAAAAAAATAAAATAAAATATTATATCAATATAACTTAAAAAACAAGGATTCTACAGGTATCAAAATATAAAAAAAAATTTTAAAAATAAAAATTTAAAAAAACCACTATCCTGATGGCCTCCAAAAGTAACGGTCACTTTTTAAAGAGTACGTCAATGTCTATTTATAAAACTGTTATATATTGTATTTTGTCTGATGAAGGCATACCATAGTTTAACTTGGTATCCTTGAAATATATATAATGAAATAAATATGGTTTTATAAATATAGTTTCCATTTATTAATATCGTATATCTACTCCAAATATTTGTCGAGTGCTTTATATCAGTTATAAAAATATTTGCTTGTTGTATCCCAACAATTTAAATAGAACTTTTGCATATATATATATATATATATAAAATCTTAACCATTTAACATCTCAGGGTATGTCATGTATCATTATATTTTGTCTGATGAGGACGTACTGTTGTACATCTGAAATATGTATAATAAAATGTAATTGATCATAAGAACATCTATTTTATTAATATTTCTATTTTAATATTAATAACTCTGGAAAATTATACTCGTAGAGTGCTTCCAATTTACTGTAAAACTCATTCTTTGATATACTCATTGAATCTTGTTTAACTCTTTAATATATATATATATATATATGAACTCCCTCTGGTCGAGTAATCTTTGAAGTGTAGTGACTGCTGGAAAGCTGCCATTACTCATACTTCTCGCCTCCTTAACCACCTCTTCTACGGCTTCGATATAAATACCCCCTCCGCCTCCGTGGTATTTTTTTCGGGGTTATAAGGTGCTTAGCTCTGTTTCTTGACCGTTGTATCACGTGACTGTCTCCCCCTCCGCCTTTTGGGATTCTTTCTCACATCATATATACGTGTTCTTGAGGCTAGTAAAACGAGGTATCCTCTTGATAAGTCGGCAGACCTCGCAAAAGCTCTATATCTTTATGATGTATTGTTTTTGTTTATGCCACGAAACTACGTAGTCGAGGAATCTAGAAGCAGTTTAGGTATGATACATTTTATTACTAATTATATCTAAATGTTTCTTCTCTCTTCATAATGTATATATATATATATATATATAATATATATATATATATATAATATATATATATATATATATATATATATATATATATATATATATATATATATATATATATATATATATATATATATAATATATATATATATAGTGGTGGAACACTGGAAGGTAATATCCGTAGTGGTAGAGCACTCAGTCCATGGGATGAGTTAGTTAGAAGTGGTTACACAACAGTTAGTTCAGCATACCGAGAACAATTGTTTTACCTTAGCGGATCCTCAGCTCGTAATGGGCATGGTTATAGGAACAGGAAGGACAACCGTACGAACGCGCATGCACAGAAACCCGGTCACTTCACACAGGCAATAGTAGAATGCGTGCGAGAGGTATAAGGGAGATAACTGCGAAAGTCCGAAAAGTTTTTAGTTGAAAATAAAAATTACAAGGAATCAGTCCGGAGCCTTGTAGTTATGCAATAGGTGTTTGGCGACGTGTGGACAACGTGTGAAAAATTCATTTCTTGTGTTTAGGCAATCACTATTGCGTAATCTCTTTAGAATAGTTATTCGTTCGTCAATACATAAGCCACACCTCGGATTTCCCCTTGCGTATGGCTTGGTCTTAGTGATGGCTTTCCATTGGATGGAGTAGTCTATACTTGAGTCCTTGAGGGACCATACGTGGCTCGCGAGTTTGTGGATGAACGTCTGTCCGGGTACCTGAAGGTAGACTGGTGGTTCAGGAAACGTTCCTTAAATCGGCCCACCACCATGCCCACATAGGATTTGACCTCCTGTGGTTCGTTTGGTCGGTTGGAAGTGACCACAGCTTCATAAATTACAGCTGGTGTGTTGCATTGCTGTTGAAGGGGGCAAGCTTCGAGCTTACGGCAAGAGCACCCTGGTGGGGTGTTGCTCCTAGGGCTGCTGGTGATGTGGGCCATCATGTTCTTAGCGCAGGAGTATCCTAGTTTAACTTTGTGTCGGTTAAAGATGAAGCGGTATTTATGACCTATGGGAAAGTGTCTATCTAAGAGGGCTAGAAATATTTTCCTACATTGGTTTTAACGTTGAGTGAGAAGGGAGGAGAGAACCAAATAGTTTGTCTATAGATGCGCTTTCTTTTCTTAATGGTGTTGTTGCTAGTGGGAGAGTAAGTGATAGGTTGTGAGAAGCCGCTGTTAGCCAACGCCGTGTTATAGTAGGGTGCCACCCTGTCAAAGATAGCCTTATTAGAGGAGAGGTTTGAGATTCTAGTACTGATATTCTTAACGAAGTTTCTAAAAACAGTGGGGATGGCATGACTCCTTGTGAATGTAATTGAGTTTCTCGTTTAGCTTATGGAAGGGTCTGTAGGTGTGTCTGCGAAGGTCTAAATTAATGTCTAAGAAATCTACGCTAGAGAGGTTGGTGGCTACTGTCCTAACTCATTGAAGGTAGAAGCTAAGTCTTTTTTAAACCGGTCGAGGTTGTGACCACTTTTATGGCTCGATAAAGTCAGTCCATCGTCGCAGTATATTCCCGTGTGGAAGTCCGGGAATCTAACACGTAATATGTCTAACATAAATAGGCCAACCAAGTCACATACGTCAGTACTGTCGAACGATCCAATGGAGACGTCGAATAGGTCTGAAGTTGTAGACTTCTTTGCTCAGGCTACTCCGTCGTTGAAGAGGAGGTTTTTCCGGCAGTGAGCGATGATCTCCCTGTCTAAACCATCAACAGTGGTATAAGTGGTAGCGAAGTCCAACGCTTTGGGCCCTAGCCAAGATATCCCATGTTAGTGAGTGTTCAATGTTGGTTAATTTAAGGTTTTTAATGAGCCTAGATAGAGATGACGAACATCTGTTGTTAGGGTTTCGGAAGGAAAAAGAGTGCGCGTTATAGCGTACCTTAAAAGGGTTAGAGGTAGAGCCAATATAGGAGCTGATATGCGAAGCAGTTTTAACTGTGTACCTATGAACTATATTGGGTGTCAGGCAATGTCCATTTAGTGGGCATGCATTAGGGTAACGGCAGTTG
The DNA here is from genome assembly GCA_964016885.1 of Eledone cirrhosa. Lineage (NCBI taxonomy): Eukaryota > Metazoa > Mollusca > Cephalopoda > Octopoda > Eledonidae > Eledone > Eledone cirrhosa. The sequence continues at coordinate 97,220,460 of OZ024743.1, read as the reverse complement.
CAGTTACTTCTGCGGTTAGTGAGAGTAGGGTTGTTTAAACTAACATGGGATATCTTGGCTAGGGCCCAACCGTTCAATGGACGAAGAAACTCTTGTGACCTCTGTCTTACCGAAGCATATTAAAATTCATGTAAAATTCTTTCCTTATTTTAATTTATATTCCCTTTGAAGTTCCGATGAGCTGCTCTAATTATACCTAAGTTAATTATTTTCAACTGAATCAGATCAATAATGATCTATAATCATTTGATCCAGAAATATTATATGGAGTAGCGAAACATTTGTAAACGGACATTATTTCGAGGTTAACTTTGCCTTTCATCCTTACGGGGTCGATAAAATAAAGTACCAGTAATGTACTGGAAAATTGCTGGCCTTGTGCCAAGAGTAGAAACAATTATTATTAATATTATTATTATTATTCTCTACATTCCTTACATCAAACTAAAATATATTGACAATCTTTTAATAATGTCTTCCTTGTGAAATTTGTGGTCTTGTTTTGCTTAACTAATGAATATTTCCAGCTCTGTGCACCTAACATCTGCATGAACCCAGCCACCTAGCTGCCTTCCACTGCATATTTCACATTGAGCACATGCTTTTACGCTTTGGCTTCTAACTAATTCACCAATCTCTCTTCTCCTCTCCTATCTCCATCTCTCTCTTTAAGATTGGTTACTCTTGAATTGTGTATACTTGAGCTCCCGTAGTTGAGCTACTTACTGTTAGAAGTCACCATGTTGAGCAAGCAGGAACTCAGGATATCACTTAAGTCCATTCCTATCCCGGACAGGAAGACATACCTCAAACTCCTAATACAGAGTATCAACTCTTTCATCCGAAGAATACGATGGAAAGCCTTCCACTTGGACCGTGCGGGTGCTGCTGACGCCGGAAGTACAGCAAACAGATATGGATTTACCACCTGCAAGAACCCTCCACACAACATCCTGCTGGACCCTTTTGAGAAAGATCTATTTAACTTCGTCAGGAGCATTAAATTCAAAAAGCATTATAGACAAAAGAATAATTTCCTCACAAAATTAGCAACAACTATAACAAAATTTAAAGATAGCCACCTCTTACATGTTATGTCTGACAAAGCTAAACATCTATACACCATGACTCCTGAAACTTAGAACTCTTTCCTTCTTAAGGAACTTAATAAAAACTATAAAAAAAACTATACCCTCCAGTGTAAACTTACCTAACCGAAAAGCCCAGGCTTTGGTTAAGGACTTGCATCTGGATAGATTTACCTACCCTTATGTACCTACAACCCCAAGGTTTTCTCTCAAGGATCACAAGCCAAACTTTCTAGAGAACCCATCTATTAGCCCAACCGCATCCGACTTGGGTCGTATCAGTAAGAACATCCTTGATAGGATCATCCTTGGGCTACGAGATGATATCACCTACAAGCTGTGGTCCAACACCGGCCAAGTCATTAGATGGTTCTCCGATCTAAGTTCCAAGGAATCTATGAGGTTCCTCCAATTTGACATTGACAGCTATTACGCTTTAATAACCCCGGCACTGCTCAACAAAGCATTAACCCGAGCCAGCACCAACTCTGACATAACCAATAATGAGATTGACATCATATTTATGGCTAGGCAGACCATCATTGAATTCAACGGAGCACTCTGGACTAGAAAAGACAGAACAGACAACTTTGACATCACTATGGGCTCAAGTGACTGCGCAAATCAACGATTTAGTTGGAATTTACCTATTACATAACATCAGAGCTGAAATCCAACCCTTGCAAGGCGGAATATATAGGGACGACGTCCTATTTGGAGTCCACAATTGCACTAATCGAGGCATTGACTTGCTAAAAAAACAATTACATAGATTCTTTAAAAATAACGGTCTCTCTATCACCATCGAGCCGAACCATAAAGTAGTAAACTTCCTAGACGTTACCCTAGATCTTAACAATAACCTATATTACCCTTATCATAAACCAGGTGAAATACTTACATATATTAGCCAACACTCTAACCACCCACCGGCAGTCATCAGAGCAGTAATCAAATCTATCTCGTATAGGATCTCAATGCTATCAGCAAATGAGGAGATATTTGTAAACCATGCGGCATATTATAATAAGGCTCTTTCTGAATCTGGTTATGAACAGTCCATTTACTGCATACCTAAATGCCATAACACAGCACTTCACCACAACCATAATAAACTTAACACTAGAACTAGAAATACCTTAGCATATAGACAGATTCGCCGGAATTTTAGCAGTAACAGCACCTATACAGGGAACCTTAATGGTGGCAGTGGCCTACTTCCCACTCCAAGTAGCAAACTAAAAATCAACCCTAGAATATGAATAAGCAATGGGATGACAAATAACAAATGCCCAGGTAATAATAACACTATGAAGGCCCCTACCAACTCCACTAGAACCCCTAGAAGGAATAGGCCTAGAAATATCACCTGGATTAACCCCCCATTCTCATCTAATCTAGCCACTAATATCCCTAAACGCTTCTTCTCTATCCTATCTAAACATCCCCCCCCCCCAACCATAGATATTACAAACTCTTTAATAAAAACAACATTAAAATCTCATTCTCCACAACACCAAACCTAGCTAGCCACATCGCATTCAGTAACCATCATAAACTAAGACAGTATAACTCCCAAACCGCTGTACCACCACCCCCATTAAATACACCACGCCACTACACCAATACTTACTCTAGTAGCACACCTCCCCCATCTAATCCTTCTAGCACACACCAACCGCTTAGTTTAAACAACCCTACTCTCACTAACCGCAGCAGTAACTGCAACTGCCGTTACCCTAATGCATGCCCACTGAATGGACATTGCCTGACACCCAATATAGTTTATAGGTGCACAGTTAAAACTGCTTCGCATATCAGCTCCTATATTGGCTCTACCTCTAACCCTTTTAAGGTACGCTATAACGCGCACTCTTTTTCCTTCCGAGACCCTAACAACAGATGTTCGACATCTCTAGCTAGGCTCATTAAAAACCTTAAATTAACCAACATTGAACACTCACTAACATGGGATATCTTGGCTAGGGCCCAACCGTTCAATGGACGAAGAAAATCTTGTGACCTCTGTCTTACCGAAGCATATTAAATAACTCTATCACGACCTCTACCGATTAACGATAGAACAGAGGTAACTATTAGCTGTCAACATCGAAGGGCTATTTCCTTCGCCAACAGAATATTTGACCCAACATAGTCATCTAGCCCCATTTTTACTTATAGCTAATAAGTTAAATAGTTATAGCTAACTTCGATAATTATAAGTTACCTCCCTTACATTGTCTCTCTCCATTAAAAAATTAAAAAATTAGCACTTCTTAACTATAAACTACCCACAATTTCTAATTTCTCGAGGAGTTACTTCCCCTGAAACCACCCTCTAATTAGTAAGGTAAATATGTCCATTGGCGGCCATCTTGTTACCCATAGGCAGATCTCACACAATGCCGCCTCGACAGAAGAATACTGCTCGACTATGGCAGACAATAGATATACCCAGGACACCATAGTGAAATACCAATATATGGAACATTACATTCATGTAAAATTCTTTCCTTATTTTAATTTATATTCCTTTTGAAGTTCAGATGAGCTACTCTAATTATACCTAAGTTAATTATTTTTAACTGAATCAGATCAATAATGATCTATAATCATTTGATCCAGAAATATTATATGGAGTAGCGAAACAATTGTAAACGGACATTATTATTATTAATATTATTATTATTATTCTCTACATTCCTTACATCAAACTAAAATATGTTGACAATCTTTTAATAATGTCTTCCTTGTGAAATTTGTGGTCTTGTTTTGCTTAACTAATGAATATATATATATAAAAATAATTTAAAAGCCTTGCTTTTTTCTGTATTATATATATGTATGTGTGTGTGTGTGTGTGTGTGTGTGTGTGTGTGTGTGTGTGTGTGTGTGTGTGTGTGTGTGTGTGTGTAGTATCTGTGTCTGTGTGTGTGTGTGTGTGTGTGTGTGTAGTATCTGTGTCTGTGTGTGCGTGTGTGTGCAAAAAGTAAACAGAAATAGCAAAGCAAAAAACACAGTACAATGAATGAATATATTTGTTTAATGATTGATATAGTAAGAAAAGAGTCTTTATGTTTTGGACACGAGTCCTTCATTAGAAGATAGGCAGAATGAGAAATAAAGTTGAAATGAAAAGGTAGAAAATAGGATGAAAAAGGAACAGAAAAGAAATTTTGAAAAAATAACACACGTGCGTATGTGTGGGTGTATTATATATTATATATATTTAAAATAAATATATTATATATATTTTAGAAGAGATTTTTTGGTAAAAACAGGAGCAAGCAGGAGAAAGCTCACTACATTCCGAGTTTGTAGTTACGATGGAGATTGAGTATAATAATAACATTAATAAAGTTGCTGATGTTACATACATCGATTTATGTAACATCAGCATCTTTCTTAATGTTATTCTTTTCCATATATTTTAGATAGATATATAACATAGATATAGATATATTTATGTTGTTTATTCAATTCTACCACTGACTTGATGTGGCACCATTGTAGCTAATTGAATCGAAAGCGCTCGGTGGTATAAAAGATAAAGGAGAGTTAAATTTGAACGCGGAATGTTATTTTATATTTCAAAATATTTTTCCACTTGCACATGCGGAGCCAGCAGCTGAATTTAGCCTCATCTGATGCAAGTAAATTTCCTTCATCGACGTCAGGATCAACATCTCTATGGACTTCATGTGTTTAGTTACATATGGCGAACTATAATGTTTAATAAATCGCGACTAGTATAACAGCTCTGTATGGCTCTCATTGCATTGAGATAAAAATTCTGTAAATGAGTATACTTAATCCAAATAATAATATATTAGTATACCATATACATATATATATCTTCTTGGTTGTCCATCGTAAACGATGATGACATCTTCTTTATTGTTGTTCCCGTCTGCCGTGGGCACGAAGGTGGCTGTGGAGGACGTTCCTTGATTTGCAGGTCCGGGGACAGTTGGGACAGGGGAAGAGGCCGGAGTCAGACTAGCAACTCCCAGAGGTTACCCCCACCTGTTACCTCCGCCTCTTGCCTATCGCCGCAGGGCTTTGTGAGTCCACGCTAAAGAAGAAACCTGTGCGGGAAAGGTTTATAGTGGGAGGGCCAGTGCACAGTGACGGTCCCACTCACTCGGCCGCAGAAGCCAGAATCCGGTGGTACGGATGACCGTCACAACCAGGGACTTTCTTGGGTGCAGTAGATGGCCACGACGTCTGTAGTCCTTTACCATGCCCTAGCGTTCCACACCGCTTGCTCTCGTCGCCTTCGTGACCGTTGGGACGATGTTGTCCTCCTCCACTCACACTGCCGTGTCCAGTCTTCGCATGCAGGGGCAGGCATCCCCTATCTAACTCACCGGGGGGATTCAGACTCGTCCGGCTATCCTCAACCTCGTGCGACCAGCCAAGGCGGTTTACGAGGCTGTGGTCGCTGTCGCATGCTACAGCTTCTTGGGGCCATAGGTGAGAGCTGAGTGTCAGGTGGGACCCAATGCAGGACGAGCTGTCCTGAAAAGCGCATGAAAGCCCCCCCCCCTACAGAGGTATATGCTTCTCCCTGACACCCCAGGCATATACACACGCATACACATACATATGTAAATCAGGAGAGTTAAGGCGGAAAAGATATCGGATGCTGAATTTGCCGACGACATAGTTTTGGTGACAAATAAAATGAAGGAGGCAGAGATTTGATGCAGGAGGTTGAGACTGTGTGGATGAGTGTGGGGCTGAGAATGAATGAGACTAAAACAAAATATCTGGTAGAGAATGTTGAGAAGCCAGAGAGGGTCACTAATGTAGGCGGGAAGCCGCTAGAATTAGTTGAGGACTTCCTGTATTTGGGAGCAAAGATTGGGAATACGGAAGATGATGTGGTTGATAGGAAGAGCAAAGCCTGGGCGGCGTGCCACAGATTGAGATCGGTGTGGGAGTTGGACCTGAGACTTGGACACTGACCAAGAAACTCACTGAGATTTATATATATATATAAATATATATATATATATATATATATATATATATATATATACATATATACACACACACATATATATATATATATATATATATATATATATATATATGAATGTATATATAGTGTATTTTGCAATACACTGTATGCTTAATTAAAAGTATTTCGAAGACGTTATGCTATTGTTTTAGAGTAGTGACAGTCTCACTTACTTTAAATTTTTCACCAAACAGAGGAGATAAAGCTGACAGAGCTGTTTAGTACTGATTGGTAGTTATCAAAGCCAAGTACTCCACCTGTTTGCTGAAAATCACGAATGTTTGATTCTCATAGAATTTCTAGTAATAATCAGGAACTGTTTATACAGAGCGGTTGGCTTTGATAAGTACCAATCAGTACGAAACATAGCTCTGTCAGCTTTATCTCCCCTGTTTGCTGAAAAATTTAAAGTAAGTGAGACTGTCACTACTCTAAAACAATAGAATAAGGTCTTAGAAATGCTTTTAATTAAGCATACAGTGTATTGCAAAATACACTATATATACATTCATATATATATCGGTATTTCAGAGCGCCAATTCTAATTTTATATATATATATATATATATATATATATATATATATATATATATATATATATATATATATATATCTAAGGCAGGTAAAATTCCCGAGATCCATGTATATATATATATATATATATATATATATATATATATATATATATATATATATATATATATATATATATACATATATATATATATATATATATATACATATATATATATGCCTGACCGATTTAACTCACTCAATATGCAAATTAGGCTGCTCAGCCGTTAATTTTCATAAGGAAAGTATATACTTTCGAACGTTCAACTATCTGGCAGATGGGTATACGGTGCTGATGATAGCTAACAAGCTTGAAACTAGTACATCGTTCCTGTGTCAGTGTTGAACAAAAAGGTGGCGTGGTTGCCTTAACACCGCATGGCATAAATTCAGGCTGTTCAGTTTGTTTACAAACGAACAAAGCGGCGTTATAATAAGCGTCCGCTAAACTGATGCGTGCATATATGTATGTGTACCTGTATGTATATATGTGTATATATATATATATATATATATATATATATATATATATATATATATATATATATATACATATATATATATATATATATATATATATATATATATATATATATATATATATATATATATATATATGTGCATGCTACTGTACGTCTGTATACATATATGTATGTACGTATACATACATACTTACATTTAAGTAAGTGCCATACTAAGAGTGAGAAATGAAATTTCGTTTTCATTTTTTTCAACTTATATATATATATATATATATATATATATATATATATATATATATATATACGTTCAAATCTTGTCGAGGTTAGTTTTGCCATTCATCCACGGTTGATATAATTTAGTTCCATAATGCACTGGGCTGGATTTAATCGACTTTTCCCCTTCTCTACAAATTGCTGGCCTTGTGCCCAAAGTAGAAACAATTATTTCAAAGTAGGAACAATTATATATATGCCTGGTGTAACAGATATATATTTTTCAAGTACAGTAACATCCCGTATGAAGTTCAGTGACATTGAAATCGTTACCTCAATCGTTTCTCTGTTTCTTATTTTCTCGTGCAACAATTGTATTGATTTCTAAATGTCATGCAATTTCTCAGAGAGGTGCATTGGATATCGTTTAATTGATTCAGTATTTGTTAGGTGTTTATTTTATTAATCAAATGGAAGCGTTTGATCTCGGAGCTTTGAAGGACTCTACTAAATATAGCAAGATAGTTTGATCTCGGAGCTTTGAAAGGCTATACTAAATACATCAAGATGATTTGACCTCAGGGCTTTGAAGGACTCCATTAAAGATAACAAGATAGTTGATAGTTTGTCTCGCAGCTTTGAAGGACTTTACTAAATACAGCAAGATAGTTTGTCTCGCAGCTTTGAAGGACTTTACTAAATACAGCAAGATAATTTGATCTCGGAGCTTTGAAGGACTTTACTAAATATAACAAGATAGTTTGTCTCGGAGCTTTGAAGGACTTTATTAAATATAACAAGATAGTTTGATCTCGGAGCTTTGAAGGACTCTACTAAATACAGCAAGATAATTTATCCAACATTCTACGGATTCTCCAATCGCTCCACTTTTATTAGAAAAATATTGTAAAGTTATTTGAATATGATATAATTAATTTTTTTTTCAAATATTTCTTTTAATGAAAATTTTTCTAAAATAATAATAAAAAGAATCCCCCGCCCCTTTCTTTTTTTCATTTTCAATAAAAATCGACGTTAAAAAAATTCCTTCGTTTTCAGAATTTATTAAACTCATTTATTTTCTTTTAAAATTATATTAAATTCTATTTCAAGATTATTATTACATTTTTAACGTGCGCAACGTTTCTTCTTTTCTTCTTATAAAGACAGACATGACTGAGGTCATCTGTGCAGCGCCATGTTGGATACTTTGTATTATGAGCTATCTAATATTACTTTCTACGAGGCTACAGCCGAGAAACAGGATAACGGTAGTGGAAATCCCACGGGAAGATCGACGGTGATATTGGTGTTTAGCTCAAAGTCAGCTCTGACTGTGTAGACCTCTGATAAAAGACGTTACAGCGGTGACAATTCTGTATTTTCTTAGGATGAAGGTATGTAAATTGAGAGAAATGCGGCTACTATATCTAACATATTGAAAGAGAGTAAAGTGACTCACCTGTACTAATTAAAATTAAAATTCCCACCGACTCAAATAATGGTTTCTTATATAGGCACAAGGCCAGCAATTTGGGGGAGGGGGAAGTCGATTAAATCGACCTCAGTGCATTACTGGTACTTTATTTTATCGACCCCGTAAGGATGAAAGGCAAAGTTAACCTCGGCTTGATTTGAACAGTATGCTGCAAAGCATGTCGACCGACGCTCTAACGATACTGCCAATCGACCGTCCTACACCGACTCATAAATAATAAAAATCGTGAGTTTCAATCAAGAGGCATTGTCCGAGTAATTAAATATAATAATGAACAAGCAAGAACGGTAATATTTCCTATTTATAACCAAAACGGTTAATAGACTACGTAAGAGCTGTAGACTTGAATAGAATTATGTTGAGCTAAAGCGCTGAAACCAAGATGTTATAGGCTGGCAGACTATCTCAATCTACAGCTGAATTCACTTCATTCCTGCCGACCACTAAAATCCAAAGGCGAAGTACCATGAAAAAAAGTGCTCCAAAACGGATAGAAATTAGGCAAAATAGGGTGATTTTACATAATGAAAGCTATACCAATTTTCACAAGAGAAAACATCGTTCACCCTGCCTTAAGTGGATGAGAGATAACCCCGTGGGACGGATACAGTTGACAGGTCTGTCACTTCCTTACGCAATTCGATAATCACATTGAAATTCAGGATAGTGTCAATAGAGGTGTCAATGATATTACTATAGAATGGAATATTCGATAGTTGTGTCATAAAGTGCGCTATATGTACCGCGGAAATGTAGAAATAAAGCCAGTCCAGGTAACGTCATGAATAGGTGAGAAGAAACATTTACCGTATCTTAACATATTTCAAAACTCGTCTCTGTTGAATCCATTTAAAATTCAAACGGGATAATTATTTCCCCAAATTTAACAATGAAAATATGTGTAGTGTTATCTCGTCTCTGTAACATATACATTTAAAGTGATTTAACTTTATAGGTAAATCAATAAATTAGTGTTTTCCTCGATGTGAAACTATAGTATATAACCCACAGATCGTATGCTAGGACCACATCATTAAGACTACAACGTCTGAGATGACAAACGGAATTGATATCTGAAACATCTTGTCTTAATGCCATTTAAATATTTTATTATATTTAGTCTGAACTAACACAAAGAGCGGGAATCCCTGAGTAACCACGAAATGAAGTATTTACTGCATATGAATAAATAATTATACTCTTCAATACGAAGAGAGTGATTTTTTTTTCTTTCGTTTGCAACACTCACACACATACATATATACACTCACACACATATATGTACATATGTGTACGTTATACGTACAAACACACCCACGCAGCCCCTCTCCCCACTCCGGCAAATCTGTATCCTTAATTGCGTCCGAACCTTCGTTTCTAACCCCGTCAATTTTCGCTTCTCTCCTAGCCCACCCATCCCGTATTCCCCGGGACCTTCGAGTGTCTAGTTTCTTGTTCCCCCACCCCCCACCCCCCACCCCTAGGTATTCACCTTGCTCCCGTCCCTGCTTCTGTCCTCACTGCAATACCTGTCCCTACATCTTAAACCTCACCATTCTCCCAGGTATGAACCATGTTTTCGCATTCGTAACTCCTTCCCCTGCACCTCTACCAGTGTTCCCTTTGCTGCACAAATAGGGCACCGTCTGGTCGACCGATTTGAGGGACATACGATTGGACACAGACACCCATGTCGCTCGCCCCTTTCCTTCCCCAAACCACTATACTCAACAGCTCACTGCCTCAGGCCTCATTTTACAACACGGATCCCCACTCCCTCCAACCAGGGCCGAGGAGAAGTTAATTTGTCGCTTCGGAACTAATTTTTTCGAATGGATCCAGTTCCTTCTACACAGTTTCTATAACCTCCCTTTATCCTTGCTCTCACACACAAACACACACACACACACACACACACACACACACACACACACACACACACACGCGCGCGCGCGCGCGCACACACACACACACACACACAAACACACACACAACTCCAGCCACCACACAATACACACATTTACCACTACATACTATCCAACACACACATACCTCTGCACACACATAACCCTAAAAATCCTACTCTTTCTTATGCATGCACGCGTATGTGGGCACGCTCACACAAACCACTGCCACACATATACCAGGGCTATTGAGGGTACATGTGTGCTTGATTCTGTTAGCCCAGTAGACATCCCTCCACCTCCTCCCCTGCTGACCTCAAGTCCCCCCAAAGCATTTGGGATGCCATCCAGTGCAGCCTGGCTCCAGACAGGCTCACGGGCCAGTTCGACCAGCAGCGCCTTGCCTGTTTCCGTGCGGCCTCCAAACCCCACATTTGTGCCTGGCTCCAAGCCTTGCCTTCCTTCCCCACTGGCACGCAGCTGGATAACAATTACCTGCGTATCGGAGTTTCCTTGAGACTTGGCCTCCGGATCTGCGAGCACACCAATGTCGCTGTGGATCCACCGTGGACTCTTTCGGCCTCCACCTGCTTTCCTGTCGCCACAGTGCCGGCCTTCCCACGCCATGCTGCCCTCAACGAGGTCATAAAGCATGACTTGGATGCTGCAGGCTTCCTTTCCCAGCTCGAGCCGGTGGGGCTGGACCGAGGGGATGGCAAAAAGCCAGATGGCATGACCATATGATTGACTGACTTGTCATTTTATCAGTCAGAGGGTCTCCCACACTGTCATCGGTTACTTCATCTTACCTAATTACAATTGAAGTTCTACAGCAGCCGTTATCACTGTATGTCTGTGATCGAGTGGCATATTCGGTGTTGAATGTTTCCAACATTGACTCCACCACCCCCGGCTCAATCCCGCCCCAGTTCCTCCACCTCCATACTACCATACCACCATACCACCGTACCACCATACCACCATACCACCATACCACCATACCACCATACCATCGTACCACCATGCCACCGTACCACCATCCTACCACACCACCGTACCACCATACCACCATACCACCATACCACAATACCACCATCCTACCATACCACCGTACCACCATACCACCGTACCATCATACCACCATACCACCATAAAACCGTATCACCATGCCACCGTACCACCATCCTACCATACCACCATACCACCATACCACCATACCACCATACCACCGTACCACCATACCACCGTACCACCATACCACCATACCACCGTACCACCGTACCACCGTACCACCATACCACCATACCACCATACCACCGTACCACCGTACCATAATACCACAATACCACCATACCACCATACCAACATACCACCGTACCAACATCCTACCATACCACCATACCACCATACCACAATACCACCATACCACAATACCACCGTGCCACCGTACCACTATACTACCGTACCACCGTACCACTGTACCACCATACCACCATACCACAATACCACCATACCAGTGTACCACCATACCACCGTACCACCATACCACCGTACCACCATACCACCATACCACCATACCACCATACCACAATACCACCATACCACCATACCACCATACCACCATACCACAATACCACCATACCACCGTACCACCATACCACCGTACCACCATACCACCATACCACCATAGCACCATACCACCATACCACCGTACCATCATACCACCATACCACCATAAAACCGTACCACCATACCACTGTACCACCATCCTACCATACCACCATACCAACATACCACCGTACCACCATACCACCGTACCACCATACCACCATACCACCATACCACCGTACCACCGTACCATCATACCACAATACCACCATACCACCATACCACCGTACCACCATACCACCATACCACCATACCACCATACCACCGTACCACCATACCACCATACCACCATACCACTATACCACCGTACCACCGTACCACCGTACCACCATACCACCATACCACCGTACCACCGTACCACCATACCACCATACCACAATACCACCATACCACTGTACCACCATACCACCGTACCACCATACCACCATAGCACCATAAGACCATACCACAATACCACCATACCACTATATTACCATACCACCATACCACAATACCACCATACCACCGTACCACCATACCACCGTACCACCATACCACCATACCACCATACCACCATACCACCGTACCACCGTACCACTATACCACCATACCACCTTACCCCCATACCACCATACTACCGTACCACCATACCACCATACACCGTACCACCATACCACCATACCACCATACCACCATACCACCGTACCACCATCCTACCATGCAACCGTACCACCATACCACCATACCACCATACCACCATACCACCATACCAACGTAACACCATCCTACCATACCACCGTACCACCATAGCACCATACCACCATACCACCATACCACCATACCACTATACCACCGTACCACCATCCTACCATACCACCGTACCACCATACCACCATACCACCATACCACCGTACCACCATACCACCATACCACCATACCACCATACTACTATACCACCGTACCACCGTACCACCGTACCACCATACCACCATACCACCGTACCACCGTACCACCATACCACCATACCACCATACCACCATACCACAATACCACCATACCACTGTACCACCATACCACCGTACCACCATACCACCATACCACCATACCACAATACCACCATACCACCATACCACCATACCACCATACCACTATACCACCATACCACTATACCACCATACCACAATACCACCATACCACCGTTCTACCATACCACCGTACCACCATAGCACCATACTACCATACCACCATACCACAATACCACCATACCACCGTACCACCATACCACCGTACCACCATACCACCGTACCACCATACCACCATACCACCATACCACCATACCACCATACCACAATACCACCATACCACCGTACCACCATACCACCGTACCACCATACCACCGTACCACCATACCACCATACCACCATACCACCATACCACCATACCACCATACCACAATACCACCATACCACCATACCACCATACCACCATACCACTATACCACCATACCACAATACCACCATACCACCGTACCACCATACCACCATACCACCATACCACCATACCACCATACCACCATACCACTATACCACCATACCACAATACCACCATACCACCATACCACCATACCACCATACCACAATACCACCATACCACCATACCACCATACCACTATACCACCATACCACAATACCACCATACCACCGTACCACCATACCACCGTACCACCATACCACCATACCACCGTACCACCATACCACCATACCACCATACCACCATACCACCATACCACTATACCACCATACCACCGTACCACCATACCACCATACCACCGTACCACCATACCACCGTACCACCATACCACCATACAACCATACTGCCTCAACTTGTTTATGTATACCCAGAACTCTCTACTTCTACTTGTGTATGTATGTATACCCAGAACTCTCTATTTCTACTTATATATATATATGTATACCCAGAACTCTCTACTTTTACTTGTGCGTGTGTGTATGTATACCCAGAACTCTCTACTTCTACTTATATATGTATGTATACCCAGAACTTCATATGCATATTTATACACGTCCCTACATTGGACAGTTCACGCATGCACACTCTCTCACATATTACCCTCTCACAACAGAGTTCAAAAACATTGGAAAGGTTGAATCCAGGAAATAATTGTGAAGAAACCTTAAAACATCGGGGAAAATACCCATAGACGAAAAATAGTGGTCAGCAGCCGCTACAGCAAATCGAATTCTGTACCTCTTAAATGCCGGCTAAATGATCTATACCATTGATCTAAACGATAGTTGTTCGGGTTTTCTGTATATAGGTTTATTTTAGCCGGTTTTCTATGTCGTGTTCACAGTTATCTCCTTCGTTTTCAAAACATATATAAGTTTCGTTATGAATGTTTTAAACTTTTGATCGTGTCAGTAGCCACGTGAGCACGCCAGACACGTGTTTCAAGGTTTTATAAAACCATCATCAGTGATGTTTACGATTTTATGAAGATATATTCTATATACGATGTAGAGTAAAGTATTATATTTCAATAATCAGGGCAGTGGATTGGCAATATCGGTAGAAGGTCAGGCGCCATGCTTTGAAGCATAGAGTTACCTCCCTTTATGATCTGAGTTCAAATCCCGCCGAGGTTAACTTTGCCTTTCATCCTTACGGGGTCGATAAAATAAAGTACCAGTAATGCACTGAGATAATTGCTGGCCTGGTGCCAAAAGTAGAAACAATTATATTTCAATAATCAGTATTGAAATGGTTAAAATACCTTATTTTTTCCTAACCACCTTTTCTAATGCATTTAACCTAACAAATCCGCAACCAATTCCTATCTAGGAATTACTTCCTTTAGACGTGTTTTTAATCAACAAACAATATGTTGAGCACCAACCACAGGGATCACACTAAGGTACGAGGACCTCCAAATGTCACATGTGATGTCTTTCCTCCTCTGAATAAATAATTGTTTCTACTTTTGGCACAAGGCCAGCAATTGTATTACTGGTACTTTATTTTATCGACCCCGTAAGGATGAAAGGCAAAGTTAACCTCGGCGGGATTTGAACTCAGAATGGCAAAACAAAGCGTCCGACCCTCTACCGATACTGCCAATCCACCTCCTCTGAATAAATAATAATTAAAATCCCATTGAAAATGTATATCGAATTAATCAATGCTATAATTCTAGTTTTGCCTTTTTTCATTCTCTTTGATTTTTACTTGATCTTATTTGCGTCTTTTCAATGACAACAATTTTAACCCTTTTGATACCAACTCGCCCAAAACCACATTTGGGTCTGTGAAACCAATCTATCCATTTTAAAAGGTTCCTATTTAAATAAAAACTTTCCAAAAAAATTTGATATGCGAACCTTCTGTAAAGTTATGTTACAAATACCATCATAATAGAGATACAATTAATAAGTTTAGCAAATCTTTACAATTAATTGAAATACATTGGATTTCATTAAATATATGATTATGAAAGGGTTAAGTACCAAATGAGGTTTAACTAAGAATCTCTCAAGCCTTATAGTTCTACTGAATCATACAACATCAATCATAGAGTAAATTTATATTAACTAATATAATTGATGCTGTATATGACTCATTACGCATTACAAGAACAAATCCGGAAACTACCCACACGTGTCTAACATAATATATTGGTAAAAGATAAAAAAATATTATGATTGGTTATTACAGGATAATGGATATATATTACATTTCTTCACTAGTTTAATGGTATCGTATTAGAGAGAAAAAAGTTTTCACTTTGATGATAAAATCTATACAAAAACCTATTTGATCTCACGATGACGTCTGAATTATAACGCATCTACTATTTATTCATTTGATTATATATATCAACGTATGTGTGTGTGAGGGGGGGGGGGTCGATGGGTGTGTTGGATGTCGGTGTGTGGGGTGTGTTGATGTGTGTGTGCGTGTGAGTGGGTGGGTCTATGAGTAAGTATTTATATATATGTATATAGATGTATTTTCTATCTATTTATATATGCATGTGCATATTTGCATGTGGTTGTTAATAAAAGTAGAGAAATTTCTAGACTTCTGTTCACGTTTGCTGAATCTCAATGCATTTGTATATATGAATGATTGTGTTGAGAGAATGTGAGAATACACATTTATGTATATATTCGTATTATTTGTTTGTTAACACAACCTTATTTCTCACAGGAGCGGGATTTGTTTTCATTCAGAACACAAAGATTGTTGATGATTTCCTATCCAAACATTTTCTTTCAGCAATATATTACGTTAGAAATAAATGCCTTGGATTAGCATGATTGATTTAGAATCTTATAGCTGTCTTCAATAATGAAGACAATTGAAAATGTATAATGTATCCGTTTTAGTTTAACCGATAAATCCGGAAGTGTTGAGGTGCCAAACTAGCTCAAGACGTTCATACACTAAATAAACAGCGCACATCGGATTGTATGACTGAATTCAGATAGTATTAAAAGAATAGAAGCTTTATACCATTTCATGGATAGCAAGTCTACTTTCAATAGGGATGTAGTGGAGGAGGTGTGAATGTTTTAATCAATACTCACGCCTAGAGAACGACTTGTGATAAGTACTTCAGGCTACGAAGAGTATCCATTTAGTGCTCTCACTGCTTGTAAAGGTGTGGTTTATCTATATCTGGAACCCATCTACAGTTAGTTGGAGTGGGATAATAAAAACAGCTAAAACGGTGACATAAACCATCGACTCTAATGCTAGCCTTTTCATTCTATTGATGTTTGTGATATCTTCAGCATTGTATCCTGTTATTATTTCCCAGTCAACGGGAAATAATAAGGGCGGTGGATTGGCAGTATCGGTAGAGAGTCGGACGCCATGCTTTCCAGCATAGTTACGTCCCTTTACGGTCTGAATTCAAATCCCGCCGAGGTTAACTTTGCCTTTCATCCTTACGGGGTTGATAAAATAAAGTACCAGTAATGCACTGGTTAATTGCTGGCCTTGTGCCAAAAGTAGAAACAATTATTTCTCAATCAACATTATAACGCTTTGGTGTAATAATGTTTAATTCCCTGTAGGTCAGGGGTTCCAAAAGTAGCCTATATCAATCTCTAGGAGTTGACGGGACTTCACAGGATTTTGTTCAAACTTTAAGTCAAAATCTGACATTTGTATTTTTAAAAAAATGCACAAAAGATATGATAAAATAAAACTTGCTTATACATATATAATTAGTTTATCTACTGTCTATTTTATATTGTTTGGTAATATGTTTACTAATTTAGTTTTGAATATGTTTGGGGTAGATGAGGAGAGAACAATGATTCTATGAAGGAGTCGGCGGTACAAACATTTTTGGAATTCCTGCTCTAAATCAATCTATTCTTTGATGGTGCAAAACTCTCCAAAATTGTATAACACAAAGCAATCAAACTGGGAGTTTTATATAATATATACAACCATTATTATTCTGTTGAAATAAAGTTCTGCAATGGGCAATTTATGAAATGATGTATTTGAGAAAATAAAGAAAAACTTGAAATAGATGAAGGGACCTCAGATTTATTTGGCTTGCTGAATCCAGAGTGTAGTTCAACTTCCCTTTCAAGACTTTTCACTTCTCTTACATGTACAATGATCCTGTGAAATTCACGAACGTTGGATTTCTATCATCTTTTATTGATGGTTATTTCTACAATTTGCATTGAGGTAAGCAGTGCCAGTTTCATCTTACCAAAATATATTTCAGAACATGAAAATGTACAGAAGTTGACCTTTAAATATTTAAAGGGTTAAAGGACATTATGCGTGAAGTTCAACGTCTGATGTTTTTGTTCATTATCACTCTATTCAATTACGTTAGTTTAGAAGTATTAACACTTTTTAATAAGAAAAATACATTAAGATATTGTAGTGATAGAATGGGTAAAGTTGGTAAAATGTCGGATTAAATACCTTTCAATATTTAGCACCATTCACTAGATTTTGATTTTGAATCTATCTATAATCGATAACGTCAATATTAATTATGAGCCGGGGTGGATTCAATCAACAATACTGATATTTCTTGCAAATTTATAGTTTAGTGGTGATGTAAACATGTATTAACACACAGTCATAAATTTATGCTGGTTTGATTTTCTCTTATTTATAGCAATAATTAAATATATAATTTGATTTATATCTAGAAAAGAATATTTGTATATTATTGGTGAGATCGAAAGAATGGACAGACAGGCAGACAGACAGATAGACAGACAGATAGACAGACAGACAGACAAGTATACAGACAGATCGATCGATAGATAGCTAGATAGGTAGGTAGGTAGGTAGGTAGGTAGGTACACAATAAGGTCTGTTTAAGTGGTTCCCAATTTGTTTTTACTCACAGTGCAGTTTTGATAAAGTAAAAATATGCTGGCGCACTTTGTACCACTCTTGGGGAACCACTCGTCTATTTGAACAAATCATAAATTCATTAGATACTATATTTTGAACGAATTTTCATCTTAACCTGAATGTTTTTGGTCAGATTGGTTCTAATGACATAATTGGAACCCGTTGCCTTCAACAATCTTCTGAAGCAGTATATATCTGGCACAACAATTAAATAGAAGTTTAGTTAACTACAACAATCATAGAAATTAGTTATATACCTTCACTGTGGATAGCATTTGCTTAATATTCAACGTAACACAAATACTCGACACAAATACCGTACACAAATACCCGATCAAGGATTTGCTGTCGCTTAACAAGCAAAGTGTTCAACTAATTACCTACATTAGGATATTACCTACATTAGGATATTATCTACATTAGGATATTCGTTATCCGTTAGTGATCGAAACTACGAGCTATGTACAGAGTGCCTTTTATATTTCAAGTCCGCACAAGCATGGCTGAATGGTAGAAAGTTTGCTTCTCAAACATTATATCACGGGTTTGATGCTACAGAGTGGCATCTTGAGCAAGTGCCATTTAACATAGCCTCGTTTCGACCCAAGATTTTTGAGTGAAATTGCAGACCTGTCAACTCTCCCCGTCCGTCGGGGTTATCTCCCACCCACTCTGGGGTGTGTGAGAGATGTCTTCGCTTGTAAAAATGGGTATAGCTTTCATTATGTAAAATCTCCCCATTTTGCCTCATTTTTCCCTGATTTGGGCACTTTTTATCATGGTATTTTCTATTGGGGTTTTTAGAGGTTGGCAGGTCTGAAAATGAATAGAGGAAAAGTGTTTAGAAGATCGTTATATGGATTGTATCTGAAATTAAAATGGACAGCCCTGTCGCACACACTTTCATGTTATATGTCCTGGATAATTATGCTAATGGTGTACGTATCTATGGAATGTCTAGTCACTTGCTCGTTAATTTCCCGAGCAAACTGTTTTGTTGACCAAGCAATTGGAATACTTATCGTTGAAATCGATGGAGAAACATACACTTCAACTCTTTATTTCGATTGTTCGTAATATGAGCTAAACAATTGTTACGAATGCCAGAAAGCAAGTAATCCACTAACTTTCAATACAGACTATTATTCGGTTTGAAATTCTCTTTCAGCACGTACGATGTGGATGACGCATCAACCTTGAACACTGCTATAAAATCCAGTTTTCTCCACTATTAATATATAGAGTGGTCTTTCCTAACTAAATGAATTAGTCTTTTTTTTCATGGTTTACTCGTTGGACTACGATTATACTGGGGGACCATTTTCAAGCGTTCTACTACTTAATCTAGTACTAATTTTATCGATCACTATTTATCGACTAGAGATTGTTACATCATTTTAGAGAGTTATTTCCCTTCACTGGTATAAATACAAGTGTACCCAAAGACACCAGTGTACCCAAAGACCAACATGACATATTGTACACATACACACATAGACACACATTAATGTATGTACCACGGACTTAAGCACAATACCAAATTTGAAGCTTAAAGTATTGGTAAAACCGTGACTATAATAGAAAATATGTGTTCAAAATCATGTTGCTGCCAGACATTTCTGTAGTAAATTTTGTAAAGAAAACTTTAAGCTCCCAAAGATTCCCGTGTGCGGCACAGTTTCGATCCTAGATCAGTATATTTAGACACTATGGCTTATATACTTCAGAAGTACATGAAAGTCACGCTATTTCATTCTGTTACCTTTTGTATTGATAGCTTTGTGCTTTAGTACAAATCAATAACAGCGATAATATATCGTTTTTTTTGGTGGTGGGGGAGGTTTAGTGTGAATAGATTATTTGATGGATGTGTAGTTAATAAATACAGTTTAGCCAAAAATAGTAAAATAAGATAAAAGTTAATTGTTGGGAACATATTATACATATATACAAATTCTTTGTAATAATCTATAAATGAGTGACTTCATATCTCTAGAATTAAAGAAAAAGTAACGTTTCTAGCCTGCTATGAAATATTAGTGAATATAATCTGTCATTTCTCTACAATCTTCTGAAACAAATCAAAATACTGTTTTCAACAATTTTTCTCTCATGAACGTCTGTCGCTGTTGTGAAGTTTCAACATTAAGATTAACAAGACCCCTACCCCCACCCCATACACACAACACTCACATACTAATCTCTTCTTTCACAACATATTGAAATATTTTTCAGTCATCAAAATCTGAAAATGCTGTGTCTACACAATGGATTTATTTAATTCCAGTCAGCTGTTTTCCTCGGCTAATTTCTCTTGTCATCTGTTCCCTGGGTTAGAAAATAATAAAATATTAGGCTTCTTTTCATGATGCTTATATATTATGTATTTAATGATTCATGCTATTTTAATATATATTTTTACTGCCGTAAAATTATCTTCAAATCTGTTCTACTGGCATTATAGAAGTCAAGACAAAGCTTAACTTCATAAATAAAACCAACAAGTAAGGAGTTGAATAACCAAACAAACACAAGCAACCAGTATTACACTACGACAAATTTAGAATAATTAGACGGACAACACTGAACCGAATTATTTTACTTACGAACACGATATACTTTAGTTAAAATATATAATTTTACTCTGCGTGTGGCAGCATTAGGAAAATTATTAGACAGAAAAACATTGTCAAAGTCATTTCCAGTATGACAAAGCTGTTTACTGATTTAATATGAGCGTCTGATGGTAAATAGGTGACGATAAGAGTCATGGAACTGATCTATATATATCAAAGACTCTAAACGTGGATAGCAGTACGTTCCAGAACTGAGATGTCGAGCCATGTTTAAACCAATTTTATTTATGAATATTATTCTTACAAATGTCAGTTCATTGCCAATCATTTTTATTCGCGTGACACATCTACTTTTCCATTCCAATATAATACATATTTTCCTTTTTTAGAATTTAGTCAGAAATGGAAGGACAGCGCCCAAGAGAATTTCCAGTGCCTGTGAGACTGGGAGAAATAGAAATGTTCAAATTAGATGCCTAGTCTAAATGTTACGCTAAAGGCATCAAAGAGCAAGGTCATGATGTTAAACCAGTCGGCAAATGAAATCTACTACCCAAGT
>OZ024743.1:97183474-97190974 GCA_964016885.1 Eledone cirrhosa | reverse complement strand
TACATACATGCACACATATATATATGTACGTATGGATTCACCGAACATTTATTATAATGCCTTTGTCAGTGTTGAACAAATGAGCAACGATGGTTGCGAGACACTACGGCTTAATACGGGATGTTTGTTTACAAACACACCGAGCATTATAATAAATGTTCGGTGAATCCATACGTACATATATATATATGTGTGCATGTATGTATATATATATATATACATACTACTGTACGTCTGTATACATATGTACGTGTACATACTTATATTTAAGTAACAGCCGTACTAAGAGTGGGAAATGAAATTACGTTTCATTTTTTCCGTTTATCGTTTTCGGTGCACCCGGCCGATTAACCCACTCGATATGCAAATTGGGCTACTCAGCCGTTAATATGCATAAGGAAAGTATATACTTTCAGACGTTCAACAATCTGGCAGGAAGGCATGCGTTGCTGACGATAACTAATAAGCTTGAAACTAGTACAGCGTTCCTTTGTCAGTGTTGAACTAACAAGCAACGATGGTTGCTAGACACTACGGCTGAATACGGGATGTTTGTTTACAAACACACCGAGCATTATAATAAATGTTCGGTGAATCCATACGTACATATATATATATATATAGATGTGTGCATGTATGTATGTATATATATATACATACTACTGTACGTCTGTATACATATATGTATGTACGTCTACATTCTTATATTTAAGTAACAGCCGTACTAAAGGGGGAAATGAAATTTCGTTTCATTTTTTTCGTTTATATATATATATATATATTAATCACACACACATATAAACACACACACACACACACACACACACACACACACACACACACACACACACACACACACACACACATGTGTATATATATATATATATTAATAAGAGGAATTCCAACTTTGTCTGATTTACTCGTTTTATTTACAATCCTTTAAAATATATATAATATGGTATTATAATGAAATAGTATGATAGAATATTCTAAGTGTTAATTGAACAAGTACTTTCAACTTGCAGTTGACAATTGCAAACTCGACTGTCACCACATATCATGAACCTGAAGATTGCGAAAGCATGAAAGTAGTTGTTCAATTAACACTTAGAATTTAATATTCTATCATACTATTTCATTATTATACCATATTATATATATTTTAAAGGATTGTAAATAAAACGAGTAAATCAGACAAAGTTGGAATTCCTCTTATTAATATAATCTTCTATACACAATCATACACACCCGTGTATATTTACCTATATATATATATATATATATATATATATATATATATATATATATATATATATATATATATATATATATATATATATATTGTTATGCTTTGGGAGGGTCATGTTGCCAATAAGAAACACACGCACCAGTTGCTTTCACTCCAATTTATTATAAATTAAATTTATAAATTTCCGTTTGGTTGGTTGGTTCCACAACCGGACGGTTGTTCATATATTGTCAGAGTTCTTTCGTCACACAAATGAAAACACACATAGAACAAACAACCAACCAGTAACATGTAAATAAACAAATAAATAAACAAATATAAACACACACAGACACCCGGATGTAACACATGCGCAAACTAAGCACACAACACACACAAAAACAAGATGGCGTAGGACAGAACAATGGAGAGACACAAAAACAAAGAAAAGAATCCCAAGTCACTGAGGAGGTCACAGAATGTGTGACGAAAGAACTTTGACAATATATGAACAACCGTCCGGTTGTGGAATCAACCAACCAACCGGAAATTTATAAATTCTTAAATTTATAAATTTAATTTATAATAAATTGGAGTGAAAGCAACTGGTGCATGTGTTTTTTTATTGGCAACATGACCCTCCCAAAGCATAACAATATCGGTTTCAACACACGTTTTCAGATAAGGAATCTTGCGAAATATATATATATATATGTATATATTTCGTTTCTGAATTTGTTTAGCAAGATTCTTTATCTGAAAAAAAAAAATATATATATATATATATACATATATTAATCACATATAACATTGCATGCGACCCTTAGATGAAAATACCATCCGGGTTCTTTTTCATGGTAGCAAAATTTAAAATATTGTGTGATTCTCGTAGCACTATTCCCTTCGTTGATATTTTTATTTTGGTGATATTAGATTCATTTTAGTTTTGTTTTTTTGTCTTTTACAGAGTGCTCCTGCTGTTATTTAGTCCAAACCAATTATCTTTTACTCTACGTCGCTATGACAACATCGATAAAGCGTTGGACAAATACTTTCGGTATTTCTTCCAACTCTTTATATCCAACTTTGCCTTTTATCCTTCCGGTGTTGATAATGTATCAGTCAAGTACAGGGGTCAATTTCATGGAGTTTCCTTTCCCCTTCCCTTCTCTCCAAATTGCTGGCCTTTTGCCGAAATTAGAAGCTATTATCATTAGAAACCATTATTGGCAGAATCGTTAAAGAGTCATACAAATGGTTTGAAGTATTTCGACTCTTTACATTCTGCGTTTAAATCCCAGCGCGGTCAGCTCTGCCTTTCATCCTGCCAGAGAGTTGATACAATAAAGTACTGGTCAAGAACTGAGCTCGATATAATCAACTTTCTCCTTCGAATTGTTGACCTTGAGCCAATCATAGAAGTAATTGTAAGGGCGGTGGATTAGCATTAACAGTAGAGCGTCAAACATCATGCTTTATGGTATATAGTTACGTCCCTTTGCATTCTGAGTTCAACTACTAAGGAGAGGTTAGCTTTGCCTTTCAGTCTTATGTTGTCGAGAAAAGAACCTGTAACGCACTGGTGTTGATTATTCGATTTCTCCAAGGCTACAAATTTGCTGGCCTTGTGCCTAAATCAGAAAACATTATTAGTTTAGGGCGGTGAATTGGCAGTATCGGTAGAGGGTCGGACGCCATGGTTTGCAGCAAAGAGTTACGGCCCTTTATGGCCTGAGTTCAAATCCCGCCGAGGTTAACTTTGCCTTTTATCCTTACGAGGTCGATAAAATAAAGTACCAGTAATACACTGGGTAATTGCTGGCCTTGTGCCAAAAGTAGAAACAATTATTAGTTTAGCTGTTGTTGTTTTTGCTGATGTTGCTGCTGTTGTTGTTGTTACTGAGGTCGGCGAAGATTTAGAGCAGACAGTGCAAACCAATAAATTGCACATCAATTATACAATATCTTGTCCGCCTAGATTCAGTCGGCTGTATCTTGTCATTGTAACTATTTTATGGGGATCAAAGAAAACAACCGACATAACAACAACACTGTTGTTTTGGACTACTGTTGTTGCTGCTGTTGTTATTGTGGTTGTTGTTACTGTCGTTGTTATTGTGGTGGTTGTTAGTGCTGTTGTGGTTGTTGTTAGTGC
This sequence comes from Eledone cirrhosa, assembly GCA_964016885.1. Lineage (NCBI taxonomy): Eukaryota > Metazoa > Mollusca > Cephalopoda > Octopoda > Eledonidae > Eledone > Eledone cirrhosa. Next base: position 97,187,591 of record OZ024743.1, on the reverse strand, counting down.
TGTTGTGGTTGTTGTTTGTGCTGCTGTTGTGGTTGTTGTTAGTGGTGTTGTTATTGTTGTTGTTGTTACTGCTGTTGTGGTTGTTGTTAGTGCTGCTGTTGTGGTTGTTGTTGTTACTGCTGCTGTTGTGGTTGTTGTTAGTGGTGTTGTTATTGTTGTTGTTGTTAGTGGTGTTGTTATTGTTGTTAGTGCTGTTGTGGTTGTTGTTGTTGTTAGTGCTGCTGTGTTATAATGTTGTTGATATTGTTATTGTTGATCGGCAATACCATGATGGTGCGGTGGTGGGGCTGGGGGGTAGGGGGGGGGGGCGTTGCTGATGGTGATGGTGGTGGTGGTGGTGGTGGTGGTTGTGGTAGGGGGGTAGTGGTGGTGGTGGTGGTGGTGGTGGTGGTGGCGGTGGAGGTGGTTGGTGGTGGTAGTGATGGTGGTGGTGGTGGTGGTGGTAGTGGCGGCGGCGGTGGTGGTGGTGGTGGTGGTGGTGGTGCTGGTGGTGGTAGTGGTAGTGGTAGTGGTGGTTGATGGTGGTGGTGGTAGTGGTGGTGGTGGTGGTGGTGTTAGTGTTGGTGGTGGTGGTGGTGGTGGTGGTGGTGGTGGTAGTAGTGTTGGTGGTGGAGGTGGTGGTGATGTTAGAGATAGTTGTGTTGGTGGTGGTGGTGATGTGGTAGTGAGGTAATTAATGATTGGTGTTGTTTAGGGTGTGAAGGTGTTGGTGACGCAGCGCTATTGTTGTTGCTACCACTGTTAAGGCGGCAGTGGTGATGTTAGTAGTGAATCCATTGGCGGTAGAATTGCTGGTTGCGATGATTTTAATGACCGTTCAATAAAATATCAATCTAGTTCTGAGGTCGATTTAATCGACCAATTATTTCCCGCAAATTCAGTGACGTGTTCATAATTTAGAAACAACGGCAGTATCGCTAGAGGGTCGGACGCCATGCTTTGCAGCAAAGAGTTACGGCCCTTTATGGTCTGAGTTCAAATCCCGCCGAGGTTAACCTTGCTTTTCATCCTTACGGGGTCGATAAAATAAAGTACCAGTAATGCACTGGGATAATTGCTGGCCTTGTGCCAAAAGTAAAAACGATTATTATTATTGCTTTGGGTGCCGTAATAGCAGAAAAATCCACATAGTCCACGGAAGGAAATATAGGACTGCGGACGTTTTGTTAGCTACCCCCACAGGAAGCCAGGGTACATTCATTGACACCACTAAAAAGCGACGAGCTCCCTTTGGTGTCAAGCTACTTTGGCCAAAACCTGATCAAAATATTCCTTCCTTGTTGACGGCGGCTGTCCACACTGACATCAAAGGGAGCACAACAGTCGTTGGAGATAATCCGAATAAAGACTGAAAACGGGTCTGGATCAGGAATGTAGTAGTAGTAGTAGTAGTAGTATTAGTAGTAGTAGTAGCAGCAGCAGCAGCAGCAACAGCAGCAACAGTACTAGTAGTAGTAGTAGTAGTAGTAGTAGTAGTAGTAGCAGCAGCAGCAACAGCAGCAGCAGCAGCAGTAGTAGTAGTAGTAGTAGTAGTAGTAGTAGTAGTAGCAGCAGCAGCAGCAGCAGCAGCAGTAGTAGTAGTAGTAGTAGTAGTAGTAGTAGTAGTAGTAGTAGTAGTAGTAGTAGTAGTAGTAGTAGTAGCAGCAGCAGCAGGAGTAGAAGTAGTAGTAGTAGTAGTAGTAGTAGTAGTAGCAGCAGCAGCAGCAGGAGTAGAAGTAGTAGTAGTAGTAGTAGTAGTAGTAGTAGTAGTAGTAGTAGTAGTAGTAGTAGTAGTAGTAGTGGCATGGTGGTGGGGAAGAAGGGTGAAAGCGCCAGATAAGATACTCTGTAGTATTTGTCCTGACTCCCTAATTTCAGCAAGATTCAAGAAATAAAACTCACTGCAGTAACGGAAGAAGAAAATAGAGGAGACAGCACGTCCAGAAGCCGTTTGATGTGTTTAGGCAGAGATTGTGTGGAGTTTGCTAAGGACCAGAGACTTCCGTAGTAATGATTCATGAGTAAAGATATACACTATATCCCTTTTCTATGAAATATACTTTCTGTTATAATCCAGAACCCAGTTATACGAGCTGTGTTCCACTGTATGGCACAATTGTTTTTCCTTGTGTCTAGTGAACTGTGATGGAGATCTTCTAAACTTAACTTTTCTATGCAGGTTTTTTCGCAATATTGTACATATGTGGCATTTGAACATGACAGATCATGAGAAATTATGAAGTCTTACAATAAGGTAATGTATTGACAGAATCGTTAGACCAATGTATTGGCAGAATCGTTAGACCATAGGCTCAAATGCCTCGACACTTGATCCAATCCTCTACAAATAAAGTTCAAATCTCGTCGAGGTCAACTTTATCTTTCTAAAGTACCAATCCATGGTCACTGAATTTGTGGAATCGTTGATATGACGGATAAGGTTTGAGTTTTAATCCTGATGCTTGTCAACGGAAAAGTGGTAACGCATATTTCGAGAGTTACCACCGCCAGATTGTACACTCCTTGTCCACCAGTCTAGCCTCTCATGTTGGGTAATTGACTTTAAAAAGTGATAGTACACATTCTCCGATATCAATTGAAATACAAACACCAAGGCTGAGGATATTACGTGAGTGTTTATTTTCCATGAATAATCAAAGGCTGTAGAGTACCAAACCATTTTGGTTTTATAAGTAAATATTTAAGAGTTATAACTAGTTTTAGAAAGAGGCTCAGATAGCAATCTGTTTTGTTAGATGTGTACTGAACAATGTATGCCTGAGTATAATGATGAATAACTCACTACTAACAGAAGGAAGAAGCTTAAATACTTTAATATAAACTGCAATATTAATGGATATGTTATATGTTACGGAAACACGAACTATATATATTATTAATGTATGTATACATCTGCACTCACATTAATTTGTGCAAGCATTGATGACATTGCATGTATGAATCTGTATGTATCGGCATCTTTGGTTAGGCTGTGGGTCAGATTCTAAGACTGGGTGGCACATTGTGTTCTTGAGCAAGACGCTTCATTTCACGCAGCTTTTCCTGATAGGACTGGGGCCCCTTTCAGTAAAACATCCTAGAAACCTCATATGAGATGAAGTCTCACAAGAAGCCATTTAAACCTACATAGGTGTGAGCTATAAATTTCATTTTCACACACACACACACACACACACACACACACACACACACACACACACACACACACACACACACACACACACACACACACACACACACACACACGCACACATATATATATATATATATACACACACACATATAATTAACAACAACAAATGCATGAAGGATATCTCGAGTGCATGGAGAACCATGGAAATAATTATAAGGATTAAACGATATATGTAACCTCAGCATCTTATTTTGTTATTTTTATTAAAAAATCTCCATCGAAACTAAAAACTACGATTGTTGAGAGCTTTCTCCTGCTTACTCCTCTTTTTACCAAAACAATCTCCTCTGAATATATATATATATATATATATATATATATATATATATATATATATATATATATATTAAGGAAAAAGAACAAAGGAACTTTTATGACATTATAACAAGTTTATTGCCGACAGCCGTTTCGTCCGACCATATGGTGGGACTTTTCAAGGCATATAACAGGTAATTGTAAGTTCATTATTTTCATCAACGTTTCACTCAAGATTAGCAGTTTGAAATCTAACCATACATCTTGCTTATATATATATATAGTGAAATAAAATAACAAGGACGATTGGTTACTCCTTCATTACGTTTAAAACGTATTGAAGGAGTAACCAATCGTCCTTGTTATTTTATTTCACTATAATACACTCTGTCTAGCTCTACACCTCGACACAGAAGTGAACCTAAACATCGAGTGTTCACCCGGGTGAACCTACAGTAACTACAAGTTACACTCCCTGGATATATATATATATGTGTGTGTGTGTGTGTGTGTGTGTGTGTGTGTGTGTGTGTGTGTGTGTGTGTGTGTGTGTGTGTGTGTGTGTGTGTGTGTGTGTGTGTGTGTAAAGAAAACGAAAAATCAGTGATGCATCTGGACTTAATTGTTTTTCCGGCAGGTAGCTCGAGACATGGTCCTTGTATGGCTGAT
>OZ024743.1:97155974-97175974 GCA_964016885.1 Eledone cirrhosa | reverse complement strand
ATCCAACAACTCAAACCGTTGGAGGTTTGACCCTTATGTCTGTGAGTGTGTACCTATCTATTTGAGCGAGTCTGTTGTGTATCTGTATCTGCGTGGCATCAAGGACATCCGTTGATGTGTGGATGTATAGCTACAAATGTCAAAGTTTTTGTGGGATAAATGCGGTGTGGCCATTTAATTTCAAGTAGTTGTATGTATGTCTGTGTGAAAAAACATATGTATATTATTATTGATGTAAGTTGTTTACGAGCATTCTAACCTCGAATTGATAAAAAAAATATCTACTCTCCCTGCCTTATACAGATCAATAATTCTCACCTTCGTTCGCTTTCCTATTCTCTCTCCAGACCTATGGCCTCAGAATCTCTTATTTTATCTTCATTTCTCTCTTCCGCTAATCCATATTCAATCATTTAGAGAAATTAATTGTTCGTGTATTTTAATTCTCTCATAAACTACAGTCAAAGAAGAAATATGTCCGGCATTACCTTAAAATATAATACGTTGACCGCTATATGTACTTTTTCTTTCGTCACAAATCAGCATTTCTACAAACATTTTCATAATACTTTTTATGATGAGCTTTTGACTTTATTGCCTTATCTTTACGAGTTTATGCGGAGCACAGAGTTGCCGGCAAAGACGTGGTCATTAACAATTGAATTTACTCAATTCATACCTAAATTCATTTCTAATAGCACTTCTCGCCTACTTCTTGCTTTCCAATCCACTACAATTTCCAAAAAAATTCAAAAACAACATCAACCATCATCTTCTTTTTCTTTGAATTATGTTCTCTCTGTCGTGATCTTTTCCCTTCTTAGTGGCCCCTTGCTTTTTACTGGATTTACTGCCTGGCTTAAATGACCGAATTAGAAACAAGCTACCAACACTACTGACAATTAGATAAGACAGCAGCAAACTGACAGGATCGTTAGAAAGCCGAACAGAATGCTTCGCAGTATTCCGTCAGGCTCACCGTAAACTGAGGTCGAGGTCAACTTTACCGTTCATCTTTTTAACGTCTGTGAATTACCAGTTCCATACTAGGGTCAATTCTTCCTATGTCTTTCTCTCTCTCTCTCTATTTATCTATCTATCTATCTATCTATCTATCTATCTATCTATCTATCTATTTCTTTCTCTCTCTCACTCTCTCTCTCTCTCTCTCTCTCTCTCTCTCTCTCTCTCTCTCTCTCTCTCTCTCTCTCTGTCTCTCTCTCTCTCTGTCTTTCTCTCTCTCTCTCTCTGTTTTTCTCTCTCTCCTCTCTCTCTCTCTCTCTCACACACACACACACACACCCCTCTGGAAGAAATAGACGATTTAAGTGTTCTAGACACGCCGTATCTAACAACAACGTCCCTACAACTCCATTGGAAGTTAAGGCTCCGTAATTGTGGTGGTGGATGTAGGAAATCCTTCTTCTTTTTGTGAGATTCGTGGGAGCTGGCGGGGGGGGGGGGGGGGCAGATTACTTATACACGCCTTCCAGTGAGTCCTGTCAGAAGCAACTGACTCCGATTGATCCTACTGGATCCCCAAGTAAAACCAGCCGACCTCATGGATGTTATCCAACCATCATGCTCGAAGTCTATCTCTAGGTCCTCTACTAGTTTGTGTTGCCCTTAAAATATGTCCAGCGATTCTTTCCTTAGAGATTCTGGACTCATGTCCGTAGTATCAGAGCTGTGATCTCTTAATTCGCAGAAGTAGCGACTCTATTTGGAGCGACTCTCTCTTCTCCGAGCTACTCACTCTAACAAATAACGTTACTCCAAAGACCCTTCGGTGGAACTCCATTTCGACCACTTGTATTCACGATCTTACTCTTTCGGTCATTACCCAAGATTCATGTCCATAAGTAAGGGTTGGCACGAATACCGAATTGACGATAGCCAGTTTGGCTTTTACACCTACCTCCGTCCTCTGATGACCGAATGCTGAAGCTAATCTACTGAAACAGCTCCTACAATTCTTGGGCTTAATTCAGCAACGCACCTTTCAAACGAACGTCGATGGCGCCAGCCGACATCTCCATTAACTATACGAAGCTCATTGGCAGTATCGGTAGAGGGTCGGACGCCATGATTTGCATTACAGAGTTACGTCCCTTTACGATATGAGTTCAAATCCCGCGGAGGTTAACTTTGCCTTTCATCCTTACGGGGTCGATAAAATAAAGTACCAGTAATGCACTGGTCAATTTCTGGCCTTGTGCCAAAAGTAGAAACAATTATGAAATCATGAAATCTGTAAATGAAAAATGATGTACACATTTTCCCCAGTAATAGTGTCTATCTGTATGTTTCTGTGTATGCATGCATGAATGTATGTGTATGTGTGTGTACGTGTGTATGTGTGTATGTATGTGTGTATGTGTGTATCTGTGTATGTGTGTGTATGTGTGTATGTATGTGTGCATGAATGTATGTGTGTGTATGTATGTGTGTATGTATGTGTGAATGTATGTGTGAATGTATGTTTGTATGTATCTGTGAATGTATGTGTATGTATGTATGCATGCATGAATGTATGTATATTTATGTATGTGTGTGTGTGTATGTGTGTGTGTATGTATGTGTATGTATGTGTGTATATGTGTGTGTGTATGTATGTGCGTATATGTATGTGTGTATGTATGTGTGAATGTATGTATGTGTGTATGTATGTATGCATGAATGTATGTGTGTATGTATGCATGTATGCATGTATGCATGTATGTATGTGTACATGTATGCATGTGTGTATATGTACATGTATGCATGTATGTATGTGTACATAAAGGAGCTCTTAAGAGTCAATGGCTATCCAAAATCACCGGGAGAGATGACCCCTTAGCCTTTGTCAAGGCAGAATTCTAGGAGAAGGAAAACTCTGATATAACACCTGCAACCCTGATGGTATCCAATGATGTTGACTTGTTCTTCTTTTTGGTAAATATCATCTCGGTGAAGAGAGTGGGACTGGCTTTGTGCAGTGCCTTTGCTCACTATAAAAGCTTCATGGCACAGGCATTGCTTTATATCTGGAGATCTCTCTGCACTTGTTGTCACATGGTACCATGGGCCCAGCACTTTTGTGTCAATAATTGTCACAAGTGTAGTGTTTGTACCAGAGTTTTCAAGTCGCTGGCTGGACTAAAATGTCACACTCGTTCAGCGTATCGGTAGGGGTTCTCCTACATGGATATAAAGTAGTGGCCGTACTCGAAAACGAGTTGGCAGCTACCATGCATGTATATAATGGCTAAAGGCAAGAGCAGGAACCAGCCAATAAAGAGTAGTCACGTTCTTTCGTTGGTTTTGTCTCTCTGACAAGAGGTAGAGACAGGTAAGATGTAACGATTAACTTCACAGGAATAAAACTAGCAGAGGAAATGGTATTTTAGATACATTGAATTATGAAGAGTTTGCCATCGCCGGACGCACCCTGAAATCGACCGTTACATCTTTCAAGTGGTTATTAATATATATGAGTATGTGTGTTTGCGTTTACACCCACCCACACGCCCATATATATATATATATATATATATATATATATATATATATATATATATAGAGAGAGAGAGAGAGAGAGAGAGAGAGAGAGAGAGAGAGAGAGAGAGAGAGAGAGAGAGAGAGAGAGAGTCCGAGCTGAAGATCCGCTAAGGTGAAACAATTGTTCTCGGTATGGTGCACTAACTGTTGTGTTACTACTTCTACCTAACTCGTCCAATGGACTGAGTGCTCTACCAGTACGATATTACCTTCCAGTGTTCTACCTCTCTCTCTCTCTCTCTCTATATATATATATATATATATATATATATATATATATATATGTGTGTGAATGTATATATAGTGTATTTTGCAATACACTGTATGCTTAATTAATAGCATTTTGAAGACCATACGCTATTGTTTTAAAATAGTGACAATGTCACTTATTTAAATTTTCAGCAAACAGGGGAGATAAACTGTCACTGTTTCAGAGCACCAATTCTAATTTTAATATATATATATATATATATATATATATATATACAGACACACATATATACAAATATGTGTGGGTAATGAAAAACATCCAAAGTTGGGTAAACACTCAATCTATGGAGTTTGTGTTGTATAGATACTTATTTCACTCACTGTGGTGTCATTTAGGTGCAATTGTTTTCATCGCCCACAGCTACCGAGATAATTGTACCTAAATAGTTTCCATAGTGATTGTGAGTGTGTATGCGCGCGCGCACGTGGTGTGTCTGTGTGCGTGTGTGAGTGTGTCTGTGTGTCTACGTGTGTGTATTTGGCAGCGTTATTCGAGCGAAGGATATTTGTCCGGATTTCTGTGTTCTGAGTTCAAATGCCACAGAGGTCCACTTCCTTCTCACTCTTTCATGATCAACAAAGAAGGTACCCCACCCCCCTCATGCTAGTGTAAACCTCCCCCCACCCCTTCAGCTATCTATTTCTGGATGTCCCACTGGATCAAGCGAGGCAGGGTCAACACCATGACTGTCTTCTCGAGACTACATGCGCCCCTGAAACAGTTAGCAAAGTTATGGCATATACTGCCAAGTCATGAGCGATTCCGGCACAGAACTCCAGGGTCATCAGCCGTTGGGGTGGACTTTGGCAGTTTCGACCCCTACCAACGGTACTGCAAGTACACCCGGGATCATAGCGTCTGTCGCAAGCCAAACGCTGTCCAATGGTGAAAGATACAAAAGACAAAACATTAATTTATAGCAATTAAGCTATAACAAGGACACATAAAATGTATGTGACGTCAGGTAAAGGTGTGGTACTTCATATAGCTCGAAAGTCTCAGAAATGAAACCGAGGAAAAGAAAAGGAGAAGGTAAGATATTGTGTTAAAAATGTAAGCGATTTAAGTTAGGTGTGTAACCACAATTACAAGCGGCACGCCGTTGGAAGCACTCAATGTTGTTACGCGATCCGTCTAGTGTGGGTTGTGTTGCTCAGGTATGGCAGATTTAGTACGCATGTAAATAAATTGAATATAATCGCAATGTTTCAGCTTATGTAAAACTTTATTGGTATCAATCAGCGCAGGGTACAATCAAAATGACGGGACTCGACACCTTTTCGACATCTCGTCAGATATGCGAGTTTATATTGCAAAGATACATCTTTTATTGTACCATGAGCTGATCGATATTGAAACAGTTTTAATATACCAATAAAGTTTGTAACACTGATTTCCATTCTACTTAATCTCATATATATATATATATATATATATATATATATATATATATATATATATATATATATATATATATATATATATATATATATATATATACGAGTGTCTGTGTGCTTGCAATTCCTTGACACACTTAAACAGATGAATCGCATGTTGACGCGCGTGCAGATCTGTGTGTTCGGACAATGACAGTTATAATGCGTGATTGGGTTTTAATAAAATTGAGCCAATTTCAATGGAGGCATCTGTATATCTCTCAATTGAAATCTCATTATATCATAGAAGATTGTCAGAAGAGAAACTTCAATCTTTCATGATATGATCTACATTCTCTTCTGGTTCCACAACTTGGTCATATATTGTCAATTATCTGACAATTTCCAGCATCATTGTTACACTATCATCCTGGAATCATTATTTAAAAATAAAAAATAAAAAGTAGAAACAATTATTTCTCTTGCCCCCGCCTTTAAAAAATTCTCTTATCTTCATGTACACTGATGCATTACAGAGTCAACTCTGGGGATTGAACTCAGGTATTCAAAGTATCTTTCGGTTATTTGTGTGTCGGCAGATTGATTATTCAAATAGTTACAATATGAGTTAAACTTGAGGGAGGCAGTTATCTCCCTCCTCTCAATCTATCTATCACTCTCTCAATCTCCCTTTCCTTCTTTCTCCTCCTCCCTATCTCCATTATGAGTCTTTCTCTCTCTTTTAATATACATAAACTCTAACAAACATGCACTAGACAATGTGAAGGACTTTACATACCTAGGAAAAGCCGAAATGAATCTAAGGGAAATACATACATGCATACAGACAGCCAGACAGACATTCATACATAATCACTACATCGCGCATACATACATACATACATACATACATACATACATACATACATACATACATACATACATACATACATACATACATACATACATACATACATACATGAGACACGATGGGATAGCTAGAACCATCTGGAATGCACTTCGGAAAACAAAATTAACAACAAACGAGGAAGAATATATTGAAACAGATGGCACTAAGGAATACTGGTGGAACCTGAAAATAAAAACTGCCACCAAATTAAAGCACAACCGGCCTGATATTGTAGTTTGGGACCACACATTGAAAACGTGTTCTGTTGTGGAGATCAGCTGCCCACTTGATGTAAACGTTGTCAGAAAAATACAGGAGAAGGAGGACATCTACCGACCATTGATGAGGAGTTTACAAATCCAGTATCCAAGATACACCTTTAGCTTCATACCCATCATTATTGGTGCTACGGGTTATATACCAACCCGCTTGGACCAAAGTATGACTGAACTTGGATTTGCGGACAAAAAGCGCAGCTCCCTAATTCATAGTCTACAAATGGCTGCGATAGCTGGCACCTTCAAAAATTTGCAAAACATTCTTGCGATTCAAGGTATGACAATTTCTTTTCTTTTACAACCTTGCCACCAGGAAGGTGGCCGGTCAAAAAAATATACTCGAAATTAAGAGAAAGAGAAAACATACATACATGGTGGCTGCCAACTCGTTTTCGAGTACGGCCACTACTTTATATCCATGTAGGAGAACCCCTACCGATGCGCTGAACAAGTGTGACTTTTTAGTCCAGCCAACGACTTGAAAACTCTGGTACAAACACTACACTTTTGACAATTATTGACACATAGTGCTGGGCCCATGGTACCATTTGACGACAAGTGCAGAGAGATCTCCAGATATAAAGCAATGCCTGCGCCGTGAAGCTTTTATAGTGAGCAAAGACACTGCACAAAGCCAGTCCCACTCTCTTAACCAAGATGATATTTACCAAAAAGAAGAACAAGTCAACATCATTGGATACCATCAGGGTTGCAGGTGTTATATCAGAGTTTTCCTTCTCCTAGAATTCTGCCTTGACAAAGGCTAAGGGTCATCTCTCCCGGTGATTTTGGATGGCCATTGACTCTTAAGAGCTCCTTTACCCTTTGACAGGTTTTGTTTTTAGTCCTGCAGGATGTCCAAAGTCACCCTCCTCACCAAGAAACCTTGGCGGGGTTGCCAGTTTAGTCGCCAACGACCCGACCATGAGACAGGTTGTACTGGGATACATGTTACCAGTAGCATGCATACATACATACATACATACATACATACATACATACATACATACATACATACATACATACATACATACATACATACAACCCGCTTGGACCAAAGTATGACTGAACTTGGATTTGCGGACAAAGAGGGCAGCTCCCTAATTCATAGTCTACAAATGGTTGCGATAGCTGGCACCTTAAAAATTTGCAAAACATTCTTGCGATTCAATGGATGACAATTTCTTTTCTTTTACAACCTTGCCACCAGGAAGGTGGCCGGTCAAAAAAATATACTCGAAATTAAGAGAAAGAGATATACATACATACATGATGGTTTCCCCCTCGTTATCGAGTATGGCCATTGCATGATATACCATTATTAATAATTATCAATTAATTCTATCGTGCAATGCCTGTGCGTGAGGATTTTTTTAAAGTGAGGAAAGACTGTGCACTGAGGCAATCCCACTCTCTGGGCGACAGTAGCTATAACCCGAAAAGAAAAGATCAACATCATCAGTAACTACTGAGCTGCAGGTTTTATGTCGGAGTTATCCCAGTTTCCTGAGTTGCCTTCTCCTAGAAGAATGCCCTGACAAAGGCTAGGGGTCATTCACTCCCAGTGGTTTAACCATGCGATCGGGTATCCAGCCCGATTATTTCTATGTCCCCGCGAATATATATACACATGTATACATGATAATACATATATACAGATACACATATATACACATGTATACATGTATATACATATTTTGGGGTGGCCGTTAACTCTTATGAGTTCTTCCGTCCTTTGTCAGGTTTTGTGTTTTGTCCTGCAGGGTGTCCAAAATCACCCTCCTCACCAAGTAAACTCGGTGGGGTTGCCGGTTTAGTCACCGACGACCCGAACATGCGACAGGTTGTACTGGGTCACACGCTACCAGTAGCACTCTAGAGTGACCTTACATACATACATATATATATATACATACATACCTACATACATACATGCCCACTACAGCACTTGGGCCTTCGTATGACCAACGGAAACTCCTATGAAATTGAAACCATTGTTGAAATACTAGATAAACATGAAAATATCTTCATTATGTTCCATAACATTGTTGCTAGAACATGTATGAAAAATTGACGTTCACCTGAAACAACACTGTTAAATAAGTGTATTAAAACAGCTTCCTATCCAGAATATGATGTAACTTAAATCGGTTGGAATGGACCTCCGTCGGTGTCAACGATGAGAATTTCAGTTTTACCATGCACAGACCACTGCATTCGGGAAATTAAAGAGGTTGAACATTTCTCAGACATTTGCACCCTTCACGTAATTCTCAGGGAAATTCAATGTGACATCTTGTGTAACAAGGCTGACCCTTTGAATTATAGGAAGAGTCCATCCGACTGGTTTCTATACAGTTTCAGCGTATCCAGTTCAGTCACAAGGCTTCCTCAACCCGAGGTTTGGTATATCACACTTATCCATGATGCCACGCAATAAGTTTTAACCGGAGACTTAAAGATTGTGATGTGAACTTCTTAGCCATTTGACTATAGTACGTCCACTGTAGATAACTAATAGTTTGTATACGACAATCGTCGGGTCAACTTATGCTTGGAGAAAGACCAGCAGAATCAGCGTGACACAATATGTGACGATGCTGGCCGTTTCTATTGAAAGCAGGGTCCTTTCTACTCGATTCTATAGTTTTCACCATTCAAAGAGATCAAATAAAGATTATTGTAGAATACAATTGCTGAAAGTTCCAGGCAGACGGATCAAACCTAGAATCTCATGATTGGGAAAAAAACGTCTATACCATTCGCCCACGTGTGTACTTTAGACTTTCTTATGTATGTGTCAGTAATCGCAATACCAATTCATTGCAAGGATACATGTAAATATATTCAGCTAAACAAGAGCTCACAATTTGAAATATCAAAATATCATAGCTGGATATATACATATCGCGTATTGCCGTAGTTATGAAATTTAGTATAGCTAACACGTTCTCAGAACATCAAAAACGAATAAGCGAAAAGCTTGTAAAAACAGTTTGGGAACACGAAATTTGAAACCGGAAAATATAGATTACCTAAGTTGAAACGAGAAACTAACAGTCACAGCTGAAGTGAGTGAAATATAAATCGACGTATTACAAACGCAACATGCTGAATGGTTTGTTCGTCAAAAGCCTTTAAATCACTATATCGTTGCTTCAGCGTAAACTATACAATTACTGTGAAAAAATATTGTATCAAAAGAAAAAAAATTCAAAGCTACTGGAAATCTATAACTCGAGTTTCACATGCAAGCTGAATAGAGGGAAGAGCTAGAGGAGAAATACGCCAAATATGTTGAAAAGTTGTAATAAATAACGTTAGTATTGCTAAAATATCTATAATGAACAACTACAGAACAAAAAAAGCTTAAACCCATATTTTATAACCGTGTATTGGTGAATATTTATTGCAGGGATCTGTTCATATTTTACGTTGGATTCTTCGTCAATTTCAGTAATGTGCATTCAGTTGTTTGATCAGTTGAACGTCCAACTCATGAATTAACGTGTACGTGGTTCAACATTCAATGACACCGGTATGATTATCGGAATTTCTAAACCGCATCAACATGATACAACATATAACAAGGCTGAACCTTTGAATTACAGGTACAATCCATCGACAGCCTTCCATGCAGTTCCCATCTACCCAATTTAAATCACAAGGATTAGATCAACCCACACTTATGGTGAAATCACTTGTCCAAGACACCACTCACAGTATTCGAACCCGGTGTTCATAACTGTTGTGAACGAGAGTATGACGAGAGTATGACGAGAGTATGAAGTTGTTAATCATCCTGAATTTTTCCATTTCCGAAAATAATCAAACTGCCCAGACTGAATAATCCCATCCACCACATCAAGTATATGTACAATGTGTGTATTATATGTTATGAAATGTACGAAGAATAATTATTTCTACTTTTAGCACAAGGCCAGCAATTATTCCAGTGTATTACTGGTACTTTATTTTATCGACCCCGTAAAGATGAAAGGCAAAGTTGACCTCGGCGGGATTTGAACTCAGACCAGAAAGGGCCATAACTCTATGCTACAAAGCGTAGTGTCCGACTCTCTACCGATTCTGCCAGAGATACCGAAGTATGAAACTGTATAGAACAGCGACATATGAAAATATTCCATGAACAAGCAATAAAGTACCACATATTTTGGGTTGTTGCAACATAACTCTTTTACTCTTTTACCTGTTTCAGCCATCCGGCTGAGGCCATGCTGGGGCACTAAACTATGAGAAACTATGAGAAAGCTTTTAATTGCCTAGTACATGGATGGTCTAACAAAGCATTACAATTAGCTAGGTAAGAACAACCAGTAACTTACAGCAGTATAAGAAACGCCATGAACAGATTTCAACTAGAATTTGTGAATATTCCTAATTGCTTTTTAATGCGAATTACTTTCCAAAAGAACTCAGCCTGGTGGGGATGGGGTGTACTATGTATCGATCGTAATTTCTGACAGAAGTATCATCATTTTGCAGGTGACATGAGGCGAGATTTGATTTCACAACGCTCAAAGCGAGAACAGATACCGAAAGTTATTCACCTTGACTCTTTAATGATTCTACCAATCCTCAACCGCCAGAGTGTAACTTTATTTATCGAACCTGAAAGGAACAAAAGAAAAATTTACCTCGTTGAAATTTGAATTCAGATCGCAAAGAATCAAATACAAAGGCATTTAATCCGACGCTCTGACGGCTCTGCCAATTTGTCGTCTATACTATTGAGCAGTTAACCAAGAAATGGTATAACATTTTATGGCTGAGATGTGAGAACAGGCCAATTATTTCTGACATCAAGCAATGACAACTTGTAGAGCTGACACCTCTGCATTTTGGTCTCTCGTTGAATTCATTAATCGGTAGAGGGTCGGGCGCCATGCTTTGACGCATAGAGTTACGGCCCTTACCATTCTGAGTTCAAATCGGGCCGAAGTTAACTTTGTCTTTCATCCTTACGGGGGTCGATAAAATAAAGTACCAGTAATGCACTGGGTAATTGTGCGAAAAGTAGAAACAATTATTATTAGTTTACAAAACATGCAGTTTATAGAATTAGACACCCCAAATAAGAAATATCTCTTGTGTTTTCTTTTTAGACAACGTGAAACTATATGAGGCGAGTATTAAAATTGTCAATAAGGTGTTGATTCACATCATTTAACATGTCACAGACATTGGAAAGTAGTTTGGTTGATCAAATAAGGTGTTGATTCACATCATTTAACATGTCACAGACATTGGAAGGTAGTTTGGTTGATGAAATAAGGTGTTGATTCACATCATTTAACATGTCACAGACATTGGAAGGCAGTTTGGTTGATGAAATGCGCATTAAGGGTAAAACAACCTACTTTTGGCACAAGGCCTGCACATACCCAGTGCATTACTGGTATTTTATTTTATCGACCCCGTAAGGATGAAAGGCAAAGTTAACCTCGGCGGGATTTGAACTCAGAATGGAAAGGGCCGTAACTCTATGCGTCAAAGTATGGTATCCTACCCTCTACCGATACTGCCAATCCACCGCCTAAGGCTAAAACAATAATACGGCCTAAAAATATAGCCGATACTTCGAGGTGAGGGTTATAACTATTTCATATAAGAAAAACACATTAGATATGACGGGAATTTTCCAAAGACATTGAATATCATAGGAGGATAAAATACATAACGCAACAAGCACATCGTTTGTAACCCTCATATCAGAAAGCAAATGAAGGAGTCATCTGTAAAGATGACTCCTATATTTGCTTTCTCTTCAGTGTTACTAGGTAGCTACTTTACCCCTTTGGAAAACAGAGAGAGTGACTTCATAAATAGTAAAGCTGAAGCAAAATATGCAGCAGAGAAAGGAACTCAACTGCAAACTCACTTAAGTTTAGATACATAAAACTAACAACACTATAAATATAGCCAAGGAATTTAATGAGAAGCAGAAAATAAAATCAGACACAGTTATCTACGAAAGAACATTGGCAAAACTCACCATTTGACTAGAAATCAAAACCACACCTCAGATCTGGAGCAGTGGTGGAGCAATGGTTATTAGAGCCCGTTGGTAACGACTCTTTTGTCGTTCCCATCTTAATAAGCATGATAGGACAGAGACCATTTTACGCTCTTTCATATCTGCAACCGATGGTGAGTCCACCTCTTTGATCCACCATACTATGTAACACCACTTATCTGGAGTACCAACAAGTTTATAAATTACCTTGGAGGTTACCTCAGTACAATTTAGTTTGAAATACACCCTCATCTATTTAGTGTCTTTGGTACAAAAGGTAAAAGTCAGCAGTATATACTATTTCGAGGCAGAGTATACTATACACGAGGCATGAAGAGTATACTATACATGAGGCATGGCACGGTAACCCGACCAATCCGGAATAAAGTAAGAAATAAACAAGTAATAATTGCTTCTACTTTTGGCACAAGGCCAGTAATTATCCCAGTACATTACTGGTACTTTATTTTATCGACCCCGTAAGGATCAAAGGCAAAGTTAACCTCGGCGGTATTTGAACTCAGAAAGTAAAGGGCCGTAACTCTATGCTGTAAAGCATAGCGTCGGACTCTCGACCGAAACTGCCAATCCACCACCCTTATAAACAAGTAAAGACGACTGCATTGAGATTGATAGAAGCTAGAAATAACAACAGACTTTGTATTGTTTGATTTGAGAAACTAAAAGCATACACTGCTGTAAAAGTCGGTTGCCTATTTGACATCAATGTGAATAAAGAATACAAAACGAAGAGCATATTTATGGTCTATCAGTGGGGAGTTTACAAATCCAGTACCTAAAATAGCCTTTCATTGGAACAGCAAGATTATACGAACCTGTCCGGATGAAAATAAGGTAAGCTAAGGAAAATAACTTGAATTGATCAATGACATAAATGTGGATATGTTAGGTCGGTGGTGATGCAATTAATACCGTACGACAGAATATATCAGTTCATAAAAATGTCCCTCATATTTGAAGTAGGAAAACAAACACCCATTGACAGTTAGCCGCTCCCAGGAGATAATTTCAAGAAAATGGAAATTAATCCCTCTCCAAGATAACATACTTAAAGCAAAAGGTCCGACATTTTGGTTTCATGCAAGGAACAATTACAGACATGTTTAGGTCTATTTCAAATATTTAGGATCAAAGTTTGAATGAACTATATTCTTGGAAAAAGACGTAGCACTATACGTTACAATCTACTGATGATCTCTTTGTTTGGGTTCAAATTTGAAGCAAAGGCTCTGTAAAGACAAACTACACTTTGTTTCTTTAATTTACAAATTTACTACGACAGTCATTAAAGCGTTGGATTAAAAGCTACGGTATTTGTTCCGGTTCACTGCCTTTTGAGTTCAAATCTACTTTGTCTTTCTAGCAAGGTGGTGAATTGGCAGTATCAATAGAGGGTCAGGCGCCATGCTTTGCAGCAGAGTTACGTCCCTTACTTTCTGAGTTCAAATCGCGCCGAGCTTAACTTTGCCTTTCATCCTTATGGGGTCGATAAAATAAAGTATCAGTAATGTACTGGGTAATTACTGGCCTTGTGCCATAAGTAGAAACAATTATTTTAGGGTCAATAAATAAAACACTATTCCAGGACAACGGTTGTTAATGAGTTGGACAGTGTGCTCTGCTATGTCGTACCCGGCCATGTGAGTTCTGAGTTCAAATCACACCTCTTTTTAACAGAAGCAGTGACCAGTAGATAGAATCAACAACAGAAAGACAAATGGAAATATTATTTTCTTTGTACGATCAAACGATCAGCACCTTTCAATTATCACGAAATATGTGGCTAGTTAAAACATCATACCGATGGATTAGTGGAACTGATAGAACAGCGTTCCTTATCTGTTACGGTTTTTTGCGTTTTGATGGCAATGCCTGCAATGTCACAAAGGAAAAGTGTTATCGGCCTTGCCTTTCCCTTGGTAACAGCTTGAGTAGATCTAGGCTGAGAGAGGAA
The DNA here is from genome assembly GCA_964016885.1 of Eledone cirrhosa. Lineage (NCBI taxonomy): Eukaryota > Metazoa > Mollusca > Cephalopoda > Octopoda > Eledonidae > Eledone > Eledone cirrhosa. Next base: position 97,161,587 of record OZ024743.1, on the reverse strand, counting down.
CTTTCTAGATACACATATTCAGATCATTTTAACAGGGTTAAAGCAACTACGTTCTGAGCTAAAGAGGATTAGGAACCCCAGTACCTCCTCGCAAGAAGGTTCATGATTTTACGCCTACTCATAGAACGATTCTGAGATTCCAACATCAACCCTTGCCAACTACTAAACAAGAGGTGACACCCCCGAAAAAAGAAATGTATTTTATAAGTTATAATATTCTAAATTTTGAAAAATATATTTCATAATTATTTTCTAATATATATTTTTAAACTAAGCAGATCCCACTTAGCTCATATGAAACACGATACTAGTAAGAAACGACAAAGATTATTGAAAAATCTAATTGTAAAAGTTGAAAAAATTGTATTCTTCTCCAACTAAAGACTGTCGGAAACTTTGAAATTCGTTTCTCTTCACGGCACACGAACCGATTCCATATTGTAAACTTCATCAAACTGGCAAGATAAATTAGTTTTGTATCCCTGGTAAAAAAATGTGTCTCCAGTATTCAACGATCTTTGAAAAATAAGCCTTGAAATGCATATCGAAGACCCCATTATCCAACGTGTCCTTATTTTAAGATAATAGTGTGTAGTTTAAGGGAGATTTCACAGCTAGTTCTTTATTTTTAATAGTTATCCAAAATACCTTATCCCGTGGAACGCCGGGTACCACTGCTAGTAGTAAATAAACGTAACCGCATAACCAATTACATACATATAAACTGCACATACATACACTCGTCTAACACATTACACATACATACACTCGTCTAACACATTACACATACATACACTCGTCTAACACATTACACATACATACACTCGTCTAACTCATTACACATACACAAACACACGTATCTAATATAGAAGCATTCATACATACACACACCCTTGTATACCAGACTACATATATACACACCTGTGCAACACTACATATATATACACCTGTGAAACACTATATATATATACACACCTGTATAACACACTATATACACACCTGTGTAACACTAAATATATATACACCTGTGTAACACTACATATATATACACACCTGTATAACACAATATATATACACCTGTGTAACACATATATATATATATACACCTGTGTAACACACTAGATATATACACACCTGCGTAACACTATATACACACCTGTGTAACACATATATATATATACACAACTGTGTAACACACTAGATATATACACACCTGTGTAACACACTAGATATATACACACTATATACACACCTGTGTAACACACTATATACACACCTGTGTAACACACATACATATACACACCTGTGTAACACACTAGATATATACACACCTGTGGAACACACTATATACACACCTGTGTAACACACATACATATCTAGCACATCACACGCACAGACTGTTGTCAACCACATTACACACACACATGCACACACATAACCACACATGCTGAAGATATTACACTCACTCACACACACACACACATAAATATATATATATATATATATATATATATATATATATATATTTAATACAATAACAGAGATAGTTTAAAGCTAAACTCTGACTGGTAACCATCTCACTCAACAAACATTAGGTTATATTAAAATATAAACCCAATTTAAGTGTTTGGGGTGCTAACAATATGTCTTATGTGGAAAAACCAGTTGTATTATTTTATGAGATATAATTAAAGTATATATATATATATATATATATATATATATATATATATATATATATACAGGGTGTCCCAAAAAATTTGACATCATTTCGCAGGCCAAGAATTTTGGCCATTCTTGTTGAAATAACCTCAAATTTTCACAGAATGTATAGAAACAGATCAAGATTTTATATGTAATGTTTTATATTTTTCTCTTTTCAGGTTGAGAAATGCCTTCAATGCAAAATTTGGAAAAAGGTAACCAACTGGCAAACAAATTTGGACCTGATACCAAAAGTCTAAAGAGGAAAGCTGCTTATGCAGGGCTAAAGGATCTGGAAGACCATCATCAACATCAGAAGAGAAGGTCGAGCAAGTTCGTGAAAAACTTTTGCGAAGCCCCAAGAAGTCCGTAAGGAGAACAAGTTTGGAAACCCAGATTCCTCGAATGACGGTTTGGCGTATCCTGAGGATACTGTTTGCCAGTTGGTCACCATTTTCCAAATTTTGCATTGAAGGCATGCTGCACAGTCTTGGGTGACTGTGTTCGAGCATATTCCAAGACGCAAAATGACTTTTCTTTGGAAGTGAACAGCATTTCTCAACCTGAGAAGAGAAAAATATAAAACATTAAATATAAAATCTTGATCTGTTTCTATACATTCTGTGAAAATTTGAGGTTATTTCAACAAGAATTGCCAAAATTCTTGGCTTGCGAAATGATGTCAAATTTGTTGTGCCACCCTGTATATATATATATATACACTCACACACACACACTTCAAATACACACTCTTCATGCCCACACATCTGTCTAACATATATACACTCACACACACACTTCAAATACACACTCTTCATGACCACACATCTGTCTAACATACTATACATACACACACACACACACACATAGATATGTCCACCATCTACCGCGAGCAAGCAAACACATGAACGCACGTCTTGTCGTTTTGGGACCTCCGTTAATTCCGACGATGCATGTCCTAGTTGCTGGAACAACTGAGCATTCCACAGACAAGTGCATCCTTCAAAACTACCATCCTGCCCTAATTCCCCAACGCTACACCTGATATTCCCCCTCTGTACACACCCATACATGTGTGTGTGTGTGTCTGTATATCATGACTCATACACTGTTCACTTTCCAGACATTAAATTACGGCCCTTTACGTTCTGAGTTCAAATCTCACCGAGGTTAACTTTGCCTTTCATCCTTACGGGGTCGATGAAATAAAGTACCAGTAATACACTGGAATAATTGCTGGCCTTGTGCCAAAAGTAGAAACAATTATTTTATGTACTATTCATGCAGCTTTGATGAGTTGTAGTACACCTGAGCACTGTACACAATAATTTTCATCATTAGTATTTTATCGGTAGAGGATCGGACGCGATGCTGTGGAGCATAGAGTTACGGCCCTTTACATTCTGAGTTCAAATCCCGACGAGGTTAACTTTGCCTTTCATCCTTACGGGGTCGATAAAATGAAGTACCAGTAATGCACTGAGATCATTGCAGGCCTTGTGCCAAAAGTAGAAACAATTATTATTATTTTAACATAGTGCTCAATGAGATTCAGCGTAACAGTACCTGATACAACAGGTCCTTTGAATTACAGATACAACTCATTTTAATCAACGTAAAGTTTACAATACTCCGCCGGGAACCAAACTCACAACCTTATGATTGTGAGCCCAACACTACAACCACTAAAACAGGCTTCACAAACCTGTCTAAAAAACCACACTCAGACAGGTTACATATGCATTTGTGTAACAATCTACATACATACAATCGCACATACATACACTCACATATGTCTCCAAACTACATACACTCACACACACACACACACCTACCATGCTACCCCCATATACATACCTGTGTACCAAACTCCATATACACAACTTCCTATCCAGCAACACACATACATACACACGTGTTATAAAATGTATATACCTAACAAATTAACAACAAATATACAGATGTCCTGCTAACTATTGGATTTAGCGTTAATATTTCTCACAAAGTCGATAGATGGAGCTCCATCAGTTTCGACGATGAGTGTTCCAGTTTGATCAACGGAACAACCTGCTCCTGAAATGTAAGTGGCTGAGCATATCATAGATAAGTAGGCCCTTAACGTAATTCTGGGGGAGATTCAGGTGACAGTGGATGTGACAAAGCTGGCCTTTTGAAGTACAGATAAAGCCCATCCCACGGCCTAGACAGTTTCCGACTATCCAAGTCCACTCACAAGGTATGAGTTGTCCCGAGGTTACAGTAAATCACACGTGCCTAATATGCTACGTAGAAGGACCGTGGCCGGGACTTAATACTAGTGAAACTAAGCACTTAACCGTTTGACCATGAAGTGGCCCCTCCCACGAAGTAAACATTGAATTAACTAATTCTAGAAACGATATGCTAGAAATAATACATGGCTGGATCACTAGAGGGAACATTTGGAAGGAGTACATAATTAAATACTCCGTTCTTTGTTGCAGGTGTCGATTGTAAATTGTTTGAACATTTCATGTTTTCATTCAGAAGTCACACAGTCGGAAAGTTCATGTATATATAACCTGACAGGCCCATAACCTCAGACAGAGTCAGTCTTAAGGGCGCCGACGTGCCATTTAAACCTGGCAGAGCCCATCCATCTCCAGTTCTGAACATACTCGGTACCTTACAGAGAGAGAGACGGGGAGAAGAATCGACTTCAGTACTAGACAAGTACTTTATTTATCGACCTCGAAAGGATGAAAATTGACCTCAACGGGATTTGAACTCGGAGCCTGGACAGCCAGAACGAATAACGCAACGCTTTCTATCCGACGTTCTAACCAATTCGCAGCTTGGCGGAAAGTTACAAATGTAAAAATTCATATTTTTCACATGTTACAAGGGAAATAACTTGAAAATACATAGCTACTCTGTCAAAGTATAACATTTTGTATAGTTGAGCATTGAATATGGTAAAAACTGGGCTATGTTTTTCAATCTATGGTTAATGTCAATTAAATTACCAGTAGACAGTTTTGTTGTTATTATTTTATAATGAGGGTCGGACACTATGCTTTGACGCATAGAGTTACGCCCCTTGCCATTCTGAGTTCAAATCGCGCCAAGGTTAACTTTACCTTTCATCCTTACGGGGTCGATAAAATAAAGTACCAGTAATGTACTGGGTAATTGCTGGCCTTGTGCCAAAAGTAGAAACAATTATTTTATAATTGAGTATATGTATGTGTCTGTATTAGTGTGAGTGTGCATCCGTGAAATATATACATAACACAAGGTCCGAACAAAAAAGGGACCAAACTCCCATTGTCACTGCCTCCTATTGTCACTGCCTTCTATTGCTACTGCCTCCTATTGTCACTGCCTCCTATCTCCCACTATTATGAGCAAATGGTCACCCCACGGCCCCGGTAGACAGAATAGAGAATACGTTTCAGCGGAAGATGGTGAGGGAGACACCCTGGCTGAGCCATTCCAGTTGGCGAGGCGCACACATGCTGGTAGCCAACACTGTGCTGATGGTGGTGAGTACGGAGGTCCTTCACGAGCTAAGGACACCAGAAGGCTCTCTTGATAAAACTACCTCACTTGATAAATATATAAATGATACACAATCAAAAGAATTCTTTTATTTACATAAAATCTTAGACTTCTGAGTGCTCATCATTCTATAAACTTATATCTAAAAGGTATCACCGTGTCCACCGCTTCATCACTTACCTTTTTCTCTATTTCATATTCCCTTACTCTTCCATATATAAGTATATACTTGCGGAGGGTCATATTGTTGTAATAATATTGCCAGAATTAATAACAGAACACACTCACTGTTTGTTTGGTTTTCGCTTCTGTGTCTTTTATATCGGTTAATTTAATTTATTCGGTCCTCAATATTACCATTAACTGACC
>OZ024743.1:97148474-97150974 GCA_964016885.1 Eledone cirrhosa | reverse complement strand
CCAGTTTCCTGAGTTGCCTTCTCCTAGAAGAATGCCCTGAAAAGTCTAGGGGTCCCCCACTCCCAGTGGTTTAACCGCACCATCGAGTCTGCAGCCCTCTCTCCCTCTCTCTCTCTCTGTTGGTAAAAATTTATAAAATTATGAAACGGGAACATACATACATTCTTACACACACACACACACACACACATATTTATACATACATACTTACAAACACGCACACACACACACATATTTATACATACACACACACATATTTATACATACATACTTACACACATACACACGCACATATTTATACACACACACACACACATATTTATACATACTTACACACATACACACACACACACATATTTATACATATACACACACACACATACACACATATTTATACATACATACTTACACACATACACACACACACATATTTATTCATACATACACACATAGAGACACACGCACATATTTATACATACACACACACATACACACACACATATTTATACATACATATTTACATACACATACACACACACACATATTTATACGTACATACACATACACACACACATATTTATACATACATAGTGTATTGTTGTGGTTAATAGAATGTTATCAATTGGGCCATTCAACTATATTTCAGCATATTATTGAAATCCTTACGGGGTCGATAAAATAAAGTACCAGTAATGTACTGGGTATTTGCTGGCCTTGTGCTAATAGTAGAAACAATTATTGTAAATGTTCAATTCTTTATTTATTTCGAGCGACAAATAAATTCCCCATTTCTGTGATTATATCTTCTATTATTTTGTGATCATATGTAATTATTTCTACTTTTAGCAATTATCCCAGTGCATTACTGGTACTTTATTTTATCGACCTCGTAAGGATGAAAGGCAAAGTTAACCTCGGTGGGATTTGAACTCAGACCATAAAGGGCCGTAACTCTTTGCTGCAAAACATGGCGTCCGACCCTCTACCGATACTGCCAAGATCATATGTAATACTGTGGAACCTGTGTTATCATCAATGACGGCAATATCGTTGAACGTATTTAATTTGTGTAATGTTAATAAGTATTTCATAATTTCAGTCGTGTATGTGTGTACAGTAAAATACATTAAAGGCCCTTAATTTATGATGGAATCATATGGGGTGACTTGGTGGGCTCCGTCCCTCCCCTGTTCGAAATACAGATGGTTTCTTCCAGAGAAAAAGAGAGATAACTAAATAAATATACAAAGGGAAATTGACCTCTGTATTGGAGTATTTTGATTTATCGATCTCGAAATTATGAAAGGCGAAGTTATCCTCAGCAGAATTTGAACTTAGAGTAGAGTGAGAACAAATACCGAGACCCTTTTAATCGGACTTCTTAACGACTCTGCCAGTTGCCTTAGAGTACAGACCTCATTATCTTTTACATTGTTTATACCTCTTCCGTAAAGCCGTGTCTTCAAAGAATTGAACAGTCTCTACTATAGTTTTTAACCTTTTACAGTTAATAAAAATAGATGTATCATTAATGTTCTGTTTCAAGATGGTTTCATCAACTACTATAACCTGTTAGATGATGTCTTAGATTAGCATAAGGTTAGACATTTGTGGAAAAATCAATTATTGTTCATTCCATTAGTATCAGCAGGCTACAAAATAGTAAAGAGCTTGTAATGTCGATAAAATCGATACAGCCTATCTTTTTTCTGTTTTTCATTTTTTTTTTATTGATTCCGGTTAGAGAGTAAATGAGATTTGAACTCTAAGGGATGTGATCAATCCAGAACGGAGCTGGGCAGATAAGTCAGTTGTTGTGGGCCTACTCCACTCAAGTTTTAATTCCTTTATGTTCTATTACTTGTAACTCCACCATGTACACTACATGTATATACCCGTAAGCCATACATAAACAATATCTATTTAGCACTGACTACTAAAATACTTAATGAGCCGTTTGAAATGTGGTCTAAATTCCACCTCAGTACTGGGTTTATTGCCTGCTTTACACGAGTTCTAGACCTGGCCAAATACTGAGGTATTTTAGTCCAGCGCTCCACTGATTCTCCCAGCTTACTGTTTTTGCTGTTGCTTACCAGCAGTTCAGTCCTGAGCAAGATGACATATAATCAAAAGAGGCATTCTAGTCATGACTATCCCAGCAGTTTATATATCGCAGACTACATTATTCAACGTGTCCACGTTTCTAACGGAAGAACCTTATTTGGGTCGGATTTTGCGGTTATTTCTAGCAAGGTGTACGACCGTCTAAAGGTCCACTGTTTTTGTCGGTCACTTCTCTACTGAAATTATAATGATTAACACAATGAGATTCAGTTGATTCATCCTATATGACCTGAACACCGGATTTAAAATGCAGCAGTAAAACCAAAGACAATACTGAACTCGGTTGGATATAAACTCAGAATATAAGGTGGTAAAATTAATACCACGCTATATCTCGTCTGGTATTATATTGCATACTGTTATTTGCACTGCA
>OZ024743.1:97140974-97143474 GCA_964016885.1 Eledone cirrhosa | reverse complement strand
GTTATCCTTGTTATTGCGGTGGATTGACAGCCGCGGGAGAACGTCGGACACCCTGCTTCGCCGCAAAGAGTTACGGTCCTTTACGTTCTGAGTTCAAATTTCACCAAGGTTAGCTTTGTCTTTCATCCTTCAGGGCCAATAAAATAAAGCACCTGTAATGTACTGGGAGTCTATTTAATTGACTTTCCCCTCATCCCAAAATTTGCTGGCCTTGTGCCTAAATGAGGAACCATTAGGGTGGTGGGTTGGCAGTGTAGGTAAAACGTCGGACACTATGTTTAGCGGCATAGAGTTATGTACCTTTACGTTCTGAGTTCAAATCCCGCCGAGATTAGATTTGCCTTTCTTCCTTAAGAGTCGATAAAATAAAATACCAGTATTGCACTGGGGCGATTTAGTCGTCTTCCTCTCTAGATTGCAGGCCTTGTGCTTAAAGTAGAAACAATTATTTCGGCTCTATAACAGCAACAACTGAGCAATGATCAAATGACTTCCAGTTATTTCTAAATACCACAATATGTTTAATTCAAACCTTTTTCTATTTTCTAAATCGAATATCTAAACTATAATAAAATAAGGAGTGCGAGGCAGCGTCCAGAATATATTTTTTTATCCCGTTTGTAAAATAAGTTGGATTACTTTGAATAAATAATGAATGAATATTACATAATTTATCTACTAAATTTCGTTATTCTTGATTAAATATAAATAATTTTGTCGCTTATTTTAAGATTCACTTCTTTAAAATTTTCAAATGTCAACACTTCCGGTTAGCGATCGCTTAAATAAACATTCATATATTTCCGTCACTAATTTTCTCCTAATGCAGTTTATATATAATATCGTCTTTTTTAAATGTATCATGGATTACGTTACTGATTACATAAGACAGTGTAACGCAGTCTTCGTTCAATTTCTGTGTATATTGTCAATTATGATTTATTTGATGTATCATATCTACTCGCGTATAATATCAATATACACACTACACATGCTAGCAGAAAACCACACGAAGGGTGGTTTTTCTGCTAGTAATGGTAATAATCGGTGAAATAATATTTTATTAAACAAGATATTACGAATGTTTGTCAATAATCAGGATGTTATACTATGTTATTTTAATGGTATCCTGTACTGAATGATCATGGTTATATCTGGGTCCCGAAAGTGGTCAATATCGACATCACCAACCCATTGTGTCGATGCGACTACTCAACTTTTGGCCTTTGAAACCTGATATTTTTATTAAAAATTAGTAAAGGTAAATTAATTGTTTCTAGTTTTGGCACACGGCCAGCATTTACTCGGTACATTACTGGTACTTTATTTTATCGACCCCGTAAGGATGAAATGCAAAGTTAACCTCGGCAGGATTTGAACTCACTCCGTAAAGGGACGTAACTGTGCTGCAAAGCATAGCGTCCGACCCTCTACCGATACTGCTTGCTTATATAGGTTTTTCATTTACATGTATGAAAAAAGTAAACAGAAATAACAAAGCAAACGACACAGTACAATGAAGAAATATATTAGTTTAACACTTGATATAACAGGAAAAGAGTCTTAACGTTTCGGACATTTTTCAGTTATATATGATTAGTCTTTGTTGTTTTATTTCAAATTCTGTTTACAGACTTATTTATTTGGGTCGAAGGATTCCATAAAGAGGTCGATGGTAAAATTGGAGGGTCCAAGATGTGTACTGTTACCTCACACGAATTAAAACTGGAGGGTCCATGATCTGTACTGTTACCTCACACGAATTGTTAGTTATAAAGACATAAGTGAAAATTAAGGGATAAAAATGACATACGAAATATTGGTTTCTGATTTAGGCGCAAGGCCAGCAATTTTGGGGGCGAGGGAAAAGTTGACAAACACCTGTGCATTACTAGTACTTTATTTTATCGACCTCGTAAAGATGAAAGGTAACGCAATTTCGGCAGGATTTGAACTCAGATCGTAAAGAGCCGTAACTCAATACTATAAAGCGTGTTGTCCGACGCTCCACTGATAATGCCAATCCACCACCAAGAAATATTGTACGGGTAAATAACTGCACAAGTGGTAAAATATGGAAAAAGAGCTCAACTAAATAAGTATCGATTTATCATATTGCTCTGGTATTGATTTCTACTATTTAGTCCGGGAAGACAGGAAATTCCCATCAACCCTCTCCAGGACCTTTGAGACTGGTGGGGAAGAGGTGTGAAGGTATCCACACAGCGGAGAGATAGCTCCAATACTTGCCACAGAGTGGACTCCACTAAAGATACCCGACGGTCAGATGGGTGACAACAGTAGACATTCGATTAAATTGTGTCTAAACAATATATGACATTTAATTGAGATTTAGTTTACATAAGATATCTATATTGATTGTGACATCATTTTTTATTTTTTCTTTCCCCTGTGTCATTTTTACCTATGCCCTTATTACCGTGGAAAGCGGCGAAGTGACAGGGTTGTTAGAAGTCCGAATAAAATATTTTGATGTATT
>OZ024743.1:97128474-97138474 GCA_964016885.1 Eledone cirrhosa | reverse complement strand
ATATATATATACATTTTAAAAAAGATCAAAGATTGTTAATTATATTATATTTTAATTAACGCACGAGCGTCAATTAAAATATAATATAATTAACAGTCTTTGGTCTTTTGTTCAATGCAATATTTAATCTATGAGTTTACCTCTAAATTAAGGATTTCATACAAGTAGAAGTGTATGTAACCTCCTTAGTAGTTTACTGTAATAACTTCTTCACCTCCTTCAGCTGGTTTCTTATTCGAAAATGATTTCTTGTAAACTATTTATGTGTGCGTGCGTGCGTGCGTGCGTGCGTGCGTGCGTGCGTGCGTGCGTGCGTGCGTGCGTGCGTGCGTGCGTGTGTGTGTGTGTGTATGTGTGTGTGTGTGTGTGTGTATACAAGATGTGGGATGTGAAAAGCCGGAAGAGATGCAGTGCCGAGTTAACATTGTAATAAGAGTAACATTTGTTACGGGCCCTGCATTTCGAGAAGGCCCTCGTTAATTACTGTGTGAGGATAAAAGCAACAATAGATATCCTGCAACAACCTATGTTTTCTTAACTTTTGACGATGGGATTAATTTTCACTCACAAAACTACTGAATGTTTTGTGTGGTTTTAAAAAGAAAGGATTACCAAACCTAACTAATTAATAATTAATCACTTGTACGTATAAACATAATTTATTAAATAATTTGATTTCAGGAATGTTAATTGAATAAGATATACACACTGACTTGTAACAGATACAAACATTTGTTGTTGCAGTTGTGTAAATTTACATTAAATACCGATAAATGTATGTTTTAAATATATAAATAACATAACAAGTGCGTAAATAATAACAAAAATTGCTAGGAATTCGTTCAGAAGGACAAATATGTCTAAACCGTATATAATAACTCAATAATATACATATGTGTGTGTGTGTGTGTGCGTGCGCGTAATGTGTTGGTGCATTTCAACAGACACATATAACTTATTGATCAATCTATAGCTATCGTATATAATATATATATATATAGTAATAATAATAAATTTGACGACTAAAACACAAAGAGGGCTCGATAAGGATAAATATATATCAAATATATAAGAACCGTAGAGCAATATATATATATATATATATATATTCGACTGTTTTTCGTAGGCAGAAAACCTGCGTTGAAGCAGCTTACTTTAAGCTAACATACATTCAAAATTCATAATTTACTCAACTCTTCGTAAAAATACGATCGGTTGTTACATGTGACATCTACTGGCCGATACATAACGGGTGAACGGTCAGCCTCGCGTTGATGGTAGCGCAACTGTACGGCACACAGCAGGTGTGATTTCGACTCACACAGACGATTCTGTCCACTTTTCCGTCTCTATGGGCTTATATACCCAACTTGTTCGACTATTTTTCATATAAAGTATTATTCTTTGAAATATCCTACTTCACAGTAACATCATTTGATCTCGTCGAACCTATCGGCCCCAATACTTTGTTATCTAGCCTATTGGCCAGAGACATACTTTGCATTTCGGATGTTAGTCCTCCGGGACTAAATGTCAAAGAATTGAGCAATTCTAGAATATTCTTGAAACTCTGAGTTTTAGTTGTGTACGGAATGTGGAGGGTCACACCTAAGCAGGGTCGGGTTTAATGGGGGAGGGGTGTTAATCAGTGCCGGCCGTAGCACTTTATTTGTGCACTCTGTTGGGCTTTTTAGTTTTATCCTTTTGACAACGAGAACAATATTTTTAACAAAAAGTATTTAATGTCCTAATAAACTGCATTCAGTACATCCTGTAAATTGTTAGTATTCGTACCTTGATAGAATATACCTAGTTAACTGTGTAAAGTGGTTGTGCTGACATCGGAAAAACAATACATCCAGTAAACACTCTAAAGTGGTTATCTTAAGAAACGTATCTAGCCATAGAAACTGTGCCAAATATGTAATGTATGAGCAAGTTGATATATATACATATATATAAAACATAAAATAAAATAAATAAGTCAAATGTTTAAAATTTGGCTTCGTTTATTACTGCTATATATATTTCGGTGACAGCTATCTTTGGCTGTGACCTCTTCAGGGAGTCCGAATTAGTGTGGTAGAGTCGAGTGTTGTTGAGGTGTTTAACTTTGTCAATACTCTGATATGCCCAGTTCCTGGTTGGGTTGTTGTTTTACTGAGGAACTGGAATCATATGAATTTAAACAAACGAATTTCAGCGTCAAAGGACATCTTCTCCTCTCATTGGTCAGCTGTGAGAACATTCGTCAGTCACAAGTCTATAGAAATTCGTTATGAGGCAAGGCAATCTGTAGTGGTTGTTCTTGTTATTGTTAAGTACATCTGACCTCTACTCTTATGTTGGTAGTGGTGTTGGTGTTAGAGTCAGCTCAAAAAAAATGATAAAGTGGTAGAAGGAATAAGGTGGTAAAGGAACAAAATAAAATAATCAAATAAAATATGTGTGTGTTATACCCAATCTCAATGTTATAAAAATGTGTAAGGTCACTCCTTCCATTGGTCAGTTTTGAGAGCATTCCTCAGTTAAAAGTCTATAGAAATTCTTTCTGGGGTGAGGTTCCCTGTAGTGTTTGTTTTTGTTTTTGCTATTGTTAAGTACATAGGACCTCTACCGTGGTCAGCCAATGTCTTACTGCTGCTGACATTTAGAAGTATCTGTGTGTGTTTCTTCAACCATCCTGCCACCATCTCTTGTGGTGGTGGTGGAGGGGGGGGGGGGGTATGTCATGTATATGAAGAAATAGAAAGCAATAAAATGAAGAAAACAGAAAATAAATAATAAATAGAAAAAACATTTGACTTATTTATTTTATTTTATTTTACATTATTCCGGAGTTACCAAACCAACCTGCGCACTTCGTCGAGTGCTCCAATCTGCATATTAGGGTGTTGGTATACAACCAACATATACTCAATATATATATATATATATGATGATTTCTAAAGAATGAAACAATTCTAGTCCTGTAGAATCTCATCTATATTAAAACTGTTATACTCTGCTATGTATTGAGTACCTTACTTACTGTGGTTACCTCCGATTCAACCCGGAATATGGAGGGTTTGTGGTTTTTCTCACATCTGTGAGAAAAACCACAGACCCTCCATCTCAACTCTACTTTTGAAAAGCAGAAGAACTGCGAAACCGGTAAAGGAACCAAATAAATATATATATTTAAAAAAAAAAATAAGACTCCAGTTGCATTTTCGATTTCATCTTTTTTTCTTTATACTTTCACTCGTGTAGGACACCTCGGTTATTTTTCATTTTGTAAAAAAACCTCACTTTCTAATATATATATATATAAATATTCTTTAAAAGATTCCAGTTGTATTTTCGATATCTTTTTTCCTTATACTTTCACTCGTTTAGGACATCTCGTTTCTTTTTTCATTAAAAAAACAACCTCATTTTCTTATATATATATATATATATATATATATATATATATATATATATATATTAAAATAACAGATTAAAGTTTAAGCAAAGAATCGCTGCTTTCACCCTTATTTGCTCTACGGTTCTTATATATTTAACCTTATTATTATTACTATATATATATTTATGTATATATATATTTATGTATATATCTGTATATATATATATATATATATATATACATACATATATATACAGATATATACATAAATATATATATACATAAATATATATATAGTAATAATAATAAGGATAAATATATAAGAATCGTAGAGCAAATAAGGGTGAAAGCAGCGATTCTTTGCTTAAACTTTAATCTGTTATTTTTATATATATATATATATAAGAAAATGAGGTTGTTTTTTTAATGAAAAAAAAACGAGATGTCCTAAACGAGTGAAAGTATAAGGAAAAAAGATATAGAAAATGCAACTGGAATCTTTTTAAGAATATTTATTTGTTTCCTTTACCGGTTTCACAGTTCTTATGCTTTTTAAAAGTAGAATTGAGATGGAGGGTTTGTGGTTTTTCTCGCATATATATATATATATATCATGTCAATGTGGAAAGTGGACGTAAAATTAGGATGGTTAAACTTTTTTTATATTTACTACTTGTATGTATAATTTTCAATTTCCGTTACTTGATCCAAGCCGACTTTGATATGTAAAATTAGGAGGTTTGCTGTGTACACTAATTTTTTGTGTTTGAGCCCCTCTCCCCCAAGGTCTAAATCTGGCCCTGCACTTAAGAGGATAGATCACGTGCTTTGTTCTTTTTTTGTTTTCTCAGCCCAGCAAATTTTGTTCAAATGTCTGTAAGGCCAATCAGCTTCTGTTTGGGGGTGTAGTTCGTGTGTTAGGAGATGTGTAGGGTCTAGGTTGAGTCAGAATTTACTGATGTTAGAAAAGGGAACGGATGTTTTGGGGAACATACGAAAGTGTAGAGGGTTGATGCACTGGAAGGTCACGATAACAAGTTGTCAAGATCAATGAGATCAAAGAAGACCTACTACTACTACGACTTCTACATCTATTGCTATTACTATTACTATTACTAGCTAAGGAGGGAACCTCGTACGCGTTGCTTGTTCTGCAAGAAATGGCAAGCAGTTCTAACTCAAAGGACGCATTCAGGCCATCTGAAAAAAGTTATACTTAGCAAATCACTGGACAAATCAGGATAATGTAGATATGGATATATTATGCTTGGAAAAAGATAGTATTATCAATTAGTATTATCAATTAGTATTGAGGTGGTGGATTGGCAGTATCGGTAGAGGGTCGGACGCCATGCTTTCCAGCATAGTTACGTCCCTTTACGATCTGAGTTCAAATCCCGCCGAGGTTAACTTTGCCTTTCATCCTTACGGGGTCGATAAAATAAAGTACCAGTAATGAACTGGATAATTGCTGGCCTTGTGCCTAAAGTAGAAACAATTATCAATTAGTATTGCTTTGGTGAACTATTTAAAAATTTGTTTCACCGTATAGAGAGCTTTTACGAAACCAGTTGCTCCACTTCAAAGGATATTTCACCTCCATCGTTTTTATAAAGACACTGCATAATGTAATCCTAGATACGTCTGGAAAAAAAAGAAGAAAAGACAGGATGTTTAGCGCTATAACTTCTTTAATCATCCATCTGATCGATCAGTGTTGCTCTGGAGCTAATCAACAGTATCAACAATACCTTACAATTAAGCATTCACCACGTCTTCTGTCAAGTTGTGAAAACCTAGAAAGCCATTAACAGATTCTATCCAAGTCTGCTAAATCTCTCGTTTACTCATTTATCGATTCAAGATATCGATTAAGCATCCAATTACTCAATTGAAAATTAAAAAAAAATGAAATAGAAAAATTCACTGATTGCAACAATGTAATGTACTTGACCATACATTAGATATTTTTTGCACAGGCGCGTGTAAAACTACTTACATAGACGAATACATGTATTGCGTGTACATATACATACATATATGCATGCTTACATACATACATACATACATACATACATACATACATACATACATACATACATACATACATACATACATGGTGGCTGCCTCGTTATCGATATGGCCATTGCACGATATACCATTATTAATAATTATTAATTAATTCTATCGTGCAACGCCTGTGCATGAAGATTGTTTTTAAAGTGAGGAAAGACTGTGCACTGAGCATATCCCACTCTCTGAGCGACAGTAGCTATAACCTGAAAAGAAGAGAAGATCAACATCATCGGTAACTACTGAGCTGCAGGTTTTATGTCGGAGTTATCCCAGTTTCCTGAGTTGCCTTGTCCTAGAAGAATGTCCTGACAAAGATTAGGGGTCCTTCACTCCCAGTGGTTTAACTGCACCATCGGGTGTCCAGCCCGACTATTTCTATGTCCCCGCGCATACATACATACATACATGAGATGTATATAAAAATTCGCAAGCTGCTGAGTGTCACTGTAATGTTAACATCATTGGAGATGTAGATAGAGTATATCGCTCACGCAATGAGTGTGACCAGAGCCTAAAATCCATATGAACATCATACAAGGCCCGTATATTAACATTGAAGCAACATCTTCAACAGAAGAAAAAAGTCAGCAGCCATTTTGCCGGGTTTATAAGCATTAAAATATTGATATTATTAGGATAATATTATTAGGATAGGGTTGGACGCCATGCTTTGCAGCAATGAGTTACGGCCCTTTATGGTCTGAGTTCAAATACCGTCGAGGTTAACTTTGCTTTCATCCTTACGGGGTCGATAAAATAAAGTACCAGTAATACACTGAGATAATTGCTGACCTTGTGCCAAGAAAGAATTATTAGTATAGCCATTATTACAATAGAACCTGATACAAATCTCTCTCCCCGGAACACTGGCAGATTGTACCGGCTTCTTATTGTCGTTTGGGCTACACATTAAAAAACATGCTCTATTATAGAAGTAAGCTGCTCACTTGGTCTCAATGTGGTAAGAAATATGCAAGAATAAAGAGGATATCTATAGTCCCTTAATAAGGAGTTTCAGATCCAATATCCAAGATACACGCTCAGCTTCATGCACGTCATTATTGGGCCAAATTATAACTGAAATTGGACTTGTTGATACGAAAGTCACTACTTAATACATAATTTACAAATGGTCGCGATAACTGGAGCCTTCAACTTTGGAAAACATTCTTATGATTTAAAGGATGATCGCATACACAAGAGACGACAACAATTTCCTTTACAACCTTTCCATCGGGAAGGTGGCCGGCCAAAAGTAAACTCAAAATTAAGAGAAAGAGAGTACATACATATATCCGTACATCCATACGTACATGCATACATAAGTATAATTGTATGTATGAATGCAATCAACCATAAGCCATGCGTGTTTGTATATTTATTGATATATATATATATATAAGTTTATCCTGGGTTCAATCGAGTGTAACCACAGTAAGGAAGGTACTCAATAAAAAGCAGAGTATAAATATTTAATGTAAAAAAGCTTCTACAGGACTAGAACTGTTTCATTCGTGAGAAATCATGAGGAAGCTGACTGTCCAAGTAATGGATATTACTTGGACAGTCAGCTATATATATATATATATATATATATATATATATATATATATATATATATATCTGTATATATATTTTAAAGAGTTACTGGTATATATATATGTATATATATGTAGGAGGTGAGTTTTATTGTAGCACAATAAAGCAATGCAAATATCGGATAAGTAGCACTCAACAGTTTATTGGACTGGAGTATAAATATGTGCGTGTTTTTGACACACACAAAAGCAAGATGGCGTAGGACAGAACAAAGGAGAGGCACAAAAACAAAGAAAAGAATCCCCAGTCACTGAAGAAGTCACAGAATGTGTGACGAAAGAACTTTGACAATATATAAACAATCATCTAGTTGTGGAACCAATCAACCAACCGGAAATTTATAAATTCCTAAATTTATAAATTTATTATAATAAATTGAAGTGAAAGTTTCTGGTGCGTGTGTTTCTTATTGGCAACATGACCCTCCCAAAGTATAACAATATATATATATATATATATATATATATATATATATATATATATATATATATATACATATATTTATACTCCAGTCCAATAAACTGTTGAGTGCTACTTATCCAATATTTGCATTGCTTTATTGTGCTACAATAAAACTCACCTCCTACATATATATACATATATATATACCAGTAACTCTTTAAAATGTACACACATACATACAATGGATTTCTTATATTAGTCCTGTTACTGTAAAAATGTTTCGCTTTCCCATCAGAAAGTCTTGTGTTCTTACTCTACATTCGTTCCTGTAAATAGTTATTTTTCCAAAGTTATTCATAAATGTTATCCTTAAAAGTCATCTTTACATAAATACTGATCATTTATGTTATTATATCCAAGAAATAAATTATTACAATATCAGTCTTATCTTTAATCATTTCCACGTGTTAATAACCAACAAAAGATACAGGATTTCTCTTATGCTAGCCATTAATTTATCAAAACGAAATTTGCCAATTTATATGATTGTTCAGATTTCTAGTAATCCTGGTATATATATATATATATACGGTTCTTATATATTTGATATATATTTATCCTTATCGAGCCCTCTTTGGATTTTAGTCTTCAAATGTATTATTATTACTAATATATATATATATATATATATATATATATATATATATATATAGAACAATGGGAAGTTTGACACATTTTTTGATATAACTGAACAATGGGAAGTTTGATATAACTGAACAATGGGAAGTTTGACACATTTTTTGATATTTTGTTCCTTCAACACCTTGTCCCTTCTACCATTTTATCAATTTTTAAGCTAACTCCAACAATGACAACACTAATAACTGACCAATGAGAGGAGAAGGGGACCTGTGACACGAAAATTCGTTTGTTTGAATTCATATGACTCCAGTTCCCCAGTGAATTAACAACCCAGCAAGGAACTGGGCACATCAGAGTATTGACAATATCATACACCTAAACAACATATGTACTTGTCTATACCATACTAATTCAAACTGCCTGAAGAGGTCACAGCCAAAGATGGCTGTCACTGAAATATATATAGCAGTAATAAACGAAGCTAAATTTTAATCATTTGACTTTTATTTAACTTTATTTTACACTACTCCGGAATAACCAAACCAACCTGCGCACTTCGTCGAGTGCTCCAGCCTGCATACTGAGGTGTTGGTATACAACCAACATAAACTCAAAATCTATATATATATATATATATATAGCATGCTAATAGCACCAAAAAATAAGTTATATGCTCAACGCTATTTCCATGATTATGTGACGGGTCCACTAGTGTTCTACGAATGTTTAATTAAAGAATCATCCCTTTCTAGTTCTAGAAAGTGTAACATTTCATCTTGTCTGTTTTTACATTGAATGGAACTTTAACCTGTATTTTCTTGACAAGGACAGAGGGGAATATTCATTGAAATTCTTTTATTAATTCCGAAAAGATTTTCTTCTACTGGTGCAGACACACGCGGAATTGCTCAAATTAGATAATGCACCACAGGACTTGAAATTTCCGGTGCTTCCACCTCGTCAGTTTTTTTCAATGTTGCTTACACTTTCAAATGAAATTTTAAAATATCTCTGCTTGTGACTTGTAAATTTAAATGTAATTTGTTTAAGACATGACACGGCATATAATTAGGTTGCTCGTGATAACCAATAGATTTCATGTAATCTATCTTTCAAACCAAATATGACATCTAATATCAATGGGAGTATAGCTCCAAAAATATTAAACTTTATATTACAAACTAAATTTCAATATATTCTAAGGATCGGTACATTTTTGCTGAAGACCAGTATAGGACAACAAACTGTAATTCCGTTTACGTTGGAATAGTATACGCTTTGCTGGAGGGTCTAAGACCGAAGAATGGCTTGTTTTCACCTATTGGTTTTAATGACAAAATATACTCAAGTCAGTTCAATAATTAACTCCCAAATCTTTTCTTTGAATATGGCCGAGTGCTCCATATTGGAGAAGTCATGCTGCTATATTAAGCATTACCACCAACCCCAGCCAGTCCGCTACTTTATAGCATAGGCTTCTGACTGGGAATATTATATTACAATTATTCCTATGCGTGTGCTCGAAATGAATTTGTTAAGCAAGTTTTAAACAAGATGGAAATCACTGGATATCGATCTAAACCTTTATTATTAAATGTATGTACGTGTGTGTGTGTATATATATATATATATATATATATATATATATATATATATATATATATATATATATATTATGAAATACCAATGATGGTTGGCAAATCACTGACGAGGGACTAATTTTATAATATGTAACCCATGTACAACTACGCAGTATTCCTCTTTCTTCTCATGTTTTTTTTATATATATATATATATATATATATATATATATATATATATATATACAAGTTCTCTCCCACGCACACACATATACAGAGAGAGAGAGTGGGGCAGAAAAAGATAAGAGACGGA
>OZ024743.1:97078474-97123474 GCA_964016885.1 Eledone cirrhosa | reverse complement strand
GATGGTTTTTTTCATAGATCCAACGGCCGTTTTGAGTTGATTGGTATCGAAATGGTTAAAAGAAACGGCTTTGTATCATAAACCCGTGGACAGTTTCAGATGGTTTGGTATTAAATGGTTAATAGTGATTATTAATATTAAAGCTAATATTCTTAATCTCTTCATTGGCTGATCAAAAACACGAACATCGGCCAGTGTGCTAGAGATTATGGCCTGATGTTATAACGTCATTATAATGGTGGTGGTGGTGGTGGTGGTGGTGGTGGTGGTGGTCGTGGTGGTGGTGGTAGTAGTAGTAGTAGTGGTGGTGGTGGTGGTGGTGGTGGTGGTGGTGGTGGTGGTGGTGGTGGTGGTGGTGGTGGTGGTGCTGCTGCTGCTGGTAGTAGTAGTAATAGTAGTAGTAGTAGTTATAGTAGTGGGGGGGGTAGTAGTAGTAGTAGTAGTAGTAGTAGTAGTAGTAGTAGTAGTAGTAGTAGTAGTAGTTATAGTAGTGGGGGGTAGTAGTAGTAGTAGTGGTGGTGGTGGTGGTGGTAGTATTAGTAGTAGTAGTAGTAGTGGTGGTGGTGGTGGTGGTGGTAGTAGTAGTAGTAGTAGTAGTAGTAGTGGTGGTGGTGGTGGTGGTAGTAGTAGTAGTAGTAGTAGTAGTGGTGGTGGTGGTGGTTTCAGTGGTAGTGTTGGTTTTAGTAGTCACAGTAGATACTTTCAATTATATCATTATAAATTTAGTTAATACCATTAAAGGCCAAATTGTACAATCATTCCTACCATCGATAATAAAGCCCCATCTTCTTCAACTTCATCCTCATCCTCCTCATTACTACCATCATCATCATCATCATCATCATCATCACCATCGACATCCAATTTCGTCTTTCTTATCATTTCAATCATTAACATGGCGCTCATCATCATAAATATTCTATCATCCCTCCCATAACATTGTTATCGCCAGATCAAATGATATCAAATGATATCAAATGATATCAAATGACATCATGTTATTACAACAATAACATTTAAAACAAGAATAGAAGGGATTGGTTGAGGCGTTAAGAGAAAAAGAAAGAATAAGATCTTAACTCCTTGTGGAGTCGTAGGGACATATCTTAACATATGGTGCGTGCTTGGGGCATTACATCCCCAGGTGGATCCCATCCCTCTCGAGGCTTAAACACAGCCGATTTCTTCCAGAAAAATAGAAATCGATAAAGGGGAAGAATCTACCCCAGTACTAGATTTATACTTTATTTATCGACCTTGAAAGAATGACAATCAAAGTTGACTTCGGCAGGATTTGAACGCAGAGCTTAGAGAATTGAATAGTTACTGCAAAGATTCTGTCGTATTGGAGATTCTATTGGCTCTGCCAATTTGCCACCGTGTCATCGTCAAGGCATAACTAGCGTGTGATATTTAATTACAGCTTTCGTGCTGTAGGCTCAAATTCTAGATTTATACTTTATTTATCGACCTTGAAAGAATGACAATCAAAGTTGACTTCGGCAGGATTTGAACGCAGAGCTTAGAGAATTGAATAGTTACTGCAAAGATTCTGTCGTATTGGAGATTCTATTGGCTCTGCCAATTTGCCACCGTGTCATCGTCAAGGCATAACTAGCGTGTGATATTTAATTACAGCTTTCGTGCTGTAGGCTCAAATTCTAGATTTATACTTTATTTATCGACCTTGAAAGAATGACAATCAAAGTTGACTTCGGCAGGATTTGAACGCAGAGCTTAGAGAATTGAATAGTTACTGCAAAGATTCTGTTGTATTGGAGATTCTATTGGCTCTGCCAATTTGCCACCGTGTCATCGTCAAGGCATAACTAGCGTGTGATATTTAATTACAGCTTTCGTGCTCTAGGCTCAAATTCTGCAGAGGTTAATCTTGCCTTTCATCCTTGCAGGTATTGAAAATATAAAGTACAAATTAAGTTATGAGGTTGATATTATTGACTATTCTTTCCTTCTTCTTCTTCTTCTTCTTCTTCTTCTTCTTCTTCTTCTTCTTCTTCTTCTTCTTCTTCTTCTTCTTCTTCTCTCTCTCTCGCTCTCTCTCTTAACCATTGAGTAACGATATATCCCCGTTAATGTTTGTAATCTGTTCGTCATTTCTATAGCAATTTTAATTAATGGATGTAAGGTTGCTAGCCTCACGCTCCATTCCTCGTCCCTTCTTAACACGGCCCGAAAACTAATCTAGGATTTTGAAGTCAAGAAGTTTCCGTAACCCTCCATAGGCATTCATTTCGGGTACTGTCACCCGAATCCATACCATTTCCTAAATTGTATCAATGTGAAATAAAAATCAATACTTTGCCCACAGAATGGCAGTTTCTAGACTGAAATACTTCATGACATTTCGTTAAATTGCTTTTGATATTGTGGATCAAATCTAATTTTAGGCGTATCTCTTTTATTTTTCAAGTCAATAAAATAAACCCTATTATGTTGGAACGGGCTGCTGTCGGTTTCGACGATAAACGTTCCAGTTCTAGCAGAAAGCTGCAGCGATAACTGGATTTATCACACCTGGTGGAATTAATTAAAGGACACTATATTTATTTTTATTCTTTTACTGGCTTCAGTCATATATGAAGGTGGGAGGATGGGATGGACCTCCGTCGGTTTCAAGGATGACCACAGAATAGCCTGCTCATGTAATTAACCTTTAAGTGGATGAGCATTCCACAGATACGTGTGCCTTTAATGTAATTCTCAGGGAGATTCGGCGTGATACTATATTACGATGCTAGCTTTTTCAGATGCAGTCCATCATGCGGGCTTCTAAATAGTTTATGTATGCCGAATTTCACTTACAAGGCTTAGCTTAACCCGAGATATCACGCAATGGAGTCGAAACCGAGACTTTATGATAACGAAATGAACTAAACATCCAGCCATGCAATATGTTACTCGCCTAAATATTTCTCACGATATTAGAAATACATATTTTACAATGACACTGCTAATAGATATAGAGGGGAAGCAGAGACAAATATCGAGGAGATAGCGGAAGTATTTTGCTATAATTTAACTGAATGATAACGATGAATATTTGAGATTACGTTACCACTAAAGATTCTCCATAAGAGTAAAGGATATTTGGAGTTATCTTCTGTACTTGCTGAAAATAGTAAAACTATAAATTAATTATCCAATGGAGTTGTATGCTTAAAGACACGATTCAAACTAGTTTGAAACCTTTTTAACCATCTACAGACACTGAACAAATGAATGGATAGCTGTTTGCTTCTCTTCTATATCTCTTTCTATGCAACACTGCAGGGTTTCTGCTGGGCTTTCCAGTTTCACTGCCAAACCTTTGAAACTTTTCATTAATCTCCGACTTAAAAGTCCTTCGGAAAAATCTGTTCAAAGCATCATCGACACTCAGTGTATGTGACTGGATATCTACTATTCACTCATTCAGTCCATTAACTCTCTATAGGGTACAAGGCTGGACGTTTCAGCTATTAGAAGTATAGGAGCTTTAAGTTGGTAGAAAACAATGTTACCTCAGTCTACGCCAGGCATTGAACTGTAACTCAAAGGAACGTGCTGTAGGGAAAGTATATGCAATAAGTCCAAGTCTAAAGTCTGTAAGCCAGAGGTTCATTAGGCCGGTGCTTATCCCGGTTTCATGGCGTGAAGCGAGTGAGCGTACGAGACTCCGCCCTTGACAGGACGCCAGTCCATCGCAAGGTTAAACCTCCAGCTATTGCTGGTACTTATTTTCAGCTGAGAATACTGGAGCAACATGAAATGAAGTGTTTTGCTCAAGAACACAACACACAACGCAGCCTAGAAATAGAACCCATGATATTATGATCGTAAGTCCAACACCCTTACCATTAGGCCACGTGACTCCACTTCGATAAACGACGATCAAATTTGACCCCCTCTAGAAATCTCCGGGGGTATCTCACTTTCAATGTAAGTTTGTGCATCATCAGCTATAACACACGAGACTCACTAAAAAGGTGGTGGTGACAAATGGACGTTAATGTTTATGCTAGGTACACCAACGAAGCAATGCAGACATTCATTATCTCCCGACCTTTCAAGGATCGTCTCGGATTATTTCCCATTGAAAATGTCTTCTCCCAACGTGGCCCAGTCCTAACATTTATCTGAACATGACAAAGCCCAGATTAACGAACACCTTCAGCAAGACATGTTAATCGGTAAGGACTTCCAAGGACTTAGTTGGAATTCTATCGACTTTATATTTTTGGTTAATTTCTACACTTAATAACACTTTATTTGATCGACTTATTATACGACACCATAACAATTATGGTGTATATGCCTGCAGACAGCGCCCTCTATATGTCAGAGAGGACGTTAGTTGTCGAGTGCCGTCAACACTTGAAATTCTAAAATCATTTATATCTACATTTTCGAATTTGACATCCAACTTGTTGTCTCCGGCAACTAATCGTACAGTATGAGCCAACATTTGGATAGTCGTCATTTATTTTGATGAATACAGCCTTTCTCCCATACTAGCAAAATACATCGATATATTTTTCGACCTCAGAATCGAAGTCTCCTCGTTTCTCCTTTTGACTTACACCAGACATCCATCTTTCGAAATTCGGGTGCCTGCAAAACACTAAGTTATTTCGTCTTTTTAGGGAAGAACAAAATCTACCAATTATTTTCAAGAAAAAATTACAAAGAACGTCTCACCACCTTTCTTTTCTCCAGAAACTTAGTACCCATCTTTCTGGATACCCATTCTTAAAGTTAGGGTTGACTCCTTCATGTTTGCTTATGTTAAGTATTTTCCTTAGTTGGATTGCTTTAACGGTCATCGAACAGCTGTCACTAATATAGCTGCTGTTGCTTCACTACTCCAAAGTATACCCTGATAAACAGACTATGGTCAAAGGCACTCCATCCATGACTATCTCGTTTTTATCAGACATGGTATATCTCTTGATAGTTTATAAAATATCCTTCCTTTTCTTAAAGATATTAAGTTGAGATTTGAGAGTGATTTACTTGGTATTTCTAGCAAACTCAGTGACCACCTAGATTCTCCCTCATTAGCACACGTCACTGCAGTTGTCGCAGTTTCTCTGACTGCAGTTGTTGCTTCTGTTGCTTTTGTCGTTGCTACTCCCACTGCTTATGCTACCGCAGCAACTGCATTTGTGCATCTGTGCATCTGACAGCATTTGTGCAAACACAGTCTTGTGGCTTCTATAATCAAAACTAATATTAGTAACTTTAGTGTGCTCTTTTTATTACTGTTGCAGTTGTTTCTTTAATTGCTATTATTTCTGTGCTGCTGTTATAATTTCTCCTGCTACTACAGATGCAGTTGATATCACAGGTGGTATATGTAGGGCCATCTATTATTTGAAGAAATACCGCGAGAGTTCGGGGTTATCACCTATCAAACCCAGATACTGCAGTCTTCATATCCTCAGAGATAACTGAGGTTGCAGCCACATTTGGTTTCTAAGTTAACCATGAGGTTAACGTGTGTTAATTTTAGGTAAGGGAACAGTCGGTTATATGGACCTCAATATTTTGTTAGTACTTTATTTTATTCAACCCAGAAGAATGAAAGGCAAAGTTCACCTCAGTGGGATTTGAAATCAGAACATAAAGAGTCGGAACAAAAACTGTAAGTCATTATGTCCAACCAGCTAACGATTCTGCCAATCCACCAATTTGACTTTTTTTTTTTTTTGAAAGTGGTATTTAAACACTCGGCACCTCAAAAACTAAATGAATTTCTTCTCTGGAAGTGTATAATCATAATTTTTTATAGGAACACAAAGTCACAAATATTCCAAAGACCAACCCTCATCTCAACGTGGTGCAGTTGGTGGAAACCTGGGTCTCGGGTGAAGATGGTAGGGGCTAATCACCCGCCATTGGATTTCTACTGATTACGGAAAACACAAATATTGTGAGGGCATGGTCGATTAAATCACTCCCTCTCCACTACTACGTGACTACCATTCTATTTTATCGACCTTGAAATGTTAAGAGGCAAAGTAGGCTTCGGTGGAATATGAACTCAGAAGATAAAGAGGTCTTATTTGATACTGCAAGTTAATTTATTGTTCTACCTTTCTGACTCTCACAGTCCTATTACTGATTTAGATATAACGCCACACATTTGAATTTAATGGGAATAATTTATTTAATCTGTACGCAGTACTTGACTGGTACTTTTTCTTCGAGCTAGAAATAGCAGCTAAATCTCATTCAAACCATACACAACCATTTCTTATAAAGGCAGAACTCTTTAGATAATGTAATCCGACAAATGACGAAGAAGACGAGATGGCTCTGGTTGGAATGTCTTTAATGATATATATATATATATATATATATATATATATATATATATATAAATATACATACATACATACATATACATATATATATATATATATATATATATATATATATATATATAGTCATTATTAAATATTTGTTTTAAATTGTTTTTTCTGTTGGATTGATTTACTTATGTATTTTTGTACAAACAAGGGGTGGATAGGGGGGGGGTCAAATATGCCAGCAAAAGGAACATTTCCTACAACATATAGTGATCCCTGATTACTAATGACACAGGTGAAAATAACACGGTAAAAATAACACAAACAAATTGTAGAGGTAAATATGTGGAGAAATAGGAAAGATAGAATCAGGAATACAAATAGACAATGAAAAGTACCGACTTAAAATAAGTAGCAAGAAATCTTTAAAATAATCTAAACAATCTTCAAGTGTTGTTTCTACTATTTATTCAGGGAGGAATGGACAATGTTCATGAACTCTTTCCATGGCTCCTGAAACTAGTTGGGGAGGACAGAAGGAATATATCTCCAAAACGGAGACCTGGTCCTCATACTTGCATATTCTGATTTATCTATTTTTGTACATAGCTGGGGTCTATGTGTGAGTCAAAGATTCCATGTAGGTGTTGATGTCTAAAAGGCTTGTGAAACCTTATTTAATAACTCTAAAAACTCAATTTTATCGGCTACTTATATCATACCCACCAGCAGAATACTATTACTCTGAACATTGGTTTCTGATATAAACACAAGGTCAACAATTTGGGGGTAGGGGAAAGTCAATTAAATTGACCTTAGCATATGACTGATACTTTATTTTTGTCGACTGAGTGAGAATGAAAGGCAAAGTTAACCTCGGCAGGATTTGAACTCAGATCGAAAAATGCCGTAACTGACCATTGTGATGCTAGCAACAGTCTAATGCATTATTATAACACTTGTGTATTGGCAGTATAACACAATCAACAGATCTGAGAACAACTTAATACATCAAGGTTAAACACCCCATCAACAGTAAGTGATATGAGTGATTGTTATATGACATGAAACTCGAGAAATTAGCGTACAGTAGGTTCAGTGTTCCACAGACAACTGTATCCTCAGACATGTGATCCTCAGGTAGAATCAGCATGACATAATATGTGAAAAAGCTAGAATCATGTGACAAGACTTTGAATTACATGTACATTCCATCCAACGAGCTTTCGGCCAGTTTCTGTTTAGCCAATTTCACTCACAACTAGTGCCGGATTTAGGACAAATGAAGCCCTGTGCCGGTTAAGTTATGAGGCCCCTTACTTTTGAAATTTCCTCGTAATAACTTTTTGGGGCAGGAATATGATACTTTTCCCTGACCAACGGGGCCCTGTGCTTAAGCATATCTAATCACAGTGGAAAATCCGGCACTGCTAACAAGGTTTGCGTTAACCTAAGGGAAATGACACTTGTCCAAGTTACCATGCAGGATGGTCGAACACAGAATATTGCTAAGCAAACGTTTTACCACTCAGCCACATATGCGTGTGTGGCGGCATTTACCCTGGGTCGGTTGAGCCGGCTCCGTCCAACGAATTCACCGTATGAAGGCCGACCAAGCACGACGGTCCGACGCTATCGAAGATATGAGTGTCAGCCATTCGCGGTTCCATCGCCGAACCCCACACAGGCGTGGGCCTAAGATCAACTCAGCGTCTTGCCTCACTGTCCTAAGCCACGTTTTCAGTTGGCCTCCACGACGTTTCCTCCATCCCAACGGTGGAGATGGATCAATGGCTTCGGGGATGAAGTCGCCCGGTTGTCGACATATATTAGTAGTATAACACTAATAGCAATATCTAAGAACAATGAAGACTATAAACCTCTATAACAGTAAAGTTGCATGATTGAAACACGAACATGATTCTATACAATATAATGCAAGTATAATTACACCTCAGACATGTTACATCACTGAAAGGCAGGTATTGTATCATCACTCGCCTCTGTGAAATTTCACTCGATTAACCAGTTAGCTTTGCAATGTTTTTTAAATATTTAAAAGCATTTAATTATTAAAATCAATACTTGTTTGATATTAGAAATCAATATTTAAAAGCATTCTGAAATGGGACGCTATTTTATCGTACATTAAACAATGTTTCGATTAAGTAAATCTTGCCAGACAAACGAGAAAGGTATATTTCATAAAAACAACAAAACATGAT
Organism: Eledone cirrhosa; assembly: GCA_964016885.1. Taxonomy (NCBI): domain Eukaryota; kingdom Metazoa; phylum Mollusca; class Cephalopoda; order Octopoda; family Eledonidae; genus Eledone; species Eledone cirrhosa. The sequence continues at coordinate 97,114,938 of OZ024743.1, read as the reverse complement.
TGTAAACTTATAATATTAAGCGATTTGCTGGGAACAGATTGCCACTATATAGTCAATGTGGTTTTGTAACTACGAACATTCAAAATTTCCGTGGTTGCTAAAGATAGCAGCTAAATATCCTTCATATCAAACTTACTGAGAGTAGGAGACATTCTGTAAACAGTTGTGCGCTTAGAATTCGATCACTGTATGTCCTTCTTGGACAGTATGTTGCGATACGGGTAGATTTTATTACTATTTCTAGAAGATCGGATAACCACATTAACTGGATGAAGGATTGCATGCATCGTGTCTGTTTAGAAAGACGAGGTAATTTTAACTAGCGCACATTTAATAATGTAACCGCTCCATTACAGATGACCTGCTGGCCAAACATCAACAAAAACAACATTCTACAATGTAGAATAGAAAACATAGTTCCGCTATAATAACCAAAATGAAAGTTACTCATTAATCTGTCGCTCTATACCACCGCAATGTTCACCGTTCATATTTGTATGACCTTCACTATTTCCCCGAGAACCTTGGAGCTGTAAGTGATGAACAGGGTGAGCACTTTCATCAACACCTCATTAGGATGGAAGAGTATTATCAAAGTCATTGAAAAAAACATATGATGGTTGTCTACTGCTGGTGTATCCAAAGAGATGACCTTAATAAAGTCTATAATTCCAGCGCGTCTCCCTTGCCGTCCTCCGGGGAAACGCCTTCTCCATTCTGTCCGCCGGGGCTGTGGGGAGACAAGCCGATTATATTACAAATTCTTTTGAATAGTCTTAAATACTTCAATACTTTGAGAAATGTGGGTAGAAGGTAGATAGGGTAGAAGGTAGATAAGGTAGAAGGTAGATAAGGTAGAAGGTAGATAGGGTAGAAGGTAGATAGGGTAGAAGGTAGATAAGGTAGATAGGGTAGAAGGTAGAAGGTAGATAAGGTAGAAGGTAGATAGGGTAGAAGGTAGATAGGGTAGAAGGTAGATAAGGTAGAAGGTAGATAGGGTAGAAGGTAGATAGGGTAGAAGGTAGATAAGGTAGAAGGTAGATAGGGTAGAATGTAGATAGGGTAGAAGGTAGATAGGGTAGAAGGTAGATAAGGTAGATAGGGTAGAAGGTAGATAAGGTAGAAGGTAGATAGGGTAGAAGGTAGATAGGGTACAAGGTAGATAGGGTACAAGGTAGATAGGGTATATGGCTTCAAAAAGCAATTCATCAGTAGTGAAAATTATGTTGTCTAAGTCTAAAGTCTGAAGGCTCATTTGGCCGGTGCTTATCCCGGTTTCATGGCGTGAAGCGATTGAGACTACAGGACTCCCTCCTGGACAGGACGCCAGTCCATCGCAGGGTTAAACCTCCAGCTATCGCTGGTACTCATTTTCAGCTGAGTATACTGGAGCAACGTGAAATGATGTGTTTTGCTCAAGAACACAACACGCAGCCCAGGAACCGAACCCACGACATTATGATCGTAAGTCCAACACACTTACCACTAGGCCACGTGCCTCCACTAAATTATGTTGAAGTGTAAGTATATACGCATATTGTATATACGCATATTGTATATACGCATATTGTTTCGAAGATTGCAATAGCTACAAACGAAAATTCTTGCCAGAATATGAACACATTTTAGTGCGTATTGTGATGAATATAGATGTTGTTGAGTGTAAATAATGTTTTTGCCTAAATGATTGTTTCGAGCCCAAATTTAAGATATTATGAAAATGAATTCTTTAGACAGAACATAGATTTATACAAAAGGTGTTAAATTTCGTAAACAATGACAACTTTGAATGACAAAAGTTTGTAACTTATAGAAAAAAAATCTGACTTCAGATTTGAATTCAGCACACCCAAATTAGGCAAGAACAATGCAATACCAATACAACAAAATTTCCTTCCCTAGTGTAATTCAAGAAAGACCTTGATAAATATTTGGAGAACAATGAATTTATATCATCATTGGAATGGAATGGTTACAAACCAATAAGTCTTTACATGAGATGTTTCTCGGTTGAGAAAACATTGAACTAAAAACTAAGAATGAAGATAATATTTGACTTCTAATTCAAATATCACTAAAAGCAGTTTAATCGGGAGTTTGGATATTGTGGGCAACTGGTTTTAAAATTTGTTTTTTCGGGAGGGGGGGGGGGGCGAATGATAGTATGGATAATACTTTTACAATTCTGTCCACATGGATATTGATACAGAACCACATGGATATTGATACAGAACCACATGGGGTTTTGTATTTCAGATTAACAGACTCGAGCGAAAGAGCGCAACATTCTTTCAATGGTGGGTTTGTGCTGTTTGTAATTTTATATATATGTATATGAAGGCGCATGGCTTAGTGGTTAGAGCATTGGGCTTGTAATCGAAAGTGTGTTCAATTCTCGGACCGGGTGATGTGTTGTTTCCTTGAGCAAGACACTTTATTTCACGTTGCTCCAGTTTACTCAGCTGTAGAAATGAGATGATAGGACTGGGGTCCCTATCATTAAATTACCCAAATCATCTCCAACGAGATATACCTTGGAGGATGCCAGCTAAACCTGCATAGGTGTGAGCTGTCACACACACACACACATATATACAGGCAACTCCACGACATTGAATAATCAGTTTCACTGGTTCCCTAGTCCCCGCCAAGAATCCTGTCTTCTTGGTGTTGATCTCCAGTTGATACTCATCAGAGGCTATTTTCCACCCCAACAAACAGCCTGTGGATTGTTTCTAGTGATGTTGCTCTCAGAATGTAGAAGTTGAAGTACATGGCCAACATAAGCCAGTCATGTCGTACATTTTGCCGACTGGTAAACTACTCTGCCAGGTGGGCCTCTATTTTAACCACTGCACGTTGCCCACTGTATAACATATGGGTAGCCTCACTATCAAAGAAAAATATTTTAAATATATTTATTCTATAACGATCCTGATCTTCAAGATCTGGTTTCTTGTTCAAACTTTCTTTCGAAAACCCGTCTGCACCTCGGGGAACTGTTCCTCGGCGATCTTGTGTATTCTTTGCAGCAGAACTCATAGAGGTATCTTTCTGGCGTGGCTGATTAAAAGGATGGTACAATGTTCTTCTCATTCTGCAGTCTCATCTTGGTCAAGTGTCATTTCCGATAACTTCAGGTTAGGTCTTGGGAGTGATTGTATGTAGACGGAAACAGTTTGGAAGCTTGTTGGATGGACTTACCTGTAATTCAAAGAACCAGCTTTGTCACATTTTTGTGTCATGCTGAATCTTCCTGCGAATTACGTCAATTGCGCGCGTGTTTGTGGAATGCTCAGCGACTTACACGTTAATTTTAGATGCAAGTTGATCTGTTGATCAAACACCTGGAACAGTCGTCTGGGAACACGACGGAGGTCCAGTCCATTCCAATATTGTTCTCCAATCCCCAAGGTCTCAAGGGACTAATAAAGACCAGAGTTTAGCTTCTGCTTCATGGCATAAAGCCGATGAGAAATATAGTTATAGTTAGTGCAGCAGTCTGACATATATGACAGCTATTTGGAACACGACAGCTTAAATATTGCATCCTGCTCGACGAAAATGTTTACACCATATTTGAACACAGAATAAATAAGATGATTGTTTAACCCTTTTGATACCAAACTCTCTGAAACAACCCCTGCTTCTACGATAGAAAACTGTCTGTTGATCTAAAACCCTTTCCTCGTATCTTTATTTAAGTTAATGTATGTTCCAAAAACCAAATAATTAATACAAAGGTTAGCTGTAATACTAAATCCTTCTAATTCTTGATTATTTGAAAATCATAAGCAGTGTCTTTTATGAGAAATATGGTACAGGAATGTTTAATACTCCATCCAATTATAATATGTGGTTCAATGGTTATGGTGTTCGGTCAGTAGTGTAGCTAGAGAAGGGTGAAGGGGGCGGTCCAGCCCGGGTGACACATTTGATGGGAGCGGCATTTTGGGGTCTGCTGTAGGCTATAAACGTCCTTAATCCTGCAGCATAATACTATAATTGTACACAGTCTAGTTAATATATATATATTTAGTTTCAGAAGATCCCATTAAGGGTGAAAGCAGCGATTCTTTGCTTAAACTTTAATCTGTTATTTTAATAAATATATATATATATATATATATATATATATATATATATATATATACGATATTAACAAATGGAAACTATATTTATAAAACCATATTTATTTCATTATACATATTTCAAGGAAACCAAGTTAAATTATGGTGTGCTTTCATCAGATAAAATATAATATAGATCAGTTTTTTAAATAAATATTGACATAACCTTAAAAAATGTAACCATTACTGTTGGAAGCTCCCAGATAGTCCGGGAGCTTCCAACAGTAATGGTTGCATTTTTTAAGGTTATGTCAATATTTATTTATAAAACTGATCTATATTATATTTTATCTGATGAAAGCACACCATAATTTAACTTGGTTTCCTTGAAATATGTATAATGAAATAAATATGGTTTTATAAATATAGTTTCCATTTGTTAATATCGTATTTTTACTCCAAATATTTGTTGAGTGCTTTATATCAGTTATAAAAATATTTACTTGTTGTATCCCAACAATTTAAATAGAACTTTTACATATATATATATATGTATGTATGTATGTATGTATGTATGTATTTATGTATACCAGTTGGTGCTACTGGTAACATGTATCCCAGTACAACCTGTCTCATGGTCGGGTCGTTGGCGACTAAACTGGCAACCCCACCAAGGTTTCTTGGTGAGGAGGGTGACTTTGGACATCCTACAGGACTAAAAACAAAACCTGTCAAAGGGCAAAGGGCAAAACCTGTCAAATGGCCATCCAAAATCACCGGGAGAGATGACCCCTTAGTCTTTGTCAAGGCAGAATTCTAGGAGAAGGAAAACTCTGATATAATACCTGCAACCCTGATGGTATCCAATGATGTTGACTTGTTCTTCTTTTTGGTAAATATCATCTTGGTTAAGAGAGTAGGACTGGCTTTGTGCAGTGCCTTTGCTCACTATAAAAGCTTCACGGCACAGGCATTGCTTTATATCTGGAGATCATGGGCCCAGCACTATGTGTCAATAATTGTCACAAGGGTAGTGTTTGTACCAGAGTTTTCAAGTCGCTGGCTGGACTAAAAAGTCACACTCGTTCAGCGCATTGATAAGGGTTCTCCTACATGGATATAAAGTAGTGGCCGTACTCGAAAACGAGTTGGCAGCCACCATATATATATATATATATATATATATATATATATATATATATATATAAAATAGAATAGCTTTCACCGTATTTTTAACTAAATAAAATTTTAGCCTGATAATGGGGTTTAGAACCCTCAGATAAATGGAAAAAGATGAGTAGTGACGTACATGGGAGTCGAACCCACATCTTTGGTTAACCAGACCACTGTGCTACCATTACATCAACACATCACCCATCACAGTGGTCTGGATAACCAAAGATGTGGGAATACTCTACGCCACAGACCACATCTTAAACAAAAAATCTGAGGCAATTTCGGCTTGTAAACATAAATTGCACAAAACTTTCCCGTATAGATCGTACTATCCGTAACGGATAGTACGATTTATACGCGGATATTTTACGTCTTGATGTGGTAGCTAAGTATATGTTATGTTTAGACCATTACTTATTTGTATAGGTAAGTATATATTACCTGTATATTTTGTGAAGGTACGTATACTTTCGCGGGCGTACATTTGATTGTATATGTTATGGCGTATATTTTATATATTCTGGTACATATGCTTTTGGTTATGTGTATACGTGAGTTTTGCGTCTGTGTGATTATGCGGGTTCGTACGTATGTAGGGTGTGTGTATATGTGTACTTCGTGTTTGGTTGACGTACATATCCGAACATGTGTATTTACGTGTAGGTATGTGTGTGCGCTTGTTATATACGTATTCATTTATATAAGTTTATTTAATTATTTGTATACACGTGCACACACACACACATATTTATATGTGCGTGTATTTGTATACCTATGGCGAGTTTTTCGTGCATGCTTGCGTATGTACGTATATGGATGCGTGTATGTATTTATTTAATTTCAATTACCTCTGTATTTTATTTACTTTATTCTTAACTCTGAAGCCGAGAATCATTTGGTTTCCTAGTTAGAATTTTAGTCTACGACTTCTGTTATGCCATTTGCGTGGTTTTGTCTTTGCGTGCAATTGTTCTCCACGTTCCACATATGACGTATTATCTTCGTTTTTTTCGTTCATTGCCAGAGAACGTCTCTATGAACCACCTAATAGAATATTAGTCTACGACTTCTTTTATACCATAAACGTGGTTTTGTCTTTGTGTGTAATTGTTTTTCACCGCTCCAAATAATGACGTATTATATTCGTTTTTTCCCGTTCTTTGCCAGGGAACGTTTCCACGAACCAAAGTATCGTCTTCCTGTCTTCCTCCGGTTGCAACGTTTTTTGAAATATTCACTTCTGCGTTCACAGATTGACTTTGTTAGTTTCAGAAGATCCCGTTAAGGGTGAATGTAGCGATTCTTTCCTTAAACTTTAATCTGTTATTTTAATAAATATTTGCTCTACGGTTCTTATATATTTGATATATATTTATCCTTATCGAACCCTCTTTGGATTTTAGTCTTCAAATTTATTATTATTACTATTATTTCTATATATATATATATATATATATATATACAATATTAAATAAATGGAAACTATATTTATAAAACCATATTTATTTCATTATATATATTTCAGGGATAACATATTAACAATATGCTATGCCGTTTCGGACGATAGATAGATTTGGAATTGGAAAAAATGTCTTTAGATAAAAATAACAGATCCATTCATGTTGACTTATCTTGCAAATATTGTAAATATACTCCAAATATTTGTCGAGTGCTTTTATATCAGTTATAAATATTTACTAGTTGTAACACAACAATTTAAATATAACTTTCCATATATATATATATATATGTATATGTATATATATATATGTATATATATATATATATATGTATGTGTATATATGTGTATATGTATGTATGTATATATATGTGTGTATATGTGTATATGTATATATATATATATATGTATGTATGTTTCTAACTATATATATATATATATATATATATATGTATATATATATATATATATATATATATATATATATATATATATATATATATATATATATATATATATATATGTGTGTGTGTGTATTTATGTGTGTATGTATGTATGTATATATATATATATCATCATCATCATCATCACCGTTTTACGACCGTTCTTCCACGCTAGCATGGGTTAGACGGGTTGTCCTGTTGTGGGCAGTGTCTGGTTGGCTGACCATGCCTTGCTCATACAGGAACTGATTTGGCTTGATTTCTAGAGCTGGATGCCCTTCCTAACACCAACCTCATTTACAGTGAGTGCTGGGTGCTTTTTCGTGGCGCCTACACGTCCACTTTACAGTGTGGGCTGGGTGCTTTTTTGCCGTGGCACCTCCACGACCACCTTGCAGTGGGGGTGTGGGGGCATATTGTCTATATGCTTCAGCTTGTACCCATGGGAGGTCGGGTACTCTGTATTACTGCGTGACGCCAGAGGTCACGGTCGTGTGTCATCGCCTTTGAGAGGTGTAATTGGGTAAGGTCGGTTTTTATCACCTCATCCCAGGTCATCTTGGGTCTCCCCACTCCGCGGTTTCCATCGACTTCTAGTGCTCTGCACCTTTTTATGCAGCTGTCTTCCTTCATACGCATCACATGTCCATACCAACGCAACCGCCTCTCCTGCACACAGCATTTGATTCCTCTTATGCTCAGTCTCTCTCTCAATTCATTTATGCTTTGTCGTTCGCGTATATTACTATTACACATCCATCGGAGCATGCAGGCTTCTTTTCTCTCTAATCTACGTAAGTCTTCCACCTTCAGCGCCCAGGTCTCACTACCATGCAACATCGCTGTTCGGATACACGCATCATACAGTCTGCCTTTCATTTTGAGGGAGAAGCCTTTTGCAGCTAGCAGTGGTAGTAGTTCCCTAAACTTCTTCCATCCCGTTCTTACCCTAGTTATTGTACTTTCTGAAATTCAACCTCCGCTGCTAATTCGGTCACCTAGGTAGCAGAAGGTGTCTACTGTTTCTACAGAGCCCTCCCAGAGATTGGTGGTACTTGTTTCCTGTGGCTGTTTGCTGCTTGCTGTCCCAGCATATATATATATGTATGTATATATATGTGTGTATGTGTGTGTATATGTATATATGTATATATGTATATATGTGTGTATATATATATATATATATATATATATATATATATATATATATATATATATATATATATATATATACATATATATATATATATATATATATATATATATATATATATATATATATATATATATATATATATATATATATATATAAATATTTACATATACACCAATTAAACAAAGTCACAGATATATATATATGTGTTTTGGCAACCATTCACGATGTGGCTCAATGAAGAATTAATAAATTAAATAATCAGAGCAAAATACTATAAAGTAAAGCATGTCCATAGAATCATTTGATAATATATATATACATCATTTCTTCTCCTAATTAGCATAATTAACCACACAAAAAATCAATTAGACCAGGCTATAAGATTAAAAGGCACCTATGAAGAAACAGTAAATAAATAAACGATAGCAGCGTCTTCGCGGCCAACCGCTATAGAATATTTACCCAACATTTCAACAGCACGTGGAAATTAATTAAATATACGGTCAACCATACACAATTAGGTATAAAATTAAAGTTAGAAATGCTTATATACATACCAGGATTAAATCCCTAAATCCCGACCCATGGGTTTCGTTCTCATTTTGAGATATCCTATTAAGGATAAATCTCGTGTTTCGAACTCTTCAGGGGACAAACTCGCTAGGACAGATTATTTTCTGAAGTGGCCCCCGCCAAACACGAATTCAAAATGGCTGAGAACCGTGACGTGGCAATGGTCAAGTCAGAAAGAAATGATGTATATATATTATCAAATGATTCTATGGACATGCTTTACTTTATAGTATATATATATATGTGTGTGTGTGTGTGTGTGTGTGTGTGTGTGAATGTGTCTGTTGACACCTGGAATATAGCTTAAGAGAAATATAACAATAATGATAGACACCCAATATTTTGAACTAGTTTATAGAATTCTCTTGGCATTTGTCACTCTAAGTAGAGCTTTAAAGAATTAGCTTTTAAAGAATTTCCCTTTTCTTTAAATCCATCAACCATGACCGACTCCCAACGATCTTATAGACACCTGAAATATAGGCATTTTTAGCTTAAGAGAACTTAAAAATTAGGAGTGGCACACCATTCTGAACCTTTTTATAGAATCCTTTCTGCCTTTGTCACTCTAAATATAAACTACGGACTTAAAGAATTAGCTTTTAATGAGTCCCCTTTTCTTTCAATCAATGACCTCCACCCATCCCACTCCCCACCCTCTCCTACCACCTGAAAAGATATAAATACCACTACATTTATTTTTGGAAAGCTAGATTCCTGATGATTTCTAAAGAATGAAACAGTTCTAGTCCTGTAGAATCTCATCTCTCTCTCTCTCTCTCTCTCTCTCTCTCTATATATATATATATATATATATATATATATATATATATATATATATATATATATATATATCTTTAAAGCGATGAAATACCAATGATGGTTGGAAGATCACTGATGAAGGACTAACTTTATTTATATATATATATATATATATATCCATAAATGCCAATTTCTGTCTGTTTGTTTGTGAAGCTAAAATCAAAATCTACCAAGCCGATCTTGATGCAACTTGACACGTGTGTGGGGCTCGTGCCCGTTTGATTTCTTACGTGTATTTCATTTTAATCAAAGGGTTCCACGGGGGTTCAAACCCCCGCTGAAAACCCCCGCTTAATTTTTTTCCCTTCGATATGTATGAAATTTAAACCATAGGTAAATGACAAGATATGATGCCTATTCACATAATTTCAGCAAATTTTAATAAAATTAAGACACGCTGACACGCCTGACCAATGCAATCAACAATATTTGTTTGTATTATTGTTTCGTAAATGAATTTGTCTTCGCTTTTGATTATCTGTCCTATATCTTGATTTCATTTTTGATCTGAGAGGCATTGGGCATTTTAATGGGATCTGGGAATACCTCCGCTCCCGAGTATTACCGAATACCTCAGCTAGTATATATATATATATATATATATATATATATATATATATATATATAGAGAGAGAGAGAGAGAGAGAGAGAGAGAGAGAGAGAGAGAGAGAGAGATAGGTTATCACATACATAAAATTAAATTAAATTAAATCAATGATACATATATGTGTTGCAACTGTTCACTTTCAAGCTCAATGAAGAATTAATAAGTTAAAATCAAAAGATCAGAGCATTACATCATAAAACGCGTCTATAGAATCAATCAGATATTAAAATATATACTATTTCTTCCTTTAATCAGCATAATTAACCATATACATAATCAAATCCAGCAAGCTTTAAGAGTAAAATTTTCTAACTGGGAAATCTCCGACAAATAATTGACCGCAGCCAGTTCGCGTTAACTCCGTTCCATTATTTATCAAATACTTCGGCCGCATGCGGAATCCGATCAAACATACCGTCAACCGCGCGTAATTAGTAGTAAAATTAAACTTCGAAGAAATGCGCACATACCGTAATATTTCTTCGAAGTTTAATTTTACTACTAATTACGCGCGGTTGACGGTATGTTTGATCGGATTCCGCATGCGGCCCCTATATATATATATATATATATATATATATATATATATATATATATATATATATATATATATATATATATATATAAAGTTTATATATATATATATATATATATATATATATATATATATATATATATATATATATATATATATATATATATATATATATATATATATATATATATATATATATATATATATATATATATATATAGGGAGTGTAACGTGCAGTTACTGTAGGTTCACCCAGGTGAGCACTCAATACATATATAGATAACTTTAAGAGTGAGTCACTGAATAATATGTATTTTTTGTTGGGGCCCGGGTGCGGTAAACTAGGCGGCACACACTCTAGCTATGTCACTGTGTTGGGTTCATTATAGTAAGGTCGTGAGATCAGCGTGTTGTGGTATCCTAGGAGAAAAACTTTATTTAACGTTATTCCAGCAAAAATGTGTTGTACATGTAATTCAAATGTCCAAATTTGTTACAGACTGTCACACTGAATCTCACTGAAAACTATGGTAATGGTACACGTGTCTGTGGAATGCTCAGCTATTTTCACGTTAATTTCCGAAGCAGGCTGTTCTGGAACAACTGGAACATTCATCGTCGGTACCGACGTTGGTCCAAAACACACAATCCACTCATTTATTTTCATGCTACCGGCTAAGACTAGCAAATATCTAGAAATTGGTGTTTACAATTGATCCGGGCATTTGTTTTCCTAGTATTTGCCATTTTCCGATGAGAGCAATGGAAAATGTTAATATATCAAGGTTTCTCTTTATTTCAACATAAACACATCTGTGTGTGGCTATTGTTACTCCCCCCCCCCCTCAACCTCCATCAATTATAATCAAATATAAACAAAATACCATCCCTAACACACATCTTGTGCTGACATTTAATAATTAAAAAAAAAAACGAAACAAGACAATTTCCAAAAGCATTTGTATTCTTTTGAAAAAATTTTCAAACACGTTTGTTTTAAAGTTTAATTTCGTTATAGATGATGTAATTGTTGTCGCACTGTCGGACTGCTACTACATAGCTGAGTGGGGTGTCGCACTGTCGGACTGCTACTACATAGCTGAGTGGTGTGTCGCACTGTCGGACTGCTACTACATAGCTGAGTGGGGTGTCGCACTGTCGGACTGCTACTACATAGCTGAGTGGGGTGTCGCACTGTCGGACTGCTACTACATAGCTGAGTGGGGTGTCGCACTGTCGGACTGCTACTACATAGCTGAGTGGGGTGTCGCACTGTCGGACTGCTACTACATAGCTGAGCGGGGTGTCGCACTGTCGGACTGCTACTACATAGCTGAGTGGGGTGTCGCACTGTCGGACTGCTACTACATAGCTGAGTGGGGTGTCGCACTGTCGGACTGCTACTACATAGCTGAGTGGGGTGTCGCATTGTCGGACTGCTACTACATAGCTGAATGGGGTGTCGCACTGTCGGACTGCTACTACATAGCTGAGTGGGGTGTCGCACTGTCGGACTGCCACTACATAGCTGAGTGGGGAGTCGCACTGTCGGACTGCCACTACATAGCTGAGTGGGGAGTCACACTGTCGGACTGCCACTACATAGCTGAGTGGGGAGTCACACTGTCGGACTGCCACTACATAGCTGAGTGGGGTGTCGCACTGTCGGACGGCTACTACATAGCTCAGTGGGGTGTCGCACTGTCGGAATGCTACTACATAGCTGAGTGGGGTGTCGCACTGTCGGACTGCTACTACATAGCTCAGTGGGGTGTCGCACTGTCGGACTGCTACTACATAGCTGAGTGGGGTGTCGCACTGTCGGACTGCTACTACATAGCTGAGTGGGGTGTCGCACTGTCGGACTGCTACTACTTAGCTGAGTGGGGTGTCGCACTGTCGGACTGCTACTACATAGCTGAGTGGGGTGTCGCACTGTCGGACTGCTACTACATAGCTAAGTGGGGTGTCGCACTGTCGGACTGCTACTACATAGCTGAGTGGGGTGTCGCACTGTCGGACTGCTACAACATAGCTGAGTGGGGTGTCGCACTGTCGGACTGCTACTACATAGCTGAGTGGGGTGTCGCACTGTCGGACTGATACTACATAGCTGAGTGGGGTGTCGCACTATCGGACTGCTACTACATAGCTGAGCGGGGTGTCGCACTGTTGGACTGCTACTACATAGCTGAGTGGGGTGTCGCACTGTCGGACTGCTACTACATAGCTGAGTGGGGTGTCGCACTGTCGGACTGCTACAACATAGCTGAGTGGGGTGTCGCACTGTCGGACTGCTACTACATAGCTGAGTGGGGTGTCGCACTGTCGGACTGCTACTACATAGCTGAGCGGGGTGTCGCACTGTCGGACTGCTACTACATAGCTGAGTGGGGTGTCGCACTGTCGGACTGCTACTACATAGCTGAGTGGGGTGTCTCACTGTCGGACTGCTACTACATAGCTGAGTGGGGTGTCGCACTGTCGGACTGCTACTACATAGCTGAATGGGGTGTCGCACTGTCGGACTGCTACTACATAGCTGAGTGGGGTGTTGCACTGTCGGACTGCTACTACATAGCTGAGTGGGGTGTCGCACTGTCGGACTGCCACTACATAGCTGAGTGGGGATACGCACTGTCGGACTGCCACTACATAGCTGAGTGGGGAGTCACACTGTCGGACTGCCACTACATAGCTGAGTGGGGAGTCACACTGTCGGACTGCCACTACATAGCTGAGTGGGGTGTCGCACTGTCGGACTGCTACTACATAGCTGAGTGGGGTGTCGCACTGTCGGACTGCTACTACATAGCTGAGCGGGGTGTCGCACTGTCGGACTGCTACTACATAGCTGAGTGGGGTGTCGCACTGTCGGACTGCTACTACATAGCTGAGTGGGGTATCGCACTGTCGGACTGCTACTACATAGCTGAGTGGGGTGTCGCACTGTCGGACTGCTACTACATAGCTGAATGGGGTGTCGCACTGTCGGACTGCTACTACATAGCTGAGTGGGGTGTTGCACTGTCGGACTGCTACTACATAGCTGAGTGGGGTGTCGCACTGTCGGACTGCCACTACATAGCTGAGTGGGGAGTCGCACTGTCGGACTGCCACTACATAGCTGAGTGGGGAGTCACACTGTCGGACTGCCACTACATAGCTGAGTGGGGAGTCACACTGTCGGACTGCCACTACATAGCTGAGTGGGGTGTCGCACTGTCGGACTGCTACTACATAGCTCAGTGGGGTGTCGCACTGTCGGAATGCTACTACATAGCTGAGTGGGGTGTCGCACTGTCGGACTGCTACTACATAGCTGAGTGGGGTGTCGCACTGTCGGACTGCTACTACATAGCTGAGTGGGGTGTCGCACTGTCGGACTGCTACTACATAGCTGAGTGGGGTGTCGCACTGTCGGACTGCTACTACATAGCTAAGTGGGGTGTCGCACTGTCGGACTGCTACTACATAGCTGAGTGGGGTGTCGCACTGTCGGACTGCTACAACATAGCTGAGTGGGGTGTCGCACTGTCGGACTGCTACTACATAGCTGAGTGGGGTGTCGCACTGTCGGACTGATACTACATAGCTGAGTGGGGTGTTGCACTGTCGGACTGCCACTACATAGCTGAGCGGGGTGTCGTACTGTTGGACTGCTACTACATAGCTGAGTGGGGTGTCGCACTGTCGGACTGCTACTACATAGCTGAGTGGGGTGTCGCACTGTCGGACTGCTACTACATAGCTGAGTGGGGTGTCGCACTGTCGGACTGCTACTACATAGCTGAGTGGGGTGTCGCACTGTCGGACTGCTACTACATAGCTGAGCGGGGTGTCGCACTGTCGGACTGCTACTACATAGCTGAGTGGGGTGTCGCACTGTCGGACTGCTACTACATAGGTGAGTGGGGTGTCTCACTGTCGGACTGCTACTACATAGCTGAGTGCGGTGTCGCACTGTCGGACTGCTACTACATAGCTGAATGGGCTGTCGCACTGTCGGACTGCTACTACATAGCTGAGTGGGGTGTTGCACTGTCGGACTGCTACTACATAGCTGAGTGGGGTGTCGCACTGTCGGACTGCCACTACATAGCTGAGTGGGGAGTCACACTGTCGGACTGCCACTACATAGCTGAGTGGGGAGTCACACTGTCGGACTGCCACTACATAGCTGAGTGGGGTGTCGCACTGTCGGACTGCTACTACATAGCTGAGTGGGGTGTCGCACTGTCGGACTGCTACTACATAGCTGAGTGGGGTGTCGCACTATCGGACTGCTACTACATAGCTGAGTGGGGTGTCGCACTGTCGGACTGCTACTACATAGCTGAGTGGGGTGTCGCACTGTCGGACTGCTACTACATAGCTGAATGGGGTGTCGCACTGTCGGACTGCTACTACATAGCTCAGTGGGGTGTCGCACTGTCGGACTGCTACTACATAGCTGAGTGGGGTGTCGCACTGTCGGACTGCTACTACATAGCTAAGTGGGGTGTCGCACTGTCGGACTGCTACTACATAGCTGAGTGGGGTGTCGCACTGTCGGACTGCTACAACATAGCTGAGTGGGGTGTCGCACTGTCGGACTGCTACTACATAGCTGAGTGGGGTGTCGCACTGTCGGACTGATACTACATAGCTGAGTGGGGTGTTGCACTGTCGGACTGCCACTACATAGCTGAGCGGGGTGTCGTACTGTTGGACTGCTACTACATAGCTGAGTGGGGTGTCGCACTGTCGGACTGCTACTACATAGCTGAGTGGGGTGTCGCACTGTCGGACTGCTACTACATAGCTGAGTGGGGTGTCGCACTGTCGGACTGCTACTACATAGCTGAGTGGGGTGTCGCACTGTCGGACTGCTACTACATAGCTGAGCGGGGTGTCGCACTGTCGGACTGCTACTACATAGCTGAGTGGGGTGTCGCACTGTCGGACTGCTACTACATAGGTGAGTGGGGTGTCTCACTGTCGGACTGCTACTACATAGCTGAGTGGGGTGTCGCACTGTCGGACTGCTACTACATAGCTGAATGGGCTGTCGCACTGTCGGACTGCTACTACATAGCTGAGTGGGGTGTTGCACTGTCGGACTGCTACTACATAGCTGAGTGGGGTGTCGCACTGTCGGACTGCCACTACATAGCTGAGTGGGGAGTCACACTGTCGGACTGCCACTACATAGCTGAGTGGGGAGTCACACTGTCGGACTGCCACTACATAGCTGAGTGGGGTGTCGCACTGTCGGACTGCTACTACATAGCTGAGTGGGGTGTCGCACTGTCGGACTGCTACTACATAGCTGAGTGGGGTGTCGCACTATCGGACTGCTACTACATAGCTGAGTGGGGTGTCGCACTGTCGGACTGCTACTACATAGCTGAGTGGGGTGTCGCACTGTCGGACTGCTACTACATAGCTCAGTGGGGTGTCGCACTGTCGGACTGCCACTACATAGCTGAGTGGGGTGTCGCACTGTCGGACTGCTACTACATAACTGAGTGGGGTGTCGCACTGTCGGACTGCTAATACATAGCTCAGTTGGGTGTCGCACTGTCGGACTGCTACTACTTAGCTGAGTGGGGTGTCGCACTGTCGGACTTCCACAACATAGCTGAGTGGGGTGTCGCACTGTCGGACTGCTACTACATAGCTCAGTGGAGTGTCGCACTGTCGGACTGCCACTACATAGCTGAGTGGGGTGTCGCAAAGTCGGACTGCTACTACATAGCTCAGTGGGGTGTCGCACTGTCGGACTGCCACTACAAAGCTGAGTGGGGTGTCGCACTGTCGGACTGCCACTACATAGCTGAGTGGGGTGTCGCACTGTCGGACTGCTATTACATAACTGAGTGGGGTGTCGCACTGTCGGACTGCTAATACATAGCTCAGTTGGGTGTCGCACTGTCGGACTGCTACTACATAGCTGAGTGGGCTGTTGTACTGTCGGACTGCAACTACATAGCTGAGTGGGGTGTCGTACTGTCGGACTGCTACTACATAGCTGAGTGGGGTGTCGCACTGTCGGACTGCTACTACATGGCTGAGTGGGGTGTCGCACTGTCGGACTGCTACTACATAGCTGAGTGGGGTGTCACGCTGTCGGACTGCCACTACATAGCTGAGTGGGGTGTCGCACTGTCGGACTGCTACTAAATAGCTGAGTGGGGTGTGGCACTGTCGGACTGCTACTACATAGCTCAGTGGGGTGTCGCATGTCGGACTGCCACTACATAGCTGAGTGGGGTGTCGCACTGTCGGACTGCTACTACTTAGCTGAGTGGGGTGTCGCACTGTCGGACTTCCACTCCATAGCTGAGTGGGATTCGCACTGTCGGACTGCCACTACATAGCTGAGTGGGGTGTCGCACTCTCGGACTGCTACTACATAGCTGAGTGGGGTGTCGCACTGTCAGACTGCTACTACATAGCTGAGTGGGGAGTCGCACTGTCGGACTGCTATTACTTAGCTGAGTGGGGTGTCGCACTGTCGGACTTCCACTACATAGCTGAGTGGGGTGCTGCACTGTCGGACTGCCACTACATAGCTGAGTGAGGTGTCGCACTGTCGGACTGCTACTACATAGCTGAGTGGGGAGTCGCACTGTCGGACTGCTACTACATAGCTGAGTGGGTGTTGCACTGACTGCCACTAGAAAGGCCATTAAAGAGAATCAGAATATCTCTTTCTATCAGATGGTTGCAAAGGGAGAGGTGAAATATTACTTGGTGGTGATGGTAGTAGTAGTAGTAGTAGTAGTAGTAGTAGTAGTAGTAGTAGTAGTAGTAGTAGTAGTAGTAGTAGTAGTAGCAGGAGCAGCAGCAGCAGCAGTAGTAGTAGTAGTAGTAGTAGTAGTAGTAGTAGTAGTAGTAGTAGTAGTAGTAGTAGTAGTAGTTGTAGTAGTAGTGTTTAATCTCAGGTCGGCATTGTTCCCTCACATCTATGATCAAATGCATTCCAGTCCCAACCATTATATTATTTTCAAAGACTACACTATTGAACTTGAGTTTCCTCGTTTAACCCTCTAGCATTTACATTACTCTATATATACTATTGTATTTTCATGATAAAGACTTTACCTCACATAATTATCTCGCATAATATCGAAGCTATGAGATTTTGATATTATATTTTGAAACAATACCTTAACATCAGTATGAGCAGCTGGTTACGGCCAGTTTGAACAGAAAGATGAGAGAATTCTGGCCAGATAGGGCTGGTTTAAATGCTAAAGGGTTAAGATAATAAAGAGTAAGTTGTTGGAGATATTTAGCTGTTATTTCTAGCAAATTGAGTGACCACATAGATGTACATTGATTAGCATTTTTGAAATGTTATATCAGAACTTGAATCGTGTTTTAATAACGGTTTATTTGGTTGTTAAAATGGTGAGTACTTTAGAAGTTATGCTAAAATATCGGTGGTTAATTAAGCAGCCATTAGAGTGTTAGATATTGTTTCGAATTCCAGCGCTCTGAGTTCGAATTCCAGTAGGTTTCATTTAGTCTTCCATCCTTTCGGAATCGATAAATAAAATACTAGCCCAAGGTTAACATAATGTCTTGATCAGCAGGAGACTGAATAGGAACCAAAACCTCTTAGCTAAAGCATGGTACATACTAGCAAATCAAACCTGGTTGCAAGAAAGGACAATAGTCGTCTTGTAGCAAGCTACTTGCCTTGGCGTATTTATAAACTATTCATGCGTTATTTGGCCAGGTCAGGCCAATCGTGAGCCGCACACGAATATATATTATCAACTTCCGCCCAAACAAAGATTTTCCCGCTTCTTTCGTATATACTCTCTCTTGCTGCTTGGACTTTGAAAGGAAAAGACACTATTATGTAATGGTGAGATTTTCACTTTGGCCTGTCGGCCTCTTTGGGCCTGACACAACGCCACTTCTTAACTCTTCATTTGTTAGTTCTTTTGTTTGGCATGCCAGCTCAAGCTTTGTGATTAGTTGTGAATAAAAACATGTAAGAATGTTATCGAAGACGTTACGACTAATTCCACAAACATTCGCTTCTCGCACACTTAACAAACCATTACATTAAAACTAAACCTCTAACTGCTATACTTTAGCCTAACAAAAACCATATCTTTCCTGCTACAACAAAAATATATATTACTGTTATTCTTATTACTAATATTATTATTATTGTTGTTGATATTATTGTTCTTTGAGTCTCAGTCATTGATGTTATTTAACTGGAAAGTTTGTTGTAATGAATATCAAGCCGCTTCCTGCAGCCTCAGATGTTCAGGACGTATCGGAGGGTTCTTGCTGTTCCCAGCAAGCATGCCTTTTGAAGTGTTCCAAAAAGCGGGGCTGGACTAATCTTCTTTAACCATCCTTGGAAACTCTTTGAGATAGTACCTAGTGCGCCTATAATAATCGGGACGACCTTGATTTCATGGCAGTTCCAAATCCTTTTTAACTCCCCCTTTAAATTCTGGTACCGGTTAATTTTCTCCCTCTCCTTTCTTGTACTCTCGTGTCAAATGGGCAGGCTACATCTACAATCAGACACGATCTTTTTTCCTTGTCCAAAACCACCAGGTCAGGCCTATTGTGTTCTAATTTCTTGTCCATCTGTATCCTAAAATCCCATAGCACCTTCACCTGATCGTTTTCTATCACCGACTCTGGCTTATGCTCATACCACTTCTCAGAATGTGGTAAATTGTTTACTTTGCATAGATACCAGTGGATCACTCAGCCTATCACATTATGTCTCCAGCCTTTATAGTGAGTCTGGGCTAGGTGTTTACACTCGGATACAATGTGAGCCTCAGTCTCCTCTCTCTCTCCACAGATCCTACACAGTGCGCTAGCCTCCGCCTTGTAAATATGGTGTTTCAGCCACTTCGTTCTGAGGGCTTGCTCTTGCACAGCCATTAGCATTCCTTCTGTAGCCTTTTTAAGGTCTCTCTTTTTAATCAGTTCCATGTCTGTGCATCTCTAAATTCAGTTTTCTTAAAGAAGGGATTTTTCCTGAATGTTGCTCTTCCTCCTTGTTGTTATTTCCTCCTTCGACATGCCCTGGTCTATGGTCTTCTCCTTCAGTACAATTTTGAGCATTGGCTCCCTACTGTCAGTCACGTATTTGTGCAGGTTGTTTTTCTTCATCTGAACACTGTCCTGTATGCTGATAAGACCTCTTCCACTTTCAGATCTCTTTAAGTAGAGTCTATCGACATCACTCCTCTTGTGGAACGTGTTGTAGATAGTCAATAGCTTCCTAGTCTTCCTATCCATTTCTTTTTGTTCAGCAACATTCCATTTTAGAATTCCCGCACTGTACCTAATAGTAGAGGCAGCTCGGGAATTTACTATACTTATGACATTGCTACTATTTAGATGTGATTTTAATACGCTCCTTACTCTCCTTATGTATTCAGATCTTATCAATTATTTCCTTTTTTTTGTTCTTGATGTCATCTGCTTCCAGAACACCTAAATATTTGTATCCTTCTTCAGTGTCAATTTCCTTTATCATCTCACCTGTTGGTACCTGGATTCTGTTGCTTCTGCTCAATTTACCCCTCTTCATCACTTATTAATACCAAATTCCATACATATATCATTGCAAAAAATACGGACAGTGTCAACAAGTACATCCAACTCCTTCTCACTCTTCCCAAAGAGTTTAAGATCGTCCATGAAGAGGAGGTGGTTTTTTTCCCAAATTGTATCCTGCTCTCACTTTTCGCAATATAATGGTCAGGGGTATCAGGGCAAGGACAAACAGCGGAGGGGACAAACTATCTCTCTGGAAGATACCTCTCTTGAACTTCACGCCTTCCAAGGATTCTCTACCCGTATTATTATTATTATTATTATTGGTCTAAGTGGATGTATTTTGCTCGCTCCCAGTAAGTCGCTTTATTTGCCTGTTAAAATTATTTGTTGTTAAATATTTCTTGTTGTGTAAGGGATATAAGCCCTTAGACTTTGCCTCGTGAGGGGGAAAGTATAATATTTGGGCCTTTTGGCCCAAATATTTGAACTTTTTTTACATGTTAAAAAATTTACGGAGAAAAAAAAAAAACATGGCTGAGCCACGCCCCCCAGCGATATGTCTGCTGTCGTGAGGAGCGCTACAGCGAAATTAACACACATTGATAACACAAACACCACCACAAACGATGTAAACAAAGACACCAATGATACCAATGAGAACTCTAATTTTGAAAAAAATGACAGTAACAGCGACAACGAAAATACAGATAACAAAAAAAAAAAAATAACAAATGCAACAACAATATCAACACCACTAACATGAAAACAAATAGCGACAACACCAACAGCAACAATACCAACTGCACCGAGAACAACCGTGGCAACAAAGACAACAATGATTACAGCGACAGTGCTAACAACAACACCAACAAGAACAAAGACAACAACACCCCCAACGAAAACAAGAAGAACACATTCGCTGCGGCAGCAGCAAAAAAGAGGCCATGCTTCAACATGGATCTCTCAAACAAAGATGAAAAGTTGGCCCAGGCATGGAAGCTCATCAAGCAAGAACAAACCTGGGCCAACTTAACTGTCCCGGTAGAAGCTATTGAGGCAGTGGAGCGCAGAACGGTGCATTATAGATGCATCTCAGCACAAACCAAAAGGGCAGCTTTAATCCCACAAGAAGATGTCGAAGTCGCGCTGAGGTGCATCAGAGAAGACACCCAGTACATAGAGAGGAGCAGACAGTACGGCACCATTTCGGTGTTGTTCAAGTCAGAAGCCCTCGCTATGAAACACGCTATGACTCCTTGCAAAACCAGCAAGGTCATAATATACCCCTCCCACATTGGAAAAGGAACGGCCCGTCTCCGCATTCCCAGAATCCCACCGGGACTTGACATGTGGTGGCTTCTGGGATGTGTGATTGTGGAGGGGACGGATACCGTCCCTATAGAAGTGATCAGAACGGCCAGAGAGGACTGGTCCGGGGTTGACCTGGAGATCCCCTTCTCCAGTTCAGGCCCGAGAATGTGAAGACAATCCCGGACCACATCCGCCTTCAGAATGGGACGGTCATTCACATTATGACCGAAGGCAAAAGGCCGCATTGTTTTGTTTGTGGGGAAAAAACCCATTTGCGAGCCTTCTGCCCTCAACTGCTGAAAGAGGCAAGGGGTAGAAAGGCTCCACTGCTGCCGACGCCGGGGCGAGGACCACAACCAACACCAGCACCGGCAAAACCACCAACAACAACACCAATAGAAAGACCACCACCAAAATTGACCACCCAGGGAGGAAACGAGGAAAGCTGTCAAATTCCCCCCCCCCCCAAAAAAAAATACACACACCAATAAAACCATAAACATACATACAGACACACTTACAGACACAGACCCCTCATCTACCAGTAGTGAAGATGAGGGGAAACCAAAATCTCCCAAAATACAAAAAAGGAAACACAAAAAGAAAAAGAAAACTCAACAAAGCACAAAAGCACCCACAATAAAAAACGCAGACACCACCCACGCAAACATCTCTCTAATAACACCAACATCAACACCACCATCACCATCACCAGAATCCCCCAAACGCAAACAACCGAAACAGACGCAAGAACAAATATACACAAAAACATCTGAAACCATAGACACCGCACTCACAACAAACACAGATAGAACCGAAACACCACCAAAACCATCACCACCACAGCCATGCAAACTAATAAAATCACACCAACAAAACATACAAAACTTCGTGCTCGTCAGGAGGGCCAACAAGGAACTGATGGCCCTCGTAGCACGAAGTGAAAATATACAAAAAGAGGGGGAAATGTTTAAATCGAGCACATTTCGCGTGCTGGAAGATTTGGTTCTGGTGCGAATGTCGCTCGGCATATTCAAAGAAATACGAGACAGCTTTCCTCGGGACGTGGGAACCCCGAACGTAAAACTCACTTCAAGACTTTAAAAGGGGTTCCCAAAAGAAACTCCACCAACTATGGAGGTCGAACAACCCGACCTTCACAAGAGCCCGGAAGATAAGGAAACCTTTCTCTCTCTCTGTTTAACCTGCCAACGTGGCCGTATTAAGAGTAGGATGTTTAAATGTTCGAGGCCTGGGATCGTCCTGGAAACAGGTGTCACCTGCTCAACGACCTCAGGTCTATAGAAATGGTTGTAATTGTAGTCAGCGGGACCAGGATTTCCGACACGCGCGCACTATCCCCCATTTTCGACGACTATCAGATCTTTGCATCTGTTAGCCGGCCGGGAATGGGAGGCGGGGTGGCAGTGCTGTTTAGGAAAGGCCTGGATCTCGAGGTAAGGTCGATCTTCCGGGACCCGGACGGGAAGTTGGTGGTCCTGGACGTGAACAATAACGAAGGTGGTGCCTTTAGACTGGTGGCCGTCTATGCTCCTACTGGGGCAGGACGGCCGGACTTCTTTAGACGCCTGGAAGCCTTTCTGGGTACGTCTCGCCCTTTATTGTTAGCGGGGGACTGGAACGGCATCTTATACGCACGCTGGGACTGTGTGAGAGTATCCGATAGGAGCGGGGGGTGCAAAAGCCTCAAGAACCTGATCAGCCAGTTCCAACTGTCTGACAGGTACCGACTAGATTTCCCTAATGCGCTAGTGTGGACCTGGGTTAACCGCATAGGATCATCTAGATCGTATATAGACAGGATATTCATTAGGAAAATAGACAGAAATAGTGTAAGCTGTCCATGTTTTGAAACGGTCGCTTATTCAGATCACAAGTTTGTGATCTGTATAGTCGACCTAGATAAGACGCGTAGGTTAGGACCTGGTTACTAGATGCTAAACGTGTCATTTCCGGCACGTAAGGCTTACAGGGACCAGGTCAACAATTTAGTTAAGAAAAAGTTGACAGGGCATGTCGTCAACAATAGATGGTGGGGGGGCTCTCAAAAGAGAAATTGGAGTAATGTCGATAGAGTTTAGCAAAGAAGTAGCGTTAGAGAAAAATAGAAAGGAGGGGGGAGTTGGTAGATAAGTTAGACGAGGCTATTGGTAGTGGCATTGCAACTGACGTGCTAGCGGCGAGAATGGCATTAGACCATTTCTTCAATGCGAAACACGAAGGTTGCATTGTCAGAGCTAAGGCGCGTGCTCTTAGAAACGAGGGAACCAAAGCTGTTCGATGGGCCCGCGTGGCAGAGGCGCAGCGTGGTAATAAAACCACGATTCGGTCTTTGACGGACCGAGACGGGCACGAGCTGAGCGATTCCAAGAGGATGTGTGAGGCCTATCGCCAACATTTTGCTCGGTTGTTCGGGGGAAGTGGCGGGTCAGATACTGCCATACGAGCTTTACGTAAATATGCCAGACTTGTTCTCCAATCTCCTCGAAGCCCTCTACTGCAACTGGCAGCAAAACAGGAGTATTCTCAGTTCTGTGAGCCGGGGCGTAGTGACGCTGATAAGGAAAGACGAGAACAAGAGGGACACATTAGACAATTTCAGGCCCATAACTCTGCTCAACACAGAGTTTAAGATTTTGGCCAGGGTGTTAGCGAAGAGGTTGGCGCTTGTCGTCGGGGATTTGGTTGGGGAGGCGCAAACTTGCGCAATCCCAACTGGGTCCATACACGACAACCTCCACCTAATGCGATACATCATAGAGAGGGTAGGGTGTAAACCTGGCTTCGGTGGGGCGCTGATCAATTTAGATCAATCGAAAGCATTCGATAGGGTCGACCATCGGTACCTGGAGGCTGTCCTCAAGGCGGCTGGCTTCGGCCCCGTCTTCAGAAGCTGGATCACTGCAATGCACAGCGGCACCTGCTCGATGGTCAAAATTAATGGCCACCTCTCGGAACCGTTTCAGGTCTCCCGATTGGTCCGTCGAGGGTGCCCTCTCTCCTCCCTTCTGTACGTATTGACTCTCGAGCCTTTACTGCGGAAGCTGGAGCTGTTGCAGGGCATCCCGCTCGAACAGGGACGCGGAAAGGCTGTGTCGGCTTGTGCGGACGACATCACCGTGATGGTGTCGGACACCTCAGAAATCGAGGTGGTCGGCAGCTTATTGGAGGAATATGAAAGGTTGACGGGAGCTAAACTTAGCCCGGAAAAGTCGGTGGGCTTGCAACTCGGCACCTGGAGAGGCAAGTCCATGCCGTCCAACAGCGTCGTTAGGCGCTGGACGGACGGACCGGTAAAGATGCTAGGGGTTTGGTTCGGGCCAGACCTCCAGGTGGATAAGAATTGGGACGAGGTGACGGGCAGGGTAGCCAGTTTCACTCAGAAATGGGCTGGGATGAAGCTATCACTGAAAGGTCGGGCGGAGGTGGCGAACGTGTACATCGCGTCCGTCAACTACTACCGTCTGACCGTCGTCCCTTGCCCCCGTTCGCACCTCGCCATCTTGGAGCGGCTCCTCTTCAAATTCTTGTGGAGGGGTCAGGTTCCGCTGGTGAGGCAGTCCATCTGCTGCCAGCACCGTCTACGTGGAGGGCTGGGCATGCCGTGGTTAATGATGCGCAGGCACGCGCTGAGGCTGCGGCATCTTCAGATATTCTGCCTAAACAGTGAACAAGTGTGGTCGCCGTTTGTTAGACGGGCCTTTCCGCAGCTCGTTTCTTTGACTGAGCTGCAGTCCTGGGTCAAGAAGAGACCGAGACTGGGTGACTGGCATCTGGAATGTTGCCAGGCACTCACTGCCCTCTACCAGGCGGGCAATGCGGTCAGTGTAACTTCCACTCTCGAGTTCTATAGAGGATTAGTGGTGGGCAAGTGCGACGACGCACTCGGAGAGGCTCTGGGAGTCAACGAAGTCGAACTAACCAGTCTGTACCGGAGGACTTTCGAGCCGGGGACGATGGATAATTTCCAAAAATCCCTCGCTTGGCAGTGCTACCGGGGGGCACTGCCGGTTCGAGATAAACTCTACAGGCACGGAAGTGCTGTCAGACGGACCTGCCCGAGATGTGCGCACTCGTCCAGTGTCCGTGCATTACTGACTTGTGGAGTTATGTTGAACAGCTGTTGTCGCGTGTAGAACGGATCCGGCTATCGGCCGAGTCCATAGTGAAGATCGACCCGCCGCCTTCTTTTGGCCAGGAAGGGCAGGCAATTTTCCTCTGTCTGGTGGCAGTAGCGAAAGAGGTTGTATGGTGAACAAGGTTGAAAGGACTTAAGACAGACACTATTCTCTTCGGCCAATCCCTCATCAACTTTTTCAAGTTTCACTTGGAAAGGAAGGTGAGGGTGGAGAGAGAAGTGCTCCCCCCCCCCCCCCCAGTACATTTGCTGAAAGGTGGGTGAATGTGGCGAGAATGGCCCGTGTGAGTGGGCCTACTCTGGTCATGCGGCCGTAGGTAGGTAAATTTGAGGAGGAGAGGGGTGCCCCTCCAGGGTGCTCTCGAAGCGTCGGGTCGTTCAGGACTGGTGGGGTACCTGAGCGAACCCTAGGTGGTCATCCCCCCTATTGGGGAATTTTTTCTTGTTGTAATTGTCTTGTTACTTTATTGTTACTTTGTTATTGTTACTTTGTTATTATGATTCATATTGTTTACTCGATTTTTCTGTAAAACCCACTGTCCCAGTCTTTTGTATTGTCCCCTATATGTCGGCCCTTGTGGCCAATAAATGAAATCATTATTATTAGTCTTGCCTTTGTGCACTTTTACTCGACCTTATTGTAAAGCCCCACTGTCCCTGTCTTTGTATTGTCCCCTACATGTCGGCCCTTGTGGCTAATAAATGAAATCATTATTATTGATGGCGGTGAATTGGCAGTATCGGTAGAGGGTCGGACGCCATGCTTTCCAGCATAGTTACGTCCCTTTACGATCTGAGTTCAAATCCCGCCGAGGTTGACTTTGCCTTTCATCCTTACGGGGTCGATAAAATAAAGTACCAGTAATGCACTGGGTATTTGCTAGCCTTGTGCCTAAAGTAGAAACAATTATTATTATTATTATAGCTATAAATATTATTTTCTACTAAAGTCTTATATTAAAATATATTGATTTCTTCTGAGTAAGCACAACTGATTTACATACCAGAGAAAAACTGGATTGGAACAAGGATCTTAATATTGTTGGAGGAAAAATATTTCCTACTAGAAAGCACGTCGCTAAATTGACTTGGTTGTTTTCCATTTATTTCATAGGGCTACAATGACTGCGATTGTTATAATTATTGTTCAGCTCCAGGTCAGACTAAGTTCAGCAGACACATCAACAAAGAGGTTCTATGTATGACCATCCTGTCTTTTTTCTATATCTGGAATTTAATTGCCCCATGTGTCCAATACCTTTTTAAGAAAGTGGGTTGTGATTTGAGGGTGATTTGCGTTTCGTGACAATGAAATGAGCTTGGAAGTATATAATCTCCCAGTGACCTCATTACTCAATTCAATTTCAATTCCCAACTGGAATTACTATAATTCATTTCCGTTGCCTTGGATAAATCACAACCCTTATTTCTTTGTTCACTCATTTCTATACACCGAGAAGTTAATGGGTCAATCATATGTTGTGGTTGTTGTCAAGATCAGTCTTGATTAAACAAATCTTTCATCATACACGTCCCAGTTATAGTCACCATTTCAAAATTTCCCAAAATAAGGACATTGCATATGTAGTCATATTTTACCATTGGGTACTATATATATATATATATGTGTGTGTGTGTGTTTGTGTGTGTGTGTGTGTGTGTGTGTATGTGCGTGCATGTATGTATGCAATGTGAATGTGCAGGATAAACCGAGTCCGTTGATTTTCTAAAAAATCAGAATGAGTGGTTTAGTTTACATATTGAGGCCCTTTTTTCTCTACCACATTCTCTCCTCCTTTCTTATTGGGGAAAAGGTCCATGTTTTTTTCTGTTGTCCATCCTTGTGCTATTTTGAATTATATATAGGGAGTGTAACTTGGAGTTACTGTAGGTTCACCCGGGTGAGCACTCGATGTTTTTCTACTAACATTTTAAGGGGTCCGTCGAGCTGCGGATTATAGAGTCGGGTAAGATCGATACAGATCGAACATTGAGCTGATCAGTGGCGAAACGCGCGTCACCTAACAATAAATGTAATGAAGGAGTAACCATTCGTCCTTGTTATCTTTTCAATAGATGTACGTCAATACTTAATTTTTTTCCATTTCTCTGAGGGTTCTAAACCCCACTATCAGGCTAAAAATTTCTTTAGTCAAAAATACGGTGAAAGCTTATATTTCTAATATATATATATATATATATATTATGGTGGTGGTGGTGGTGGTGGTGGTAGTGGTGGTGGTGGTGGCGTTGGTGTTGGTTTTGGTGGTGGTGGTGGTAATGGTAGTGGTGGTGGTGGCGTTGGTGGTGGTGGTGGTGTTGGTTTTGGTGGTGGTGGTGGTAGTGGTAGTGGTGGTGGTGGCGTTGGTGGTGGTGTTGGTTTTGGTGGTGATGGTGGTAGTGGTTGTGGTAGTGGTGGTGGCAGTGATGGTGGTGGTGGTGGTGGTGGTGGTGGTAGTGGTGGTAGTGGCGTTGGTGTTGGTTTTGGTGGTGGTAGTGGTTGTGGTGGTAGTGGTAGTGATGGTGGTGGCGTTGGTGGTGGTGTTGGTTTTGGTGGTGGTGGTGGTGGTAGTTGTGGTGGTAGTAGTGGCAGTAGTGGTGGTGGTGGTAGTGGTGGTGATGGTAGTGGTGGCTGTGGTAGTGGTGGTGGTGGTAATGGTGGTAGTGGTGGTGGTAGTGGTAGTGGTGGTAGTGGTGGTGCTGGTAGTGGTGATGGTGGTAGTGGTGGTTGTGGTAGTGGTGGTGGTGGTAGTGGTGGTAGTGGTGGTGGTAGTGGTGGTGGTAGTGGTAGTGGTGGCAGTAGTGATGGTGGTGGTGGTGGTAGTGGTGGTGGTGGTGGTGATGGTGGTGGTAGTGGTAGTGGTGGTTGTGGTGGTAGTGGTGGCAGTAGTGGTGTTGGTGGTAGTGGAGGTAGTGGTGGTTGTGGTAGTGGTGGTGGTGGTGGTGGTGGTAGTGGTGGTGGTGGTGGTATTGGTGGTAGTGGTAGAGGTAGTGGTGGTGGTGGTGGTGGTGGTATCGGTGGTAGTGGTAGTGGTGGTGGTGGTGGTAGTGGTGGTGGTATCTTCTACGTGGTCAGTACTTATAGAAGGATGTTTAATAGATTTGGTGAATGTGAGAAATGTCAAGAGAGTGTGGAGGAGAATTCCAGTTTGAAAGTAGAGGAGGGGGGAGGGTATAATGTTTCAACAATATGTTGTTAAGCTGATGTTGCCAACAGCTACTACTGCCAACTTAACTGCAGGTTGGATAAAGGAATATGCTGGGATGTGTGTTTGTATCTGCATTGGCAGATGTCTTTGGCTATTGTATATCTCTGTATACGTTCGACCATGTATCTTGTATGCTTCAGATATGTCTTTGGCTATTGTATATCTCTGTATACGTTCGACCATGTATCTTGTATGCTTCAGGTGGTATTTAAGAGAAATGTCGACCATAAGAGTGAGGTTATGTATTTGTGAATATTTAATTCTTTATAACACAGTAAAGAGAGAAATACACATAAATATGGTTGGTTTGTATACTTTGATTTATTCTTTTAATTAATTTGTATAAACCATTCTATTTGTAGTTAATATCTTCGTCACCCTGGTGGCTTTAAATCCCTTATAATTTGAACATATATCTGTATTTCTCTGTTTACTGTGTTATAAAGAGCTTGGATATTTAATTGAAGCGGAATATTGCTAGTTTTTAACTCGACAATTTAATTTGATAGATAATTCTTTATATGAAAATGCATAGTTGGTGTGCATGTGCATGCATATATGTATATATATATATAGTAATAATAATAAATGTGAAGACTAACATCCAAAGAAGGCTCGATAAGGATAAATATATATCAAATATATAAGAACCTTAGAGCAAATATTTATTAAAATAACAGATTAAAGTTAAGGGTGAAAGCACCGATTCTTTGCTTAAACCTGTTATTTTAATATATATATATATATATATATACATATATATAGGAAAAAGTATGACCCCGACGGCAGAGCTCAAGCCGTTTCGACGGCTATTTCTGTCCAGAAATAGCCGTTTCGACGGCTTGAGCTCTGCCGTCGGGGTCATACTTTTTCCTATTTCCCACTCTACTACCCTAAGTATTGAGTACTCTGGTGTGTTATGGTCCATCTGGTTCCGTAACACAATTCCTCTGTTGTTATATATATATATATATATAATCGCCCACCTAAATATATTCTTACATGAATGTATATTAGGCTTCTACATAAACTGGAAATATTCTCCGAATTTGTAGAAAACTTATAATGAAACAATTGTTTGGAAAGAGAGATATATTTTAACTTTAATTATATCTCATAAAATAATACAACTGGCTTTTCCACATAATACATATTGTTAGCACCCCAAACACTTAAATTGGGTTTATATTAAAATATAACCTAATGTTTGTTGAGTGAGATGGTTACCAGTCAGAGATTAGCTTTAAACTATCTCTATTATTGTATTAATATTTTACTCTTGATTGGCCAGAGGTGTATATTTCCAGGTACCTTATAAATTTGAATTTCCGTATTTATTTCTGTTGTGCGATATTGTGGTTTTTATTGGTTGTAACTTCTCTGTTTTTTAGCCTAAGAAAAAATATATATGCCTATGTATATAATTACATGCATACATTTATTTTTTTAAATTAATTGAGTTCTTTACACGAGGAATTGATATTAGTTTTGAAATAACTGATTAACCCGCGTGTGTTTTATATTTTACTCTTAATTCGGCCGGAGATTTACATTCCCATTTGCCCTTTAAAGCATAACTTTCCGTATTTACTACGGTTACGAGATGCGGTTTCTTATTCAGGTACAACCTCTGTTTTTAGCCTAAGAAAATATCTATATGCGTGTGTAATTTATACACGCATATATTTATTTTTTTTATTTCAATTGAGTTAAAACTTAAGCCAAAACTTATAATGAAACAATTGTTTGGAAAGAGAGATATATTTTAACTTTAATTATATCTGATAAAATAATACAACTGGCTTTTCCACATAATACATATTGTTAGCACCCCAAACACTTAAATTGGGTTTATATTAAAATATAAACTAATGTTTGTTGAGTGAGATGGTTACCAGTCAGAGATTAGCTTTAAACTATCTCTGTTATTGTATTAATATATATATATATATATATATATATATATATATATATATATATATATATATATATATATATATATATGTATATATATATATATATATGTATATATATATATATGTATGTATGTATGTATATATATATATATATATCATTTCATCATCATTTCATTTTTACGTCCGCTTTTCCCTGCTTGCAAGGGTGGGACGGGAACTGATTCTGGCTTGATTTCTACAGCTGGATGCCCTTCCTAACACCAACCTCATTTACAGTGAGTGCTGGGTGCTTTTTTGCCGTGGCACCTCCATGACCAGTTTGCAGTGGAATGATAGGGACCCCAGTCCCTATCATCTCATTTCTACAGCTGAGTAAACTGGAGCAATGTGAAATAAAGTGTCTTGCTCAAGGAAACAACACATCACCCGGTCTGAGAATTGAATTCACAACCTTTCGATTGCAAGGCCAATGTTCTAACCACTAAGCCATGTGCCTCTATATATATACATACATGCATGGCTTAGTGGTTAGAGCATTGGGCTTGCAATCGAAAGGTTGTGAGTTCAATTCTCGGACAGAGTGATGTGTTGTTTCCTTGAGCAAGACACTTTATTTCACGTTGCTCCAGTTTACTCAGCTGTAGAAATGAGTACCGGCCTACCCGTCCAGCCAGTGGGATGGCGTTATCTTATGGCTAAAACAGCACGACGTGCTGTGACCAGCGGCGCCTATTGGCGTCCGACAGACTGGTCTGTCAAGGTGATATATATATCAGTTTATATATAAGTTATATAATTATATAAGTTAATTGTCTCTAACACTTAGACATCTCAATGAAAGGATGAGATATTTTAATAAATTATCTACTCAAAGAAATAATAAAATAATTAAAACTTAAGCCAACATTTTGTTTCACCAAAGACAAATCATATTGCAGCGTGCATTAGTTTTATGTTTTCAATACAATGCAATCCTATAAGCAAAATCTGGTCAAGTGTGACAAAGGCTCATCTATGAGTGGTCCCTCTCCTAGGCAGATTGCCAACCAAGGCTACCAAATATACACTATATACACTATATACATATTTACACAATTTTTGGATGGCCATATGAGTTCTTCCACCCTTTGTCAGGTTTTGTTTTTGTCCTGCAGGATGTCCAAAATCACCCTCCTCACCAAGTAAACTTGATAGGGTTGCCGGTTTAGTCACCATGACCCGACCATGCGACAGGTTGTACTGGGTTACATGTTACCAGTAGCACTCGAGAGTAGCCTGACACACTGATTGCAAAGCCAGGGCGAACAGAGCTCTTTGGCCTTGATAGGCAATCTGTCAAACCAATCCTGACTGTGTTAAACGACAACATTGGTAAGCAGGATGTCAGCTCAGTAGATAAGGCAATGATCAAGTAACTGTGAATTTGGTTCATACTACTAGTGGCAAGGCGATCATATCAACTATTGTTGGATGTTTCGGTGAGGCACAACCGCTCTGATACAGAGTACTGCTTTCAC
Source organism: Eledone cirrhosa (assembly GCA_964016885.1). Classification (NCBI taxonomy): domain Eukaryota; kingdom Metazoa; phylum Mollusca; class Cephalopoda; order Octopoda; family Eledonidae; genus Eledone; species Eledone cirrhosa. Next base: position 97,082,448 of record OZ024743.1, on the reverse strand, counting down.
TTGTATGGAGTAGCGACCGCAAGTGTATATCCAGCTATTGAAAGCTAAAAAAGGCCGAGCAAACTCGACCCGATGATGTTGATCATCTATGAATGAGCATCCAGTTCTTTAGATAATTTCTGATTACTATGTTAGTCCTCTCTAGCTAATGACTGTACATCAGCAGTCACAGGTTAAGTTACTTAAATAGAAGTCACTATTAATAATTGTTTCTACTTTTGGCACAAGGCTAGCAATTACCCAGTGCGTTACTGGTACTTTATTTTATCGACCCCGTAAGAATGAAAGGCAAAGTTAACCTCGGGGGGATTTGAACTCAGACCGTAAAGGGACATAACTACGCTGCAAAGCATGTCCAACCCTCTACTGGTGACTGCTTCAGACTTCAAATCTTGGAGATCAAAAATGATCATTTTGAGGCCTAATATTTATTCTTCTTCAGTTATTGTGTGTTAGTTTGTTTGTATGTGTATGTATGTATGTATGTGTATGTATGTATGTGTATGTATGTATGTGTATGTATGTATGTGTATGTATGTGTATATATGTATGTACATGTGTATATATGTATGTACACCAGATCCGAATACAATGGGACCAAACTCAAACTGTCACTGCCACTATCTCTCCCGCTCTCCCCATCTCTCACTATTATAATAAAATGTGGGCCCCGTGCTAGCCATCCCCTGGCCCTGGCAGACAGAATAGAGAAGCCATTTCTCTGGAAGATGGTGAGGCAGACGCACAGGAAGAGCCATTCCAGCTCACGTGGCTCACACTTGCGGGTAGCCAACTCCATGCCAATGGTAGTAAGATGGTACTAGGACAAAGGACACCAGAGGTATCCACTGCTACGGGCTCGACCGCAAATCTGTTGGAGAGCGGTTAATATTTAGAGAGATTGCCCTCCTCAGCTTGGGTTAGTCGCAAACTGCACCAGGATGCCGCTGGATAAAGTGTCTCTGTATGTGGCATCCAAGATGAACGGTTTACCACTGAAGAATGGGAAGATGTTCATACCAGCTGGTCTTTTGCCGTCCCCTCGGTCCAGCCCTGCCGGCTTGAGCTGGCAGAGTAAGCCTGCAGCATCCAAGCAATTTTTGTGACCTCATTGAGAGTAGCATAGCATGATAGGCGACTGGTACTGTAGTGACAGAACAGCAGGTGGAGGCCGAAAGAGTCTACGGTGGATCTGCAGTGACATTTGTCTATCCTGAGTAGCAACTAGTACCTAGAATAACATAAGGATAGACATCTTGTGTGGTTCAATTCGATGGACAATTCCTGTCCTCAACGTCTCCATAACTTCTTGTCAACCAGCAGGTAATGGCTGTCAAGTAATGTTAGATATTGATCAAAAGAACTAGAGCCAGTAACATCATAAACAGGCTTCTGTCTTCACTCACACCTTATACTTTTAAATAAAGAAAGCCATATTGGACAATGTACTCCTTGATATACAAAAAATAGGATGGTCATGGATGGAATAAATTTGATCGCAATTTTACTTAATCAGAGCTAAATTGAACTAAATAATATTTATTCAAGGTAGCACAACGGATGACAGAGGTTTTACTCCAAAACATCTCATACTAAAGACTGTAAACTTGTAAACTTTATAGTTTTAAAACAAGCAATGTGTGCCAGATGACAAAGAATTCCAAGAAGTGGTACTCCAGTCAGTTTGTTGAGTGTTACTGGGGAACTGCGAGAACTATCACAGGGGCAGGGGAATTGCGGAGGACCATGGGTGTCATGGACCCCAATAATTATATTTTCCTCCCCTAACTATCAAAACACATATCTATTTTTATATGCACTACAATTTATGTACATGTTATGTTTATCACATATCGAAGTTTTTTATATCTTGGTTGATATTTGATAATAACAGCTAAACTAATCACTACAACTGAACTAACCAAATTTGCTCCCCATCCCCTTCACAATTCTGAAATGCTTCCTCTGCCCCTGCAGCAAGGTAACACTTCCATTGGGATATCTTTCAAGTTAGTACTACTGTGTGGTGACAAGTTTTCTGTTAATTCTTTTCATCTAAATTTGTAATATTACTGGCTTTGAGGTAGTTCTAGACCAGGTGTTTTTCTGGAAGACAGGTAATTATATTTTCAGAGATGGAAGAAATATTTTTTTGCCAAAGTAACAGAGTAGCAAAATAAACTCATGACAGAGCTATGAGGAAACAAAAAAGATGGGAGTGAGAAAGGAAGAGAGGAGAGGGAGATAGGAGGTAAAAGAGAGAGATAGGAGGAAATAATGACGGGAAGGAGAAGACAGGGATGAGAGAGAGTGAGTGTGTTTGTGAGTACATATATCATATCGATATGTGTAATCAGAAATTTATCCATTTAGAATATTAATTAGCTAGTTTACAAACCAATTACAGGTACTCTATTTAGTTGGGCAGTAAGAATAATTGCATTACACCTGAGCTTATTCAAGTAAACAAACAGAAAAAAAAATTATGTTCAGTTTTGTTATATGGCGATAAAAATAAATTTTAACTCTTCAATGAAAAATGTTTTGAAATCACATGAGACTGAATAAAATAGCTTGACCACCAAATGATGATGTACAATGTTTCCAATGGTTTAACCAAACTCTGTAAGTCATTGCAAGCTTGTTTTTCATGTAATGAAGGTTTCTACATACCTAATACAAAATTAGCCACAACTGTGAGAAATGTGTCCACTAGTAAAGATACTATATACATTTGAATTAACAAACGAATTTTAGGCATTTTCTGCTAAATTATTACACATTAAGATCAAAAAGCAGAAACAAAGCTTACATTGGTTTTGGTCTGTATCCCATTTGTCAAATGAGCAGCAGTTATCCAAATCATGTGAAGGGAGATGACATCAAGATATTTTTATCAAATGTCATCATCATAATACTGAGACTGCAGAAAAGATAAAAAACAAACAATGTGTGCCAAATTATAAAGGATTGCAAGACGTGGCAAAAACATTGAGACCCAGCTAGTCAATGCCTGTATGAAGACGCATATGTGTGGGAGTGTGTGTCACCATCATTTTACTTTCTCTGCTAGCAAGGGTTGGATGATCTTGACAGACCACATCAGTACACACTGTTAAATGTTAAATAATGATGATGATAGTATATATACACGCATGCATATATGTATTTGTTACTTCATACTGGCATAGATTAGCTGGATCTGAGTTCTTACCACTTTTTGCAATCCTCCACCTCACTCACACACATATACATATCATCACCATCACCATTTAACGTCCATTTATCTTGTGAGATAAGTCAGATCAGATGACATGTCTTGCTCCTACAGAACTGTTTCTGGCTTGGTTCCTATGGCTGGATGCCCTTCCTAATGACAATCCAATTTAGAGTGTGGACTTGGCGTTTTTGACATGGCACCATATGACCACTTTACTCTGTGGACTGGACACTTTGTCTTGTCACCAACACAACTTTACAGTGTGGACTGGATGTTTTTTGTCATGTCACCAACACAACCAGTTTACAGTGCATGGAGATATTGGTGCCCTATTATCATTGTCACCTTACATGGAGAACTAGGTGCTCTTTTATCATGACATCAGCATAAGCACCTTACATGTTGGGCAAGAGGATTTTGTTGTCATCAGCAAGACCACCTTACAGGTTGAACTGAGAAATTTTAGCCAGTTTAGTAGCATTGTGTTCAGCTTTCCATGGTTGTATGCATGTGTTGATCAAGAGAGGTGAATCAAATGTACAGCATAATGCCAGATATCTCGAGCTTTCTCCAGGTCAACAAATGCCAAGTAGAGGAGTTACTTTTATTTTAGTTAGATATTTCTACAGTTGCCTCACAAGGAAGAGGGCATCCATGGTACTTATACCTGGCACATCTGAACTGCATATCGTCTAGGTACATTCAATCTCTAACCAATTGTACAATGACTCTGTAACTTTCATGAACTGGTCCA
>OZ024743.1:97053474-97073474 GCA_964016885.1 Eledone cirrhosa | reverse complement strand
AATTAACAAATAAAGACAAAAATATAATAAATAATAAATAAAAATAAAAATAAAAATAAAGCATGATCAAAATACAAGGAATGAGAAAATTTAAAAATAAAGGCATGATCAAAATAAACTGAAATTAAAAGGGGGGTAAACAGGTGGTGGAAGGGTGTGGGGTGAGTAGGGGTGGTGGCGGGTGGAGTGGGGAGAGGGAGACGGGGTGTCCGAGCGGGGAGGGCTGAAGGTGGTGTGTGTGGTTAGGTGTGCGTGTGTGTGTGTGTGTGTGTATGTGAAAGTGAGGGTTGGGGGAAGAACGGGGTTGCATGTTCAGGAAGGTGTGTGTGGGGGGTGTTTTTGTGGGTCGGAGGGTCTGTGCGTGTGTGGATAGGAGGGTGGGGGAGAGGAATCAGGGGGCTGAGGGTGTAAATATGTGGTGGGAAGCACGTGTGTGTGGTTTAAGCGTGTTGTGGGTGTGGGTGGCGTGTGGATAAAAAAAATTGTTTTGGGATGTGTGTGTGGGTGAGTTATATAGGTGATGGTGTAAGAGGATGGTTGAAAATGGTAAGTTACACGGATGTATGGAGATTTTGGTTGGAAGTCAAAACGCGTGTGGGTAATCCAAGAAGCGGTGGTCGGAAGAGGAGAGATGTGGGGTGCGCGCGCAACAGGAAGTGGTCAGCAGTGGAAGTGCTGTGGTCAGTTGGTGCTGAGACAGTGGTCGGAAGGGCATAGCAGCAGTCGGCGGAATGGTAGGGAGGCGAGGATGGGTAGGTGTGAGAGTTGGAGTGAGGAGGGTGTGTGTGTGTGTGTGTGTGTGTGTGTGTGTGTATTAGTAGGGGTGTTAGTGGGATGAGTGAGTGTGGAGTGGGGAGAGAAGGGTGTGTGTGGTTCTATGGAGGGAGTGTGGTGTACTGGTGAGTGTGTAGTTTGGTGAGGAGGTGTTAGTGGGTGTTAGTAGACGGGAGGTGGGGAGGCGTGGAATGCAGGTGTGAGTGGGGGTAGGGTATGTAGAGTTGGTGGTGTACGAGGGTGTGTGGTTACGTGTGAGTGGGGTTGGGGGGTGTTAGTGATGTTATTTGCGTGTGGGGTGGGTGGTGTAAGTGTGTGCGTGTGATAAGGAGGGGGGGAAGAGGGGAGGGAAGGGATGTTAGTATGTTAGTTGGGGAAGGGTGGTCAGATGAGGGGTGGAGTGGAGGTGTTAGTATTGTTAGTGTGGGGTGGGCGGTGAAAAGGAGGGGTGTGTTAGTGGTATTAGTGGGGGATAAGTGGGGGGAGGGGGGCGGTCGAACGCTAAAGGAATAAGGGTGGGGAGTTCAGGCCGCGGGGAGTGTGGGTCTGTAAGATGAAGATAGTTATATATATATATATATGTACATATATATATATATATATATACATATATATATATATATATATATATATATATATATATATATATATACACATACATACATAGCCATACAATTATACACATACAAATACGTACATATCACAAACACGCACAACCAAATACAAACACACATATATATATATATATATATGTGTGTAAAACTCATTCTTAGATAATTCATATGAACCTTATTTAACTCTAAAATATACATATATATATATATATATATACACATACACATACATACACATACATACTTACTAACATACACATATATACCTACACAAACATATATACATACACATACGTATGCATACGTACACACACACACACATATACACACATACATATACATATATAACTCTCTCTCTCTCTATATATATATATATATATATATATATATATATTATAATGAAATGACAGGAGGCTGGATTTGTGTAAATCCTTGAAAGGTTTATTATACTATGATCATTTCAATGACCGGGTTCCGTATGAATCCGGTGATATCATCAGGTATTCGAAATATAATACGTGAATGTAATAGGTAAAATCCATGGGGCTGAAAATCGAGACCCGAGGGCGACCGCTATTCCGTTCCTTCAACCTCAGCCGGTCGCTTTTTATATATAAAATATTTATTTTATAATATTCACGTTCTTTCTCATATATATATATATATATATATATACATTATGAAGAGAGAAGAAACATTTAGATATAATTAGTAATAAAATGTATCATACCTAAACTGTTCCTAAATTCCTCGACTACGTAGTTTCGTGGCATAAACAAAAACAATATATCAAAGATATAGAGTCCCTGCGAGGTCTGCCGACTTATCAAGAGGATACCTCATTTTACTAGTCTCAAGAACGCGTCTACACGACGTGAGAAAGAATCCCAAAAGGCGGAGGGGGAGATAGTCACGCGATATAACGGTCGAGAAACAGAGCTAAGCCTCTTATAACCACGAAGAAAATACCACGGAGGCGGAGGGGGTATTCATATCGAGGCCGTAGAAGAGGTAGTGAAGAAGGCGAGAAGTATGAGTAATGGAAGCTTTCCAGTTGTCCCCACACTTCAAAGATTGCTCGACCAGAGGGAGTTATTAATATATTTAGAAACACACAGATACATGCGGACACACACATATATACATGAATGCATCCGCACCCAACTGTGAGTTAAGGGTGCCAACTTCACCGATGTTGCTCAATGAATGACTGGGACAGACTAATTCAGTTTGAACCAGACTGAACCAGTATCAGAGTTAAAAATACATTATGAAGAGAGAAGAAACATTTAGATATAATTAGTAATAAAATGTATCATACCTAAACTGTTCCTAAATTCCTCGACTACGTAGTTTCGTGGCATAAACAAAAACAATATATCAAAGATATAGAGTCCCTGCGAGGTCTGCCGACTTATCAAGAGGATACCTCATTTTACTAGTCTCAAGAACGCGTCTACACGACGTGAGAAAGAATCCCAAAAGGCGGAGGGGGAGATAGTCACGCGATATAACGGTCGAGAAACAGAGCTAAGCCTCTTATAACCACGAAGGAAATACCACGGAGGCGGAGGGGGTATTCATATCGAGGCCGTAGAAGAGGTAGTGAAGAAGGCGAGAAGTATGAGTAATGGAAGCTTTCCAGTTGTCCCCACACTTCAAAGATTGCTCGACCAGAGGGAGTTATTAATATATTTAGAAACACACAGATACATGCGGACACACACATATATACATGAATGCATCCGCACCCAACTGTGAGTTAAGGGTGCCAACTTCACCGATGTTGCTCAATGAATGACTGGGACAGACTAATTCAGTTTGAACCAGACTGAACCAGTATCAGAGTTAAAAATACATTATGAAGAGAGAAGAAACATTTAGATATAATTAGTAATAAAATGTATCATACCTAAACTGTTCCTAAATGTATCATACCTAAACTGTTCCTAATCTTTGAAGTGTGGGGACAACTGGAAAGCTTCCATTACTCATACTTCTCGCCTTCTTCACTACCTCTTCTACGGCCTCGATATGAATACCCCCTCCGCCTCCGTGGTATTTTCTTCGTGGTTATAAGAGGCTTAGCTCTGTTTCTCGACCGTTATATCGCGTGACTATCTCCCCCTCCGCCTTTTGGGATTCTTTCTCACGTCGTGTAGACGCGTTCTTGAGACTAGTAAAATGAGGTATCCTCTTGATAAGTCGGCAGACCTCGCAGGGACTCTATATCTTTGATATATTGTTTTTGTTTATGCCACGAAACTACGTAGTCGAGGAATTTAGGAACAGTTTAGGTATGATACATTTTATTACTAATTATATCTAAATGTTTCTTCTCTCTTCATAATGTATTTTTAACTCTGATACTGGTTCAGTCTGGTTCAAACTGAATTAGTCTGTCCCAGTCATTCATTGAGCAACATCGGTGAAGTTGGCACCCTTAACTCACAGTTGGGTGCGGATGCATTCATGTATATATGTGTGTGTCCGCATGTATCTGTGTGTTTCTAAATATATTAATAACTCCCTCTGGTCGAGCAATCTTTGAAGTGTGGGGACAACTGGAAAGCTTCCATTACTCATACTTCTCGCCTTCTTCACTACCTCTTCTACGGCCTCGATATGAATACCCCCTCCGCCTCCGTGGTATTTTCTTCGTGGTTATAAGAGGCTTAGCTCTGTTTCTCGACCGTTATATCGCGTGACTATCTCCCCCTCCGCCTTTTGGGATTCTTTCTCACGTCGTGTAGACGCGTTCTTGAGACTAGTAAAATGAGGTATCCTCTTGATAAGTCGGCAGACCTCGCAGGGACTCTATATCTTTGATATATTGTTTTTGTTTATGCCACGAAACTACGTAGTCGAGGAATTTAGGAACAGTTTAGGTATGATACATTTTATTACTAATTATATCTAAATGTTTCTTCTCTCTTCATAATGTATTTTTAACTCTGATACTGGTTCAGTCTGGTTCAAACTGAATTAGTCTGTCCCAGTCATTCATTGAGCAACATCGGTGAAGTTGGCACCCTTAACTCACAGTTGGGTGCGGATGCATTCATGTATATATGTGTGTGTCCGCATGTATCTGTGTGTTTCTAAATATATTAATAACTCCCTCTGGTCGAGCAATCTTTGAAGTGTGGGGACAACTGGAAAGCTTCCATTACTCATACTTCTCGCCTTCTTCACTACCTCTTCTACGGCCTCGATATGAATACCCCCTCCGCCTCCGTGGTATTTCCTTCGTGGTTATAAGAGGCTTAGCTCTGTTTCTCGACCGTTATATCGCGTGACTATCTCCCCCTCCGCCTTTTGGGATTCTTTCTCACGTCGTGTAGACGCGTTCTTGAGACTAGTAAAATGAGGTATCCTCTTGATAAGTCGGCAGACCTCGCAGGGACTCTATATCTTTGATATATTGTTTTTGTTTATGCCACGAAACTACGTAGTCGAGGAATTTAGGAACAGTTTAGGTATGATACATTTTATTACTAATTATATCTAAATGTTTCTTCTCTCTTCATAATGTATTTTTAACTCTGATACTGGTTCAGTCTGGTTCAAACTGAATTAGTCTGTCCCAGTCATTCATTGAGCAACATCGGTGAAGTTGGCACCCTTAACTCACAGTTGGGTGCGGATGCATTCATGTATATATGTGTGTGTCCGCATGTATCTGTGTGTTTCTAAATATATTAATAACTCCCTCTGGTCGAGCAATCTTTGAAGTGTGGGGACAACTGGAAAGCTTCCATTACTCATACTTCTCGCCTTCTTCACTACCTCTTCTACGGCCTCGATATGAATACCCCCTCCGCCTCCGTGGTATTTTCTTCGTGGTTATAAGAGGCTTAGCTCTGTTTCTCGACCGTTATATCGCGTGACTATCTCCCCCTCCGCCTTTTGGGATTCTTTCTCACGTCGTGTAGACGCGTTCTTGAGACTAGTAAAATGAGGTATCCTCTTGATAAGTCGGCAGACCTCGCAGGGACTCTATATCTTTGATATATTGTTTTTGTTTATGCCACGAAACTACGTAGTCGAGGAATTTAGGAACAGTTTAGGTATGATACATTTTATTACTAATTATATCTAAATGTTTCTTCTCTCTTCATAATGTATTTTTAACTCTGATACTGGTTCAGTCTGGTTCAAACTGAATTAGTCTGTCCCAGTCATTCATTGAGCAACATCGGTGAAGTTGGCACCCTTAACTCACAGTTGGGTGCGGATGCATTCATGTATATATGTGTGTGTCCGCATGTATCTGTGTGTTTCTAAATATATATATATATATATATATATATATATATATATATATATATGAGAAAGAACATGAATATTATAAAATAAATATTTTATATATTAAAAAAATTTGGAATACGACAAACTATATGAGTGGCCCAGCTTATGTTGTTGTCCACAAATACTCCCAGGTCTCTGATGTTGTTGGATGCCACTAGAGTTTCACCTGAAGGAAGAGAGTATGGTAGTTTCATGGCATCCTTTTTTCCAAAGTGGATTAATTCAAACTTATCCTCATTCAACAGCATATTATTCGTTTCTGCCCATTGGATAACAGCCAGTAGGTCTGACTGAAGGCAAGTCCGGTCACCCACCTCATTGATGACCCTTTGGAGCTTGGAATCATCTGCGAAGATTCCTATGTTGTTGTGCTTGATGATGTCAGTAATGTCATTAACGTAGATGATGAAAAGAAGTGGGCCCAACACAGTGCCTTGTGGGACGCCACTACTGACTTTGGCAGGGCTTGATTTTACTCCTTCGACTACATGTTGGGTTCTGTCTGTCAGGAAACATTTGATCCACTGTAGTAACTTTCCAGAGACACCAATATTGGATAGTTTTTTCAGTAGAATCTTATGATGTACCCTGTCAAAGGCCTTGCTGAAATCAATGTAGATGACATCGGTGTTGGAGCCCTCTCCCAAGGCTCTCAAAGCATCGTCAAAATGATGCAGGAGCTTCGTTAGGCAGTCCCTTCCATTACGGAACCCATGTAGGTTGGAGTTTAGCAGGCCACTACTTTCAAGAAAGTGGTTTATTCGTGATCTCACCACCCTCTCAAATACCTTGATAATATGAGAGGTGAGTGAGATCGGACGTTAGTTCACTGCAAGGGACTTATTTCCCTTTTTGAAGACTGGGACAACGGACTGGAACAGAAAGTTTTCAGGAATATAGCCAGTATCCAGTGTGTTCCTCCACAGATTAGCAAGAGGAGATGCAAGTCGGTGTCAACACACCTTCAGGACACAAGCAGGGCACTTGTCGGGGCCTACTGCTGAATTGTTTAATTTCGTTTATTGCCGCTAAGACATCAGGGGCGCCAAACGTTATGTCCGATATAGTGTGTTGGGGATTAACATCACTGATACAGCCCAGATCGGCCAAATCAGGATTGCTGAAAACAGAGCAGTATTGTTTCTGCAGTATCTCACCCATGGTTTTGGCAATGTCTTGGAGAATGCGATTTTCATCAACTAGGGGGCCAACAGTGGAGACAGTGACCTTGTGTTTTTTAGCAAATGAAAAGAACACTTTGGGGTTGAGTTTGATTTTCTCAATGGCCCACCTCTCTTCAGCTGTTCTTTGGTTATTGATTATAGTCTTCATGCATTGTTGGAGGTTATATTTTTTTTTATTCAAGCAGGGTGATAGCCATTGAATGTGTGTGTTGCTGTTGGCAGTATTTTAGTGTGTTAATTTTTTTGTTTGTTCTTTTTATTTTTCCGATAATTGTTTTTCTGTTTTGGGGGATACTGCAGTTAGTTTTGTTCACAGGTTTTGGTGGAGTGTGTTTTGTACATATATTTGTGACAGTGTCTACAAAGATCTGCCAAGATGTTTTGATGTTGGTGGAAGTGTGTGCGTGTGTAAAAGACCAGTCAACATGTGATATAGTTCATTCATAATTGCATCCCAGTTGGCATTGTAGAGATCCATGTTATCAAATGGATGGGCTGGAAAGAGGTCCCTAGGATTAGCTTTCGGCTTGTTGAATCTCAGGTTACAAAGAACCAGAGAAGAGTTTTTTCCACTGTAATATTATGTATAGTGTTAGTCTGGTTACTAAACACTAGATCTAGAATGTTCTTCTGATGCCTCGTTGGTGCAAGGACAAGTTGTGACAAGAAAAACTCATTCATGAAGTCAAGAAGTGACTCGACAGCTTCTTTGTCAGTGGTTGAGGTTGGAGTGCCTGGTTTCAAACCCGCCTAAAAGCCCAACTAATGTCAGGTCATTGGCTTTGTTGTGCACAGTGACTGATTCACAGTAGCCATTGGAGAATGTTGTGTTACCATCTGCTGTAAAGGAGTCATGCAGGAAAATGGCAGTCCCAACACGATCCTTCTGCCAACACGATCCGCACGGATAGTTGTGAAATTTCTCACTCTTACTTCGGCCTCCAAGTGGGAGTTGTCAAGGTGGGTCTTAGTAAGAATGAAGAAGGGGATGTGAAATGGATGGTTACCAACCCAATCCTCAATGAATTGAATCTTCCATTTCTGTGCATTGATGGATGGGCTGATACCTTGTGTATTGAGTAAAAATGTGGAAGCTAGTGTGGTGGCTGGTTTTGACTGTTGCAGGGGGCTTGTTTTGAGATTGTATATATATATATATACATGCATATATATGTGAATATATATATATATATATATATATATATATATATATATATATATATATATATATATATATATATATATATATATGAAAACAAGGAGAAAAAGACGATTATGAGGTAGAAACATTTTTTTTTTTCTTTTTTTGTCTCTCTCTCTTTTTTCTGGGTTAGAAAATGATTAAAACGAAATGTTTTACTTTGTGTGAAGTGTTAAGGTATTAGTTGATTTATTTATTATTTAACAATATATATATATACATACATACATACATACATACATACATACATACATACATACATACATACATACATACATACATACATACATACATACATACATACATACATACATATATATATATATATATATATATATATATATATATATATATATATATATATATATATATATATAAGAGAGTGTTGAAGTTTGCTTGAAGCACTGTGGAATAATAAAATTTTGTCGTTTTGGAAGCCTCAACAATGCAGATGTGTAAACCTCGGGGTAACAGAATCAGGTGGTAATGAGAGACATGGAAGAGGAAATGTAGAATGAGACGTATATATGTATATACGTCTCATACGTCGAGTTTCCCCATTATCCTATGTTTTGATTAGGTCAGTTCAATATCTAACTAGACATCTTTTATGATATTTGCAATAGATGATTTATGCTTTTCAAAATATCGCTGAATGTGAGAGTAGAGATATGTTATAATGTTTGTATATGGTGAATGAGTTATCTTCCTTTTGTTTACATTGTCCGTAAAATTTACTTTCTTTTTGTCTAGCTTGTTGAATTATATTAGTTTTGAAATATATAGACTAATAATATACAGACTATCATTAAAATGAAACTATATAAATAAGTAAATACAGAAGTAAATATAACCTTTCAGTAAATTAATGAAATTAACTTTTGTGAATAAATGTAACTGCAGTTTAATCCTAGGAATTAAATGAAAATTAAAGAGTAGTGAAGATTTTATAAAGAGAATATAATTAAATAATTTGAGTAATATATGATCTAAATATATTATATATATTGATGGTGACTTATGTATGGTATTAGATTTTAATAATTATTTAAATACGCTTTAAAGATTAATTTTTTAAAAGTTGTAACAAAATATTTATAGAATATCTTACCTTAAAATTAAAAATAATCTATAATGAGTTAAATTAAATTATACAAATTTTTAATTAAACTATATATGTGATTGCTATAGAAAATAATCTATACTGATTAATTTTGATATAATATATAAGTATAATTAGCTAAAGCATAATCAAATACTAAAGATATTCAATTGTTTAGTTGAATTGATTGGATGTCCTATTCGATCTAGCATTTGAAAACGACGGTATTTTTCTCTATCCCCCTCTATTTGATGTTTCCGTTATTTTCTCTCCCCCCCCCCCCCCCCCCCCCCCTCTGCGCCTTTTACTTTCCCCCACACCTTGCCTCTTTTGTCGTTATTTCTCTTTTCTTTTTTATATATTTATTTTACTCATTCATCCTTTTATTTTTTATTTTTTATTTTTTATTCATTTATCTATTTATGTATGTATTTATGTATGTATTTTTTTTTTCTTGCCTTTCCTCTTCTTTACACCCTCTCTCATATCTCTAATTTGCTCTACGTCCTTTTCTTCTTTAAGTTTATCATCTTATTTATGGTATATAAACGTTGAGATTTGATGAAATAAATCACTGCTAATACTGGAATTGTATAATCAAGACCGTAGCGGTATGTCATATATCAAATCATATATTTTATCTGTTGAAGACGTACTGAAAAAACAACACAGTACCTTTGAAATATATATAATACAGCATATATTTTGATTTTGTGAATATCCTTCATTTGTTAATATTTTGAATAATATTAAAAACTCCAGGAAATTTTTTGCAGTTGAGTGCTTTTAATCTATTGTAATATTGTATTCATTAAGTAATCAACGAACCATAGTAATCTTTGGTTTTATATATATATATAGACACATATATATATACATATATATACATATATATATATACATATATATAAATATATATATATGTATATATATATGTATATATATATGTATATATATATGTATATAATATATGTATATGTATGTATATATATATATGTATATATATGTATATATATGTATATAAATATGTATATGTATGTATATATATATATATATATATGTATATGTATGTATATATATATGTATATGTATATATATATATGTATATATATATATGTTTATATATATATATACATATACATATATATATATACATATATATATATATACATATATATATACATATATATATATATATATATATATATACATATATATATATATACATATATATATATATATACATATATATATATACATATATACACATACATATATATATATATACATATATATATATACATATATATATATAAACATATATATATACATATATATATATACATATATATATATACATTTGTGAAGGCGTGTGGCTGAGTGGTTAGAGAATTGGATTCGCAATCGTAAGGTTGTGAGTTTGATTCCTGGACCAGGCGATGCGTTATGTCCTTGAGCAAGACACTTTATTTCACGTTGCTCCTTCTACCTGGAGTTGCGACCGATAGATAGTATTAGCAATTGGAAAGACCAACGGAAACATTGTTCCCTCGGTCCGATTTGACGAAAGTGGATCGTTTCAAAAATATATACATATATATACATATACATATATATATATATATATACATACATATACATATATATATATACATATATATATACATATATATATATATATATATAAATATATATATATATATATATACATATGTGTATATTTGACACCATCCTCCAGAACATCCCTGTATTATAAAAGGACCATAGAATGAACCAAATCCTTCGAACACACGAAATCATAAAGAGCAAAAGACAATCTAAGTCAATGAAAAACATCCTAACACATGCCAAAATAGTGCCAACCACAACAACGAAACCCACAGTAAAAAAATGCGATAGACCCAACTGTGGCATATGCATCAACCTAATAGAGGGTTCGGAATTCTATTTCAAAGAAGGACATACATATTTGTAAAACACAATTTTAAATCAGAAAAATCTAATATATGTATTAACTTGCTCAGGTTGTCGAGAACAATACATAGGCCAGACCAAAACCAGCCTCCACCAACGCATGACTCTCCATAGACCCCAAATTAAAATACGGGAATACATGAAAATACCTCTGAGTGAACACATTGATACCTGTGCCGCCCAAAATCATCCCAACTTTAGAATCTTTCCCCTCTACAAATTTAAAGATAATGCCACCCACACCCAGCGCACCAGCAAGGAATCTCACTGTATTAACAAATACGGACCCCGTCTAAACACTTCTCCCTAAGACGAACCCACAACATACACACGTCAACATACATACCTACATCAGTATACATCCTACATACATCTCTATCCACATATAAACACAATGACATACGTAAACACACATGTTCTATGGTGCAACACAAATTTGCATACCTTTTGATGTCTATAGATATAAACGTGCGACACACACACATACATATACGCACACATGCATTGCACACTGATGGGCACATACATATTTGTACACAAGTATTCCCATACGGCAGGGCCTAATGGATTCCCCTTGCAGTACGTACAATCTGGACACTCACACACACCTTGGTGTTATGCCAATACTATTTATGATTTCACCCCTTTTATTATTAATGTTTTTGATGTTCTCTTGAGAGAATCGTTTTTGCTGAAAATATCGAATAATGTACACCATTTTTACCAGTATCACAAAAATACTGGTCCACCCACACACATACACACATGTACACATACACACGCGTACGCTAACATACAAAGAGACATATACACACACACACACTTCTCCGAATAAGACAAGAGCTGAAAAAATCTTTCAACATGTTAAAATACCCCCCACACACGTACAGACACATTCCTACTGACCGATCCCTCTACCACGAATTACTCTGCAACACACACACACACACACACACACACACACACACATACACACACACACACACACACACACACATATTTGTCTTAATAGGCACCTGAACTGTTGACCTTTCAACATGACTGCAATTCACACACACATCCCTACTGACCATTATCACAATAATGAATCTCTTTACTACACACACACACACATATTTGTCTTAAAAGACTTATTTTTCAGTGACTTCTCAATCAAGCGAAAAAGGACACTCTTCGACAAACCTACATTTGGCGCAAAATCAATTTTTAACATTCACGTAACCTCTACCGACCAATCAAAATTGTTTTGACTACAAGAATTTTTGCGACACGAATTGGCGCGAAACTTATAGTACTCATTCACGTGACATTCAACAACCAACCAAATCTTAATACCTCTGGAGCCACTTTTTTCACATAAAACAGGTTGAATTTCCAAAACTGATCAGATTAGAGCAAACATCACGGGCGCTCTATCTCAAAATTATTTTTGAAAAACATTAGAAATGCGCAACCGGTAAAAACTTAAAACTAAAACTGTATACTAACCAATACTTATTACTAATTTTTACTTATTCCTAATTAAACTATTTTTCACTGGGAACAATTTGTCAGCATTTTCTTTTTCTTTTACTAATATATATATATATATATATATATATATATATATATATATATATATATACATATGAAAAGGAGGTCAAGTATGTAAAAATCACTAAATAGTTGCTCCGAAGAATCCAAACCTCGGTTTGGAGGAAACAATTGTAAGCAAATAAATGATTTAAACTGAACTTTGATTCATGTAATTTCTATATAACTGCTTTGTAAAACAACTGATGTTATTACATTGAGCTATTTATCTTACTGGTAATAAGATAGTAATGAATTACTGTCTTACACTATTTAGGGTTTAAAATATATATAACTATATAAGGTTTTATTATATACATAACCATAAATAGTATCCTTAATAATATATATATGTATATATATATAGAAGTGGTTACGCAACAGTTAGTTCACCATACCGAGAACAATTGTTTAACCTTAGCAGATCCTCAGCTCGTAATGGACATGGTTATATGGAACAGGAAGGACAACCGTACGAACGCGCATGCACAGAAACGATTGCCTGTGTGAAGTAATGTGAACCATTACGAGCTGAGGATCCCCTAAGGTGAAACAATTGTTCCCGGTATCGGGAACTAACTGTTGTGTAACCACTTCTACCTAACTCGTCCCGTGCCTGAGTGCTCTACCACTACGGATATTACCTTCCAGTGTTCTACCATTATATATATACATATATATATATATATA
This sequence comes from Eledone cirrhosa, assembly GCA_964016885.1. Classification (NCBI taxonomy): domain Eukaryota; kingdom Metazoa; phylum Mollusca; class Cephalopoda; order Octopoda; family Eledonidae; genus Eledone; species Eledone cirrhosa. The sequence goes on along the minus strand of OZ024743.1, from coordinate 97,060,052 downwards.
ATACCAATGAAGGTTGGAAAATCACTGACGAAGGACTATTTTTATCATATGTAACCCATGTGCAACCACGCAGTATTCTTTCTTCTCATATTTTTTTTATATATATTTGCCTCAGCTGCGTTTGTCTGTTTCTCTCTTACTGCTTCCCCGCTCTCTCTGTTTCTCTCACCTTCTTTAGCCCCCTCTGTCAGTTACACTTTCTCTCGACTGGCCTCTTCCTCGCACTTCCACTCACTAACTCTCTGTTTCTCCCCTTCTCACTTCCTCCCGTTTGGCCTGTAGTGGGTTCTCTTCTTGCTCACATCTCACTCACGTCGGACGGTCTGTATATCTTTCTCGCTCATGAAATCCACCCAGCTTAAGCTGACCCGATTTCCATGCTGCTTGATTTTTCCTATCTTTGCGTTGCTTTCCTTCCCTGTTGTTTACTTGTCTCGCTCGCTTTACGCGATTTACTTGTCCCAATAGCTTTATTTAGCTATTGCTCGCACCAACCGGGGGTATATGATTTTTTAAGCGATGAAATACCAATGAAGGTTCGAAAATCACTGACGAAGGACTATTTTTATCATATGTAACCCATGTGCAACCACGCAGTATTCTTTCTTCTCATGTTTTTTTATATATATATATACATACATAAATTAACTCTAAAATAGATTTTTGAGACGCGAGTGTATTTAGGTTCTCAGGGAAATGGGAAAACTGGACGTATGGAAGCTGTTAGAACCGCTAAATGCCGTCGAAGCGGCGTTGGGTAAAATATTACCTGGAAGGAGGCTCATATAATGTTTGTGTTGGGACAGGTTAGAGAGAGACCTCCATTCTCTCTCACTGCTTCCTATCTCTCCCTCCCACTGTCACCTTCTTCTCCCTCCCCCCTCTCTCCCTTCTACAGGTCAGCTCTACTGACGCCAACATTCTTCCTTTCTCGCGATGACTTGGGGTCGATCAGACACACTCCCTCTTCCTCTAACCTGTCCCAACACAAACATTATATGAACCAAGATATTTGTTTCTCCGTTACGAGCCCCCTATTGTGTGCGGCGACAGCTCACACCTATACAAGTTTAGCTGGCCTCCTCCAAGGTATATCTCGTTGGAGGTGTCTTGGGTAATTTAATGATATGGACCCCAAACCCTATCATCTCATTTCTACAGCTGAGTAAACTGGAGCAACGTGAAATAAAGTGTTTTGCTCAAGGAAACAACACATCACCCGGTTTGAGAATTAAACTCACAACCTTTCGATTGCAAGCCCAATGCTCTAACCACTAAGCCACGCGCCTTCACTTTCCCCGCAGTAATCTCATTAATTTGTCTAAACTGCAGGAGGTTGAGATCTGAAGAGCATATTTCAATGTGTGTGACCTGTTCACTCTCATCCATCCCTTTTCCTCCTTCTTATCTTTTCTTCCTTCCTTCGAGTCGAGTCAAGTCACATCTAGCCGCTCATCTCTGTCCTTCGAGGTGATATTTTACCCAACGCCGCTTTGACGGTATTTTGCTATATATATATATATATATATATATAAAAAACATGAGAAGAAAGAAGAATACTGCGTGGTTGCACATGGGTTACATATGATAAAAATAGTCCTTTGTCAGTGATTTTCCAAGCATCATTGGTATTTCATCGCATAAAAAATCATATATCTCAGGTTGGTGCGAGCAATAACTAAAAAAAGTTATTGGGACCAGTAAATCGCGTAAAGCGAGGGGGACAAGTAAACGACATAGAAGGATAAAAGCAAACCAAAGATAGGAAAATAAACAAGCAACATGGTTGTCCGGTCAGCATAAGCTAGGTGGATTTCATGACCGAGAGAGGTACAGAACCGTCCGACGTGAGTGAGATGTAAGAAAGAAGAGACCCACTACAAGCCAAACGGGCTATATATATATATATATATATGTATATATATATATATATACATATATATATATATATATATATATATATATATATAGTGTATATATATATATATATATATATATATATATATATATATATATATATATATATATATATATATATTATATATATATATATATATATATATATATATATATATATATATATATATATATATATATATATATATATATATATATATATATATATATATATATATATATATATATATATATATATATATATATATATATATATATATATATATATATATATATATATATATATATATATATATATATATATATATAGTGTATATATATATATATATATATATATATATATATATATATATATATATATATATAGTGAAGGCGTGTGGCTGAGTGGTTAGAGAATTGGATTCACAATCTTGAGATTGTGAGTTCGATTCCTGGACCGGGCGATGCGTTATGTCCTTGAGCAAGACACTTTATTTCACGTTGCTCCTTCTACCTGGAATTGCGACCGTTAGATAGTACTAGCAATTGGAAAGACCAATGAAAACATTGTGTTCCTCGGTCCGATTTGACGAAAGTCGGTCGACCTCTAGATATATATATATATATTGGGTTTAAAACCTATATATATATATGTATATATATATATTTATTCTGATGAATGAAGACAGGCATAAATATCTGTCTTCAAGAAACCACTGGTAAATGAAATAATTATCTTATGTTGTTTATTACATAATTAAAAAGCTCTGTAGCCTACATAGAGCACTCTCTTTTCCTTTATCTTTCTTACGGAAATACTTCATTTATATATATATATATATACACACACATATATATATATATATATATATATATATATATATACGTATATATACATACATATATATACATACACATATATATATATATATATATATATATATATACATACATATACATATAATATACATACACATACATCAAATATCTTGGTGAAGGGTAAGAGGAGAGAATTATCTATTTATTGTAAATTTGCTGATATCCCAAAAAGTTTCGGAAGCCTCCTGCCTCTGGTGCGGTTCTGCTGCCAGAGGACTACTCATTTGTTGGGAGGAGTCTCTTTGACAAACTATATATATCAATAAAAAAAATAGACTGGTAGAGAGTGACAAAAATAGAGATATGTAAGAAATAAAAGAAAGTAAAATAAAATAGAAAGAAAAAGATATAGGAGTAGCAAGTTGGAGATAAATGGTAAAAATAACAGAATGACAATTTTGTAATATCATCACCAGACTTAACGTACGTTCAACCAAGAAATTAACATCTTAGAGCCATAAAATATTGTTCACCTTATGGTTGAGTAAGCTAATTTACATAATGGTGTTAGTTGCAAGTGAATCATTTACATAATGAGGTTAGCTGTTTAATATTATATTTACACCAAGCTTAGCAGAAAAAACAAAGCTAAACGGATGGTATTAATACATTAAACAATCTTGCTGAGGCTACGTCACGGTGATCAATAACATAGAGTTGGCCCCCTGCATAAATAGCAACGTTAACAGTTATTTGGTGGAGGAAGAAACTAATGCTGCCCATAATCCTGAGACTGAAACTGTTGAAGTTCACTTTGAAATTGATGACTGTATGGAAATCATGGCTGCTGAGGAAATGTCTGAAGGTTGAGGATCTAAAGGGAAATAACTAGGAAGATTGTGTATTGCGGTATACAGTAAGAATAACGAGTAACAGAGAGTTGTGTTCGTCTAGTATACTTGTGTGATGGTGGTACATTACTTGCATTATTTTGTTTCGGTGCAAAAGCGTGTGTGGTGGTGACACCGTCTATGTCATTAATGCACAGAGGAAAAGAATGTGAGATATATAAATGAACCAGATTTGAATGTGGGTTGAGAGCACTGTCTAACAGGAAATATTGATCTAAGATGTAGTTAAAAACAGGACAATTAGATAGGTGGTGTTGTCGTGCAAGACACAAGGGTTCCCTTGTGTAAATATAAAGCTCTTATCTGATCAAAATATATCGGTTTATCACAAAAAAGGAAACTGAATATCTATCTAAATCAAACTAAGAAAACAATGCTTCCATTGTTGTTTGCATTTCTGACACTGTCTATCGCAGCACCTAGCAGAAGCGTCAACCAGTGACAGGAGGTGAAATTTGAACTCAGAAAATACACCAAACCCAGAGTGGCACTTTAATGACCCAAGAAGGAAAGGCAAAGTTAACCTCAGCGGCATTTCAACACAGAATGCAAGGAACAGGAATAAATACGGTAAAACATTTAATCCGATGTCAATATTAGTTGTATTTGTCACATTAGCATGACGGTAAACCACACGTTTTATACAATTTTATTCTTACAATTACTTATCTTCACCAGCTTCATTGGTGATGGCTAAATTAATTATAAGTTAAACCTCTTATTGAGCCAGTTCATCCTTGTCTTTTGTACTTCTTGTTTAGCCCCAAATTAACACTTCTTGAGCAATCACATCATCCAATATATTCTTTTCACCAACAGCTGCAAGATTTAATTACTATTTCCAGTGGCCTGAGCAACGATTTAGATCCCACCATCATCATCATTGGTTCACTGGTGATTGAAGTGTTAAGCAGAAGAGAGACAAATCTTTCTCTTGGTAGAATGTGGCTCAATCTCACGCAGGGGTAATTGAATGAATTTAATATTGCAAACTAACAAAATATTCAATAATTTCACAGTTCTAAGATATTAACATATTTCCTGGTACATACGCCATGCTTTGATGCATAGAGTTACGGCCATTCAGAGTACAAATACCGCGGAGGTTAACTTTGCCTTTCATCCTTACAGGGTCGATAAAATAAAGTACCAGTAATGCACTGGGATAATTGCTGGCCTTGTGCCAAAAGTAGAAACAAATATTTCCTTTTACATAAGACGTATGAACGCCAATTCAACAAGGAATATTCAAAGAAGGGTTTTTAAGGTTTTATGTAATTACAGGTAAATATCTTACTAAAACATAGTTCAACTTCGCATATAAGAAGTGGATCGTTTTCTTAGTGGGTCATATATGCTATCAAATAGATTCAGATGGTAGAACGTTATTTTTTCATTACAGAAACAACTTTAAAACTCTGGCTTGAATACTATTCCACCTAATTGATCCATCTAGTACTCCACAATTTCAAATATCACTGGTAGATCATCATCGGTTATGTCTGAACATGAGTTGGTGTTTGCGCCTAGAAAGTTCTCAAATGCGCATGACTGGACAAAGTCGTTTCTGTGAGTGGACGACTAGCAGTTGTCAATGTTTGCAAGTCTCTTCTTTCCATGCCATAAATGCTTTGTAAGCGACAAGCAAGGGCCGATACCGAACACAAAACATAAAGAGCTGTAAGAGATATCACAATCTATCATGTCTAACACTAACAATTCCACGAATCCACGTGACTGATACTTTATGCATACTGAAAAGTTAAGAGAAAATTGACTGCGGTAAAATTTGAACTCAGAGCACAGCAGGAACAAATAACTTGACGTATTTAATTTGATGCTCTAACAATTAGCCACTTACTGCTAATTATTACCTTTTCTCTCGCTTGGACGTCTTGATATAGCCAGTAATAGTATTAAATGTTTGATCCTTATGTCTGATGCTTTAGCATGCAGACTACTAGGTTTTATTAAACGTATTACCATCATGGCATCAGCTGCCACATTCATCTGTGTAGACTTTGATAGATATTCTATTTTTGAGTTTGCAAACCATTCTATAAGTTTATTCGGCGCAAAGTCAGTCTATTGTGAATTACATCAGTTTTATCGTTTTATTTTTTCATTTTTATATTTTTTGTCCATCATGACCGTTATCACTGGCAGAAGATCGATATTTTCTTCAGATCCCAACATCAATGGCGTTGAATGTACGGTGAATGAGAGGAATCGTGATAAGACATATCCTGTTTTCTGCTGGCGAATACTACTTGTGGCATTTCTTGTAGCTACTTGTTTCCTCACTAAGTTGTGTATATTAATTGGATAAACCATATAGAAGGCTGAAAACATTTCAATCCGAAAAGAGTTAACTACTAAAATTACAAACAAAAATATAGAAAGCAAAGGAAAAACAAAACTAGTATAGCTAGTTTTTAAACATTGCCATTTTCAGATACCAGTTGTAAAAAGGAAAGAGACAAGCAGAAACAAGAATTTCAGCATCTATATCGATCGATACGAGCTGAGAGACCGACTGGTTTTTGCCGTTGACACATCAGTATTTGTTGTTGATGGTGTCATAACTGTGAGGTAGAGCTATTGAATCTTTCATAATTTCCATAATTGTACTGGAAGAAATCATTTAAAGCAAACATTCTTTTACTCTTTTACCGGTTTCAGTGATTAGACTGCGGTCATACTGGGGCACACAACTGTCGGAATTTTAGTCATATCGAATCCAGTAGTTTTTTTTTCAAGATTAATATATCGATCTATTTTTGTCGAATCGCTGCGTTACTGAACATAATCAAACAGTAAACACAGGCACAAGCACACACATGTATTAACACACACACAATATATATATATATATACAGTATATATATATATATATGTATATATATATATGTATATATATATGTATATATATATATGTATATATATAGAAGG
>OZ024743.1:97030974-97048474 GCA_964016885.1 Eledone cirrhosa | reverse complement strand
ATATATATATATATATATATACATATATATATACATATATATATACATATATATATACATATATATAGATATATATATATATATATACATATATATATACATACATATATACATACATATATTTTAGCATGTCAAAAGATATTTTTCAGCTTTTGTCTTATACGGAGAAGTGCGCACGTGTGTGTGTGTGTGAGGGTGGACCAGTATTATTTTCCCCCTGGTAAAATGGTGTACATTATTCGATTTTTTCAGTAAAATCGGTTCTATTAATAGAACATCAATAATCTTAACAATAAAAGGTGTGAAATGATATTCACTATATATATATACACATACATATATTCACTACATATATATATATATATATATATATATATATATATATACATATATACATACATATATATGCACATATATTTCCCTGTATTGCACCATAGAGCATGTGTGTTTACGTGTGTCATTGTGTTTATATGTGGGTAGAGATGTGTGGTGATGTAGTAGGTATGTATGTTGACGTGTGTATGTTGTGGGTTCGTCTTAGGGAGAAGTGTTTAGACGGGGTCCGTATTTGTTAATGAAGTAAGATTCCTTGCTGATGCGCTGGGTATAAGACAAAAGCTGAAAAATATCTTTTGACATGCTTTCAGACACATTCGTACTGACCATCCCTGCCACCACAAATTACTCTGCTATACACACACACACACACACTTATCTTTTGACATGCTAAAATACGCCCCATTGCTTTCAGACACATTCTTACTTACCATCCCTACCACCACGAATCACTCTGCTATACACACACACACACACACACACTTATCTTAATAGCCATTTGACACACATCGCTGCTGGCCATTGTCGCAGCATCGAACACCTTACTACTACTACTACTACACACACACACACACACACACACACACACATACACACATATACACAGACACACACACATATTTGTTGTGAAAGAGTCATTTCTCAATCTTGGCGCAAAACCAATTTTTTATTCACATGACCTCTACCGACCAATCAAAATTATTTTGACCAAGAATTTTTGCTGGAGCCACTTTTTTAACATAAAAACAGTCTTGGCGCAAAATCAATTTTTTACATTCACATGACCTCTACCGACCAATCAAAATTGTTTTGACCACAATAATTTTTGCAACACCAAAGTAGCGCTGGAGCCACTTTTTTAACATAAAAACAGGTAGAATTCCCAAAACTAATCAGATCAGAGCAAACAGCACGGACACTCTATCTCAAAATTATTTTTGAAAAGCATTTAGAAATGCGCAACCGGTAAAAACTTAAAAACTTAAAACCACAACTGAATACTAACCCATACAATCACTAATACTCTTTTATTCCCAATTAAACCATTTTTCAACTGTGAACAATTTGTCAGCATTTTCTATTCCGTTTACCTATATATAATAACTTGTGTGTTACACCTCTATTCTTTTAACTATATATATGTATATATATATATATATATGTGTATATATATAGATATATGTATATATATATATATATATATATATATATATATATATATATATATATATATATATATATATATATATATATATTATTGTTATACTTTGGGAGGGTCATGTTGCCAATAAGAAACACACGCACCAAATTCAGAAACGAAATATATATATATATATATATATATATATATATATATATATATATGTATATATATGTATATATATGTATATATGTATATATGTATATATATATGTATATATATGTATGTATATATGTATGTATATATATATATGTATATATATATATATATATATGTATGTATATATATATGTATATATATATATGTATATATATATATATATATATATATGTATGTATATATGTATGTATATATATATGTATATATATATATATGTATATATATATGTATATATATATGTATATATGTATGTATATATATATATATGTATGTATATATATATGTATATGTATATATATATATGTATATATATATATATATATATGTATATATATATATATAGGAAAAGAATCAGGACCCCAACGGCAGAGCTCAAGCCGTTTTGACGGCTTGAGCTCTGCCGTTGGGGTCCTGACTCTTTTCCTATTACCCACTCTACTACCCAAACTATCGAGTACTCTGGTGCATTATGGTCCACCTGGTTCCTTACCACACTTCCTTCATTATATATATATATATATATACCAGGGGCAAAGGGTCCGTGCATGCAACGTATGCAGTGCATGTGTTATAGAATCTTGAGTTGATCAATTGCGTCGGTTGAAGCAAGCAGAATTTTGGCTGCTTGCTAAATCGTAGACACATAAAAAGATAACACACACACACACACACACTAGATAACACTACATGCGGCTTTAACTGGGAAGGTCATTTAGAGGGAATGGGGGGGGGGGTAAGGCTGCACAGCTCCACTTTCCGCCATGTCGATTGGACTGCATGCCCTGCTTTCCAGGTTACCCTTCGCCACTGATACATACACACAACAGGCATCCACGCAATCTCGTCTACCAAAGTTAATTTATAAGGCATTAGTCAAAACGAGGCTATAGAAGACACTTGCCTAACGTTCCCTCAGGGGGACTGAATTCCAAATTGTAAAGTAAACTCCTTAACCACAAACCATGCCTGCGGTTATAAACATATTTAAAAAATGGACCATCAATCTCGACAACCAAATTTAGACCATCAAGTTCGATCAACGAAACAATATATTTCTTTATTAAATCAACGTGCAAACAGCTAAGTATCAACACCTATTTTAATCTTAATCAGAATGTTCTTTCCTTAATGAAAATTAAGTTAATTGGCCGATCAAATTTTGACAGAGGATACAGCAATTAAGACCAAATACTTGAAGATACGATTGGTTTTCTTCATAACTATCACCTCCTTCAACGCATTTGACTTCATCTTGGCTGTACTGATGGTATAAAGCTCACTGAAAATCTGAAGATAAACATCATACAAGAATGCCTCCGGCGGTGAACCAAATAAGTTTGTCGAACGAAATTGTCATTGTAAACACATTTTCCCAAGGATAACGTTTTCTTCTGCAAGTCATCAATCTCGAGTGTTATTGGACGTATGGAATATATAAACTTTGAATTTGAATTTGACACCAGCAGTTATAGGGAACTGAATGAACTGCTGTTGAGATACATGCACAGAACATTTTATCAAAATTCATTGAAGAAATGAATGAGAAGGCAGCTATCAAATTTAAGTACAATGTAGGTTTTCTTTAATTGCGATTTTGAAGTTTGTTCTTACATTTTTATTATACAGAGCATAATAAATAAATTTACAGTATAATAACATAACAAATATGTTTTAAATATATACATAAATAACATTACAAATGCTTAGATAACATTATAGATTGCTCGCGATTCTTTCAGAAAGATATATTCTTTTAATGTTACAATATTAAATAAAATGTAAAGGAAGGGATGAACAGCCAAGCCACCACCAGAGCAAAAGACAGCAATGTCGCGAGGAGTACAGGGCAACCTCTCTAATGATTTTTGAGGCAAGCCAGCACACTCGCAGTGTTTGTTCTTAAATGTGATTTCTGGTAGCAGTAGATGATAGAATGACAGCAACAATGTGAGATATACTGTAGCTCCTATATTTTAGCAGAAACAGCAGTTGCAAGCGATCGCCTGGCGCCATACAACACCATCAGTCAAATTGGTTTGCAACACAGTCAATCATTCATTGAATTCTTTGTTGATCCAGTTACGCATGCAACTACAATGTTGAATTTCAGTGGAATGGTGCCGAACAAAACAAAAAATGTAATGGTTAGCACGCTGGACTCAGAATCCAGCGATCCGAGTCAAGGGCGGTGCCCAGCATGGCCTCAGCCGGATGGCTGGAACAGGTAAAAGAGTAAAAGAGTAATAAACAATAAACAAGGTAAAAGTATTTTTCACACACATTTAGTCTTATTTAATCTAGTTTATGTGCCATTCTTTTGTAAATATTAAAGATAAAAAATATATAATTCAATGAATTTCAAGTCCGTTCGTTGTGAAAATTAGCATGCAATTTTTTTTTTTTTTTTTTTTGTTATCAAACTTGAAATTTATACTTTTCAAGTAAATTTCCATCGTGTATATGACATTCCCATCTAGGGCTAAAAGTTGTTTTATTTAATTACGTCGGCAAATATATGAACGTCATACAAATTAGACTGAACATTTCACATATCTTTTAATATTCTGTATGACATATAACATGTTGCCATATTAATATTTCTTCGTATATGGAATGATAGGATAATTATTCTTTAATGAATCGAGAAAAATTGATGAAATGCGGGAATAAGAATAATTTTTTTTTTTTAACCAAGAAATATTTGGAAATTTTTATAGTTCAGTTGATTGTTTTCATAGCTAAGACCTCTAAGTCTTGAGTTTTCACTTCAACAAACGTCATTCTGATTGACCCATTCATTTAAGTTTCATTGGGGTGGAGAGAATCTTCCGGTAAAAGTTGAAATTCGTATTTGTGATAAAAGTGTTGATAATAAAAACCATTCTAAGAAAAAAATATGAAATAAATAGAATTTACTGTTGAAATTCAACTTTGAATTATATTTCTACGAAAAAAACAAGTTATGGTAATTTTTTTAAACATTATTCAAACTGCTGTTCCCCGCCCTTTCTGGTGGTCGCTCTTAAATATTCTTTCACTCTATCTGAGGAAGAATATATGCCTCCGTTGGGGCACTTGCCGTCACAAGGGTCGAGACCTACTAGCTCAAATTGTGACAGGAAGCCGGCTGTGTTGAGGCTCCTTCTCATTATGTTGTTGAGAGTGGCATGTCGGGGTAACCGGACTGCGCTCTGGTGACATAATGCAGGCCAAACTCATCGAAGGCAGCTCATAACGGCATTTATGTGGTTCACACATGCGGAGGCCGAGGCATTGGGCTACTCCGATGCGAGGGCAGTCATCACCAATAAAGGATACCGGTTGATGAGAAGAGCACCAAATTAAGCCATGCACCTCTGTTTGGCTGCGAAGCGAAACAAATTCAGGCAAGGCGATGTTGGTTCAAACCAGAATCTACCCAGCTGAAGGTAGATCTGCACTTGATTTCGTCCCAATTACAATGGTTTAGTGGGGAACGAAGAGGCCTTCACTAACCCACTCGGCTTGCGACTGCTCCAGTTCTTGGTTCACATCAGGTTCTGCAGTGTTGCTGAGGACCTTGCTGATGATGGTGCAACTAGAGGAGATTGAGGAGAAGTAGGCTGGCAATTTTATATCTGATGCAAATCAGATCTCGAAGCTACCGAATCTCACAGGGAGTTTCACATATTGCCAGTCGGTGCTGTTGAAATTGACATTGCAGAGAGTTCCACATAGCGCCAGATGGTAGCATGGTGTTCACCAAGTCGATTTGCAAGAAAGTGCAGTGTGAACAAAGATTTAGGAAGGGTGAAGCAGCTCCTCAGAAGGAAGATCTCCACGTATGCATCAATGAGACGCAACCTCTCCGTCATCCTCAACAGGTCTCCAGGCTTTCCCGTATGGCTTTCAAGAGAATTGGAGAGCAGACAATGCGGGCAGTGTCTTTGGGCTTTAGCCAAGCCCTAGACAAGTTGGGATGTATGTTGAGTATGGCATCGTGTAATTTGACCTCACCATAGCTAATGGTTATCACTTCGGACTCGTATGGGTTGATCTTGAGTCCAAGGAGCTTTAGAGACAGTAGGCCTTGACCATGGTGATGGCAAGCACACCGACGGTATTACTCTTTTCCTTTTTGAAGGAGGTAAATCCCTCATCTGGGATACAACATGCTGTTGTATCCCTGATGAATCCTGGTACCCTGAACAGCTGACCTCCCCTGTAAAATCAGATAGCAGCCCTTCTGAAAAAAGAGCCCAGTAAGCTGTGGTGGTCGTTGCAGCTTATGTCACTGGCCATTGTCCACAGAAAAACCTTTGCCATTTTGTCCACAGGGCACAGCCAAAACACTGCTCTGTCCTAGGTGTAGTGTCTTCCACCCTCTCCCCTTCTCCGTTCTTTCTTCCTTTATCTAGTAATCCTTGATCTTCCCCTCCTTTTCCTCTCATTTATGGTCCTTTCCTCTACTGTTTTCTTGTTCTGTATGTTTAACTAAATATATATATATGTTTAAAATATATAGCTCAATATTTTAGATGTTATTACTATCTGCTCAAAGAGCTTAACAAGAGAAAAGTAAACACAAAATATAAACTATTTACCTTTCTCAGTAAAATATGGAAATAAAATTACCTTTTTGATCTTGTTGTTGGTATACCTATGATGTATAGCAGATCAATCTAATAATAAATTTTAATTGGAAATACAGATATGGAACACCACCTATTGCATCTAACCATTTAAAAGAAATTGTCTTCAGTCATTGCATAACGTACTTCACACCTTTCGCTTTTTTTACACATAACTTGATTATCACACCCTACCGTCATTGTAAATCACTTTTGCTATTCCTTGGGATTTATATATGAATGTTGATGCATGAAATTGCAGTCGGTGGCTAATAAAATTAATATTATTATTGGTGAATTGGCAGTATCAGTAGAGGGTTGGGCGCCATGCTTTCTAGCATAGTTACATCCCTTTATGGTCTGCCTTTCATCCTTACGGGGTCGATAAAATTAAGTGCCAGTAATGTACTGGTTAATTGTTGGCCTTGTGCCAAAAGTAGAAACAATTATTATTAAATAATGCCTAGGCACACACAGGCAAACTCCACTAAAGGAGAGAATGGCGATAAAAACTTTAAAGATTCAGAAAATAGGTAAAATAGCAAGAGTAGCAAAACTGAAGAAGTGTAGGACAAGTGAAACACACAGCCGGGACCGACATTTTTTACCCCCCCCCCCCCCCCCCACACACACAAAATGTTGTATGAATCAAACAATTCAAAACAAAGGCAGACAGACTGCTTATACAAGCAGCACCAGGAGTTTAAGCAGAACTCCTACAAAGATTCTCAGAGGATGGAGGGACGTTAGGAAAAGACCCATGTCCAAGATGCTTCAGGGATGTTTTGGGTAGTCTCAGGAGGAAGAGCCTTAATGTTTTGGTTTGCTAGAGAAGACTACCTCAAAATTAGGATAAGTGACCCACACCTATTTTCTTTTGTTTCTTTCCATCCTCTTTGAATGGATCTACTCATAATAGGTTGTATAAATGCACGTTGCCTGGGATTGATTGGATGGAAGATTGAGAGGGACGGGGATCTGTTGGGAACAGTAGAAATAAAATGAAAAAGAAAGAGGACAATAATAAGTGAAAATAGAAGGTATGTAAAGCACTAGGAGAGGAGCACAAGGAGGCAAGCTCTGGAATTGCTCAACTTTAGGCTAGTCCAAAAAGTGAAAACTTACCTGCTTAATTTAATGTTAAACCTGGATGGAAATAAACCAGATAATATACTGATCATACGCAAAATAAAGAGCCATTAATAGGTGCCCTTGAATGATAGATTCTTAACAGTCTAGGAATGTTTGAAGGATTATGCTCCAGAGAAAGTAAAACCCTTCATAGATTGGCTGGGCTAAAAATGTTTATGGGCACTTTCAGGTATATCAGGTGTCAGAACAAGGAATAGAAAGTGCTCTGATTATGCTACTTTTTTCCTTTCCCTATTCCTTATTCTATATACTAAGTATGAACAGCTCATTGTCTCTTTGAAGGGTTCTTGTGGCAAAATAAATGAAAAAAAAAAGGCAGATTTATTAGTGTCAAATAAAATACCTCATGTTTCGTCTTCCTCTTTACAGTCTGAGCTCAACATTGGGGGTGATAAAATAAAGTTCCAGTGAAATGCTAGGGTTCATATAATCAACGTTCCCCTTCCCTAAAACTGCTGCTCTAGTAACAATGTTATCCCGCCGAGGTTAACTTTGCCTTTCATCCTTACGGGGTCGATAAAATAAAGTACCAGTAATGCACTGGGATAATTGCTGGCCTTGTGCCAAAAGTAGAAACAATTATTATTAGTAGTAGTAGTAATAGGAGGAGGAGGAGTTGTTTCTTCCCAGTTAAGACTTGAACTATGATTAACATAGTGTTCATTGTAACCACTGCTTATTCGTATATATTTTATTTAGGACTATATTATCAAATTTCATTGCTATTTCTTGAGGCCAAGCCACTGTGTAAAGGCTCAATCAATTTTCTTTACCCTAGAGTTATTGATCTTAAAAGAAATAAAGTTTACAACACTTACCTAATATTTAATCTCACTGTTGTACATTCAGGCTTCACAGCTTCTTCCTATTACTTTCCAACATCTGTGTACATTTCACAGGACATGAGAGCATAACACAACCATTTGCATAAGTCCATGCCTGAAGAGTTCCTTTCTAGTGCATATCTTTACTTTCATCAATATGCTTGTGTTCAGACCGTTATTAACTATTAAAATTAATGCTTATCTATTCAGTTTTCTTGTCAATTTTACCTTCTGTTGCAGGATCAATATATACATGTGTTTATACATACATATTTATATGTGTAGTGTATTTATTATATATATATATACAAATTAAAATGAAGAATAGATGATGGATAATCCTATTTCTAATTCTTTATTTTAATTTGTATATCACATTTGCAAGAACACAGCACGCCATTTTTCATTCCTATATGTAGTAACACAACAGTTAGTTCACCATACCGAGAACAATATATATATATATATAAAGGATAAGGATAAAGATCCCATAACTCCTTGTGGAGTCATAGAGGCAAGTCTAAGGTCTGAACACAGCCGATGTTTTCTATAAAGGAAGAATTGACGCCAGTACTGAACTGGTACTGTTTTTATCAATCTCGAAAGAATGAAAGGCAAAGTTGACCCCTGTTGGATTATATATATAAATATATAATGGAAAATTTGAACAGGAACAAAACAGAGAGGCAGTACAACGAATGTTTATTAATTTCACGCTCTGGAGAGTGGGGTGGTGATGGGGAACAACGTTTCGGGCATAAGCCCTTCCTCGGGTGAGAAGTGTGTGGGAAGAGAGTTCAAAGGGTGTGTAGGGGAGTGGTGGAGAGACATATAGCGAAAAGGGGGTGGGAGGAAACGGTGCGAATGAAATTAAAAATAAAAATAAAAATAAAGCATGATCAAAATAAAATGAAATGAAATAAAAATAAATATAAAAGCATGATCAAAATAAACTGAAATTAAAAAGGGGGTAACACAGGTGGTGGAAGGGTGTGGGGTGTGTAGAGGTGGTGGCGGGTGGAGTGGGGAGAGGTAGACGGGTGTCCGAGCGGGGAGGGCTGAAGGTGGTGTGTGTGTGTAGGTGTACGTGTGTGTGTGTGTGTGTGTATGTGAAGGTATGGCGGTGAGGGTTAGTGGTGGTAGTAGGGGGTGTGTTTAGTGTGAGCGCGTGTATATATGTGCCGGTGTGTGTGTGTGTGTGATAAGGAGGGGGGAGGAGAAGAAGGGAGGGATGTTAGTATGTTAGTTGGGGAAGGGTGGTCGGATGAGGGGTGGAGTGGAGGTGTTAGTATTGTTAGTTGTGGGGTGGGCGGTGAAAAGGAGGGGTGTGTTAGTGGTGTTAGTGGGGGATATGTATGGGGGGAGGCGGGCGGTCGAAGGCTAAAGGAATAAGGGTGGGGAGTTCAGGCCGGGGGGAGTGTGGGTCTGTAAGACGAAGATGGTTCTTTGTTCGACTCTGAGGAGATTGGCGGGTAAGTTATCCCGGGTTCAATCGAGGTAACCACAGTAAGTAAGGTACTCAATACATAGCAGAGTATAAATGTTTAATGTAGAAAAGCTTCTATGGGACCAGAACTGCTTCCTGATGATTTCTCACGAATGAAACAGTTCTGGTCCTGTAAAAGCTTTTTTACATTAAATATATATATATATAGTACAATGTTAATTAATAGGAAAGAAGATAGGGCACCAATCTCATGAGCGAAGTGGTCTTGTTCGATATGTAGAAAAAAAAGGCATAAACTCTTTACAATTTACACAATGCAAATCTTGGGTACACAAAACATGGTGTGGGATAACTGGTAGGTTAAGGGGAAAGAAAGACTTTGTATGTAGTAGATGTTCAAGGTCAACTAATAGTAAGAGTATCAATAAGGATAATAAAATAAATAATATAAACCTTTTCCAACCCCAGAAAGGATCCATCAAAGGGGTTGATAGCTTCTGCTACATAGGTGATATAATTTGCATTGGAATTGGGTACTCTGATGGCATAGTAGCTAGAATAAGGACAGGATGGAAGAAGTTTTGGGACCAGTTACCTCTGTTGGCTACAAAAGCTTTCTTCCTATTAATGAAAGGTCGACTGCATACGGGGCTGGATGTAATGGGGGGCAAAGGGGGAGAGCTCCCAGCACTGGGGTGCCCAATCAGCGATGGCCATAGCAATTTATTTG
Source organism: Eledone cirrhosa (assembly GCA_964016885.1). Classification (NCBI taxonomy): domain Eukaryota; kingdom Metazoa; phylum Mollusca; class Cephalopoda; order Octopoda; family Eledonidae; genus Eledone; species Eledone cirrhosa. The sequence continues at coordinate 97,038,015 of OZ024743.1, read as the reverse complement.
TGCCCTCAGCTGGGCTTTTTAGTTTTAAAATGGTTAGAATTTTTGAATTTAATACCTGTATGTATAACTTTTCAATTCCAATTACTGCATGAACCACCAGCCCCTACTAGCGGGGAAAATGGATGATGATTATGGCATGTTTTGGACAGATTGTAATGGACCAAAATCAGATAGGTCATTGTGACTTCATCTTGCTTATATGTTCAGTATTTGGAATGGTTTCTATTGTTGAATGCCATTCCTAATGTTAACCACCCTAGAGAGTGTACTTTGTGCGATTTTTATGGCACTAGCACTTTTGGGCATATAGAGATCAATATACAGAAATGAGTACTATCCTGGATAAATATTATTGAGTAAAACTAAACCTCTTTGAAGCAGTGCCACAATATGGCCACAATCTAATCATAGAAACCAGAAAGAGAACAAATGACTATATAAAGTGGTAATCAATCCAAACCTTCCCTCTCCATCCCACTGATAATATCGAAAGAAAAGGCAAAGCTGATAAACCTTGCCACCTGTGAAGCTGAGCTCAAAACACAAAGTGGACAAAGAGATACCATAAGGCAGCACATCAAATGCTCTATAACACTGCCCTCGAATAATATTTTATATATTGACCCTGAGGATGAAAAACTCAGAGCTGTATGGGAGCCTCCCAAAAGTCAGCTCAAAAGTGACACAGGGGCATCCAGAGTTGACATTGCACTCAGTGCTCCTGTGGGAGCCCCTACATGGACACACTGGAAGAGAAAGACCAAGGTTAACTTATGTTGATGCCCTAAGGACAGACACTGGTCTGTTGGAGGGCAGGACATGGCAGCGATAATGAGGGACAGAGACCGTTGGAGAGAACTCGTCCATGGATCTCGGGAATTTTAGCCGCCCTAGATAGATATTGACCCTGTAAGGATGAAAGGCAAAGTTGACTTTACTGCAGTTTGAACTCAAAGCACAAAGAGCTGGAACAAATCAAACACCATGGCACATTTTAATCCAATGTTCTAATGACTTACTATAGCTGTCTGTCTATCTTTGTTTCTCTCTCTCTCTCTCTCTATATATATATATATATATATATCATCATCATCATCATCAACGTTTTACGTCCGTTCTTCCATATATATATATATATATATATAAAATCAAAAGATGGTTAAAGGAGTTCCATGTATTTTATTATGCGCATTTCAAAAACAAATATCATCATGGGATGATATTTGCGTTCTCATCAGATATCATCCCATGATGATATTTGTTTTTGAAATGCACATAATAAAATACATGGAACTCCTTTAACCATCTTTTGATTTTATATTATTTATACTTCAGTCCTATAAACTGTGGAGTGCTACTTATCCGATATTTGCATTGCTTTATTGTGCTACAATAAAACTCACCTCCTACATATATATATATATATAAACCCATGCTAGCATGGAAGATAGACGTTAAACGATGATGATGATGATATATATATATATATACATGTACACACACACACACACATTGATTAACGTCTATCTTCCATGGTAGCATGGGTTAGACGGGTTTTTCCCATTTAGAGGCAAGTTGGATCACTCATATAGGAGTGTTTCTGGCTGGTTTTCTATGGCTGGCTGCCCTTCCTAGCGCCATCCACATTTACAGTGTGTGCTGGGTGCTTTTTGTCATGTCACCTACATGACCACTTTACAGTGTGGGCTGGATGTTTTGTGGTACCAGCATAATATATATATATATATATATATATATATATATATATATATATATACATGTGTATATATCATGACAATGATATACATATATATATATATATACACACACACATCATACATATACACATCTATATATCATCATCTTTATCGTTTAATGTCCAACTTCATGAGTAGGACGGATTGACCCTTAGGGAGGAAAACGTTTCAGAGTACCATGTTTAGCTCACCCAGGGCAGATTTTGGCTTGGCTTCTATAGCTGGGTGCCCTTTCTACTGCCAACCACATTTAGAGTGTGTGCTGGGTGCATTTTGTTGTGTCACCTACACAACTGCTTTACAGTGTGGAGTGGGCACTTTTTGTCGTGAAAACTACACAACCACTTTACAGTGGGGACTGGGCACTTTTGTCTTGGGACTAAGGATGGGGGTAGGAAACGTGGCAAAATTGCAGACATAGATAATATGGGAGAGATGGTTACTGCAAAGCGAGGTGAATGAGAGGGGAGAAGGTTGAGGAAGGTGTTGCCTACTAGGTATAAGCCTCAGCTAGAGAATAATAGAGGGTGGGTCTTCTGTAATACTGCATAGCACCAGAAGTTGTGGTCTTGTGAGAGATATAATTTGTTTTTTTATGTTTATTCTAAGCCTATTTGATTATAAGTTCTGTTTCCACAATTGGGACGTCCCTCTCTAGGCCTTCCAGAGATTCAGCTATAAAATCCAGATTGTCAACTTACAGAAGTTCCATGGACAGCTGGTCTTAAGCTCCTCCATTATTGCCTGGAGAATAATAATAAATAGAAGTGGGCTGAGCACTGATGAACACCTACCTCAAAATTGAATTCCTCACTAAACTCATTTTACTGGCAGGTCCTCTCTACGTGTTTTGCTCTGTGTTCACACACCATTCATCTACACCCAGTTTTCCTTATGGGCCACTAGATAATAGATGGTGGTACTCTATCAAAGGCATGTTTTAATCACAGGAAGATTTTATGTATGTTATTTATATATAGCTTACTGTCTATATGGACATTGTATATGTAAGCCTTTATATAAATATATATATATATTCGCAGTTCTTCTGCTTTTCAAAAGTAGAGTTGAGATGGAGGGTTTGTGGTTTTTCTCACATCTGTGATAAAAACCACAAACCCTCCATCTCAATTCTACTTTTGAAAAGCAGAACTGTGAAACCAGTAAAGGAACCAAATAAATATATATTTAAAAAAAAAAAGACTCCAGTTGCATTTTCGATTTCATCTTTTTTCCTTATACTTTCACTTATGTAGGACACCTCAGTTTTTTTTTCATTTTGTAAAAAAATTTCACTTTCTAATATATATATATATACAGGCGCATGGCTTAGTGGTTAGAGCAGTAGGCTTGCAATCGAAAGGTTGTGAGTTCAATTCTCGGACCAGGTGATGTATTGTTTCCTTGAACAAGACACTTTATTTCACGTTGCTCCAGTTTACTCAGCTGAAAATGAGTACCAGCAATAGCTAGACGTTTAACCCTGCGATGGACTGGCGTCCTGTCCAGGGGGGAGTCTTGTACACTCAGTCGCTTCACGCCATGAAACTGGGATAAGCACCGGCGAAATGAGCCTTCTGGCTTAAAACAGACTTTAGACTTACGGCCTACCCACCCAGCCAGTGGGATGGTGTCATTGTATGGCTAAAACAGCACGTGCTGTGACCAGCGGTGCCCGACAGACTGGGTGGTGAAGGTAATCAAGGTGATATACAAACAGTAGATATTGATGCAATTCAAGCACTTGATGTCTTGTTATTTCTTCAAAATAAGCATGAGAGAGTATAATTAGAATGAGGAAAATGTGTAGTTGTAGATGTTAAAGAGTCCTTTATTAATAAGGCTGTGATACATATTTCAATGTTCACTTGGTTATTGAACCATTTACGTGATCTCATCAGACAGCAAAATTGAGTAAAAGGTAACATTCCTGAGGCAATCGTAGGTGCAAGGGTGTGGACTAAAAATATCGTTTATGATTTTGCTGTAGTTGTCTGCTCCCTTCATATTTTCCTCATTCTATTTATATAAATATATAGGGGGGGGGGGGGAGAAAGAAAAATAAGATACAAATTAATATATTTAATTTTATTTTATTCTTCTACAAGTTCTGTAAAACAATATTCTGTATTATATATTTTTTTTACATTTTTTACATTTTTATTTATATATTTTTATCCTGTTTTATTTATTTATATATATTTTTTTACACATGGAATCAAACAGCTAACTTTGAACTGTAACTAACAGCATTGAATCAGTCAAACAAACAAACAAAAAATAAAATGTATGTACACAGTTCTCCCAGAAGTTCATTAAAACAAAAAGACAACTGAAAAAACCAAACAGTTTTTAAAATGGATTGTTTTTTTGTTGTTTTTACTTTTTTGTTTCAACACAGAAACATAGAGGCAGGGGCTAGAGTGAGAAAAGACAGCTGTAACTGATAAGAGGAGGGTCAGTGAAAGGTGAGTCTTGAACACTGAAATTATTAATGGACTTCAGTTACTACTGTTAATATATATATGTGTATATATATATATATACATACACACACACACACATATATATATATATATATATATATATATATATATATATATATATATATTATATATATATATGTGTGTATATATATATACACACATATATATATATACACACATACATATATATATATATATATATATATATATATATATATATAGACACATATATATATATATGTGTGTATATACATACACACATATATATATACATACACACACGCACATATATATATATATATATAATTATATATTCATCTTTTGTCACCTGAAGTATTGCACATAGTGAGAAACTATAAGTAGCAACAAGTGAATCATCACCTCTGATTCAATACTCATATATATGTGTGTGTGTGTGTGTGTGTGTGTGTGTGTGTGTGTGTGTGTGTGTGTGTGTGTGTGTGTGTGTGTATGCATGTGTCTATGCATGTATGTACATATGAATGTATGTATTGGTATGTATATATGTATGTATGTATGCAATGTAATCTTATGATTACTTGCAAGTGCGAACGTGTCAATAGGAAGATGGCTGAATGAGGCCTTTAGACAGGCACAGAAGGACACACAATAAGACATACACAGATGTGTTTTAGACAGGCACAGAAGGACACACAATAAGACATACACAGATGTGTTTTAGACAGACACAGAAGGACACACAATAAGACATACACAGATGTGTTTTAAATAGACACAGAGGCACACACAAGACATACACAGATGTGTTTTAGACAGGCACAGAGGCACACACAATAAGACATACACAGATGTGTTTTAGACAGACACAGAGGCACACACAATAAGACATACACAGATGTGTTTTAGACAGACACAGAAGCACACACAATAAGACATACACAGATGTGTTTTAGACAGACACAGAGGCACACACAATAAGACATACACAGATGTGTTTTAGACAGACACAGAAGCACACACAATAATGACGTACACAGATGTGTTTTAGACAGATACAGAAGCACACACAATAAGACATACACAGATGTGTTTTAGACAGACACAGAAGCACACACAATAAGACATACACAGATGTGTTTTAGACAGACACAGAGGCACACACAATAAGACATACACAGATGTGTTTTAGACAGACACAGAAGCACACACAATAAGACATACACAGATGTGTTTTAGACAGACACAGAGGCACACACAATAAGACATACACAGATGTGTTTTAGACAGACACAGAGGCACACACGAGACATACACAGATGTGTTTTAGACAGACACAGAGGCACACACAAGACATACACAGATGTGTTTTAGACAGACACAGAGGCACACACAATAAGACATACACAGATGTGTTTTAGATAGACACAGAAGCACACACAATAAGACATACACAGATGTGTTTTAGACAGACACAGAAGCACACACAATAAGACATACACAGATGTGTTTTAGACAGACACAGAGGCACACACAAGACATACACAGATGTGTTTTAGACAGACACAGAAGCACACACAATAAGACATACACAGATGTGTTTTAGACAGACACAGAAGCACACACAATAAGACATACACAGATGTGTTTTAGACAGACACAGAAGCACACACAATAAGACATACACAGATGTGTTTTAGACAGACACAGAGGCACACACAATAAGACATACACAGATGTGTTTTAGACAGACACAGAAGCACACACAATAAGACATACACAGATGTGTTTTAGACAGACACAGAGGCACACACAATAAGACATACACAGATGTGTTTTAGACAGACACAGAAGCACACACAATAAGACATACACAGATGTGTTTTAGACAGACACAGAGGCACACACAAGACATACACATATGTGTTTTAGACAGACACAGAGGCACACACAATAAGACATACACAGATGTGTTTTAGACAGACACAGAAGCACACACAATAAGACATACACAGATGTGTTTTAGACAGACACAGAAGCACACACAATAAGACATACACAGATGTGTTTTAGACAGACACAGAGGCACACACAATAAGACATACACAGATGTGTTTTAGACAGACACAGAGGCACACACAAGACATACACAGATGTGTTTTAGACAGACACAGAGGCACACACAAGACATACACAGATGTGTTTTAGACAGACACAGAGGCACACACAATAAGACATACACAGATGTGTTTTAGATAGACACAGAAGCACACACAATAAGACATACACAGATGTGTTTTAGACAGACACAGAAGCACACACAATAAGACATACACAGATGTGTTTTAGACAGACACAGAGGCACACACAAGACATACACAGATGTGTTTTAGACAGACACAGAAGCACACACAATAAGACATACACAGATGTGTTTTAGACAGACACAGAAGCACACACAATAAGACATACACAGATGTATTTTAGACAGACACAGAAGCACACACAATAAGAAATACAAAGATGTGTTTTAGACAGACACAGAAGCACACACAATAAGACATACACAGATGTGTTTTAGACAGACACAGAGGCACACATAATAAGACATACACAGTTGTGTTTTAGACAGACAGAGAAGCACACACAATAAGACATACACAGATGTGTTTTAGACAGACACGGAGGCACACACAATAAGACATACACAGATGTGTTTTAGACAGACACAGAAGCACACACAATAAGACATACACAGATGTGTTTTAGACAGACACAGAGGCACACACAATAAGACATACACAGATGTGTTTTAGACA
>OZ024743.1:97013474-97025974 GCA_964016885.1 Eledone cirrhosa | reverse complement strand
GTGAAAATGTATAGTTTTCTAAATTATTCTTGGCTTTTTCTAAATGAATTCTAAAAATGAACATAAGCAATTCATTTTATTAGAAACCTGTTAATGAAATGGATTTCAATAATTTGACACCATTGAATGACTATGTACTTTATTTGTCACTTATTATACTGGATAGTATAAGTTACATTTAAACTTACATGTGTAACTACTACACCTTACTGAAGTACTAGGTGATGTAGGTACTAGGTGATGTGGGTACTAGTTGATACCAGTGTAACTACTACACCTTACTGAAGTACTAGGTGATATAGGTACTAGTTGATACCAGTGTAACTACTACACCTTACTGAAGTACTAGGTGATGTAGGTACTAGTTAATACCAGTGTAACTACTACACCTTACTGAAGTACTAGGTGATATAGGTACTAGTTGATACCAGTGTAACTACTACACCTTACTGAAGTACTAGGTGATGTAGGTACTAGTTGATACCAGTGTAACTACTACACCTTACTGAAGTACTAGGTGATGTAGGTACTAGGTGATGTGGGTACTAGTTGATACCAGTGTAACTACTACACCTTACTGAAGTACTAGATGATATAGGTACTAGTTGATACCAGCAGCCCAGTCAGACATCTTGGGCCAATGATGTGAGTGCTTTGTTAGCCCTCAAAAATATTTAGAGGACAACACCATCTTCCTTGTTCTCGTATCTTGTAAGGGAAATATGCTTGTCTTCTTTTTTTTCTTTCTTTCTTTCTTTCTATTTAGTATTGATTTGTTTCTTCTGTAAATAATTTTCATTTTATAAATTGTATTCAACTTACTAAACTTTAACCCTTTAGTATTTACATTACTCTATATATACTATTGTATTTTTGTGGTAAAGGCTTTATCTTATATAATTATCTCACATAATATCGAATCTATGAGATTTTGATGTTATTTATTTTGAGAACAATACCTTAATGTAGGTATGAGTGGCCAGTTAAAGCCGGTTCAAACAGAAAGAGGTGAGATAGTTCTGCCCAGATACAGTCTGTTTAAATGCTAAAGAGTTAAATTAGATGGTCCTTACTGGGAGGTTAAATTAGATGGTCCTTATTGGGAGGTTAAATTAGATGGTCCTTATTGGGAGGGCAATAACTAACCCTCCTTGGTTGTAAGTGACATAATATTTTTATCGATAAAGAAATGGATTTAACAATTTCTCTAGAGCTGGTGCCATGATAAAATCTATCTAGTACATGTTGTAAAGGCAGTTAATGTTAAAAAGATCATCCAGCTGTAGAAATGTATGTAAACAAGATGTCGTCTGGTTCATTTAAGAGGAGAGTTCCAATTAAATACTGACAGGGTTTATGATATAACATCTAGCATACAACAGCATGAAAAAATGAACATGAAATGATGATGATGACAAATCTCTATGAATTTCATTCTTGTTCTCCTTTTGGTTATCCATATGTAAAATAAAAACAAGTGATTGACTTTTTCTAAAGTCTTACTGGCCCTAATTAAACTGTTAAATGGTGCTGATGATTTTAAGACTCTGCCGAAAGAGATGTGAAGACATTGTGGGCAACAGTATAGGGGTCTGGAATTGAAAAAAAGAATCCCTGCTTTAAGTGAATATTAGAATAGTGTGAAGGATTCCGTGTCAAACAAAGATATAGCTTATCATGGTAACATTGGTTAACATACACAATATATAATATAGTACATATAATGTATGTATGTGTTCATATATATGTGTGTGTGTGTGTTCCATAATAACGGTAGGCTAGTAGATTATGAAGAAAAATGGTGTTGCTTCTTGTCTCTATATCTATCTATCTATCTATGTATCTATGTCTGCACACACACACACATATATATATATATACACACACACTTAGACATACATACAATGCCTTAATTGATATAGAGAAGAATTACGTTAGAGTAAAACTCCAACCCTAACAGAAAACATTAAAAACAATAATGTAATAAAATGTAGAAAACAAAATTCTAAGACTAAGATAACGATGTTAGATTGTTGATAAGCTTGAATATACAATATATCCATTATATGCTTATATATTCTAAGTATTTACATGTCACATTGAGTAAAGATGTTTAAACATATCTACATACACAAATATATATATTTATATATATGTGTGCTTGTTTTATGAGTTTGTGTAATAAACACATACTAAATATGTCTTCAATGAGGAAATTTCTGTATCATCATCATCATCATCATCATCACCGTTTTACGTCCGTTCTTCCACGCTAGCATGGGTTAGTATATAGAGTCAATATAATATTTGTTATTAATAGACACTGTTTACTTCAAAGTTCCGTTGGATATGCCAGCTTTTCAAAATGGTTTTCAAATGTCAGTAAGTTTGACAAAACTTTGAAATATACAGTTGTTATTATATCTACACACACACACACACATACACACATATATATATATATATATATATATATCATTATCATCATCTTTTAATGTCCTGACTCTTTTCCTATATATATATATGTGTGTGTGTGTGTGTGTAGTTGATGGCCAAGATAAGAGACTACTCAATACCAAAGTAGACTTTAAATATTCATTTTATTAAGGCTAAATAGTGAATCTTGTTACTCTGGAGTTTCGTCTGCTCTATTTAGCCTTAATAAAATGAATATGTATATCATCATCATAATCATCATTTAATGTCTACTCTCCCTGCAAGCAATATATATATATAGGAGGAAGAGATGGTAAGGAGGTGTGCATGTGTAGGTGTATGCATGTCTACTTATATTTGCTTAATATATTTATTACAGCAACTTTAAAGGGGATAAAAGCTGCAATTTCTGCTAATTTTCTAGGAGGCCCTATATGCATTTCATACAGCTTCTTAAACTAGATTTGGACAATTAAGAATAAAGGATCTTGTCTTGGCTACAAAAATGACCATCATATACTTGAACACATCATCCAGCAGTTGATGATACTTAAACATTTCTTTTGTGCATAAATGGATTAGCCAACATTCATTTACCAGCAGACAACAATCATTGGTGCATCAACATGTATCATCACACTGTTCCTTCCATCACAGCTAAAACAGTTCCTGTTCATCTGAATTATCAAACTTAACCTGCCTTTCCTTCTCCTAACATGTCTCACCCACCCTATAAACATACTAAATACTATTTAATTAATCCTTCCAATCCAGGATTGCATCCATCTGAAACTTCTTGCTGACTACAGTTTCTCCATAAGTGCTAATGTTACAAGTCTGAGAGTGATTTCAGTATCTATGGGCACTAATTAATTAAAGAAATCATTTAAAATATCATTTGAAGTATTTGCTTGTTTGCATGTTTCAGGTGATTGACTTAAATTCTATTAATTCTCATTATCAGCTGCTAGGAAATTGAAGAAATATAGATTATTGAACTGTCTCTAGTATATACTTAGTACTTATTCTATTAACCTTAAAGAGGTTTTTATTTCAGAATTAATTAGATTAATTAAGAAAAGATTTTTATATTTTTATATTTATTTCCTTTGTGTCTTTATTGAATGATCAATCTTAATCTTGCCAACTGAGCAGAATATTTCGTCAAGGTGACTTAATAATCCAAAAAACATGTTTGTTACTTTCCCCAATTGGCTTAAAACCCAGATTCGCTCCTACATAGCCTTTTCTTTATTTCTCAAGATTTCATTTAATTTATTTCTAACTTTTAAACACTGGCTAAAGAGAGTTTTTGTTAATGAATTCTTGGACAATCTCAGTTAATCAGTGTTTCGACTCCCTATATTACATATTTTAGAATCTAACATATTTATTTTTCATGCATCAATTATAATGTTTGTTTCAAGTTGATTTAAGTTAATCCACCATACCATCATTTCTCAACACAATTCTTACAGAGTAATGGTTTAGATTAAATACGTAATGCCTTCATTGTTTTTAGATGTTTTGTTTTCTAGTAGCAACAGATTCATGTCAATATAGGAAACACACTTTTAAAAAACAAACAATGTTGAAAGTGAAGAATGAAATAATAAATGCATTGTGGGATGAAAACGTAGAACCTCTGGTAGAACAGCAAGCTCAAAAGAAAATATTCCTTTATTTTTGTTATTTTTATTTGTTGTTTATATATATATATATATATGTATGTATGTAAATATATATATATATATATATATATATATATATATATATATATATATATTCTATTTTCACAGCCAAGTAAAGAAGTTTGAAATTTAGGTATCTTGTGGGACCATTTCATACAAGGAATTGATCTTTGATTAAAAAAATATTGATGAAAGCAAATAAATTAGAAGAAATTTAATAGGATAAATTTTATTTTTAAATTGATATTTTGAAATTATCTTTTGGAGTGCTGAAAGGAGAAGTTCTCTGCCCACAGCCACAACATCACTACTGTGTTTATATATTACTATTATATACTGTGTTGATATTATATTTTTACAATTACTTAAAGACAATATTTACTAAGTGGTCTAATATTTGGTTAAAAAGGGAAAAGTGAATCTGAAAGACTAAAAAGTGAATCTAAATATCTAAGAAATATAAAGAAAAATATTGTTCTTCGATTTTTTTAAATATAATTTTTGTTTTTATTTCATTTGTTTCATTTATTTAAATTTCATTTTTTAATTTTTATTTTTACTGAGTGTAAGAACCTATTTTCAAGGAAGAATGTTACATGATATTAATTTCCTCACACAGGCATTAGCAACATAGATATAGTAATTAGCTTCAAGTGAAGATCAAAACTGGACCATAATTTCAACTCACTAGAAGGTTACCTGTTATTACACAGAATATGCAATAAGATTATAGAAAATATTAATTGAAAGCCAAATTGGAGGCATCTGATTGGTTCACAGTGGCTGACTTTGTTACAAAATATGATGAGATACATATGGAATGTGAATTTAATATAATTACATTTCATTGAAGTTTATATAGAATAACAGGCACTGGTTTGCTTAAATAGCTTTTATATAACAAGGTTTAAAACACTGCCAACAAAAGTATTTTGAACTATAACACTATGACAAAAAAAAAGAACAGATTTTCAACTATGAACATAAGAAATCTAACTAACTTTGAAAGTAAAATGAGAGAATCATCTTATTACAGTAGGCTACACTGAATAAGTATGGAATTTCTTAAAGATGTTAGACTGTAATTTAATATTCTAACTTCACTAAACTACTCAATTTTAAATTCTCACACTGGAATTTAATTCATTAAACAGCTGTTGCATATAATTAGACTTACAAATTATGTAAAAGTTTTTCTGTCTCCTCACATCCAGGAAACTTGCTTGCTAGAAAATATTTTAATTTAGCTAAAGTATTAGTCCATTTGGATAAAATTAACTAATAACTAACCTTAGTATTTATTTTATTGTAAAGTTAATAATATAGTTAAAGAATGAATGGAATTTCCTTCTGAGAATTATACTAAAGTGTAGTTACTGTCAGATGACTGATGACTAAACTCACACATTACTTTGTGAGTTTAAATACATGGGACATGATGGTTTATTAATTAATTAAATTATTTTGACATGTTCATTAATTAAATTATAAAACAAGTCCATAGTTGTGTTTCAAACCTGCTACCATTTATCAATGGAAAGTCATGTAAATGTCTTAAACAACCCAATTAGCAATGCCAAGTAATATAGTTGTTGCTGTTGCTGTTGTTATTGTTGTGGTGGTGGTGGTATTTTCTATTTTCCGCATGATGAAGATGTAATGTTGATGAGGGCTAGACATAGAGAGGGTTAACATGCCATCAAATCAGATGGCCTTATTAAAATGTTTTCATCATGTTTACATGAATGGGATTGTTTGCTTATTGAAGCAACTCCTTACATGGATGGATATCTTTCTTGCTGCTAATCCCAAAGCTGTGAAGTAGGAATGGAACTTGTGGTTTGTTTAGTCATAAAAGCTTGAGTAAACACAGGTGCCTTGAAAAGAATACAACATAATACTGCACCAGTAGTAATATCTAAGCTTAAAATCATGTGATGAGAAGTCCAACAACTTAATAGCCATTGTGTTCCTGATAATAAAAATGAATTTCAAATCTGAATATCTTTTGCTGTTTGAGCAGAGTACTACTACGAGGAGTCCAATAACTGACTGTAGCATATGAAAATAGTAGTACCTAACATATTGCATTTTGGATGTTGGATATTTAATTTTTACCAGATAGTCAGGGAAAGAAGAGCAGCATACAGGACCCTTTACTTTTTCAGGGTCTCCAAGTTAGCTGGAAGCAAGAAAAGAAAATACTCTCAAATTAAACATCTGGTTCAAATGCTTACAATAGAGTGAACTCTGCTAAAGGCACCCAAAGACATAGTAGAGATTTTAAATTGGGTGACTGATTAAGTCTTTCACCCCAAAACACAGAACAAAGAGAGGCAGAACAAATACCACAAAGCAACTCATCTGATGCTCAACCAATTCTGCTAATACTTTGCCTTGGACTGGTACTTTATTTTATTGACTCTGAAAGGATGAAAAGCAAAGTTGACTGTAACAAGATTTGAACTCAGAAATATAAATAGAAAGGATTCTTAACTCTTGATGGAGTCATAGAGAATGAGCAGTACACAATCTCTTTCTCCACATCTCCCTCCTTATTCTACGGGGTAATACATTCCTCATTTGTCTGTTGAGAACATAAAAGATTAATTTTACAAGAGACACTGAATAATTCCTGTTTTAATATATTTTAAAGGAACTGGAGTGAATGCAGCACGGTCTCATTTGATTCAACTGTGTGCAGTCTTGGGCAAGTATTATTTACTAAAGCCATGGATTAAACCAACTCTTGTGATCAAAACTGGGGGAACAGAAACTATTTTGAAGCCCATTAGATGGACTGTACCTATAATTCACACATGCACAATCTGTCATGTTGAATCGCCCTGGGAATTATATTATGGTTATACATGTCTGTGGAATTTTACCCACTTACACATTCATTTCATGAACAGGCTATCCCATTGATCAAATGACAGTAACAATCAGCATTAAAACAGGTGGAGGTCCATTCCATAGGATGATCAACCTCATATAAATGACATGCAAATAGAATTTAATTAACATTAATATAGCAAGATTTAATATCGAATTAGTTTCATGATATTCTAGGGCAAATGCTGGTTACATATTTAAAATTTTATTGACATGATCATTTCTTTTCTCTTCTTTTATCGTGTTTAAACTATTTCGACACCACACTGCCTGAAACCAGGCCTGGTTTTTTGAGACAAGGTGTTTATATTTATCTATAATCCTTCAATCATAGTTTTATGTGAGAGCCTTTGATAAGCTCTGTTCCAAACACCAACTTAATAAACAATGATAAAGTTAGCTATATAACAAATTCCTTTCGAATTTTTGATTATTTTCAAAATTGTTTGAAAATCCTATGTAGTGTCTTTCATTAGAAATATGGTGCCTGTATCCAATAAAGTTATATTTGAATATTTTTTTAATTTCAAGAGTTGTAGTAGACTCACTTAGAGATTAGTGAACTGACATACCAATGAAAGAGTCAGCAGTTAATATGCAAGCACTGTACAGTGTTCTTGACAGAATATACTTGACTCTCAAATGCCCTAACACAATAGATGTATATATATATATATATATATAGATAGGTCCTATGATCAAAGCCGCATTAACAGCATCACGGGCACCTCCCACCACAGAGAAGGTGATGTAGAATGACTCTTAAGTAACTGCCAAGTGTCTATGATTTGTGACTTTCAAATCCTTCCATGTTTACTTTTAGAAATATGATTATTAGTATCATTATAATAATAAAAATATTATTAATATTGTTGTTATTATTTATGGTAGCTGGGTTAATCAAGGAGCTGTGAGATTCCTTAACTAGTCTTAGGTGATAGTCATATTGTAAAATTTGTACACTAATATGTACTTTCTTTTCTATCCCCATTTATATTATTTCAATGTAAACACTCTTTAATAACCTAAACTTTTTATAACATCTGTTCACACATCAGTTATTCTTATATCAAAACAAATAAATTGATACTTATCTTCTACTGTGTTTCATCAACCCTTTATCATTTACATTACTCTATATTTATTATTGTATTTTCACAGTAAAAGCTTTATCTTACATAATTATCTCACATAATATCGAATCTATGAAATTTTGATGTTATTTATTTTGACAACAATACCTTAACATTGGTATGAGCAGCCAGTTACAGCTGTTTGGAATGGAGGTTAGAGAATTCTGGCCAGATATGGCTGGTTTAGATGCTAAAGGGATAAACATGCAGCTAGGTTGATGAAGTTGAATAGACCTACTCTCACCGTTTTTCTAAGCAGAAGGAAAGAATTTGGAAGAGAACATTTTCAATGTTCTTCATACAACAGGGCAATGTTTTTGTATGATATTTTTCCTGGAATTAACCTCAAAAGTTGTTCTCTCCTACTGGAAAAGTATTCCTAGTTGACATTTTTTTTTATAATTTTGTATAATTACCATAAATATTTATTACAATTATTGTCATAGATAATTCTACTGTTTTTTCCTTTGCTGAAGTCCTCTTCCCTTTACAGGATATAAGCATAACTTTGTCTTATTTAACAAACTTGTATTGTCTCCAATGCCTAGTTTGGATGAATATCAAGCCAAGCCACTACCTGCAGCCTCAGACATTCAGGATGTATCGGAGGGTTCTTGCTGTTCCCAGCAAGCATGCCTTTTGAAGTGTTCCAAAAAACGGGACTGGACTAATCTTATTATTATTATTCCGATTTCATCACAAACATGAGCCTGCACTGAAGTCTAAAAGTGATATAATGATGTTCAATCTAACTTGGTTTATTGTAATAAATTATTTTGCTGTTTGAGTACGCTACAAGGACATGAATACCATCATGTGGTAAGCTACTATAATGTGTCAACAGTTTTACCACAAATACAGTACAGATAGAATGTAACATCTCAATTGATTTCATATGAAATAGTATATTTTAAAAATAAAACCAAATATAACATGAACATTATATAAGTGTTATATATTGTACAGTAGTTAGAGATTATCTATTTGTCCAGCTCACTGCTGCTGGAAGGGGGAAATTCATGAACGTACACACATACAAACTATATGTGTGTGAGTGTGGTGTGCATATGTGTGTGCATTCTTTAGAATATGTCACTATCATCATTGTTTAATATCTATTTTCCATGCTAGCATGGGCTAAACAAGTTGTCCTGTTGTGTGACAAGTCAGATCAGATGATCGTGTCTTGCTCATAGATATATACACACACATTGACACATGCACACACGCACACACACACACACACACACACATATATATATATATATATATATATATATATATATATATATAGAGAGAGAGAGAGAGAGAGAGAGTGTGTGTGTGTGAGATAGATAGATAGATATAGGGATATATGGATATGCGAGTGCATGTGTGTGTATTCATTACTAAGGAGTAAAACAAGAACATTGCAAAAATAGTTGTGTTGTGTTTTGCCATACTTTATAATAGGGATGATTCAATTATACCTGAGATGAAAAAAATCTATAAAAAACTAGAATAAAAACGGTAAATCTATGAAGTAAATACCCAGTTTTTGTTTTTTTAATTAGGCATCATAGTATTATGCATAAAAAAGCTTTGCACTTAAAACTGGTTACTGAACACATGAGGGTAATGATATTACTGTTTAAAACATCCAAAAAGCACCTTTCAGAAGAAATTTATTCACAGAAATGATGTCAGGTTTTCCAGCTTGTTAGGATTGTTCAAAGTTTTCTAGTAAAATGATTGGAAGAATAAGATTTTTAATACAGAGAATATCTCTAAAATAACAACAGTAAAGAATGTGGTGTGAAAGTATGAACTTAAACCTTGTTAGATAGATCAACAGCAAATCAATCTGATAAGGTATTTGATACAAGTGAATCAGAAACTTTGGCTCAGTTGTCAGAAAAATATTGAAAATCTACTTTAAAGGGAGTTTTTGAGGTAATGAGATGTACAAAATGGATAGAGTTAAGAAGATGAAACTATAGTGATATATATATATATATATATATATATATATATGTGTGTGTGTGTGTGTGTGTGTATGCATGTTTATATATATATGTGTATATATATATATTTATTCATTTTTTAAATGTTTTTATATTAACATATATTTGTATTTTTCCCTTCATTTTTACAAAATATGTTTTCTTTTTTATATTTCTAAAATGATTAGAGGAACGAAATAAAAAAAGAATTAGTGATATAAGGTTTTGTAAGATTTGCTACATGCAAAATCTTGTGTCTAAGATCTTAAACTACGTGACATGATTGTGTATACTATATAAACACACCTGGAAGTAGTAAACTCCGAGTAGAATTTTTTGAAAAAAATACACCCAATATTCTTTGTCTTCCATTGAATGTGCAACAATATAATATGAAATAAACATCCAAATTTGAATGAAATGAATAAGCAAAAGCTGAAAAAATAATTCTATATCATTATCATAATTATATTTTAGCTTGTCTTTTCAAAGTGGGACACCCAAACACAAATTTATATGTATAAGTATATAAATTATATATATATATACATACATATGCACACATATTATATTTATATATATATATATACATACATATGCACACATATTCGTGTATATTTATACATATGCATCTATATGTACATGTATATAAATATATATATATGTATATATACACACACACATGTATATATATATATACATACACACACATATATATAAACACATACTTGAATTTTACCAGTAATATATATGTATGTGTACATGTGCCTGAGGCTATATGTTTCTGTGTGTTTCCTTCTATATAAATGAATGGTGTGTATATATTTTCTATAGAAAAATTCTTGTGTACATTAAGAAATATATTTTTTCATATTAAGAAATATTTCTATTATTAGTATTAATATTTTAACTGTTATTATTAACATTTATCAATAGGGTGGTGGATTGGCAGTATCATTAGAGCATCAGACACCATGCTTTGTAGCATAGAGTAGCCCTTCATGATCTGAGTTCAAACTTGCCAAGGTTAATTTTGCCTTTTATCCTTATGGGGTCAATAAAATAAAACACCAGTAATGCACTGGGTCGATTTAATCGACTTTCCCCACGCCAAAATTGTTGGCCTTGTGCCTATACTAGAAATCATTATTAACATTTATCAATATTATTATTATTAATATTATTACATCTATCAATATTATTATTATTATTATTATTATTATTATTATTATTGTTCTTTGAGTCTCAGTCATTGATGTTATTTAACTGGAAAGTTTGTTGAAATGAATATCAAGCCACTATCTTCAGCCTCAGATATTCAGGATGTATCGGAGGGTTCTTGCTGTTCCCAGCAAGCATGCCTTTTGAAGTGTTCTAAAAAGCGGGGCGGGACTAATTTTCTTTAACCGTCCTTGGAAACTCTTTGAGATAGTACCTAGTGCGCCTATGACAATCGGGACCACTTTGACTTCTATTATTATTATTATTATTATTATTATTATTAGTAGTAGTAGTAGTAGTAGTAGTAGTAGTAGTTGTTGTTGTTGTTGTTGTAGCATTGTCACCATTATTATGATTATGATATTTTTGTATTTTTTTTTTTACCATTTTTTGTATTCACATTTCAAGCATCTATAGGCAGGATAGCAATAAATACTACAAGATGAATAGTAATACACATTCTGCCTACAAGGTTTTCATCTAACCTGATCCATTTCCTATAATCACAACCCTGATCAGGATGCAGTGGTTGCTAGAGAAGAAAGAGTAAAAGCATATGAATTATTATAAGATTAAGGTTTTGCTCAAAACCATATTTTCAATTTCATTTTCTTTTTCGATTTCTAAATTCCAGCAATATTGGCTGATTAGCTATTTACGTTTAAAATTCTTTATTAACTCATTTATATATATATATGTATATATATAAAATGTATATATATATGTATGCATATCTATATCTATATATATATATATATATATATATGTGTGTGTGTTTGTGTGTGTATATATATAAATATATATATATATATATATATATATATATATATAGGGATAGGAAGGATAATGTCTGAATATATGTACATATGTATTCATCCTATTATTTTCAGAAAACTATTTTAATAAAAAAACTAGCTCCATGTGATTGTCTATTTAATGAATCTATGTATATACTTTATATGTTTGTTAATGCAAAATATGTCTTACGATACCATATGAAGTATATGAATATATATATGAATGCATACATACGTATTTGTGGGCATTTTTGTGTATGTATGAATATATATATATATATATATACACAGGGTATCACAAAAAATGTATACACACTTCAACAGCATTCTAATAAATATTGCCTG
>OZ024743.1:96973474-97005974 GCA_964016885.1 Eledone cirrhosa | reverse complement strand
TTTTTTACTATTTTATTTCTTTAAAAAATGAAATAGATTGCAATAAAGAATAAAGTTAAACAATCTAGAATTTGTAAAAAAATAGTTGAAATTGGAAAGAGATAATAAATAAGATGAAAGTATGTAAAAAAAATTAATTAGAAAAAAAAAACAACAAAAAGGCGTTCACAGTTGTTTGGTGTTGAGACTAAAAAGATACAAGTGAAAATGGCGGCAAGGTGTGTGTGAGAGTAAACAGCAGATGTCCTGGTACCTAAACAGCAACATATAGTCAGGACTTCCTGATCTCCAAGCGTTTCCTGCTCTGTAAATAGTAAAAACAGCAAAGTTACCATATGTGGCAGCTGGGTGAACTTCAAAATCAAAGGGGATAAAATGTTGGAAATAAAAGTGGTTGATAATTATTATCAGAACATTTATATATGATATTCACTGTGAATGGATAAATTGATAATAATTGAAATGTAGAGATATGAATAATCATAACCTTTAAAGGACTCAAAAATGGTAAGCATCAGCAACAATTACACACACACTCCTTATCTCTCACATATGCACACACACACACATTCATACATACTTATATACATATACATACAAATACGTTCATACACACACATATACACACATGCATATGCAAACACACAAACATTATAATGATTGTGAGAACCATTTTGCAAAGTGCATTATTGTAAATATTTTTCATTTTCAAATCAGATTCAAATTAGAAAATGGTGTATCTAGAAATTTTTCATGAAAACCAAACCATCTTTTAAGTATGTTCATTTAACCTCAATTTGAAATACCTTTCTAAATATGCAACCAAAAACACATTATTGAAAAGTTTAGCATTTACAAGCTTGTCTCATTAGCAATAAAAACTGCAATGTTAAAAAAGGAAATCTACTTTGTTTACAAAGAAAATACATTGCTGTATGTGCAGTGTGTTATCAACATATTAAGGGTTTGTGGCTGACTGGTTATCGAAAGGAAGGGCATTCAGCTGTAAAAATAGTTGCTCCTTCAAATAAACCCTGACAACCATGCAAGCATAGATAAATGGATGTTGAACATCATTTTAATAAATCTACTTACCGTTGTTGATGTATTTAGATGCAATAAATCTAAAAATATCTATCCCATTTCTAAATTTTGTAAAAAAAAATGGTGAAATTGGGAAAGAAAATTATAAAACAGTTTGTTTTTACTTCTGTCCAGATATATGGATAGATAGAATTCTTTTAATAAATAAACTTAAATTTAGTATCTTAAAATATATAGCGAATTAATTTGGTTCTAAATTTCACTCTTACTACATAGAATGACTTAAACTTTCTATTTATTTGTTATTATAAAGCTATTTTCTATTTATCAGTGCTGTGTTTACGTATTTTGTAGCAAATATTTAATTGCAAACATTATATATGAAATTGAAATTTCATGTAAAAATACACAAAATAAATTATCAGATATACATACTGAAAAAATATATATGAAATAACGATTTAAGTTAAATGGATAGAAAATCTGAAAACATTCTTTATGCTGCCTTATATCTTGAGGATAGATTTAAATCTCAGAGCAAATCAATTCTGAAAATTAATTATCTAATTCTGGTAAATAAAACATTATCAATAACCCTAAATAGTTTCATTTTCAAATTTAAGTAGCATCTAAAACTAATGAAATATATTTTTATATTTGTATGAAACTCAAATGTTAAAAGAAATTCAATTTAAGAAAAATGATTTTCATTATTTTTATTATATGTTTGAAATCTGTCTTTATTAAACTTGTAATATTATGCTTAACTCATAATCCAATGAATGAATGTTCAAATGCAATATCATGTTTTACTTCTCCACATGTTTCAGTTTTTGACCCCATACATAATTCACATGTTGCTTTTCATAAATACTGTTTGCAATTTCACTTGTGGTTGCAACTAAATAGAGAACAAAGCATTTAGCAAAAATAATCTCAAATGTTGCCAATACAGTCTAATAATTTCCTGGAACCACAAATATCACAGAACGTTGTGTATATGAAATATGCACAGAACAAATTAACCAACCAGTACATTTAACCCTTTAGCATTTAAACTGGCCATATCCGGCCAGAACTCTCTCACTTCTTTCTGTTCAAATCAGCTGTAACTTGCCGCTCATACTGATGTTAAGGTATTGTTCTCAAAATAAATAACATCAAAATCTCATAGATTCAATATCATGTGAGATAATTATATAAAATAAATCTTTTACCACAAAAATATAATAGTAAATATAGAGTAATGTAAATGCTAAAGGATTAAACCATCACTTCTGACTGACTGACAATAGATATAGCATCTAATATGTATTAGGATTAAATCCGGCTGATAGAGAACTGCACATATATGTTTTGTTCTTGTGGAATGCATGAAAATATATACTAAATTTATCTAAGATTTTCTTAAGATATATGCATAATTACAGCTGAGTAGTTAAGAAGTTTGTTTTTCATGTTTGTCTTTTACTTTAGACTTGGGTGGACCAATAATTTTAAGTGAAATTTTGTATATACACACACACACACACACACACACACACATATATATATATATATACATACACACACACACACACATATATATTATATATATATATATACATACACACACACACATATATATATTATATATATATATATATATATCATCATCATCATCATCATTTTACGTCCGCTTTTCCCTGCTTGATAGGGTGGGAAGGGTCCTATTCAGCACAGCATCTCTCCACTTGTCACGATTCTTTGTCATCTCCTCTGTGAGCTTCAGCAATCTGAGGTCTGCCCTCACCACCTCCGCCAATGTTTTTCGTGGTCTTCGTCTACTGCGTCTTCCTTCAACTGGCATTTCTTGACACTTCTTTACCCAGCGGTCATCCTCCATTCGCATCACATGTCCATACCATCTCAGTCTTCTCTCCTGCACACTACAACTTATCCCTCTTATACACAATTTCTCTCTCAACTCATCCATGCTTGGTCGTTCACGTACATTACACATCCAACGGAGCATGCTTGCTTCATTTCTCTCCAGCCATCGCATATCCACTGCAGTTGCTGCCCATGTCTCACTACCATGGAGCATTGCGAATCTCACACAGGCATCATATAACCAGCCTTTTGTACGCAGGGAGAAACCTTTCTTCGTCAGCAGAGGAAGCAGCTCCCTAAACTTCTTACAATAGTGACATGCAGATACTTAAGATTCATTAGGTTATTAAGCCAACTTATTTGTCTGCCATATTGTGATGGAGTACTTCTGAGGAGATTCTTGATAGTATATAAAAGTTCTAAGGGGGGAAACCCTAACAATTTCAATTAGTTAAATATATGTAAGGGAGATAGTTTTAACAAGAAAGGGGGATAACTTGTATTCAGAGAGAAAACAAGAGTTAATTCGCAAATTTTAGTCTGATCTAGACCATCTCTTCAGAAGGAATTTTGATTTGTGAGGGCACCGATTGAAAAAATCAATATGTGTATTTAGGCAGTGTTTTTAGAGGACAGTTGTGAGAACATATTCCACTTTTTGGCACTGTGTTTGCACATGTGTGTGTGAATGTGTGCCTGTTTGTTCTATAACTTAAAATAAGTACTAGTGTTGATTTGAAGAAATAAACCATGTTAAGGAGGTGTCCTGGCATGGCTACTGTCTAATAACTGAAAACAATAAAATAGTATAGAATTGTAATTTTCTCTTTAGTTCTAACGTTGTGTGCACCTGTTGTCTTCACAGAGGAAAGAAAAGATAACCAGTGGGTTATTGAATTCAGAATGTATTGGAACAAAAATAAATCTTAAAATGCCTTTATTTAAGTAACCTAGTTTATCTATATAGGTTTCACCTTCCCCTTTCCCACACTAAAATTGATTATGGTTATAATACCAGATGGGAGTTCTTTTAACCTTTTTGATTCCAAACTGCTTGAAGGTACCTTTTGTTTTATGATACAGAATTGTTTGTTTTTAAGTACTTAAATTTATCTAAAAAGCTTCCACCATAATTCTATGCAAGAACCTTTAATTTATGCTTCAACCACCAGATTGATTTTGAGAAACTTAGTTTAAAAAATCCCACCAAATCTTTGATTATTTTCAAAATGATTTGAAAATTATAGGTTGTGTCTTTCATTGGAAATATAGTAAGAAAGAGGCACATAGCCAGCTTTTATAAAGGAAAGAATGAATCTGGTTGAATCAATATTATTTTTACTGCTGCTTACTTCATTCAACTGGAATGAGGAAACAGCAAAGTTGTTGGGTATGATCTTATATCAAGTATGGCAAATATTCAGAAAAAATTTATATGTTTATATGATTAACTAATATATTTAGGTATAGATGCAGGTGTGGCTGTGCGACTATGGAGTTTTCTTTGCAATCTTATGGTTCCTAGTTTGATACTACTACTCAGCATTTTGATCAAATTTCTTCAAACAGAGAATGAGAAGTATATACAAAACAGATGACAGTTTTTACCAATAGACAGACAGTAGCTTTATTTAGTTTATCTCTTTTCATACTGATCTGAACAAAACCAGCTCTGCTTCTATGGAATAATACCACCAATTTTAAAGGGTTCCTATTTAAGCTTGGATTGGCAATATCGGTAGAGGGTCGGGCGCCATCCTTTGCTGCAAAGAGTTACGGCCCTTTATGGTCTGAGTTCAAATCCCACTGAGGTTAACTTTGCCTTTCATCCTTACGGGGTTGATAAAATAAAGTACCAGTAATACCCTGGAATAATTGCTGGACTTGTACCAAAAAAGTAGAAACAGTTATTTCATATATTTGGTTATAATCTTAGTAAGGAAATAATTAATAATTTTAGTAAATCTTTCAAAATTCTTTATTAATTAATTAAAACAGTATAATTCATCAGAGATATGGTTGCATGAGAGTAGTAGAATGGTAGAAATATTAAATTGCTGGACTGAAAGCTTTGTAGTATTTTATTATGTTCTATTATTCTTTAGAAAATGCTGGAATCCCCAAAACAGAAAATAACTGTGACAACTATATAATAACTTAGAGAATTGGGTAGATACCTCTATGGGTGTAAAAAAGTGGCCAACAGCAGTTTTTTTCTGCATTTAGGATTCTTACCTTCTCAGAAGTATTTCAAATTACCCCGGTGTTCATTAGTTTGTATCAAAAGATGTCCTATGATATTTTAAGTTTAACCCTTTAGCATTTACATTACTCTATATATACTATTGTATTTTGTGGTAAAAGCTTTACCTCACATAATTATCTCACATAATATTGATCTATGAGATTTTGATATTATTTATGTTGAGAACAATACCTTAACATCAGTATGAGTGGCTAGTTACAGATGGTTTAAACAGAAAGAGGTAAGAGAGTTATGGCCGGATATGGCCGATTTAAATGCTAAAGGGTTAAATTGGGGGTTTACTTTACCTTCTATTCTTCTAAAATCAACACTTTTGTATCCATTCATCTATTTCATATAAATTTGTAACCATGTATCTATATATCATCATTATCATCATCGTTTAACGTCTATCTTCCACGTTAGCAAGGGTTAGACAGGAGTTTTCCCACTTGAGGCAGGATTGGGTGACCGTGTCTCGCTCGTATAGGACTATCTGGCAGGTTTTCTACGGCTGGATGCCCTTCCTAACACCAACCACATTTACAGTGTGGACTGTGAACTTTTAATCATGTTACCTACACGGCCACATTATAGCGTGGACTGTGTGTTTTTTTTTTGTCATGACACCTACACGATCTCATTAGTTTGGACTGGATGTTGTGGTACCAACATAACTTTATAAAGAAAGGGAGGTGTTAGCGTGAATATATATAAATGTGTGAGTGTGTGTGAGAGAGAGAGAGAGAATGAGTGTACACTGTTGTTTTGTAAATGCTGCTGGTAATATTTCAAGAAAACATGAACTGCATACATGTGATGTTACCGAAGAATCTTCATGCTTAGATAGTAAGAAGGCCACATAAAGTACTTATATAAACTGTAAAAGCATGTCTTTATATTGAATTCTCTTATGTATTGTTGCTTGGAATTCTTCATTTCTGAAGCACTATGTGTCAAATAAAGCATTGAAGTTTCTAAGACTTCATGGTCAGCAAGTAAATTCCAGGATTTGGCATTTATCTACACAAGTGTGCATATCTCAGACAAAACAATTGCCATACAGCAAGAATTTTAGCTCTTATCCCCCAAACAAAAGCCATCAATCTGATTGATTAATATTCCTTTGCATACTAACACAATTCTAAGAACAGACACATATACACTAACACAGTGTATCATACCTCTCTGTTTCTTCTACAACTACTATAATGGTTGCTGTTCCTCTAAAATATTATCACAACTCGAATAGACCTGATCCAGAACTTCTCTTTCATTATCTCAATTGTGTCTTACTTTCTAACTCCCACTTCACAGACATGCACTAAATACTATACCCAATCCTTCTTGCCTCAGCTCCCACTTTTTCAACAGGCATGATTTTGTATAAATTGACGATTTATGTTCTGAGTTCAAATCCCGCAGAGGTTAGCTTTGCCTTTCATCCTTACGGGGTTGATAAAATAAAGTACCAGTCACGCACTGGGCTGATTTAATCGACTTCCCCCATTATATTGCTGGCCTTGTGCCTAAATCAGAACCCATTATATTTATAAGGTTCATAGCAATAATTTAATTGATTACATGTTATATAACAATAAACTGACTGCAGAACTTGAAGCAATCCAACGAAGCTACACCAAGAGGACTGCCTCAATGGAAGGAATGAATTACAGGGAGAGGCTGAAAAAATAAAATTTTACTTCTGGGACAAAGACAGGAGTGATATGCATTGATATATGTATGGAAGATCCTGGAAGGATTAGCACCAATCTTCGGCATGAAAGGCAGGACCAGCCCACAAACAGGACGCCACTATATAATGCCAAAGGTCTCATTCGTTGCATCAATAATAAGGACCACATACTACAATAGCCTGGGGTTCAAGGGACCCCAGCTTTTTAAAAAGCTGCCAAAAAATCTGAGAGATCTACATGATGTACATGTAGATATTTTCAAGAGACATCTTGACATTCTACTGACCAAGATCCCATATGAACCCACAGCATGAGGCGAAGTGCAAATAATGGCAGCAGTAACAAATTCCCTTTTGCATCAATGGCCAACCAGAGAAGGCTTGCATTAGAAAGTGTAGCATCAATGGCAGTGCCCCAGCAATACCTTAGCATGTCAGCTGGAATATATGATAGAGTAATAGAGTAATATTACAAAAAGAATCAGCATATGTTCTGTGATTGTCAACTCAGTTAAGACTTGAAATGGAAAAACAATCTATTAGTGAAATATCTAAGCATAACCAGATGGGTGTTTGATGGGTTCAGGCTAACCTACCGACTCTCAGCTTCTTGGAATCTGCACTGTACCAAAATAAATATTCTACCTTTGACTTTTCTTCATCAGTAACTTCATTTTTCTCCTATTTATAAAATATTTTAGTTTTACTGATTATCTAATTTATTTAAATGGTAAAGTGTAAATAGTTTGTAAATTTATATTGTTTGAAATGAACTCTTTATCAAATTGATCACTGTGTTTAATTGTTTGTAGGATTTGTTTGGTTATTTTCAGTACTTCCACATACCTGTATGTGACATTATGATAAATTCATCTATTGATTACGAAGCACTTGAATTTATTCCATTGGCATTTGTAATAATATTACTGTCCCTAGACTTCATTACAAATCCAATCATTTTCCATCTATATATATGCATGTAAATATGTATATACATATATGTGTATGGCTTCGTGGTTAAAGTATTTTCACATTTGTAAGGTAGGGAGATTGATTCCCAGTGGTTCATTGCGTTTTTGAGCAAGACACTTTATTTCCTGATCCTCCATTCTGTTCAGTTGAAAAAAATGAGTCGTCAGACCCTGTGTCATGATGAATTTCCCTGAGGACTAAGTTAAGGATACATATGTTTGTGAGATGCTTGGCCACTTTCACATTAATTTCATGAGCAGGCTGTTTTGTAGGTCAAACCACTGGAATACTTGCTATCAGAACAAAATATACAAGCACAATTTTTTATGTAAATTTCTTCAAGCAGTTATAGGCTAGGCAGCTCTGGAAAGGTAGATATTTTTCTAAGAAGTTACACACATGTCAGCTCTTCTTCAGTTTTTTTTTAACTCCAAGGTAGATATTTAAAAACTAACAATCATCCCTAAATTGAGATGTGTGGACATGCATATATAACATACCTGCACAAGTTGATCTTCATTGTCTCAATGTTTTAATTCTACACAGCCTATATTCATTAAAGATATACATTCTTAGGATTTAAGACAGTATTCTCATTTATCATCAACATTTTCATCATTGCCATTTTATATCTGTGTTTCAGTATGTCTTAGGTTGGACTGGACAGGTTGTTGCATTCTGAGAATCTAGTTTGGATTGGTTTCTGCTGTTAGATGCTATTCCTAAATACTTTACAGTGTGTACTGGGTACATTTTTTCATGGTACTGGCACTATTACTTCATAGAATGGGTAGTGTACATTTTATCATGGTACCAACACTAGATTTCATCAGGGTGGCATATATAAATAAATAGGAAAAAGAAGTTGAAAATGGAATTGGAGTCTTTAAGAAGATTAAGTAGCATATAACTTTACCAGTTTCACAAGTTTCATGATTTCCAAAAGTTAAGAAAGATGGAGAGATGTGTGGTTGATGGCAAAGCCACACATCTCTCCCTCTCCCTTAACCTTTGAAAGTCATGAAATTTGTGAAACCAGTAAAGTTATAAGTTGTTGTAAATAAACTTTCATAAAGACTCCAATTGCATTTCCATCTCTTTCCTATCTCATGTGGGATATATTAAAAATCCTTTGCTTTCAAATATATATATATATATATATATATATATATATTGCAAAAATAAAAATACTTTAATCAGTGATATTTAATCCTTGCATTCCCTATGTTGTGTCCAACCCTAGCGCTGTGCTCAATTCTTCTTCCTTAGAACATAAGCCTTCTGGAATTCCATACTCACTTATGTCTTTCCTACATCCATCAACAGGCGATATTCATGGCATTACTTTTACTGAACTCAAAAAGCCTACACAGGCCATTGGCACTGATCCTTCCTAAGACCTCACAAATGAAAGATGTTTGGTGGAGATTTAGTGGTCACTTGTAGCAGTTTGAACATGTAGAGGCTCAATTTTGACACCTGTTGAACTGGTTGGGTTGCTATAGAAGGATATATACTCACATTTGTAATGAGATTTCTGAGAAAGAGCTTTTAGTTTACAAATCCTTTCCTTAATTTAACCTATGATCTTATGAACTCTCTCTACAATATATTTACCAGCTATGTAGATAAATGGAGTTTGCTTGAATCAAAATATTATATAACCTGAGAATGTATATTAAAGTATAACTAGCAGAAAAACCACCCTTCCTGTGATTTTCTAGCATATGTAGTGTGCATATTGATATTATACGCAAATATATATGCATGTAGATATGCTACGTCAAATAAAATCGTAATTGACAATATACACAGAAATTGAAGAGAGAGTGTGTTACACTCTCCTCTGTAATCAGTAAAGTAATCCATGATACATTTAAAAAAGACGATATTATATATAAACTGTATTACGACAAAATCTTATGAAAACGAAAAAGGAGAAAATTAGCGATGGAAATATAAATGTTATATAACTATGCAAATGTATGAATGTTTATATAAGCGATATAATATAGCATACAGACACTAACCGGAAGTGTAGACATTTGAAAATTTTCAAGAAGTGAATCTTAAAATAAGCAATACATTATATATAAGCTATGAAATTTAGTAGATAAATTGCATAATATTCATTCATGACTTATTCAAAGTAATCCAACTTATTTTAATAATGTGTTCAGAAAAAATATCCCTGACACAGTCTCACAATCCTCCAATTATTATAAGATATGATGTTGTTTAGACTCAGGTTAGCCCTGACCAGTGTAACATTCCAGCTATAATAATCCCACTTCAGCTATAATCATTTAAAAGGCATTCCAGCTATAAGTATCCCATTCTTTATATATATACACCATATCTTGAAGGCGACCTATTTTTTAAATGGTGATTTTTAAGAGTGTGATATGGGGGAGCTTTTCCTGCTATGTGTAGCAGGTTGAGCAGCCATGTAGAGGTTCTCTGATTAGCTCATACAGGTATAATGTTGTTTTGTATACTATAACATTTTGTATGGCCTATCAAGTTAGAATGATATTCCATATTTAGTGTGTTGAGACTTTCTGTTTAGATAAGTAATTGAATCATATGCAGACAATTTTAATTTTTATCTATATTTTATTGGCTACTAATAGAAATCTAGGAGAGGTGATTCATTCTACTTCTCTATGTGTTTTAAATTCAATTATAGACACCATTTATCCATCATTCAATATAAATCCAATGTAAATAATCACCTTTAATATAGTACCATACAGTATTTAACAAATCGACACTATTAGATATCAATATATAAACACAGAATAGTAAAAACAACAACACATCGATTTGTACTAAAGCTGTGCCATCGAAATATACAGCTAAAGCAGGAATGTATCTTGATTTTCCTTTTATGCTGTTTTAATTTATTTTTTTAGTTTTAGTTAAATCATGGATTATAGTAGTTGTGATGTTAAATCAAGCAAATGATTACATTTTCTCCTGCATGGGAACAGGTACACTCTGCTTTTGTACATCTGTCTACAAAACTTTTATTCACAAAACATAGGTTAATGTGAGTCTCTCGTAGTCTTTTTAATCACATGGCCATGCCAGTCCTGCACTTATGAAATACATTGCAGTAGTTACATAACAGATATATGATAAAACTTGTTTTTGTTTTCTTATGTTTTGAGTTTTTTTCTTTCTATAGTCTAATAATTGTTTTTACTTTTGGTACAAGGCCAGCAATTAGTCCAGTACATTACTGGTACTTTATTTTATCGATCCTGTAAGGATGAAAGGCAAAGTTAACCTCAGTAGGATTTTAACTCAGAACGTAAAGGGCCATAACTCTATGCTGTAAAGCATGGTGTCTAATGCTCTACCGATGCTGTCAATTCAGTCTAATAATTGTTTCTGAAGCCAGGGATCTTGGTACACTTGATGTCTTGATACAATTGTCTTCGGACATTTTACACTGGTGTCATGCTACATTCTGAATTGAAATATCACTCACCCTTCTGGAGTTAAAAAGATATAAGTACCAGTAATAGACTGAAATATTTTATTCAGAAGTCAATTGTGAATATTTTTTTGTTTTTGTTTTCTCGTTCTTTTTTTTTTTTTTTACTTAGTTTTGGCCTTGTTTCTATGGTACACAACATTGTTTATAATCTTCTTTTTGTCTTTTTTGATTTTATCTTCAAAATAATCCAATTGGTGAAGTCGATTATGGTTTATAGTAATGTGTATAGTCTTGTGTATTGTGCAGATAATTCTTGAGCAGAGTTAAACATGATAAACATAGTTATGCTTGTTGCATAATTTGATGTTTGGTGAAGAAATATATATATATGGACATACTTAAAGTCTGTCCATAGAATCATTTGATAATATATATATACACCATTTCCTATATATATATATATATATATATATATATATATATATACATATATATATATATATATATATATATATATATATATATATATATATAGAGAGAGAGAGAGAGAGAGAGAGAGAGAGAGAGAGATAGGCACGTGCACATATATATATATAAGTTTGGTTGTGTGAAAGGGGAAAACAATATTCAGTATATGGGTGGCACAGAGCACAGTGATACAATTTTAATGCACCTGTGAAACTATACCAGTAATTCAAGGGTGATGAATTTCAGCATCAACAATTCCAGACTTTCCTTGAGTGGAAAATTCTAATTATATATGTATGTATATAATGTACTTACCTTGGCAGCAAAGTGAACTGCTCTCCATCTCTGGATGATGAGATCAAAAATCATATCTCTAAACAACTGATAACTTTAGCAACCTACATCATCATCTATGAGGTGTCAGAATTATAACCCTGGAAACGAAAGCTGCAACTTATCATGCAGCAGTACTGACCACACTCTTATATGTCTCGGAGTCATGGACACTTTATTGGACTCGTACTTATAAGCTTGATGTCTTCCACAAATATTGCCTTCACTCTATCTGTGGTTATGCAATTTCCGACAGAATTTCCAATGTCGATTTCTTAACGAGGTGCAACACTGGTGGAATTGAGTCATTTCTGATGCAATCCCAACTCAGATGGACTGATCATGTCCTACAGATGACTGAGGACCACACATCCAA
This sequence comes from Eledone cirrhosa, assembly GCA_964016885.1. NCBI lineage: Eukaryota > Metazoa > Mollusca > Cephalopoda > Octopoda > Eledonidae > Eledone > Eledone cirrhosa. The sequence continues at coordinate 96,993,523 of OZ024743.1, read as the reverse complement.
GGAACTGTTACACAGTCAACTTTATATTGGTGCACGTAATGTAGGCAGACTACTATTCAGATATAAAGACAAATTAAAGTACAATCTTAAATCAGTGTTCATACCTCTTATTTTTGTAAGCCCTAGCTGCTGACCCTGGAAAAGGGAGAACCGTCTAACAAGAAGGTATAAAGAACTTTAAAAAATCTCGTCTTGTCCATCTTTGTAATCTAAGATCTACCACCAAGATCTGATCAAACAGTTCATCCTGCTCCCCTCAAAATCTGGTCATGTGCACTAAATGCAGCTTTATGTGTAAATCAGCAACTGGACTACATTGCCATTTAAGGCATAAACATAAATAATTAAACTGAGAAGATTGTTGAACCTTCATATATTGATATATGATGGGAGGGTCCATCCTGTATATATATATACATACATATATATATATATCATCATCATCATTTCATTTTACGTCCACTTTTCCCTGCTTGCAAGGGTGGGACAGGAACTGATTCTGGCTTGATTTCTACAGCTGGATGCCCTTCCTAACACCAACCTCATTTACAGTGAGTGCTGGGTGCTTTTTTGCCGTGGCACCTACACGTCCACTTTTCAGTGGAATGATAGGGAACCCAGTTCCTATCATCTCATTTCTACAGCTGAGTAAACTGGAGCAACGTGAAATAACGTGTCTTGCTCAAGGAAACAACACATCACTCGGTCTGAGAATTGAACTCACAACCTTTTGATTGCAAGGCCAATGCTCTAACCACTAAGCCATGTGCCTCATATATATAGAGATTATTTACATATCGAGAGATAGAAAAGGAGAGATAGGTGATACATGTAGTTATTTGCCAAATAGCATATGCAGAAGGTGCATGAAGGTGACGTGAACTTATCTCCAAAAACATTTTCCGAGCCATGTAAGGAACACTTTTTAGTTATTTATGCTCTTGAGAAGCCCATCCGGGTGAAACGTACGTAGGTGCTGTTTTAAATAAACATGTATTAATGGTCTGTTCTCCTATTTCTTACTTTTCCACACACATATATATATATATATACAAACCCATGCAAGCGTGGAAGATGGACGTTAAACGATGATGATGATGATATATGTGTGTGTGTTAGAACGTGCATATTCATTGAAACAATAGGAAACACAAATTTTAATTAGGACAGTAATACTGGTGTATTATAGTAAAATAAAATTCCTTTTTCTGTAATGACAATTAGTTCTGTGACTCTCTCAAAGTTCTAATTAATTTGAGACACTCAGAGTGAAACATTGACTCCATTTTCAGTACAAAAGCAAATTAATTTTTATTTTGTACATGACATAATGCATATATATATTTATAAATTGGATATCGATCTAAATCCTTATTATATATATATATATATATATGAAGTATTTCCATAGAAAGGGTAAAGGAAGGGAGAGTGCTCTATGTATGCTACAGAGCTATTTAATTATTATATTAATAATTAAATATATATATATATATATACATATACAAATATAGAACCATCTCGATTAAGGCTCAGAAATGACTACAGGGAAGATTGCTATAAAGCACTCTAAGATGTAAAATGTTCATTATCAGAATTATTTGCCTCTAGGGATGTGCTGGTGAGGTTCTTTATTTTAAAGTACTTTACTGCGATTTTCCCTGTAGTCAATTCTGAACCTTAATCCAGATGGTTCTATATTTGTATTTATAAGTTTCTCTGAATTATATTCTAAGCGATATTATTCATTGAGATGTAATGTATATTACTAACTAAATCTTAAATATATATATATATATTACGATGATAATCGCTTCCCTAGAACACATAGATATCACTCAATTTTCAATAGACATACAATTAAATTAACTTACTCATCCACCAAAAATTTAGCACAAAATATCAATAGAATAAATAATAGGAACTTAAAACCTAGTGATAACAGCATAAATAATATACAAGTTAACAAATGTAACTGTAGAGATAGATCTAAATGTCCGTTAAATAACAACTGCTTAGTTAAAAATATAGTATACAATTGTAATGTTAATACTGACTCTAATTCTTTTAACTACGTCGGTTCCACATCGACGGAATTTAAACTTCGCTATAATAACCACAAGAATTCTTTCACAGATCCAAGTAAAAAATCTTCAACGGCACTATCAGGCGTACTATGGCAACTTAAGCTAGATAACGTTAGATATTCGACGGCTTGGAATATAGTCTCAAGAGGGATTCCTTTTAATTCATCCTCTGAGACATGTGACCTCTGCGCAGAGGAGATATTCTTTATACTAAAATCTAAAAATTCCCTTAATCTACGGACAAATTTATTCAGTTGTTGCAAACATAGATTAAACTCAACGTTTAAATATAAATTTAAATTTAAAATGTAGTATATTTAGTTTGATTTATAATTATATGGGAAACTAGCCGATAAATCTTTGATTCTCTTTTTACTCTTTTTATTTTTATTTTATTTATTTAAACATTCTTCATGAAAAATTAAACTATCCTAAAAGTTGATGCTCCAAATATTTCGAATAAACGTTACACTAGATAAACTTCTATATTAAATATAAGAACACATGTAGACCAAATTGGGCATCCTATACTTTTTGAAATGATCTTTGCTAGATGCGATTTGATAGATAATTTTTGGCTTTATCTGTTTTTCGACTCTGATGTTTATAATGAACTTGGCAATATATTGTCAATTAATTTTGAAGGGTTGATCTTTGTGGTTTATTTTATTTTTATTACTGTAGTATTTCCTAATTTTTTATTTTTAATATTTTTAATATGTAAATTTTTTAATATATAATATTTTTAATATGTAATACTCTTTCGTAATATTTCTTAGTTTTCTATTTTATTATTACTTATTATTATTATTGTTATTTTAGTTTAGTTTTGTTTCCGATATATTTTTATTTATTTTTATTTTTATTAGTATATTGAAATCTGCTCTATCTTTGCTTGATAGATAATCTTGTAGAGTAGAGACAGAAATAGTAATATTGACTCTATATACACATATATGTATACTTAAATTTTTATACCGCATTGAGAATACTTTCCGTGAACTTAGGGTTTGCAGAATTGATCATGTACATTCACATAGATGTTTGTAATTATCACATAAACATATGAATTTTTTAAAAAACTAAACATAAGATCATTAATTTTCACACATTGTGGATACATATCTCATTCAGGAATACTGATATTTACAATGCAGAGGCTGGTTTTGTAATTACTAATACCTCTACATTAAAACAGAGGTTTGTACGCCTCGCTTGTGTCTGGATGTTTTTGAATTTTCTCTCTCTCTTTTTTCTCTCTCTATATTTTTTCTCTCCCTATTTAACAGCTGGTTTTCCCTCCATATATCTCCCTTACATTAATACTAGAGCTAAATAAATAAATAAACAAATAAATGTATCATTGATACGTTATTCAACAGTTGTTCCACTACCTAGCTTTCTATATATGTATCTATCTCTATTTCCTCTCTCTCTATATATATATATCTTTCTGTTTCTTTACATGAAGTTCTTCTCTTTATCTATCTTTCCATCTCTCTATTTTGTTCCATGCATTTCTTCTTTTTCTTTTTCTTCGTTTTCTGTCTTTCTTTCCTTTTCTTCTCTCTTTTTTCTCTCTTTCTCTTTCTTTCTCTCTGTGTACAATTTTGTCACAACCAAATCAACCTTCTCAAATGCAAGTAGATGTTGGTACGGTATGTCGAATCTATTTATCTATTTATCTATAAAACTGTTTATATTGTATTTTATCTGAGGAAGGCATAGCATATTGTTAATATGTTATCCCTGAAATATATATAATGAAATAAATATGGTTTTATAAATATAGTTTCCATTTATTTAATATTGTATATATATATTACTATATTTAATATAGTAATAATAATTTCAAAGAACAAAATCAGAAGAGAGCTCAATAAGGATTGTATATATATATATATATATATATATAAATATAAACCCGTAGAGCAAATATTTATTATTAGTATAGATTGATGTTTAAGCAAGGAATTTCTGCTTTCAGAAGATCCCGTAATAGGGTGAAAGCATAAATTATTTGCTTAAACGTTAATCTGTAGTAATGATATATATATATATATTATAATAAAAGATCAGAGGCCATATTCAGTTGACTCAGGTCTACCCAAACCTTTGTTACACAGACTTCACTGAGGACCATCGGTCATGATAGCTTGAGCTCTCCAGATGGCAAAACCGAAAACAAACATTGAATGTTCCAAAGATTTCTTTAAATTTTGAAAAATCCAACAAACTTCTCGAAAAAAATGTTCCCATCGTGATACAGGGGGCTGACTGAACGCGTGGCACTGTTTCTTCGACGGCTGGCCCTTGTATATGTATATATATATGTGGGTATACATAAATATATATATATATATATATATATTTGTAGTAAGGTTGCTTGGATGGGTCCATAGGTGGTATGCTGGTTGAGCACTCTATGCTTCTTCAGAGCAGAGTATAATAATATGGAAAACAAAGAATCAGTGATACATCGGAACATGATTTATTATGTAATAAATTGTATTCCGATGTATCACTGATTCTTTGTTTTCCATATTATTATACTCTGCTCTGAAGAAGCATAGAGTGCTCAACCAGCATACCGCCTATGGACCCATCCAAGCAACCTTACTACAAATATATATATATATATATATATATATATATATATATTTATGTATACCCACATATATATATACATATACAGGGGCCAGCCGTCGAAAAAACAGTGCCACGCGTTCAGTCTCATGATGGGAACATTTTTTTCGAGAAGTTTGTTGGATTTTTCAAAATTTAAAGAGATCTTTGGAACATTCAATGTTTATTTTCGGTTTTGCCATCTGGAGAGCTCAAGCTATCATGACCGATGGTCCTCAGTGAAGTCTGTGTAACAAAGGTTTGGGTAGACCTGAGTCAACTGAATATGGCCTCTGATCTTTTATTATAATATATATATATATATATCATTACTACAGATTAACGTTTAAGCAAATAATTTATGCTTTCACCCTATTACGGGATCTTCTGAAAGCAGAAATTCCTTGCTTAAACATCAATCTATACTAATAATAAATATTTGCTCTACGGGTTTATATTTTTATATATATATATATATATATACAATCCTTATTGAGCTCTCTTCTGATTTTGTTCTTTGAAATTATATATATATATATATATATAAATATAGTAAGAATATTTTCGAAACAGCGAGCGAGTTTGAAATTATAAATGTAAGCTATCGCCGTATTTTGACTAAAGAAATTAAAGAAAATTATTTAGCCTGATAGTGGGGTTCAGAACCCTCGGAGAAATGGAAAAAGATGAGTATTGACATCAATATTCATCTTTTTCCATTTCTCCGAGGGTTCTGAACCCCACTATCAGGCTAAATAATTTTCTTTAATTTCTTTAGTCAAAATACGGCGATAGCTTACATTTATAATATATATATATATATATATATATATATATATATATATATATATATATATATATATATATATATATATATATATGTGTGTGTGTGTGTGTGTATATATTAGGGATACAATCTCCAAAATTTAAGTATGAGGTATCTTCCTACCAATATTTTCAAAAAGTGCATGAAAAGAAATAGCCATCCTTCTAAATGGCAGATATGTGGAATTTGAATCAATTTTTTGTCTGAATGAACCTTTTGCTTCATAATAATTTCAGGATATTATTGTCATTTATCTGGTGGATCATTAAACATTAAGTAACAAATTACATTCATCGTTTAAACTGTATCAGTAAAATATTATTACTTTACATTTTATCGAGTTCTCAATACTTATATAATGCTGATCAACATTACAGTATATATTGATATACATATGCATTTCATATGTGTGTACGTTGGTATAAGCATATATATAAATATATATACATACACACACACACACATATATATAATCTATTCAATTTGTCTAACACCCGTGGTCATGCTTACAAAGTCAGAAAACAGTACAGCTCCTATGACTTTCTGAAACATCTTTTCATGCTCAGAGTTGCTGAAGCATGGAACAAACTACCTGCATCCATTGTTAGCTGTTGGGATACTGCATCCTTCAAAATTTCCATGCTGCCCGAAATTTGCCAACACTATACCTGATAGTCCCCCTCCATACACACGCACGTATCTGTGTGTATATCATGACTCATACACCGTCCACTTCCCTGATATTTCTACATTACTCTATGTACTATACATGCACCTTTGATGAGTTGTAGTGCACCTGAGCACTGGACGCAATCATTTTCACAATTATCATTGTTATCCAGACCCATGCTAGCATGGAAAATGGACGTTAAACGAGGATGATGATGATGATGATTCATAATCTAGAAACTGATAATTGAGATGAAGCTTTTCCATCTACCCGATCACACAACCATGGTTTTTAGTGTGAAATTAAATTCAATAATAATGATAATAACAACAACATCAGCAACAACAATAGCTACAAAAAAAAAAACAAATACAATTTTCTCTGATTACAATTACAATCTTTTAATCAATAATAAATCATTTGCCTTCTCATATGACATAAACATATCTTCATCAGTTTGTATCACATGAAAGATGTGTATGTATGCATGAGATTGTGAGTGGTGTGTGGTTGTGTGTGAAAGTATGAGAACTTTGTATGAGCATTTGCAGGTGTGTTTGTATGTGAGTATGTTTTTTAAGATATCTCTCTGAGAGTGTATGTATGCATATATGTACATACTTATGTTTATATGAATGGGTGTGTATATATATATACATACACAGATATATATATATATATATATATATATATAAGAATAGAAACGATAAAATCCATTAGACTATTACTCATGAGAGTACTCGATACTAGGGATAATAGAGTGAATAAAATGAATAATTCGAGACCCTGACAGCTGAGCTTCTGCTATTTCAACTTGCTACATCCGTTCAGGTCTAGCTGTTGAAATGGCAGGAGCTCAGCAGTTGGGGTCTCGAATGTTTCATTATATATATTTTGTTGCTTTATTATCGACCAGTTAACTTAATTTGCAAACAAAAAAACATACATCCATATACACATTCATCTCTCTCTCTATATATATATGTATATATATATATCATCATCACCGTTTTACATCTGTTCTTCCATGCTAACATGGGTTAGACGGGTTGTCCTGTTGTGGGCAGTGTCCGGTTGGCTGACCTTGTCTTGCTCATACTGGAACTGATTCTGGCTTGATTTCTACAGCTGGATGCCCTTCCTAACACTAACCTCATTTACAGTGAGTGCTGGGTGCTTTTTTTCCATGGCGCCTACACGTCCACTTTACAGTGTGGGCTGGGTGCTTTTTTACTGTGGCACCTCCACGACCATTTTGCAGTGGGAGGGGATGGGGCATATTGTCTATATGCTTCAGCTTCAGCTTGTACCTTATATATAATAAAGAGAGACAAACACATATATACATATATATGTTTAAATCACAAGGGACATAACTCGCAGGGTGAAGAAAATGCTGACTAAAGATAATACAGTTTGCAAGACTCAATTAAAAGGATAAATTAAGATTTACAAACCGAATATGGTAACTATCAACAGTCATTTATTGTATTATAAGGCTCGGAATATTTTTTTCTTCAGCTATTTTAATTATAAGGGAGTATTGTGAGTTTTTGATACTTTTGATAAATTGAGCTCCTACTCTTTTGTTGAGCTTTTAATATGTTGAATTGAACTGGCTGTTATTTTATAGTAGCTTACGTTCTATTAAACCTCTAGGCCCTTGATACCACATGTGTGTGTTTTCTCTCTTAACACATGTGTAATATTTAGTCTTCTAAGGAATTTAGTAGTGGTGAGATTACTGATCCGAACATCCACTGAAGACCATTGGACCTTTAACTCTCTCCATTGCGAAACAGTTCTACCCAAAACTGTCTGGATGTTGATAGTTATCGTAATCAGTTTGTAAATCTTAATTTATCCTTTTAATTGAGTTTTGTGAACCGAATTATCTTTAGTCAGTATTTTCTTCACCCTGGCGGTCTACATCCCTTGTGATTTGAATGCTTATATGTATATATCTGTGTTTGTCTCTCTTTATTATAAGGATTGGAAAATATTTTCCTTGAGCTATTTTAATTATAAGGGACTACTGTGAGTCAAGGGACTCAATATATACTTTTGATATATATATATATATATATATATATATATATATATATAGAGAGAGAGAGAGAGAGAGAGAGAGAGAGAGAGAGAGAGACAGACAGACAGACAGAGAGATGATGTATGTTTTTTGTTTGCACATTAAGTTACCCAGTCAATAACAAAGCAACAACATTTTTTTTTATTTGAATCAAGACTGTTACAGTAATTTGTTAATATGTGTGTCAGTTAGTATGTGTGTATATGTAGGTGTACATGGGGATATACTTGTACTCATGTAATGACTGTACATGTTTCTTCAGTACAGAAGTGTGTATTATTACTCTTTATGTATGTATGTATATATATATATATGTATGTGTGTATGTATTATGTATGTATGTATCTATATATGTATGTATGTATGTATGTTCTTCTGGTTTTATAATTTCACAAATATTTCCCAATAGAGAGAGAGTCAGTTTCTAACATAGACACAAGACTCTTTCATTGGAATTTACACAACATCAACTAGGTAGATATGTATGTCTGCATGTGTAGATATGGATGTTATTGTATGTGTGGATGTGTATGTTTTGAGTTGTATGTGTGCATGTATATATGCTTTGTATCTGTACATGTGTATATACAGTTATTAGATGCAACATTTTTGGAATGTTTTACATATTTTTACTGTTCCATTAATGGATTGTACTTGTAATTTCCTAACTAGTTCTGTTCTTTCTGTTCCTGTGAAGCCTAGCTTCTCAAGATTTGTATTGAGGCAGTTACTAACATATCCCAGTGCCCCAATAATCACAGGCATAAATCTGAAGGTGTAATCAGGGTGGAGTATCTGCAGATTTCTCATCAGTTCTGCATAAATATTCTCCTTTTCACTAATCTTTGATATTATATTGGCCTCTGCTGGGCAGCTAATTTCCACTACTGTGCATGTTTTCTTCTCCCTGTCCCATATCATAATATCTGGTCTGTTATGCTTGCATTTTATTGGGATTTTTACTGGAACATTCCACCAGTACTCTTTCATATTATGTACATGGATATCTTCCACATATGTATGTATGTATGTATGTATGTATGTATGTATGTATGTATGTATTATGTATGTATGTATCTATATATGTATGTATGTACATATGTATGGATGTATCTATAAATGTATGTACACATGTATGTATGTATCTATATCTCTTTCTCTTAATTTTGAATATATTTTTTGACAGGCCACCTTCAAGGTTGTAAAAGAAAAGAAATTGTCATCCTTTGAATCACAAGAATGTTTTGCAAATTTTGAAGGTGCCAGCTATCGCAGCCATTTGTAGACTATGAATTAGGGAGCTGCGCTCTTTGTCCGCAAATCCAAGTTCAGTCATAAATGTATGTATGTATGTATGTATGTATGTATCTATAACCAAATATCTATGTATATGGTAAACAACTTGGAGGGGTTGATCAGTTTGTCTACCTGGGAAGCACTGTCAATCGATACAGCAACCTTGATAATGAAATCCCACTCAGGATTAGGAAAACAAGTGATGCTTTCAGAAAACTAGAAAGGCGACTCTGGGGTCGGCGAGACATATGCAAGAAGACAAAGGTAAAGGTATACAAGGCATGTGTGCTCTCTTCTCTTCTTTATGCCTGCGAGACCTGCGTCACATATCGACACCACCTTAAGCAATTGGAGCGTTTCCATCAGATGTGTCTCAGATGGATCCATGGCGTTCACTGGAGGGACCACATCAGTGATGTCGAGATTTTGTGTGACAGTATAGAAGCTCTTGTGCTTAAGCAAAGACTCCATTGGAGTGGTCACCTTGACAGGATGAAGGATTCTAGAATACCAAAACAACTCTTTTATGGAGAGTTAGTTAAAGGAAAACGACCTCCACATAACCAAAAAAGAGGTATAAGGATTCCTTGAAAGCCTCTTTGAAAGATGCTAACATCTCTGCTGATACATGGGAAAATGTTGCTGCTGATCGTAATAAATGGAGAAAGACTGTATATGAGGGAAAAGTTGCCTTTGAGGCATCTCAAATCGGATACAAGAAAGTAAAGAGGGATGTGAGGGAGTGCATTACTGTTGCATTTCCAGACAGTGAAGGTCCTTCTATGGCACTAACATGCAGCGTTTGTGCAAGACTCTGCCTCAGCAAAGCTGGACTCGAAAGTCATCTTCGCAGTCATAAAGTAAGACCAGTGGTTGACTACCAGGCTGCTGTTGGAGATGCTACTCATCATGCTTGCCAAGCATGTGGTAGAGAATATAAATCAGCAAGAGGGCTCAAACAACATGCAAAAGTACATGAACTCCAACCACGGCCGGCTATTCCCAGTGAATGTTTTGGTTGCCAACTCTGTGCAAGACATTTTAGATCATTGGCTAGGCTAAAAAGCCCCATTCGATCGCAGCGCTGTTAATTGCTATCGTGTGTAGATATGTTTATGTGTGTGTGTATATATATATATATATATATATATGTATATTATTATTATTATTATTGTTGTTGTTATTGTTATTATTATCATTATTCTGATTTTTTTTTTCGTGCAATGGCCATACTCGATAACGAGGGGGCAGCCATCATGTATCTATATATGTATGTATGTAGGCATTCCTGAATATTAATAAATATAGATAGAAAGATTTATGGACAAGAGAGAGTAGAGAGAGGGAAACAAATAAGAATTATCTAGAGTACAAAAGTACAAGAGAACTCAACATCAACTCATTTCCAATTGAATTTGTAATCAGAGTTAAGCAAATTTGCACATATAATCAAGGTGCATTCTCTTACATGTGTACACATTGCATTTAATGGATTTATATTTCTAGCACATACAATTTTCTCTGTTTTACATTCATCTCTTCATGCTTGCATGGGAAGGAGGAATAGTTTGGCTGTTTTGCTTTGGTTGTCTTTTTTTCTTTGTTTCATGTTGAAGCAAATAATTGTTTGTTTTTACAGCTGGATGCCTTTTTCTATTGTTAAATCATTTAACCATGAAGTAGGAGTAGAAACTATTACATGACTTATCTGACAAGCCTCAATAAAACAAGCAGTTATGTGCTTAGTTTGACTTTGAGGTTGAAGGAATGTGTAAAATTCAGTGGTCATAGTCATGTGGTCAGTAATCTTGCAATGTTAGTCTCTCAGAGTTTAATACATGTGAGAAGTGGTGGTGGTAGTGGGGGGAATCCACATGTATATTTTATATTTAAAGATATTGCATATGTAAAGTATGCAACCGAGGTTGACTTTGCCTTTCATCCTTACAGGGTCGATAAAATAAAGTACCAATAATACACTGGGTAATTGCTGGCCTTGTGCCTAAAGTAGAAACAATTATATACAAACCTTATTGCATTAGTCTCTGTAACCCTAATCCAGCTTGACCTACTGAAAATGAAGATTTTCCAGCCATCTTTATTATCAGAGATACCTAGGATTGCATTAGTTAATGTATCCTAAACCTTTTAATACAGAAGCATGTGATTGAAGTGAGATTTGGCTTCTATTTCTAGCAAATTACATCCCCACATAAAGGTTTTCTCATTGGCTTGCTTTGGATGAACCTATCTAGGTTTTATGTAAATTTTTGTTTAGATTTAATTCTGCCCTAAATGAACATTTCAGCCATGACAAGATTACGTCTTGAAGTATTCCAAATGTTCTATTCTTAAGTGTGATGAAATATATTTGGCTGCTATTTCTAGTAAGCAAACCAATCATGTAATGGTTCATTTATTTAAATAGAGATTACTTCTGTAGAGTTCACATACATATGCTTTATACATGCAGAGGTGTTAAGATTCACCTCTGTTGAGTTTATATGTATAGGGTATTGTATATACATGAAGAGGATTCAAGTTCCATGCATATCCTCAGGCTATATGTAGTGCTTCTGTGAGAGTATTTACATGTTCTCATATCCTCAGGCTATATGTAGTGCTTCTGTGAGAGTATTTACATGTTCTCATATCCCAGGCTATATGTAGTGCTTCTGTGAGAGTATTTACATGTTCTCATATCCCAGGCTATATGCAGTGCTTCTGTGAGAGTATTTACATGTTCTCATATCCCAGGCTATATATGTAGTGCTTCGGTGAAAGTATTTACATGTATAATGTTCTCATATCCAGCATTTACACTGAAATCCTACTTGTGCGTAAAGCTTTTTTTTATCATTATCATTATAATCTTTAATATTTATTAGCAGAATTGCATCACCAAATAACAGAACTTTGGAATCGCTTTGTGCCATATTACTGACAGTAACGATGCCTGCTAAATCTTTTAAAAAAGAAATGCAAATATTTTCTTTTTTGTGTTAGTTTGAAAATGATACTATGAATGAAAATGTATCAACTGCATCAAACAATGAAATATTTCACAAGAGCCAAGTATAGATTTTTACCCTTATTCGATGTGAATGCTGCAGTATTAATGACATACAAAGAAATACTTCTTTGATATTGCTACTCACAGTTCTTCTAATCCATTTGGAAACATATTACAAGAAGTGAATGTTTTTCAACAAAGGGAAATTGGTTTTGGAGTTAGAATTCTTTGTTGATCTGAATTAATTGATATTTTTCTCTTATTTGACACACATATGAAATAAAGAAAGCCAGAGTTTCTTTTAATTATGTATACAGACATGCATACATGTATGTATATATATATATCCAGGGAGTGTAACTTAGATACTGTAGGTTCGCCCGGGCGAGCACTCGATGTTTAGGTTCACTTCAGTGTCGAGGTGTAGAGTTAGACAGAGTGTATTATAGTGAAATAAAATAACAAAGACGATTGGTTACTCCTTCATTACGTTTATTGGTTGGTGATGCGCGTTTCATCACTGATCAGCTCAAGGTTCGATCTGTATCGATCTGACCCGACTCTGTAATCCGCGGCTCATCAGACCCTTTGTAATGGTAATGAAAAAAAAAAAAAGAATATATATATATATGTGTGCGTGTATTATTCAATTTAGGAAAGTTGGTTGATCAGATAATCCACTGACTTTTTTCGTAAACAGGCATAAAGAACTCTACGATTGTATTTCTTAGAAAGTTATCGATAGGGTACCAACCAGAGTTTCAATATTATGAAGAAGAGAGATGGTTTTAAGATGTACACATAAAACCATCTCTCTTCTACGGCAGAGCTCAAGCCATTTTGATGGCTATTTCTGGACCAAAAATAGTCCAGAAATAGCCGTTGAAACGGCTTGAGCTCTGCCGTCAGTGTCCTGAACCTTTTCCTATTACCCACTCTACTACCCAAAGTATCGAGTACTCTCGTGCATTATGGTCCATCTGGTTCCTTACCACACTTCCTTCGTTTTATATATATATATATGTGTGTGTGTGTGAGTGTATGCTATTCAAGTCAACATAGTCGTTAGGTACATAACCATAAACAAATTCCAGCAAAACATACACAAACAGATAGAAAATAACAACTGAATGAAATTAAAATTAATCAAACTAATTGCAATATTTATTTGAAAAAGAATATCATATATAGACCTATTGATTGGTTAATTGGTTGAATGGTAACTATAAAATTATTCCCTATGTGATAATGTAAGATATATATATATATATACATATTTATATATATACATACATATTTATATATACATACATATTTATATATATACATACATATTTATATATATACATACATATTTATATATATCATCATCATCATCATACGTCCGCTTTTCCCTGCTTGCAAGGGTGGGACAGGAACTGATTCTGGCTTGATTTCTACAGCTGGATGCCCTTCCTAACACCAACCTCATTTACAGTGAGTACTCGATGCTTTTTTTCTGTGGCGCCTACACGTCCACTTTACAGTGTGGGCAGGCTGCTTTTTTTTGCCGTGGCACCTCCACGACCACTTTATAGTGGAATAATATGGACCCCAGTCCCTATCATCTCATTTCTACAGCTGAGTAAACTGGAGCAATGTGAAATAAAGTGTCTTGCTCAAGGAAACAACACATCACCTGGTCTGAGAATTGAACTCACAACCTTTCGATTGCAAGGCCAATGCTCTAACCACAACAAAGCCATGTGCCTCTCTCTCTCTCTCTATATATATATATATATATATATATATATATATATATATAATATAAGATCAAAAGATGGTTAAAGGAGTTCCATGTATTTTATTATGCGCATTTCAAAAACAAACATCATCATGCAATAATATTTGTGTTTTCATCAGATAAAACAGGAGAACATGATATGAAGGCTAAAAAACACTTGTGGATAGTGCAGTTTTAAATCAACATATGAAAAGTGGTTTTAGATTGATGTGTGATATTGGGAAAAATATTTTATTTAGAGAGGGGGTGGGTGGAAAGGATGAAAAAGGGGAGGAGATGAGGGGGAGAGATGGGTGATAGAGAGAAAGAGATAGTTTTTATAACTGAGAGGAGATATATTGTTTTACATAGAGAGGTTGAAAACCGTTGGAAGATAATGTATAAATTAAAAAAAATTTGAAAATTAACGAAGGGAGGATATGTGCGAGGAAAAAGTATTTTATTTAGGGAGGGGGGGTGGAAAGGATGAAAAAAGGGGGAGGAGATGAGAGTGAAGGTGGAGAGGGAGAGATGGGTGATAGAGAGAAAGAGATAGTTTTTATAACTGAGAAAAAGATATATTGTTTTTACATAGAGAGGTTGAGAACCGTTGGAAGATAATGTATAAATTAAAGGAATTTGAAAATTAACGAAGGGAATTTATGTATGAAGATAGAGAGAAAAAATAATAATTGTGGATGAATATTCTAACGTCAAAAAAGGGTATGTTGATAAGTATTGTGGCAATTTCAAAATTAACGAAGAGAAAAATTATTAAGGTTTGTGTGTAGAAGGATTTGAGAAAAATAATGTGAAGTTAAAGTTTGTATATTGAAGGAATTGATAATATATGCGAATAAAGAGTTAATATGTATTAAGAATGAGTTCGTTGATGGGGAGAAAAAAATAATAAATTAAGGATGAAATTGAGATTAAAAAGATTTATGATAGAGAGAAAAAAATAATAATGATTGCGGATGAATATTCTAACGTCAAAAATACAAATGTATATGTTATGAAGGATTTTACAAGGTGAAGATAGAATGAGGGTAATGGGTAAACAAGTATTATAGAGTGTATAATGCCCTTTAAAGTATGGTAGGAAGATGGGTATATTTTATAGAGGTGTATGTATATGTGCCTTTGAGAAAAGATTCTAAATTGATAAAGAATTGAATATTAACTGTATACTTTGTGAAAAGTTCTATGGAATTTATGCAGGCAGATAGAAAACAAATCTGTACGTCTATTTATTATAGAATCTAGGTTAGAGATAATGGTAAATTTTTCATTTAGGCAGAGATTACAGATTTTAGATAGAGAGCTGTTCAAGTATGAGGATGCAGAAGAAACCTTCTTCCAAAAGATGGTATATTTAATGTTTTTGTCTTTTAAGGACCATATGAGTTCTGAGAGAGCAGTGTTGGTTCTTTTAAGTTTGTATTTGAAAGATGAATGATGATTATAGAGACGAGCTTTAAAAGAGGTGGAAGTGGAGCCAAAATAGGTGAAGGAATTGGTGCTAGTTATAATTTTACATTCATAAATTAAGTTTTTATCGAGACAATGGTTGTTGAGAGGACATTTATTTTTAATGCGGCAGTTGCAATTAGAGAGATTATTAATGAGTGACCTAGTGTTATCTATAGAAGGAATTGGATTGGAGAAGTTGTTTGCGATAGGAATAATAGGAATAATAGTTTCTTGATTTAGAGTTGGATTATGAACATTTAGCGAAGTTGTGTTTGACGTTGTATTTGGGTTTACAGAAGTTAGCCTAGGGTTTACAATGACGTCGGGAGTACTATTACTGTTATTATGAAATTCAATGTTGGAAGGAAGAGATTTAGTATTTAGTATTTTATTGTTGTGTTTAGAGATGATGTTGGAAATATTGGAGGATGTGGAATAAGAAAATTTGATGGTGTGTTTGTTAAATATTTTACTATAGATATGTGAGGGAGGGAAGCATTTATTTAAGGCACTAAAAAATAATTTAGGAATATGAGAGGAATGAGAACCTAAATTATGTTAACTTTAAATCTAACCATCCTACCAATATCAAGAATGCTATAGTTAGTAATATTGGAAAAAGAATATCTAACATATCCTCTAATAAAAACATCTTTGATGCTAACGCCAATTACTATAATAACGCACTTTCTAAAGCCGGCTATGCAGATAAAATCAAATATAGTAAAGAAACAAATTCTAGAAAAACTTACAGTAGAATAATTAATCATGATCATTCCAATAATTTTAATAAAAGACCTAGATACAAAAACATAATCTGGTATAATGCTCCTTTCTCCATCTCTATTAATAACAATATTCCTAAATTATTTTTTAGTGCCTTAAATAAATGCTTCCCTCCCTCACATATCTATAGTAAAATATTTAACAAACACACCATCAAATTTTCTTATTCCACATCCTCCAATATTTCCAACATCATCTCTAAACACAACAATAAAATACTAAATACTAAATCTCTTCCTTCCAACATTGAATTTCATAATAACAGTAATAATACTCCCGACGTCATTGTAAACCCTAGGCTAACTTCTGTAAACCCAAATACAACGTCAAACACAACTTCGCTAAATGTTCATAATCCAACTCTAAATTAAGAAACTATTATTCCTATTATTCCTATCGCAAACAACTTCTCCAATCCAATTCCTTCTATAGATAACACTAGGTCACTCATTAATAATCTCTCTAATTGCAACTGCCGCATTAAAAATAAATGTCCTCTCAACAACCATTGTCTCGATAAAAACTTAATTTATGAATGTAAAATTATAACTACCACCAATTCCTTCACCTATTTTGGCTCCACTTCCACCTCTTTTAAAGCTCGTCTCTATAATCATCATTCATCTTTCAAATACAAACTTAAAAGAACCAACACTGCTCTCTCAGAACTCATATGGTCCTTAAAAGACAAAAACATTAAATATACCATCTTTTGGAAGAAGGTTTCTTCTGCATCCTCATACTTGAACAGCTCTCTATCTAAAATCTGTAATCTCTGCCTAAATGAAAAATTTACCATTATCTCTAACCTAGATTCTATAATAAATAGACGTACAGATTTGTTTTCTATCTGCCTGCATAAATTCCATAGAACTTTTCACAAAGTATACAGTTAATATTCAATTCTTTATCAATTTAGAATCTTTTCTCAAAGGCACATATACATACACCTCTTTAAAATATACCCATCTTCCTACCATACTTCCTATAATACTTGTTTACCCATTACCCTCATTCTATCTTCACCTTGTAAAATCCTTCATAACATATACATTTGTATTTTTGACGTTAGAATATTCATCCGCAATCATTATTATTTTTTTCTCTCTATCATAAATCTTTTTAATCTCAATTTCATCCTTAATTTATTATTTTTTTCTCCCCATCAACGAACTCATTCTTAATACATATTAACTCTTTATTCGCATATATTATCAATTCCTTCAATATACAAACTTTAACTTCACGTTATTTTTCTCAAATCCTTAATAATTTTTCTCTTCGTTAATTTTGAAATTGCCACAATACTTATCAACATACCCTTTTTTGACGTTAGAATATTCATCCACAATTATTATTTTTTCTCTCTATCTTCATACATAAATTCCCTTCGTTAATTTTCAAATTCCTTTAATTTATACATTATCTTCCAACGGTTCTCAACCTCTCTATGTAAAAACAATATATCTTTTTCTCAGTTATAAAAACTATCTCTTTCTCTCTATCACCCATCTCTCCCTCTCCACCTTCACTCTCATCTCCTCCCCCTTTTTTCATCCTTTCCACCCCCCCCTCCCTAAATAAAATACTTTTTCCTCGCACATATCCTCCCTTCGTTAATTTTCAAATTTTTTTTAATTTATACATTATCTTCCAACGGTTTTCAACCTCTCTATGTAAAACAATATATCTCCTCTCAGTTATAAAAACTATCTCTTTCTCTCTATCACCCATCTCTCCCCCTCATCTCCTCCCCTTTTTCATCCTTTCCACCCCCCCTCTCTAAATAAAATATTTTTCCCAATATCACACATCAATCTAAAACCACTTTTCATATGTTGATTTAAAACTGCACTATCCACAAGTGTTTTTTAGCCTTCATATCATGTTCTCCTGTTTTATCTGATGAAAACACAAATATTATTGCATGATGATGTTTGTTTTTGAAATGCGCATAATAAAATACATGGAACTCCTTTAACCATCTTTTGATCTTATATTATGTATACTCCAGTCCTACAAATTGTAGAGTGCTTCTTATCCGATATCTGCATTGCTTTATTGTACTACAATAAAACTCACCTCCTACATATATATATATATATGGTATATATATATATATATATATGGTATATATATATATATATATATATATATATATATATATATATATATATATATGAGGTGTGTGGCTAGAGAATTGGATTCACAATCTTGAGGTTGTGAGTTCGATTCCTGGACCGGGCGATGCGTTATGTCTTTGAGTAAGGCACTTATTTCATGTTGCTCCTTCTACCTGGAGTTGCGACCGATAGATAGTACTAGCAACTGGAAAGACCACCGGGAACATTGTTTCCTCGGTCCGATTTGACGAAAGTCGATTGTTCCTTAAAAATATATATACACATACAGTGTCTGCAGTTCTGTTCACATGCCAACACAAGGGCAAGAATGAAGGATTCATTCTACTGACATGGCTTTAAAATTGAGGCTTGTTTGCCAAATTGCAACCGAATCAAATGTTATTATTAATATTCGAAAAACTCAGATTACATTTATATATATACATATATATACATACATATATACATATATATATATAAATATATATATATATATATATACATAAATATATATATATATATATATATATATATATATATATACATAAATATATATATATATATATATATATATATATATATATATATATATATATATATAAAAAATAAACAAAATTGCTGATAGAAAATATTAATTTCTGTGTTCCAGAAGTAGAACTGAGAGAGATGTAAATGAGGTGTAGAGACTCTCAAGTATACTTTAATGTGAAAAAGTGGACAAATACAATGCATAAAGCTAAATAATTATCTTAACTGAAACAACTCAGTATTGCTCTGTTACATGCAATGAATACTGAAATAGAGTTAGTTGGACATTACAGTAAAATAAACTTGAACATTATTTCATAAAAATAAATCCCATATACTTAATTTCAGAAACTATTTTTTTCATATATTTAAATTCACTAAACTAAGAAGGTTGCACAAACCTTTCTCTCTTTTTTTCTTTCTTTCACCCTTTTTCTCTCAAGAAAGTTTCAGTTCAAAATGCCAGAAAACTGTTTTCCCAACAGCACACAAGTTTAAGAAACCTTATAATCTTGCATTAATAAACAATTTTTGCTGATGCATTTTTGCTGATGCAGTGGAAACATCTGGTTTCCTTTGTCTTTGAACTATCTCCCTACTTTGGGATAGAGATGGCCATCCACAAAAATGAGCCCTGTCAGATGAACTGGTTCTTTCAGCTCATCTTCACTATTCTCCAGAGATTTGCCATTCTGTCCACCGGGAACACAAAGCAACATTTATCTGATTATTTGCAAACGACATGAAAGTCTACAAAGAAAGCTGAAACAC
>OZ024743.1:96963474-96965974 GCA_964016885.1 Eledone cirrhosa | reverse complement strand
ACCAGCAATAGGGACTGATAACAAAGAGTTTCGCTTTCCAATGCAAGACCAGGTAGAGACTATAATTAGAAGCACCAGCCTTCTTGTGATGATGAAGAGGGATGAGGTTTGAAGTAAAGATGGAAAACATCAAGAAAAGAAAGAGAGGCAGAAAAATAAATCAGCCCCATATAAAAGCAAATTGATGATGGAAGTTCATAGAGAATCGGCCTGCTCTCCTGAAGCCTGAAGTAATTTCTCTATACAGTAAAACGGAAACAGATCTGATTGATTTAATGTTGAAGAGAAGAGATAAATTATCATGTTACTTGAGGGTATGATGCTGGGTGAGAGCTAGGAAATTCTAGTTCACGGATTGTTGATAAAAGATTGTGTAGGCAATCTAACAACAGCTGAAGGATTATGCCCCAGAAGATGTAAAGAATACCACACTTGCTCAAAGTGCCCTGCATATGATTGCAAAGTTAATATCTGCATCTGTATATGTACACACAAACACATATTTTTGAAGGGCGAAGCTAACTAAATATCATAAGGCATTTGACCCACTTGCAATATTACATTTTCAAAATCAATGAGATCCACAAATTAAATTGACTAATTATGACTGTACATACAAAAAAAAATGTCATTGCTTAGCAACAAGAATTTATTTATTAAATATATCCATAGAAAATATGATGAAATATTTTATGAAATTTTAAGTACATGAGTATATTGAACATGTTCAACATGTCGAACAATATGCATATTGAAAATGTATATTGAATAATGATTAAGATGACTTGTTGAACTGATAAAACTTTAGATGATTCAAGTGTAATTACAAATTAATAGAATACTTCAAATGACTGTGGGCCAGCAATAGGACAAGTGCTGAGCAAACTATGGACATTTAACAAGAGCTAAACATACTGACTTATTACAGTCAAATAGTACAAAGCCGTAGTTTCTAAAATATATGTAAGGAATTATGTAGGCTTAACGAAAAGATATGTTATGATTTATTTCTCATTTTATTTGTGACATGATTATATATATATATATTTGTAGTAAGGTTGCTTGGATGCGTCCATAGCCGCTATGCCAGTTGAGCATTCTATCCTCCTTCGGAGCAGAGTATGATAATATGAGAAAGAGGATTTGCTTCGAAATCACTAGATGTATCTGAGGAACTTACGAATCCAGAGTCAGGTTCGATCCACAAACAGATCGCCGGAGAAACAATTGTAATACTTAATATATTGTGTTCTGATGCATCACTGATTCTTCATTTTACCTATTATATATATATATATATATATATATATATATATATATATATATATATATATATATATATATATATATATATATATATATATATATACATATGTATATATATATATATAATAAATTTGAAGACTAAAATCCAAAGAGGGGTCTATAAGGATAAATATATATCAAATGTATAAGAACTGTAGAGCAAATATTTATTAAAATAACAGATTAAAGTTTAAGCAAAGAATCGCTGCTTTCACCCTTAACGGGATCTTCAGAAGTACCCGTTAAGGGTGTTATTTTAATAAATATATATATATATATATTCGATATGCAGAAAAGGAACTGGCATAAATTCTATAAAATGCACACAATGCAGATCCTGGGTACACAAGAGATGTAGCGGGATAGCAGGCAAACTAACAGGTAGGGAGAAATATGTATGCAGTAGATGTACAGGGAAATTAGACAGTAGAAGTCACATTGATAGACACATTTTTCAGATGCAGGAGGGTGCTATAGAAGTGGTGGATAGCTTCCGGTACCTAGGAGATCAGATTAGCATGGGAGGAGGGTGTTCCGAGGCCATAGTATCTAGAATAAGGATGGGTTGGAAGAAGTTTAGGGAGCTGCTTCTTCAACATCACACCAGGCCACGTCAAAACAGAAACTGACCACACAAAATTCAAGAAGTCGTTGGACAAATTCCTCCAAGTAATCCCGGACAAACCACCCACACCCGGATATGTCTCCGCAAACAGTAATTCTCTTCTCGAATGGGCCATGGTGCCCAAATCCTGAATTGAAAGACTTCGCCAGGTGGTGCTATTAAGTTAGACATGGCCTGGGCCAATACTGGCCAAAACATTTCAAACATTTCAAAGTTATATATATATATATACATATATATATATATATATATATATATATACATATATATATATATATATATATATATATATGTATATATGTATATATATAACTTTGAAATGTTTGAAATGTTTTGGCCAGTATTGGCCCAGGCCATGTCTAACTTAATAGCACCAACTGGCGAAGTCTTTCAATTCAGGATTTGGGCACCATGGCCCATTCGAGAAGAGAATTACTGTTTGCGGAGACATATCCGGGTGTGGGTGGTTTGTCCGGGATTACTTGGAGGAATTTGTCCAACGACTTCTTGAATTTTGTGTGGTCAGTTTCTGTTTTGACGTGGCCTGGTGTGATGTTGAAGAGAGCAGGG
>OZ024743.1:96893474-96948474 GCA_964016885.1 Eledone cirrhosa | reverse complement strand
CATTTAATGTCTCGTTTTCCTGCAAGCAAATGTTTCAGTATATATATATACTGACGTTTGTACATTACCCTATGTACTATACATACACTTTTTGATGAGTTGTAGTGCACCTGAGCACTGTACACAATATTTCATTATTATTATTATTCATTATTATTATTATATATACTGAAACCTTTGCTTGCAGGAAAAAGAGACATTAAATGATTATGATACATACATCTGTACATTTAAATAGGGACAAACACTCATATAAATAATTTTTGTACACAGTGCTGCAGCCATTATCTCACAAGGGCAAAGTTTCCACTCTTTCTCTGCTACAGCTGGCTACATACCCACATTACCCAACACATATGTGAGCTCATATCATCACCACTGCTGTGCTTCATCTGCTAGACCTTTCATTAAACACTTTCCCTTCCCTACTTCATAAGAACAGCCACTCTCCATAATACTCCACTCACTGATATTTGGCAGACAGTGAACGATATATGTGTAAAACAGCATTAATAATGCCAGTCTAGAAGGGCTTGCAAAGGTCAGATGTAGAGCCCACCATACTCTTAATAAACACTCATATATAAACATATATCTATGTATATCATATTCATGTGTGTATGTATTGTCTCTCTCTCTCTCTCTTTTATATATAGAGAGAGAAGTAGTAACACAACAGTTAATTCACCATATTGAGAACAATTGTTTCTCGGTATGGTGAACTAACTGTTGTGTTACTACTTCTACCTAACTTGTCCCATTGACTGAGTGATCTACCAGTACGGATATTACCCTCCAGTGTTCTACCTCTCTCTCTCTCTCTATATATATATATATACACACACACACACACACACACACACACACACATCATGATGATGATCATCATCATCGTCTAACATCCATCTTTCATGCTAGAATGTGTAGGACGGGCTGTCTCTTTGTGAGGGATCAGGTTGTGGGACCATGACAGACACACACATCACTTATTACACGTACACATATATGTGTGTATGTAATAAGTAATAAGAACTTCAGAAAGTCACAACAATGTGGATAGAAATATATATATAAAAAGTTGTTAAAATGGTAAAGTGAGACAAATATAACAAAACAAAATGTTTTTTTTACCCAGTATATTTCATCGTAATATTTCAAACAGAAAAGTATGTCTCCTCTTTAACAGATCTTTGCTATGTTGTGTACAGTTACACTAATGTTGAGTGGTCATAGAAACCTCTCTGTTCCATTGTTTATTACTGCTTCCTCTGTACAATAATTATGGCTTACTTAATTCTTAAATTCCCCACATTCCTATCCTGATCTCAATGTCTTGGTTGCAGCATTTAACTGTATAAGATGTATTTTCATTGTGGCAGCTCTCATGTTCATGTACTCCTTGATCTGCATGTACAATATCCAGACAATACTTCCAATGTATGAGGAACCACATCATTTCTAAGTGACCCTGTAGAACACACATTCTCCTGGACTGTTAATGGGAAAGTTAGGAAGTGTGCATATATCTTTGTATGCAGGTTATGATTTGAAGAATTATCTCCTCATGAAGGGCCATAAGTGTGCTAGCTGTATGTTCACACTGTCAATATAAATAACTTGTCAGATGGCTGTGGTCACCCCCTCATTGAAATGCAGCAGTTTTAGATAGCATATGCTACCTCTAGTGGTGCGTGTCCTTCTTGTTCTCATAAGTGGTGCCTTGGCATCTTGATGTTTAGGGAGAGAAGTTGGGTAGCATCTGTTTTCAGTGAGAACTCTTTGGAATTATTCCGTGGTGGTATATTGTCACTACTCTTGCTGCATCTATTGCATAGCTGCGAAATCTCATTCTATACATAGGCCATTTTGTAATCTACAGTGATCTCTCTCAATCAAATATCATTTGGTAGTATGTACCATGTTTTTGCTAAGGGGGCTCATGCAGTTACAAGCAGTCATAAATGCCCAATCAACCCTACTCTCTTGATTATGTTGATAATCTAGTTGTTATAGAGAAATGTGTCAAAGAATTAAAGAAGAAATTCTACATGAGACATCTTCAAATAAACATTTATTTCATACACACACACCCATATAAATATATATATATGAGTCCCAGATTCAATCAGGGGTAACCACAGTAAGTAAGGTACTCAATACATTAGTAGAGTATATACAAAATTTAATATAGAAATCACTTCTACAGGAAAAACTGTTTCATTTAAAGAAAATCACCAGGAAAGGCCTTGATGATTTCCTGATGAATTCCTTCAAATGAAACAGTTCTAGTCTTGTAGAAGCTATTTCTATATTAAATTTTACACACACACACACATATATATATATATGATAAAGTTAATTCTGTATGTGTACAGAATGGTGGTAACCAAGGCTGTATATATGTATATATAAAGGTACACATTTTTAGTATATTTGACATGTAAACATATCAAATATACTTATTTCCCTGCAAATTGAAACAATGGTACATACAGCTATAACTTATATTCTTTAGTTGCTTGGTGCACAACTTAATATATACTATAATTAATTACTAACATGAGAACTAATAATGTACAAATTTATACATCCATTTCATTATGCTACCATAAGTGATAGATTATAAACCCCTCAATTACATATTTCCTTGTGGTTGTTTAAATACATGCCTTCTGTTGTAAAACCTAACTAGGTTTTAAAATTATTTAAAATATCCTTTTTTTACAAGGAAATCTGGCATATTTACATGTCTATATAGTAAATATTGGTGAGCATGTCCAGCTAATCTCAGTCTCCTCTGTGGGAGCTACTACATGGACACACTGGAAGAGTGAGACCAAGGATGACATATGTTGATGCCCTAAGGACAAATACTGGTCTCTGGGAGATGCGGGGCACAATGGCGATGATGAAGGACAGAAACCGCTGGAGAGAACTCATACATGGATCTCAGCAATTTTACCCACCCTAGATATAGATATACTAAAAGTGTGTAAATTTAAATACACATTTATGCCATTTGGATTACCTGTATAGTGCACAACTGACATATATATGTGTGTGTTCCAACCTTATGTATCACTATTTCTACTTAGAAGTTCTCATAAGTGATCCTTCAGGTAATAAATAGATACCTGTGTTTACAACTTGGTCAATGGCTTCGGAAATCAAGAACCCAAATACATGAACCTTATTGCATGTCTTTAATATATGTAGTAGAGTTTATTTACATGGAAATGTGCAATTATCAATAATAATATATATACTTAATAATGTGACTTACCAGGGGTTTAATTAAATGTATATAACATATTATGGGGGTACGTGGCCTAGGGTAAGGGTGTTGGCCTTATGACCGTACCATTGTGGGTTCAATTCCTGGACTGGGTTGTGTTCTTGAGCAAAACACTTCATTTCATGTTACTCCAATATACTCAACTGAAAATGAGTACCTGCACTAGCTGGGAGTTTAACCCTGTGATGGTCTGGCATCCTTTCCAGGGGGAGTATTGTACTTTCTGTAACTTAATTCAATGGCCTAATGAGCCTCCAGGCTCGAGACAGACTTTTGACTTTAACCCTTTAACATTTACATTACTCTATATATACTATTGTATTTTCACAGTAAAGGCTTTACCTCACATAACATTTACATTACTCTATATATACTATTGTATTTTCACAGTAAAGGCTTTACCTCACATAACATTTACATTACTCTATATATACTATTGTATTTTCACAGTAAAGGCTTTACCTCACATAACATTTACCTTACTCTATATATACTATTGTATTTTCACAGTAAAGGCTTTACCTCACATAACATTTACATTACTCTATATATACTATTGTATTTTCACAGTAAAGGCTTTACCTCACATAGCATTTACATTACTCTATATATACTATTGTATTTTCACAGTAAAGGCTTTACCTCACATAACATTTACATTACTCTATATATACTATTGTATTTTCACAGTAAAGGCTTTACCTCACATAACATTTACCTTACTCTATATATACTATTGTATTTTCACAGTAAAGGCTTTACCTCACATAACATTTACATTACTCTATATATACTATTGTATTTTCACAGTAAAGGCTTTACCTTACATTACATTTACATTACTCTATATATACTATTGTATTTTCACAGTAAAGGCTTTACCTCACATAATATTTACATTACTCTATATATACTATTGTATTTTCACAGTAAAGGCTTTACCTCACATAACATTTACATTATTAATTTTGATATTACTTACTTTGAGAACAATACCTTAACGCCGGTATGAGTGGCTGGCTACAGCTGGTTTGAACAGAAACAGGTGAGAGAATTCTGGCCGGATATGGCCGGTTTAAATGCTAAAGGATTAGATATAAATATTATACATTGATTGCTCTTTTCACTGTGTATATATACACAGGTTTGGATTTATGTATAGAACAAATAGAATGTAGAACACAATATATATGTTTTATTAACCACCAAA
The DNA here is from genome assembly GCA_964016885.1 of Eledone cirrhosa. Lineage (NCBI taxonomy): Eukaryota > Metazoa > Mollusca > Cephalopoda > Octopoda > Eledonidae > Eledone > Eledone cirrhosa. The sequence continues at coordinate 96,943,969 of OZ024743.1, read as the reverse complement.
TGTGTGAGTTAAGGGTTTAAACTTTCACACCAAAACATTAAACTAAGTTAGCAGGAAAATATAGGAACTAGGATTACTTATGTAATACTCAGTGAAAAGAGCAATCAATGCATAATATATATATTGGCTGGACACAAGATCACGCTGTTAAACCACTGGGAGTGAAGGACCCCTAGACTTTGTCAGGGTATTCTTCTAGGAGAAGGCAACTCAGGAAACTGGGATAACTCTGACATAAAACCTGTGGTTCAGTAGTTACCGATGATGTTGTTCTTTTCGGGTTATAGCTACTGTCACTCAGACAGTGGGATTGGCTCAGTGCACAGTCTTTCCTCACTTTAAAAAAATCTTCGCACACAGGCATTGCACGATAGAAACGATAGAATTAATTAATAATTACTAATAATGGTATATCATACAATGGCCATACTCAATAAGGAGGGGGAAGCCATCATATATATATATTATGTTTAACAAAGCTATCCATTTACAATCATCTATCCATCTATCTCAGCCACTATCTACTCACTCAATGAATTTACAAACAGTGCATGTTGAAAATATGAATTTGTAACCCATATACTTTATATGTGTGTTTGTGTGTGTGGGTGGGTGGGCATGTGGGGGGGGGGGTATGCGTGTGTGTGTATTAAAATATTGGTTGATGTGAAAAAGAAAAAACAGTGCTCAAACAGGTATGAGAGCTGATATATTTATATCATTTATTTATGTTAATACACAGAATAAAAGTGCTAAACTTTCAAGGCCCAAATATGACCATCTCACCAGATTGGAAGAGTGATCAGATTTGTGACCTACTCATCAGACGCTTGAACAAGTTTGAAGATGCCATTAAAAATATAGTATGTTAAATGTTTCTTTATGAAAATGTAGTATAACAAAAGGGAGATTACTTGGAAGAGATTCAGCATGATAAATTGTATGACAATGTCAGCCATTACAGGCACAGTCCATCAGACAGATTTTCACTCATAAGACATGGGTTGACTTGAGGCTATGGTAGATGAAACTTGCCCATGATATCACACAACGAGATCAAACTTGCTACCTAATCAATTCCTTAACCTTTCAGCTAAGCTGGGTCCACACACATATATAATATAACCCCACCCTCACTTTGACCCATACATATATAGACTCTTGGATGTGGCTAAAAGTATACCTATATTTCTTTCTTACATAACCTGTTAGGTTAACAATTTCGAAGAGCTATAATTTATGTTGTTCAGACATAAGTGTATGTTTAAATCATGAACCAATATATCAAAAGTCTTGAATCAATGCAATATGTCAACATTTTTGTACATCTTATATGTAATTGATATTTTTATTGAGTTCCAATCTCAGCTCCTGCTGATAATAATAATAATAATAATAATAATAATAACAACAATAACAATAACAACAACATAGATTTGGGATTTGCTCTTGTTTTCTATTGGTTCTGCAATTCTACTCAAAAAGTTTCTTTTAAAAAATATCGAAAAAATTATTTTTGAAGAGATAAAAGTCATTAAGTCAACACTGTTAAATACAGCTACACACAGTGGTTATCAATTCAAGGATTGTACTTAGAAAACCTAACTATCAACATGTAATAGAGAAATGTCAAATAAATGTTAAAATATATATTTATATATAAAATCAATTTACATTTGACTGTTTTCTCTTAATGAATGTATTAATTCCAAGCTGAAACATTTCTAAAACTTGCTAAAATATTTGAGGGAAAGCTTATGAATGAAATAAACACAGAAATATTTTTTATTTCTTAGAATCTTTTACTGGTTTTAGGTATTTCACTGCATTTAGTCAATCATATCGACTCAAATTTATATATTTTTATCAAGCCTGGTTTTTATCATGTTGGTCCACTAAACTATGAAATATAAAGTGACAAGGGATGCCATAGACTGGATGAAGGAAAAAGTATTCTCTATGTTACCCACAGGGCTGGTTTATATACATATATATAAATACATAGATATGCATATAAGCCATATCATCATCATCATTGTTTAATCTATCTTCCACTCTAGCATGAGTTAGATGGGAGTTGTCCCTCTTGAGGCAAGATTGATCGGGTGACCGTGTCTCGCTCATATAGGACTATCTGGCAGGTTTTCTACGGCTGGATGCCCTTCCTAACACCAACTACATTTACAGTGTAGACTGGGAGCTTTTTACCGTGTTACCTACACAACCACATTACAGCGTGGAGTGTGTGTTTTTTTTGTCGTAACACCTACACAATCTCATTATATGTATAAAAGCTATATATATATATATATTTATGTAATAAACAACATAAGATAATTATTTCATTTACCATATATAATATAATATAATATAATATAATATATATATATATATATATATATATATATTATATTATATATATGAAATCTACAGTGCTGAAAATGGGGAGACCACAAACCAGGGTAGTACTCTATGCATGGGAAAAGGCAAAGTGCATATAAAGGAAAGTAACCACCCAACTGATCTGCCTAGCAGTTTCAGCTTCTATTTGGCAATACAAGCCAAAACTGTTATAATCATTCATACAATGGGCTTCTGCTGTTTCCATCTACCAAATTCCACTCACTCAGCATTTGTCAACCCAAGTCTATAGTAGAAGACCAATGTGTTACACAGTGGGAGTGAACCCAAAACTATATGGCTGTGAAGCAAATACATCACAAAGTCATGCCTGTGATTATATTTATAAAATCAATTTGCTTTTGACTGTTTTCTCTTAATGAATGTAATGTTTCCTAGCAGAAACATTTATAAAACATACATATGTATTTGTGGCAATGCTTATGTACAGAAATAAATTCTTAAATATATGAGAAAAAAAAAAAAAAATTGCAATTTGTATGAAATATCTCTAGATTTTAATATCAGATATATGGAAGAGTCATATACAACACATGATGCCATGTTGAACATTTGTAAGGATTAGTTAAAATACACATACGAAAATAGGAATACATAAGGAAGGTATCTAAACCCTGTTGCTAATGTATTGATCAAACAACACACATGCCCACTTATGAACGATGTATACACCACTTCAAGACATATATGTGAGCACACACAGACACTCTGACGCAAATAAGAAATAAAAACAACATACAAGTTCACATAACGTTTTTTTCATCTTCTAATCTTCCAGCCTCCTCTCTCTCCAAAATTTACTTTTTCTAGATGAAGGTCTAACATCCGATACTGTGAAGCATTCTTTTTCCTTTTCCTTTTCTAATATAACTTCATGTCATTATTTTTGTGTTTGTCTTCATTATGTTCACATACATATATTTTATATATATATATACATATAAATGTGCAGATCATTTATGCAATTAACCACATGTACAGCTAACTGCAACAGAAACTGCTAACTACCTAGGTGGGTAATTTTCCTGGGTATTTGCAAATGTTTTTTTTCATCTAAAATTCTAACAAATCTGTTTCAAAATCGTATTAATAGTTGTCATTCTTAGACAATGGATTCATTTCATTCAGTATTGAGTGCTTCTCAGGCTATTCCAGATATATTGACTCAGGTTACATTAGACGATGGTGACAGATTCCTGTTATATACACTCCTAATTTTAATTCATTCCAAAATTAGTTCATTGAGGTTTGAAACTATTCTTACTCATGGAATTGTTATCGAATTTGATTAAGATTTACTGCTAAGAGGTTGCATGACAACATTGACTGCTAACCAAAAATGATAGTAGAGGACATTAACACAAACTCTACACAGCCACATAACCTTACTGGTATAACACCTGATGAAGATGCATCTGATCTACTTGCTTCTACAATCCATGTAAATGTGCAGTTATATATTTGCTCACATATATAACCAGATGCAGTATATACTCCTAATGAAACAGGCATATCAATTATAGTTATTTGTTGTTGATATTTTCAGTCCAAATTCTACACATTGTCTATACAATCTGTACAAAGCTATTTCCAAAGAAACAAGAGTTAATATATCTAAATTGACCCGATCAACACTGATATATTAACATGTGTTGCTTTGTACAACAATGATGGCGATATATATATATATATATATGTATATATATGTATATATAATCATTTTTACGCTTGCATAATAAAGGAAAGTAAAAACCTGACCGCGATATATACATGTATTCATATATACATACATTCATGTATATTTACATACATATACACACTTAAACATACATATTCATATGTGTGTTTGTGTGCGCACAGGATGACACAAACATGTAAAGGATATTACTTCTCCCTACTCACTCTTCTCAGTCTGATCACCTCCTTCCCTCACCAGCTAAATATACCACTCACCTTGTCCGTGTTCAAAATGCATACTCCCCCAATCTGCACCTTTTTCACCCTCAATACTCCTCTCATGTTGAACCCATAAATACAAGCATGAAAAGCTGGCCACACTCAACATCTACTCTCCCACAATGCTGCTGCCATGACAGAAAAGCCCAAAGTCTATCCTGTATGGTGATCCAGTGTTACAATAACAAAACAACCAAAGAACCCACTCCACTCTGTAAGGTAGTTGTAGTAGTGACACAAGAGGTTCCACCCTCTATAGTGTTCGTGTTGACACAAAATAGCACCCTATCCAGTAGGCAATGTCAGGAGGGCCCAGCCATAGAAAACTTACCAAAAACAAAGGTAGAGAGGACTCTTTGGTTGGGTCAAGAACATGATGACCTTTCTAGTATTGGTACCATTATAAAAGACATGGTGTATTCTGTAGAGTGCAGGACCATATGTAAGTGTAATGAGATTCTGGTCCATCTGAGGTATCAGTGGCTCCAAATATGTATTCACTTGGTCTGTCATATCAACCCTTGCTAACAGGCAAAATGGACATTAAATGTTGCTGCTGATGATGATAGTAGTATGTGTGTGTGTGTATATATATATATATAATTTGGAAATTCTGCTTCGAAGAATCGAGATGTATCTAAGAATCTTGCGATTTCAAAGTCAGGTTTGATCATTGCATCGATCGTGCCTTGAGCTGGTCGCCAGAGAAACGATTGTAATATGTCTAATAAATTTTATTCGTTGCACCACTGATTCCCCGTTTCTTATGTGATATATATATATATATATATAAGGACCCCCCCCCCCTCAGTCAAGAATGATATGGGATTTGCATCTAGAAAGTTCCCCTCTGAGGCACAAGTCTGGAGGCAAGGTTGTTTGTGGAAGACCAACAGTTGTCCAGGCATGCCATTTCCCCCTCTCAACACCTCTGATGTTGTCCAAGGTAAAGGCTGATACAACTTGGCACCAATGACGTTGCAACTCATTTCTACAGCTAAGTAATCTGGAGCAACATGAAATAAAGTGTCTTGTTCAAGGACGCAATGCATCACCCGGTCTGAGAATCGAACACACAATCTCCCAATTGCAAGTCCATGTCTTCACATATTATTTAACATCTATAACATATACACACACACATGTGTGTGTGCATGTATATATATATATATAATATAATATACATTAAGTCATTGTAAATAATCAATAACTTTATAAATAATAATGAGGTAATGATTTGTACCTCAACCTATAATTTTGCACAGTTAAAAAACTCCATGTACAAAATGTGTTTTTTTAATTTAATTGCTTTACACTCAGTGTTTGATATGAAGTATATTCTTGATACCATTTGAGCTTGATAAACTTTGTTCTTTCTTACATTTTCCTGAAGAAATCCAGTTATAGGTATTATGTATGGTTTTAATAATTGATAATTATTTATTTCTAGTTGTTTACATATGCATGTATCATTGTAACCATATTGAAACAGATGTAGAAATAAAAGAATGAATTTAAGTTGTTAACCTTGGTCTTTTGTCATATTGTATATGTGTATTGATAGTCTGCTGTATGGGGAGCTAGGAGACCACAAATCAGAGAACTACTCAATACATGGTATGAGGCAGAATGAGTATATTAGTGAAAGCAGAGGATCAACCATGAGCTCGGCAGTATTACTGTTGAGCGCATGGTTGATCCTCTGATTTTACTTATATATATATATTCATGGAAGTAAAACAATGATGATTTTATATACATTATATGATACACATATTATCTACTTTATAGATAGATATATGCCCCAAGCCAAATGACTACAATCAATATCATATATTATATGTATATGATATTGAAATAGATTAAATACTCTATATTCATATAGATATTGCACATCATATATATGTAGCACTGAAACAAACAGAAAGTAAGTGGTTTGTCAATGTTCTACAATGAGAGAACCAGAGGTGTGAGGTGTTTGGGATTGCAAAGCAATGAGTCAGTGCAAATCAAGATGTCGTTGGGGAAAGTATATATGGAATAATAGTGATGCACTTAGCGCTGATAAGAAAGTGTCTTGGATATATTAGTATGAGAGGTTGCTGTATAAATAGAATGTGCAGGAAAGGGAGGGAACACACAAAATAGAGCCAATAAATGGATCAGCTATATGGTTGAAAGTGTGATTAAGGATATGAAGGAGCAGTTTTATGATTTGGGATAGTTGCTGTGATGCTAAAAATATCCAGTAAAATAGGACATGTACAAATCACTTGCATAGTATATCAGGTAGCATAGGAGGGAGGTGTCATACTCAATGACTGGTACAGCAGTATTGTCATCAACTGCCCTTGGGGTACAGAAGGTGCTCCAGAAAGAAACAACTGCAGAGGAATCACATTGATGAACTATGATGTGAAAGAAATAGAATGATTTGTAATATAACTAATTTGGAACAGAATTAGCTTCAATGAGGCACAGTTCAATTTTGTGAGAGGAGAAAGTAGCATCAATTCCTTCTTCCTAATATGCCATCTACAGGATAAATTGATGGCTAAAAAGCAAGCCATGATATTGAACATTCATAAATCTAAAGAAAACCTTGATAAGACATTGTTGGAAAACTGTGAGTAGATGAATGGCTTGTGAGTTATGCAGGCCATGTACAGAGATTTGTTTACCAAGATAAGAGTTAGCAATGTGTTTAACAAAGAATTTAGCAGAGTTAGGCATCAATTGAGTTCAGAGTCCTCTACTGTTTATTATAATTCTCCAGAGATGTTATTTTGGTTCATAGACCTTTCTCTATGCCAATGATCTAGTTTTTACTATTGAATCTGTCAAATATTTTAAGAACATTTTCAAACGGTGAAGCAAGACTTCAAAATAAAAGACGTCAATGTAAACTTAGCAAAGATGGAGATTTTAGTTAACAGTAAAAGAAGGCATGATTTTAATGCCATCTGGAGAGGAGATGGTAGGAATGAATTTCGGTGTACCCAATGTAAACTATGGGTGTACAGGCATGCAGTAGACCTCCATGTAGACTAGCAGAGGAGGAAGAGCTCATATGTGACATAAACAATGGTTTCTAAGTGAATTTGGTTGACAGAAGCTATAAAGAAACCCATCATATGTGTATGTGTGTGTGAGTCAATTTACCACGTGTTCTCATATTGACAATGTTTAAAGCAAGTGGTGACATTTGTTTATGACCTGCATAAACAATATAGCTGACAACAGAGGAATTCAGCAAAGTGGAGTGATATATATCATGCTTATAAAGCATGTATTTATATCAAAGGTATCCAGCCAAAGGAAAACTACCTAAAATATTCTCGTCCAACTCATGCCAGCATGGAAAAGTGGACTTTAAATGATGATTATGATAATGATAATGTTAATGTGGCTAGTATATGTATATACATGTTATATATAATATATATAACATGTATATAATATATATATATATAACATATATTATATATATAACATACACACACATATATATATATATATATATATATAACGTATATGTTATAACATATATATATATATAATATATATATATAACATATATATATAAGTGTGTGTGTGTGTATCATGTATGTATATATATATTTATCCATGTGTGTATGCATCATGTATATATATATAACAAAAAACTCTTGCTACATATATATAAAGGAATTTTAAAATCCCAAATTCCAGAAAGAGTATACTATACAATGAACCAAGTAGTAGTAGTGGTAGTGGTGGTGGTGGTGGTGGTGGTAGTGTTGGTGGTGGTGATGGTGGTGGTAGTAGTAGTGGTGGTGATTGATGTGGAGTAATGACATCAAAAGTGGTGGTGGCAGTGGTGGAATTAATGGATCTAGTTTTAATTATATCAACAGCAATGTTCCCTAATTATTTAAAGTAACTGACTAAATGTAAAGTCTATAAATATCTATGTAGGTTGTGAGTGGTATTGTTAGTAGTGTAGTGGTGTTAATGGTAGCGAGGTTGGTGGTAGTTGTAGTGGTGTTAATGGTAGCGAGGTTGGTGCTAGTTGTAGTGGTGTTAATGGTAGCGAGGCTGGTGGTAGTTGTAGTGGTATTGTTAGTAGTGTAGTGGTGTTAATGGTAGCAAGGTTGGTGGTAGTTGTAGTGGTGTTAATGGTAGCGAGGTTGGTGGTAGTTGTAGTGGTATTGTTAGTAGTGTAGTGGTGTTAATGGTAGCGAGGTTGGTGGTAGTTGTAGTTGTGTTAATGGTAGCGAGGTTGGTGGTAGTTGTAGTGGTATTGTTAGTAGTGTAGTGGTGTTAATGGTAGCGACGTTGGTGGTAGTTGTAGTGGTGTTAATGGTAGCGAGGTTGGTGGTAGTTGTAGTGGTATTGTTAGTAGTGTAGTGGTGTTAATGGTAGCGAGGTTGGTGGTAGTTGTAGTGGTATTGTTAGTAGTGTAGTGGTGTTAATGGTAGCAAGGTTGGTGGTAGTTGTAGTGGTGTTAATGGTAGCGAGGTTGGTGGTAGTTGTAGTGGTATTGTTAGTAGTGTAGTGGTGTTAATGGTAGCGAGGTTGGTGGTAGTTGTAGTGGTATTGTTAGTAGTGTAGTGGTGTTAATGGTAGCGAGGTTGGTGGTAGTTGTAGTGGTATTGTTAGTAGTGTAGTGGTGTTAATGGTAGCAAGGTTGGTGGTAGTTGTAGTGGTGTTAATGGTAGCGAGGTTGTTGGTAGTTGTAGTGGTATTGTTAGTAGTGTAGTAGTGTTAATGGTAGCAAGGTTGGTGGTAGTTGTAGTGGTGTTAATGGTAGCGAGGTTGGTGGTAGTTGTAGTGGTATTGTTAGTAGTGTAGTGGTGTTAATTGTAGTGAGGTTGGTGGTAGTTGTAGTGGTGTTAATGGTAGCGAGGTTGGTGGTAGTTGTAGTGGTATTGTTAGTAGTGTAGTGGTGTTAATGGTAGTGAGGTTGGTGGTAGTTGTAGTGGTGTTAATGGTAGCGAGGTTGGTGGTAGTTGTAGTGGTATTGTTAGTAGTATAGTGGTGTTAATGGTAGTGAGGTTGGTGGTAGTTGTAGTGGTGTTAATGGTAGCGAGGTTGGTGGTAGTTATAGTGGTATTGTTAGTAGTGTAGTGGTGTTGATGGTAGCAAGGTTGGTGGTAGTTGTAGTGGTGTTAATGGTAGCGAGGTTGGTGGTAGTTGTAGTGGTATTGTTAGTAGTGTAGTGGTGTTGATGGTAGCAAGGTTGGTGGTAGTTGTAGTGGTGTTAATGGTAGCGAGGTTGGTGGTAGTTATAGTGGTATTGTTAGTAGTGTAGTGGTGTTAATGATAGCAAGGTTGGTGGTAGTTGTAGTGGTGTTAATGGTAGCGAGGTTGGTGGTAGTTGTAGTGGTATTGTTAGTAGTGTAGTGGTGTTAATGGTAGCAAGGTTGGTGGCAGTTGTAGTGGAGTTAATGGTAGCGAGGTTGGTGGTAGTTGTAGTGGTATTGTTAGTAGTGTAGTAGTGTTAATGGTAGCAAGGTTGGTGGTAGTTGCAGTGGTGTTAATGGTAGCGAGGTTGGTGGTAGTTGTAGTGGTATTGTTAGTAGTGTAGTGGTGTTAATTGTAGTGAGGTTGGTGGTAGTTGTAGTGGTGTTAATGGTAGCGAGGTGGGTGGTAGTTGTAGTGGTATTGTTAGTAGTGTAGTGGTGTTGATGGTGGCAAGGTTGGTGGTAGTTGTAGTGGTGTTAATGGTAGCGAGGTTGGTGGTAGTTGTAGTGGTATTGTTAGTAGTGTAGTGGTGTTGATGGTAGCGAGGTTGGTGGTAGTTGTAGTGGTGTTAATGGTAGCGAGGTTGGTGGTAGTTGTAGTGGTATTGCTAGTAGTGTAGTGGTGTTAATGGTAGCGAGGTTGGTGGTAGTTGTAGTGGTGTTAATGGTAGCGAGGTTGGTGGTAGTTGTAGTGGTATTGTTAGTAGTGTAGTGGTGTTAATGGTAGCAAGGTTGGTGGTAGTTGTAATGGTGTTAATGGTAGCGAGGTTGGTGGTAGTTGTAGTGGTATTGTTAGTAGTATAGTGGTGTTAATGGTAATGAGGTTGGTGGTAGTTGTAGTGGTGTTAATGGTAGCGAGGTTGGTGGTAGTTGTAGTGGAATTGTTAGTAGTGTAGTGGTGTTAATGGTAGCAAGGTTGGTGGTAGTTGTAGTGGTGTTAATGGTAGCGAGGTTGGTAGTGAGGGTAGTGGTATTGTTAGTAGTGTAGTGGTGTTGATGGTAGCAAGGTTGGTGGTAGTTGTAGTGGTATTGTTAGTAGTGTAGTGGTGTTAATGGTAGCAAGGTTGGTGGTAGTTGTAGTGGTGTTAATGGTAGCGAGGTTGGTGGTAGTTGTAGTGGTATTGTTAGTAGTGTAGTGGTATTGATGGTGGCAAGGTTGGTGGTAGTTGTAGTGGTGTTAATGGTAGCGAGGTTGGTGGTAGTTGTAGTGGTATTGTTAGTAGTGTAGTGGTGTTAATGGTAGTGAGGTTGGTGGTAGTTGTAGTGGTGTTAATGGTAGCGAGGTTGGTGGTAGTTGTAGTGGTATTGTTAGTAGTATAGTGGTGTTAATGGTAGTGAGGTTGGTGGTAGTTGTAGTGGTGTTAATGGTAGCGAGGTTGGTGGTAGTTGTAGTGGTATTGTTAGTAGTGTAGTGGTGTTAATGGTAGCAAGGTTGGTGGTAGTTGTAGTGGTGTTAATGGTCGCGAGGTTGGTGGTAGTTATAGTGGTATTGTTTGTAGTGTAGTGGTGTTAATGGTAGCGAGGTTGGTGGTAGTTGTAGTGGTATTGTTAGTAGTGTAGTGGTGTTGATGGTAGCGAGGTTGGTGGTAGTTGTAGTGGTGTTAATGGTAGCGAGGTTGGTGGTAGTTGTAGTGGAATTGTTAGTAGTGTAGTGGTGTTAATGGTAGCAAGGTTGGTGGTAGTTGTAGTGGTGTTAATGGTAGCGAGGTTGGTGGTAGTTATAGTGGTATTGTTTGTAGTGTAGTGGTGTTGATGGTAGCAAGGTTGGTGGTAGTTGTAGTGGTGTTAATGGTAGCGAGGTTGGTGGTAGTTGTAGTGGTATTGTTAGTAGTGTAGTGGTGTTAATGGTAGCAAGGTTGGTGGTAGTTGTAGTGGTGTTAATGGTAGCGAGGTTGGTGGTAGTTGTAGTGGTATTGTTAGTAGTGTAGTGGTGTTGATGGTGGCAAGGTTGGTGGTAGTTGTAGTGGTGTTAATGGTAGCGAGGTTGGTGGTAGTTGTAGTGGTATTGTTAGTAGTGTAGTGGTGTTGATGGTAGCGAGGTTGGTGGTAGTTGTAGTGGTGTTAATGGTAGCGAGGTTGGTGGTAGTTGTAGTGGTATTGTTAGTAGTGTAGTGGTGTTAATGGTAGCAAGGTTGGTGGTAGTTGTAGTGGTGTTAATGGTAGCGAGGTTGGTGGTAGTTGTAGTGGTATTGTTAGTAGTGTAGTGGTGTTGATGGTAGCGAGGCTGGTGGTAGTTGTAGTGGTGTTAATGGTAGCGAGGTTGGTGGTAGTTGTAGTGGTATTGTTAGTAGTATAGTGGTGTTAATGGTAGTGAGGTTGGTGGTAGTTGCAGTGGTATTGTTAGTAGTGTAGTGGTGTTAATGGTAGTGAGGTTGGTGGTAGTTGTAGTGGTATTGTTAGTAGTGTAGTGGTGTTGATGGTAGCAAGGTTGGTGGTAGTTGTAGTGGTATTGTTAGTAGTGTAGTGGTGTTAATGGTAGCGAGGTTGGTGGTAGTTGTAGTGGTATTGTTAGTAGTGTAGTGGTGTTAATGGTAGCGAGGTTGGTGGTAGTTGTAGTGGTATTGTTAGTAGTGTAGTGGTGTTGATGGTAGCAAGGTTGGTGGTAGTTGTAGTGGTGTTAATGGTAGCGAGGTTGGTGGTAGTTGTAGTGGTATTGTTAGTAGTGTAGTGGTGTTGATGGTAGCAAGGTTGGTGGTAGTTGTAGTGGTATTGTTAGTAGTGTAGTGGTGTTAATGGTAGCAAGGTTGGTGGTAGTTGTAGTGGTGTTAATGGTAGCGAGGTTGGTGGTAGTTATAGTGGTATTGTTAGTAGTGTAGTGGTGTTGATGGTGGCAAGGTTGGTGGTAGTTGTAGTGGTGTTAATGGTAGCGAGGTTGGTGGTAGTTGTAGTGGTATTGTTAGTAGTGTAGTGGTGTTGATGGTAGCAAGGTTGGTGGTAGTTGTAGTGGTGTTAATGGTAGCGAGGTTGGTGGTAGTTGTAGTGGTATTGTTAGTAGTGTAGTGGTGTTAATGGTAGCAAGATTGGTGGTAGTTGTAGTGGTGTTAATGGTAGCGAGGTTGGTGGTAGTTGTAGTGGTATTGTTAGTAGTATAGTGGTGTTAATGGTAGTGAGGTTGGTGGTAGTTGTAGTGGTGTTAATGGTAGCGAGGTTGGTGGTAGTTGTAGTGGTATTGTTAGTAGTGTAGTGGTGTTAATGGTAGCGAGGTTGGTGGTAGTTGTAGTGGTGTTAATGGTAGCGAGGTTGGTGGTAGTTGTAGTGGTATTGTTAGTAGTGTAGTGGTGTTAATGGTAGCAAGGTTGGTGGTAGTTGTAGTGGTGTTAATGGTAGCGAGGTTGGTGGTAGTTGTAGTGGTATTGTTAGTAGTATAGTGGTGTTAATGGTAGTGAGGTTGGTGGTAGTTGCAGTGGTATTGTTAGTAGTGTGGTGGTGTTAATGGTAGTGAGGTTGGTGGTAGTTGTAGTGGTATTGTTAGTAGTGTAGTGGTGTTAATGGTAGCAAGGTTGGTGGTAGTTGTAGTGGTGTTAATGGTAGCGAGGTTGGTGGTAGTTGTAGTGGTATTGTTAGTAGTGTAGTGGTGTTAATGGTAGCAAGGTTGGTGGTAGTTGTAGTGGTGTTAATGGTAGCGAGATTGGTGGTAGTTGTAGTGGTATTGTTAGTAGTGTAGTGGTGTTAATGGTAGCGAGGTTGGTGGTAGTTGTAGTGGTGTTAATGGTAGCGAGGCTGGTGGTAGTTGTAGTGGTATTGTTAGTAGTGTAGTGGTGTTAATGGTAGCGAGGTTGGTGGTAGTTGTAGTGGTGTTGTTAGTAGTGTAGTGGTGTTAATGGTAGTGAGGTTGGTGGTAGTTGTAGTGGTGTTGTTAGTAGTGTAGTGGTGTTAATGGTAGTGAGGTTGGTGGTAGTTGTAGTGGTGTTGTTAGTAGTGTAGTGGTGTTAATGGTAGTGAGGTTGGTGGTAGTTGTAGTGGTGTTAATGGTAGCGAGGTTGGTGGTAGTTGTAGTGGTATTGTTAGTAGTGTAGTGGTGTTAATGGTAGCGAGGTTGGTGGTAGTTGTAGTGGTGTTGTTAGTAGTGTAGTGGTGTTAATGGTAGCGAGGTTGGTGGTAGTTGTAGTGGTCTTGTTAGTAGTGTAGTGGTGTTGATGGTAGCGAGGTTGGTGGTAGTTGTAGTGGTATTATTAGTAGTGTAGTGGTGTTAATGGTAGCGAGGTTGGTGGTAGTTGTAGTGGTGTTGTTAGTATTATAATGATGTTAATGGTAGTGAGCTTGGTGGTAGTTGTAGTGGTGTTAATGGTAGCGAGGTTGGTGGTAGTTTTAGTGGTATTGTTAGTAGTATAGTGGTGTTGATGGTAGCAAGGTTGGTGGTAGTTGTAGTGGTGTTAATGGTAGCGAGGTTGGTGGTAGTTGTAGTGGTGTTGTTAGTAGAATAGTGGTGTTAATGGTAGTGAACTTGGTGGTAGTTGTAGTGGTGTTAATGGTAGCAAGGTTGGTGGTAGTTGTTGTGGTGTTAATGGTAGCGAGGTTGGTGGTAGTTGTATTGGTGTTGTTAGTAGTATAGTGGTGTTAATGGTTGTGAGCTTGGTGGTAGTTGTAGTGGTGTTAATGGTAGCGAGGTTGGTGGTAGTTGTAGTGGTATTGTTAGTAGTATAGTGGTGTTAATGGTAGTGAGGTTGGTGGTAGTTGCAGTGGTATTGTTAGTAGTGTAGTGGTGTTAATGGTAGTGAGGTTGGTGGTAGTTGTAGTGGTATTGTTAGTAGTGTAGTGGTGTTGATGGTAGCAAGGTTGGTGGTAGTTGTAGTGGTATTGTTAGTAGTGTAGTGGTGTTAATGGTAGCGAGGTTGGTGGTAGTTGTAGTGGTATTGTTAGTAGTGTAGTGGTGTTGATGGTAGCAAGGTTGGTGGTAGTTGTAGTGGTATTGTTAGTAGTGTAGTGGTGTTAATGGTAGCAAGGTTGGTGGTAGTTGTAGTGGTGTTAATGGTAGCGAGGTTGGTGGTAGTTATAGTGGTATTGTTAGTAGTGTAGTGGTGTTGATGGTAGCAAGGTTGGTGGTAGTTGTAGTGGTGTTAATGGTAGCGAGGTTGGTGGTAGTTGTAGTGGTATTGTTAGTAGTGTAGTGGTGTTGATGGTAGCAAGGTTGGTGGTAGTTGTAGTGGTGTTAATGGTAGCGAGGTTGGTGGTAGTTGTAGTGGTATTGTTAGTAGTGTAGTGGTGTTAATGGTAGCAAGATTGGTGGTAGTTGTAGTGGTGTTAATGGTAGCGAGGTTGGTGGTAGTTGTAGTGGTATTGTTAGTAGTATAGTGGTGTTAATGGTAGTGAGGTTGGTGGTAGTTGTAGTGGTGTTAATGGTAGCGAGGTTGGTGGTAGTTGTAGTGGTATTGTTAGTAGTGTAGTGGTGTTAATGGTAGCGAGGTTGGTGGTAGTTGTAGTGGTGTTAATGGTAGCGAGGTTGGTGGTAGTTGTAGTGGTATTGTTAGTAGTGTAGTGGTGTTAATGGTAGCAAGGTTGGTGGTAGTTGTAGTGGTGTTAATGGTAGCGAGGTTGGTGGTAGTTGTAGTGGTATTGTTAGTAGTATAGTGGTGTTAATGGTAGTGAGGTTGGTGGTAGTTGCAGTGGTATTGTTAGTAGTGTGGTGGTGTTAATGGTAGTGAGGTTGGTGGTAGTTGTAGTGGTATTGTTAGTAGTGTAGTGGTGTTAATGGTAGCGAGGTTGGTGGTAGTTGTAGTGGTGTTAATGGTAGCGAGGTTGGTGGTAGTTGTAGTGGTATTGTTAGTAGTGTAGTGGTGTTAATGGTAGCAAGGTTGGTGGTAGTTGTAGTGGTGTTAATGGTAGCGAGGTTGGTGGTAGTTGTAGTGGTATTGTTAGTAGTGTAGTGGTGTTAATGGTAGCGAGGTTGGTGGTAGTTGTAGTGGTGTTAATGGTAGCGAGGCTGGTGGTAGTTGTAGTGGTATTGTTAGTAGTGTAGTGGTGTTAATGGTAGCGAGGTTGGTGGTAGTTGTAGTGGTGTTGTTAGTAGTGTAGTGGTGTTAATGGTAGTGAGGTTGGTGGTAGTTGTAGTGGTGTTGTTAGTAGTGTAGTGGTGTTAATGGTAGTGAGGTTGGTGGTAGTTGTAGTGGTGTTGTTAGTAGTGTAGTGGTGTTAATGGTAGTGAGGTTGGTGGTAGTTGTAGTGGTGTTAATGGTAGCGAGGTTGGTGGTAGTTGTAGTGGTATTGTTAGTAGTGTAGTGGTGTTAATGGTAGCGAGGTTGGTGGTAGTTGTAGTGGTGTTGTTAGTAGTGTAGTGGTGTTAATGGTAGCGAGGTTGGTGGTAGTTGTAGTGGTCTTGTTAGTAGTGTAGTGGTGTTGATGGTAGCGAGGTTGGTGGTAGTTGCAGTGGTATTATTAGTAGTGTAGTGGTGTTAATGGTAGCGAGGTTGGTGGTAGTTGTAGTGGTGTTGTTAGTATTATAATGATGTTAATGGTAGTGAGCTTGGTGGTAGTTGTAGTGGTGTTAATGGTAGCGAGGTTGGTGGTAGTTATAGTGGTATTGTTAGTAGTATAGTGGTGTTGATGGTAGCAAGGTTGGTGGTAGTTGTAGTGGTGTTAATGGTAGCGAGGTTGGTGGTAGTTGTAGTGGTGTTGTTAGTAGAATAGTGGTGTTAATGGTAGTGAACTTGGTGGTAGTTGTAGTGGTGTTAATGGTAGCAAGGTTGGTGGTAGTTGTTGTGGTGTTAATGGTAGCGAGGTTGGTGGTAGTTGTATTGGTGTTGTTAGTAGTATAGTGGTGTTAATGGTTGTGAGCTTGGTGGTAGTTGTAGTGGTGTTAATGGTAGCGAGGTTGGTGGTAGTTGTAGTGGTAATGTTAGTAGTGTAGTGGTGTTAATTGTAGCGAGGTTGGTGGTAGTTGTAATGGTGTTAATGGTAGCGAGGTTGGTGGGAGTTGTAGTGGTATTGTTAGTAGTTTAGTGGTGTTAATGGTAGCGAGGTTGGTGGTAGTTGTAGTGGTGTTGTTAGTAGTGTAGTGGTGTTAATTGTAGCGAGGTTGGTGGTAGTTGTAGTGGTGTTAATGGTAGTGAGGTTGGTGGTAGTTGTAGTGGTATTGTTAGTAGTGTAGTGGTGTTAATGGTAGCGAGGTTGGTGGTAGTTGTAGTGGTAATGTTGGTAGTGTAGTGGTGTTGATGGTAGCGAGGTTGGTGGTAGTTGTAGTGGTGTTAATGGTAGCGAGGTTGGTGGTAGTTGTAGTGGTATTGTTAGTAGTGTAGTGGTGTTAATTGTAACGAGGTTGGTGGTAGTTGTAGTGGTGTTAATGGTAGCGAGGTTGCTGGTAGTTGTAGTGGTATTGTTAGTAGTGTAGTGGTGTTAATTGTAGCGAGGTTGGTGGTTGTTGTAGTGGTGTTAATGGTAGTGAGGTTGGTGGTAGTTGTAGTGGTATTGTTAGTAGTTGTAGTGGTGTTAATGGTAGCGAGGTTGGTGGTAGTTGTAGTGGTGTTGTTAGTAGTATAGTGGTGTTAATGGTAGTGAGGTTGGTGGTAGTTGTAGTGGTATTGTTAGTAGTGTAGTGGTGTTAATTGTAGCGAGGTTGGTGGTAGTTGTAGTGGTATTGTTAGTAGTGTAGTGGTGTTGATGGTAGCGAGGTTGTTGGTGTTAATGGTTGCAAGGTTGGTGGTGGTGTTGTTAGTGGTGTTGATGGTAGCGAGGTTGGTGTGAAGACATGGCAGTCTTATGAGTGATGGCAGTAGTTATGGTGGTGTTGACAGGTGGTGGTCTTTGCATTAACATCATTAACAATAATAACAGCACTAGCAGAAAATGTAAGTGATAGAAACAATGATGATGATAATGATGATGATGATGGTACAATGAGGTTTTGTCTTCTTTTTTCGTTTCTCCTTCATATTTTATTTATTTCTTTTCCTCTTGGTCGGAGCGGAGAAGGGTGCTTTAACGAAGTAATGCAATAACGAAAACAAATTAATATGTTAAAAAAAATATTAAATATATATACATATAAATATGTGGGGGTGTGTGCATGCATATATATATATATATATATATCAGTGTGTGTATGTGTATACATATATATATATGTGAATATATGTATAAGTGTGTGGGTGTATGTATATTTGTGTGTTTATATATATGTATATACATATGCATGTGTGTGTATATATGTATGTAACTATGTATGTATGTATGTATGTATGTATGTATGTATGTATGTGTATATGTGTGAGTGTGCATGTGCGCGCATGTACATGGAACCTAGCCAACCAGTCCATGATGAATAGGTCTGCCATGATAAGAATCTTGTCACTAGTTTGACTGTGCATGCAGTATCTTACATTAGAATGACTGAGAGAGAGAGAGAGAGAGAGAGAGAAAGAAACACAGAGAGAGAAAGTGAGAGAGTGAGAGAGAGAGAGAGAGAGAGACAGAGAGAGAGAGAGAGAAAGAGACAGAGAGAGTGAGAGAGAGAGAGAGAAAGAGACAGAGAAAATGAGACAGAAAGTGAGAGAGAGATAGCGAGAGAGAGACCATATCACCAACCCCAATAAGACAGCATTCTCAAAGTGTATCGGACACACTTTTGTTTTCATTGTTTTTCAATTGATTTGAACTACTTGTGTGTTAGTCATTATATTATAATTTTCTGTCTTATTATTTGTGTATCACAGGCTGCTTGGTGGTTTTAGATCTTGGGGGGTAATTTGGTTATATTTT
Source organism: Eledone cirrhosa (assembly GCA_964016885.1). Classification (NCBI taxonomy): domain Eukaryota; kingdom Metazoa; phylum Mollusca; class Cephalopoda; order Octopoda; family Eledonidae; genus Eledone; species Eledone cirrhosa. The sequence continues at coordinate 96,925,676 of OZ024743.1, read as the reverse complement.
TTATTATTTTTTTGCCATTTTTTTGCCATTTTTTTTTTATTCAAAAGAAGTTTAACATGCAGCAGGTAGATAGGTATGTAGATAGGTAGGTGGTAGTGACCGATGATGGTGGTAGTGGTGCAACAACTGTGCAGCAAGAGTAAATGTTATCGAAGTGTTTTTTTTTTTTTTTAAGTTCCACCGATGCTTAAACTTGGCAGCTTTGGTATTATGGACCTTGTCTGCTGCATAAAAAAGAAATTGAAAGCCGTTAGAATTGTAAAAATACTGGACCGAGATGAGGGTGTTGTTTGGGGGTGTTATGTTCATAAGGAAAGTGGGGAGAGTGAATAAGACAGAGAAAGAGAATGTGTGTGAGAGAAGAGCAGGTAGGAGTTGTGTAACAAAAATAATTCGATAAATAAAATAACACAGGTAATACAGCAAACAAATAAAAGGGTTAGTGTTATAGACAGAATCAGTAGGAAAAAAATAGATGAAAGGTGTAAATACAGAAATATATAATTAAATAAATGAATAAATAGAAAATATAGTACATAATATATTGTATTTGAAGTAGAAATGTGAATGTAATTTTGCTTTGTTGTTGTAGTAGTAGTAGTAGTAGTAGTAGTAGTAGTAGTAGTAGTAATAATAATAATAATGAATTAAATAAAATAATACAAATTATTATATGAATTATTATATAAATTATACAAATATTTGGAAAATATAATAAAAATAGAAAATTTTGACAAGTGGATGGGAAAAAAATATGGAAAAAAAAAACAAAAGAGAGGGAAGGAAATATAAAAAAAAATCAAATAATGATGAGAAACATAGAGAAAAGAGAAGCAAATAAAGTGAAAAGAGATGGATGATGAGAGAAAAGAGAGAAGAGAATGAGAGATATAGAAGGGGGAAGAATGTGGAGAAAAGGGACAGGAGCAAAGAGAAAGATGAGAATTCTGAAAAGAGAAAGAGGTGTAAAAATAAATAATGAAGTAAGAAAGAAAGAAAGATGGGGAAAATGTGAAGAAAGATAAAAATGGAGGGGAAAATAGAAGAGGGGGTGGAAAGAAAGAAAGATAGATAAACAGTAATAAATGTTCTGATTTTTGTTGTAATTTAATTGAAGAAGTAAAATGTTCTAGAGAGATTTATCTACAGGCCGAAATTAATTGATCCTGAGAAAAAAACCATTATCCATCTTGGAAAGTCAGAATATACTTAACAATAAACATTGGTCACAATTCTTCAGTCCAAACAATAAAATCATATACGTTTACATTAAAACAATGCAGCCAAATGTTTGGATTTCTCAGAAAATAGGATTATGGAGATATTTCCAGATAAAAGCCGATGCCAAAAGGCTTTTCAGCTGATCTTTGATTTATGTTTTTGCTTTTCAACAAATACGACTGCCTCTGAGAGACAGCTGTTACATATAAACCTCAACATTTATGCTTGAAATAATTTCCTCTTTTGTTTATAAACCAGTCAATATTTTCTTTTTTTTTTTTTTTTCTTTATTCTCCATATACGAAATAACTACTCTATCAGATATTTCCAAAGAAAACGGAAATTTACAACATTAATTTATCCTGCATCATGTTGGCTGAATAATATAAAAAAAAAATGTTGCATTTCTTTATTTTTACTTTTGTTTATAAGATGTTTTTATTTGCTGATTTTAAAATGAACAGCTATATTTGCCACTTGTACCAAGTTTAGCTTTGGCAGTATTGGTAGAGGGTCGGGCACCATACTTTGCAGCATAGAGTTACGCCCCTTTTCAGTCTGAGTTCAAATCCTGCTGAGGTTGACTTTGCCTTTCGTCCTTACGGGGTCGATAAAATAAAGTACCAGTCATGCACTGGGATAATTGCTGGCCTTGTGCCGAAAGTAGAAATAATTATTATGAATTAGAAGAATGGTTAGAGCATCAGACAAAATGCTTTAAAATATTAGAAATTCCAATGAGGTCAACATTGCCTGTCATTCTTTCATACTAAAAACTAGGGCAGTAGATTGGCAGTATCGGTAGAGTTGGACACCATGCTTTGCAGCACAGAATTACGGTCCTTTATGATCTGAATTCAAATCCTGCCGAGGTTAACTTTGCCTTTCATCCTTACGGGGTCAATAAAATAAAGTACCAGTCATGCATTGGGGTCGATTTAATCGACTTTCCCCTCCCCAAAAATTGCTGGCCTTGTACCTATATAAGAAACCATTCTTCCATACTAAAATGAAATACGTAACCAGTCTAATACTATCATGGATTTAATTAACTTCCTCCTCCTCCTCCTCCTCTAAAATTACTGACCAGCAAGTTGAGGGGATGGGAAAGTTGATTACATGAATTCTAATACTTTACTGGACTCTTCTTCAATGGTATTTTATTATCTCCGGAAGAATGAAAGGCAAAGTTGACTTAAACTCAGAACATATTGAGCCAAAACAAATACATCAAAGCATTTTCCCTAACACTAACAATTCTGCAAATCCACCACCTGATAGAATAATAATAATAATGATGGTTTCTACTTTAGGCACAAGGCCAGTGTGTTACTGGTGCTTTATTTATTGAGCCCATAAGGATGAAAGACAAAGCTAACCACGGCAAGATTTGAACTCAGAACGTAAAGGGCCATAACTCTATGATGTGAAGCATGTTGTCTGATGCTCTACCAATACTGCCAATCCACTGCCCTAATAATAATAATAATAATAATAATTGTTTCTACTTTTGGCACAAGGCCAGCAATTATCCCAGTACATTACTGGTACTTTATTTTATCGACCCCGTAAGGATGAAAGGCAAAGTTAACTTCGGCGGGATTTGAACTCAGATCGTAAAGGGATGTAACTATGCTGGAAAGCATGTCCGACCCTCTACCGATACTGCCAATTCACCAATGGTTTCTAATTTATGTACAAGGCAGCAATTTGGGGGAGGAAGAAGAAGTCAATTAAATTGACCTCTCTAATTAACTGATAATTTATTTTATCAACTCCAGAAGGATGAAAGCCAACTTTGGCCGAATTGTTAAAACATAAGTTTTTATTCTGAGTTCTCATCATGTCATGGTCAAATTTGCCTTTCATTTTCCTTCGGTTGATCAAATAAAGTACTAGTTAAGTACGGACATCAATTTAATTGACTTTCCCCTTCTTCCAAATAGTTGGCCTTGTGCTTAAAGCAGAAACTGTTATTATTACCATCATCAATGTATGCAGTTACTGTTTTTAAACTACTGAATATGTCTCCTTTGATCAAATAATCACTCTTATCATGTGCTGATAATTACAAAAATCAATGAAGCTAGATCTATATAATTACAGTTGATCTATGCCACTGGATAATTTGGAAATTAACTCTCTGCTAGTAGAAGATATAACTGTTATCTAGAGTACTTTGTTATATTTCAAGATGCTTTCACTGATTAAAAACAATGAAGTGTTGTGGCAGAGGTGGTAGAAAATAGAACTAAACACCTCGCAATATTTACGTCTCTGAGTTCAAATATCACTGAAGTCAACTTTAGCTTTCATCTAACAAGGATATAATTTTATTTTATTAGTTCAATCTGGAGCAACAGGCAGTAGCCATGGTTTATGCAGGTCCTCTAACATTGATGTTGTTAATGATCTGCTTAAAGAGTTATAGCAGCAGAAAAAACATATGCAGGGAAGTAATGCTAGAATGGTGATGTTATTGAGAAGTAATAACTGGGTGTGGTGGTTAGTATGAGGCCTAGGGAAGTTTGGAAGGAAGCTTTTGATGTATATATATATATACATTCACTTGTAAATATATATATATATATATATATATATATATATATATATATTAGCTAATTAGTAAAGATTATTGAGTGAAAACATTGTATGTGACTATTGTATTTTTAGAAAAGAAGTAGATCATTAGATCAAACCAAATAAATTACTCTTTTTTAACCCTTCAGCATTTAAACCAACCGTATCCGGTCAGAATTCTCTCACCTCTTTCTGTTCAAACTGGCTGTAACCAGCTGCTCATACTGATGTTATGGTATAGTTCTCAAAATAAATAACATCAAAATCTCATATATTAGATATTATGTGAAATAATTTTGTAAAGTAAAGCCTTTACCACAAAAATATAAAAATAAATATAAAGTAACGTAAATGCTAAAGAGTTAAGTCTTTCCATTGTTGATGCTATCTATCAGTCACAACGTCTGATAGAAATGTCACCCCTTTTCTGGTAATAGGAGGTGTGATTTGAACTCAGAACTCACAGTCAAAAGAGATACCTCAAAGCATCCCATTTGATGTTTTAACAATTCTACCATTCCACTGCCACTGGATTACTATTTGGTATATCAACCTCCAAACAAATGAAAAGCAAAGTTGACTTTAGCAGCATTTATACTTGGAGTGCAGAGAGTTGAGACAAACACTGAGATCTTTAATCTAAATCTCTAATAATTGTACCAATTCCTCAATAAAAAGTTGGATATATTTTTGTAGTAGATTTAAAATCAGCACTATCAAATTAAGAAAAAGTTTATATCATTTTTTTAAGGAAATCAAACTAATTTTTTTAATCTGCAGGAAAATGTAAATTTGTTTATATGTATAATGCATAATGTCTTCCATGAAGTTTATATGTTTATTCATTCTGTCTTTCCTTTCTATTCTTAAATATAAATAATTTGAAGAGAACAATAATGTTCTGTAAAAATATTCTATAAATTTTTTTTTTTTTTTTCATGTAGACTTTGCCATAAGAAAAGTACATGAATTAATGTTTCAACGGACTTTATTCATAAATTAACTGACAATAACACAGATATAAACAGACCAGTACAGAACCATTTATATGCAAATATATGTCTACAAGAACACCTATTCAAACACCACTATTATGCATGCAAGTACGTATATAGTTTTCACACACATATATATATATATATATATATATAATATATATATATATATGTATACAAGCACACACACACACACATATATATATACAAACACACACACATATATATATATATATATCATATACAAAATATCATTGACGAACGTTATAGATCTAATATTCATGCAAAGTGAATGACCATTGGTTATCTCTAGAATTCATCAGTTATGACACAGCAGCACACAACTAAATAAACACAAAGGGTGACTCATGGCATTGATCCTATTTCTTATAAATCTAATTACATTACATAACATTACATTATTGATATTTCTACTATCAAATTCAGAAAGAAAAAAAGGCACATCCATCCAGAACGTGGCATTCCCCATTCCCTAGACCAACATGCTAAGTCTGTGATAGTAGATTTTCTGAAGCATACAACACCATACTACACATTAAGTAAGTCTAAAAAAAAAACAATAGATCCACATATCATATATATTAGTTAGTTCAATTATCTCATGAATTAGCTCAGTGAAGCCCTCATTAAATGGCAACAGTTATTATTTCTTTATTATTATTATTATAAAGAGTTACGGCCCTTTATGGTCTGATTTCAAATCCTGCCGAGGTTAACTTTGCCTTTTATCCTTACGGGGTCGATAAAATAAAGTACCAGTAATACACTGGGATAATTGCTGGCCTTGTGCCAAAAGTAGAAACTATTATTATTATTATTATTATTATTATAGGTAGAGGCTCAGACGCCATGCTTTCTAGCATAGAATTGTGCCTCTTTAAGATCTGAGTTCAAATCCCGCCGAGGTTAATTTTGCCTTTCATCCTTACGGGGTCGATAAAATTAAGCACCAGTAATGCACTAGGGTCGATTTAATCGACTTTCCCCTTCCCCCAAATTGCTGGCCTTGTGCCTATAGTAGAAATCATCATCATCATCATCATCATCATCATCATCATCGTCATCATCATCATCATCATCATCATCACTGAGGGTAAATTGAGAGAAAATTATTATTTTGAACCTGCCAGTGCAGTAATCCTGTACTGACAATGTTTGACTATATCATATCAGTCTGGTATTCTACTCTGTTATATAGTATTGATAGTATTTTCATCATTTGCTACACATTTCAGTGATTGCTTTATATCATTGCTTTAGCATGGATAACACTTTCATGACTGCAATTCTAATGAAATGTGCTCTATCTCAATGAATTAATGAAGAATTTTGAGGGATTTACTAAAATTAATAATTATTTCATTACTAAGATAGTATCTGAATTTAAGGTTCTTATATAAAATTATTGGATGATTTGAATTTAAATTGGAAACCTTTAAAATTGGTGGTTTTGTTTCAAAGAACCACAGTTGGTTTTGGTTGGGTTGATAACAAAAGGGTTAAGAAAGCATTGCCATCATTTATACATTTATTTTCATTTATCATGTTTAATTGATGAATAACATTTTTCAGTGATTTTGATTCAGATGCCTGATTTTGCATGCATGAAAGAAGTGCATGGCTTAAAGTGTTAGAAATATATGCTTTCCATAATAGCATATATTAATATAAACCTAAAGAGAAGCATATTCTGATATTCTGGGCAGGGCTCTTTATTTGAAAAAGAAAATGAGAAGATGGTTCTAGGACAGCATTCTTCACCATATGAGATATCATCTGGTGTACCACAGGGATCTGTTCTTGGTCCCTTTTTGTTTGTTGCATACATTAATGACATAGATGCCAACTTAAAGAATGCCACAGTACTGAAATATGCAGATGACATCATGCTGTACCTTGAAATCAAAAGGACAGATCCTGAAATCTATAACTCTTTCCTACAACCAGACCTGGACACAATGCAGCAATGGATCACAGACTGGCAACTGAAGCTGGCTGTGAACGAGTGTACCACCATGCATTTTGGGAAGAAAAATCCAGTGTCCACATACTCCTTCCACAACACTGATATCAAGAAGTCCTCTTGTGAACGTGACCTGGGCATTACTGTCAGCAGCGATTTGCGTTGGACAAAGCACATCTCTAAAATTATCAAGAAGGCCGTGGGTGTCTTGGAATCACTCAGCAAGACCTTTGTTAGCTGCTCTCCAGCCATCTATTTAAAGCTGTATACAGCTATGGTACGACCACACTTGGAATTCGTATCATCAGTCTAGAACCCCTATCTTGCTCAGAACATTGACCTCCTGGAAACTGTTCAGAGATGTGCAACCAAGTGCATACCCTCCATCAGACATCTACCATACTCTGAACACTTTGCTTCCATTGAAGCTCCGACATCTGGCAATGGACTTGGTAAACACCCACAAAGTTATTAACCATCTCGCCAACAACAACTCTGAGTACCTTTTTGATCTCCATGTGTCTAACACACGTGGACATGCCTACAAAGTCAGAAAACAGCACAGCTCCCATGACTTTCGGAAACATTTTATCATGCTTAGAGTTGCTGAAGCATGGAACAAACTGCCTGTGTCAGTTGTTAGCTGTCGAGACATGCATCCTTTAAAACCCTCATGCTTCCTGAAATTCGCCAAAGCTACACCTGATGTCCCCCTTCCATACATATGCACACATCATGACTCATGCACTGTTCATTTTCCTGACGTTTGTACATTACTCTATGTACTATACATACACTTTTGATGAGTTGTAGTGCACCTGAACACTGTACACAATATTTTCATTATTATTTTTTTTTAAACTTCACAGCTAAAAGCCTCCATCTTATAAATGCTAAGCCTTTCAATATCTTATGAAATCTCAAGCCAACCACAAGATGCCAAACAATGGATGCTTAAAAAGAACACTCACTGTATCAGTCTCACTAGTAGAATCCTGCCTAAAATATTAGAACTTTCTCCCACTCACAGCATATAGACATACTATTTTGCTAAATTCATAAATATTGATTTTTGTCAATACAAACCATTACTACTTCCCTTAAATTCTAGTATTGTACTATTCTAAAAACTATGTAATTTCTTTATTTAATACAAGACCATATTTGTTCTTTTATAAGTAGCTGATACTAACACATCTGGATAAATTAAAGATACAATCATATTTATTCAAAATTAAATTCAGAAAAACAAAACACAGAAGATATTGTAATGTTTATCCTTTTTGTCACCTATGAATCTCCCACATATATTTACTATATAAAAAGATTTAGAGCTATTTATTCCAAACAAATGTATTTTTTACTTTATTAGATAGTCTGAGTGAGAAGTGAAAAGTGACCATAGTTGTTGCAATCCCAGTCATGGTTGCACATATGGATGTATGGTGTCATTAATATATTAGTTGTCAGATTAGGCTCTTAGCCTTTTGGGCTAGGTGTTTGGGTGTTTGTAGGGTGGTAGTTACAGTGTGATGCAGTTCTGTGAAAAGAAGAGTTTAGCACTAACTGGCAGGGCCAGACTTAGGCCAATTGAACCAATTACTCCCAATTCGACTCTACACATAAGGAGACCCCCACACTAGGATTTGTTATCCTCTCTCATGAAGTAAACACATCAGCATACTACAATATACTCAAAACATCTAATTGATGAGGTTAGTGTGTGAAGGAAATTAGCTTTGGTATGAAGTGGAGGGTTTCAGAGCTGGAAATTCTAATGGAACAGAGTATTGTAAAGAGACACATGTGTGGGCTTTCCTTTCAGTGAGATGGCTACTTTTTAAATGTGCGACAAAATATGCATAAGTGCATGTGTGTGTTTCCATATACTCACACACATGTACAAAAGGCACTAAATACCACATCAGCAAGCTGTACTTAATATGGAACCTTCTACAGGCAGCAATTGTTTAGAGCTGAAGTAGTTTCCAATTCCAAATATAAAACCCCACATGTTTGGATGAAAGTATGAGAGGTGCTAGAAAATCACAAGGACCAGAATAGAGTGGTTGAATTTTGAAAATGATTTGGCTGCTATTTGTAGGAGGTTGAATTATTCATGAATAGAAAAGCATGCCATGTACCGGGAATGTTTCCAAGATAAAATTTTTATTTGTCTTGAAGATTTTTAATAAGATTGCAAAATGTTTTTAAAGTTTCTTCTGTAAAACGTTACACAATCTTGATAGAATGATATGCCAAGCTTGTGTGTTAAGAGGATTGTACACAGAAAAATAGGTATAGGAAAATGGCATGGTATTATCTGTATTAAAAAATGTGTGTTAACAGGTGTGTGTGTGAGTGTGTATGTCTGAGTGAATTTTTAAAAATCTTTCTGACACACTATATGCATACACACAAACGTGTTAGAAATAGCAGCTAAATCTCCCTCAAACCACACCCTATTATCTTTTCAAAAGGACATATATAGTTAATGTAGTCCAGGGTTCACTATGACTGAAAAGATATAAAATTACTTGGTCATAGGAAGAATGCTTTATCAGGGTGAATTCGGACTAAACAATAACAACATACAAATAGAAAGTTATTTACTGGTGAAATGATTTCACGTGGTTATTCATAAGTCAGGCTTTCAATATACAAATATAATATATTACACATTCATTTCTGAATAGATTGTTAAATATTCACTTCTGCTGAATTGCCCAGTATGTAATAGTCTATTGGAATTCTCAGAAATATGCCAAATTGAATATTGCACAAGAATAAAGAAACTATATTCTAAAACTTTTCACAGCAATGATTGAAAATCATTTGGGTTCTATGACAAAATATGTACATATGTGTGTCTGCAGAAATTGTTTTTCTGACATATTAAAGAAAACATATTTCTATGTATGTATGTATGTATGTGTGTGTGTGTATTTCCTGCATGAATGCAAGGCAATCAAATGCAAACACACACACTAACACACACATACATACATATATATTGATATGTATATGCTAGTAGGGAAAACAGACATTAGATGATGATGATCATATATATATATACATATATTATATATATATGTATGTATATAGATATATATAGATATATGAGTACAAATAGCAAATCCAATTATAATATAAAACAGTCATTTTTGTTGAGAGAGAGGGAAGGAGAGACATCCAGAAAAAGAGTATAGTTTTAATTTTAAAAATTGTATATTTAGACTTAATACAGTAAGCAAGACCATTCTTCTTACATATAGCAATGCTTGTGTGTGTGCATGAGTGTGCATCCACACACATCTTTGGTTGTATATATATGCATGTCATGCCACATATTGCTTTAGGAGTAAATAATAGCAAGTGATTTCATTGGTTAAAAAGATTAAAAGAAGCCTGATTTTGCACAAAATGCCACAATACATCTGGTTTTGTCTTGCATATGTACTCTACAATTGAACAATAGTCCAGACAGAGCGAGAATTCTAAACATATGTGTGTGTGTGTGTGTGTGTGTCTGTATGTCCAATATTAACAATGGTTTCTGATTTAGGCACAAGGCCAACAATTTCTGGGTGGAGGGAAAGTTGATTAAATCAACCCCAGTGCATTACTGGTACTTTATTTTATCGACACCGTAAGGTTGAAAAGCAAATCAAACTGTAGCAGGATTTGAACTCAGAACTGAAAAAGCCATGACTAAATTCTGCAAAGTATTTTGTCCGACGCTCTAACGACTCTGCCAATTCCTTGCCCCCCCCATCCAAGTCCAATATAATAATAAATGTTCTTTATCTGTAGGTAGATATGATCAGAGTGTAACTTTTTATAAAATCTCTCTCTCTGATGATGATGATGATGTGTAATATAATATTGATCAGAGAAAGTCAGAGCAAGAGAACAAAAGAGATATAAACACAGAGAAATAGATGTAGGACAGGTAAAATCATAGTTTTTACATTCAAACAGACATATATATATATATGTGTGTGTGTGTGTGTGTATGTACACACACACACCGTCCAACCCATGCTAGCATGAAAGATGGACATTAAATGATGATCATGATATATGTGTGTGTATGTGTGTGTGTGCATGTGTGCACGGGTATATATATATATATGTGTGTGTATGCATGTGTGCACGGGCATATATATGTGTGTGTGTATCACAATAAAATAACACATGATCATGTGACAACCACTTTGTGCTAGATATGTCTAGGAAGTGGTAATCTGAGCATGTTATGTGCCCTCACATCTCTGCCTACCTCTCTTTTTCCCACTCAGTGTTGACAAGAGATATTCTCACTTTTGATTATCAATGGTAAACAGCTGCTATATGTATAGCTAGCCACCTATGTATCTATTGGCAGACAATAGAAACAATCTCTCTCTCTCTTTCTCTTTATATATATATATATATATATATATAACGAAGGAAGTGCGGTAAGGAACTAGATGGACCATAATGCACCAGAGTACTCAATACTTAGAGTAGTAGAGTGGGTAATAGGAAAATGTTCAAGACCCTGACGGCAGAGATCAAGCCGTTTCGACGGGTATTTCAAATATATATATATATATATATCTTTTTTAAAAATATATATATTTATTTGGTTCCTTTACCGGTTTCGCAGTTCTTCTGCTTTTCAAAAGGTGAGTTGAGATGGAGGGTCTGTGGTTTTTCTCACATCGGATGTGAGAAAAACCACAGACCCTCCATCTCAACTCACCTTTTGAAAAGCAGAAGAACTGCGAAACCGGTAAAGGAACCAAATAAATATATATATTTTTTTTTAAAATAAGACTCCAGTTGCATTTTCGAGTTCATCTCTTTTTCTTTATACTTTCACTCATGTAGGACACCTCGGTTATTTTTCATTTTGTAAAAAAAACCGCACTTTCTAATATATATATATATATATATATATATTTGAGTATCTATTTTTCTATCCTTCTAACTATCTATTTTTTATCTATCAATTTACATATATATCTACCATTCAAATAAACTGTCTATATATCTATCTACCAATCTGTCTATCAATACTCCATCTAACTACCTGTCTATATACATCTCTCTATTTATGTATATTTACCAATGTATCTATCTTTGAACAAAAGAAACACCAACAAAGCATGAATCCCAATAGCCATCTACATATGAACAGATAGATATATAGATAGGTAGAACAAATTCATCATAATTTAGTAGATATATGTTTGATAATGATTAAAGAATATAGAAAACAATTAGTGTAATTAATTTAAATGAAATTAAAATGCAATACTGCAATGGTCAGTGTGAAAGAGAGAGGGAGTCAAGTTAAATCAGAGATTCGAGTTTATATAGCATAGTGTAATTAAGGAATTATTTAATTATATATCATTTTACTATAAACAGCATTATGCTAGGGGCTGTGGGGAGGCCACCAATATGATTGACTGACCTGTCATTTTATCAGTTAGATGTTAGATATCACCAAGTTAAATATGATTCATTCTTAATACTATTCTATGTAGAGTTACACTTCTTAAGAAGGGAATTGTTCAACTCGATTTCAGGTGATTCTTTTAGAGTAGATGAGAAATAAATATCTTCTGTTGTCAGGGAGGCTACTTAGAAGTTGTTGACAGCTTTTGTTACCTATTTGACTAAATTAGCAGTGGAGAAGGATGTTCTGAAAGTGTGATAACTGGTTAAAGAAGAGGCTGGAAAAACTTTAGAGAGTTGGTAACTCTGCTGAAAACTATGGGCTTCTCTCTCAAAGTGAAGAGTAGACTCAATGATACACATGTATGAACTGTAATGCTATATGGCAGTGAAACATAGGCCTTGACTACAGAAGACCTGCAGAGGCTAAAAAGAAATGAACAGAATATGCTCTAATGAATGTGTAATGTTAGTGTACATATATAACATAAACAAAGTAAGACAAAAACTTGGCATAAGAGGAATTGGATGTAGTGTGCAAGAGAGAAAACAGCATTTGTATGGATGTGTGATGCATATGGAAGATAAGAGCTGCATAAAAACTGCAGAGAAATACCAATGGCTGGGATCCATGTTAGAAGGAGACCCAGAAAAACCTGGAATGAAGTTGTGAAGAACAACTTTAAAAAACTAAACCTCACAACAGAGATGTCAAAGGACGATGGGGGCTGGTACTATGTTGTGCTGGTGAAGACCCAGCCAACAGCATACAATATGGCCTGACTTATCCCCATGTCCATCTGCTTCCACTAATACTCCTTAACAGCATACAATGTGATCTGACTTATCCTGTGGCCCCCTTCCACTAGCACTCCCTAGCAGTTATCCTTCTCATCACACCCCACACTACTTCCATTCCCTCTCCAGTATCACTTGTTAGCTACTGGCTCTTGTAAACACCTTAGATACCCTCACTATTGCACCTTCTCTACACCCATATGCCCCCTCTACTATCACACCTCCCTTCCCTTCTCTGGTAAGTGCCACACCCACCTTCTACTACTGACCCCCCCCACACACACACACCACCATCTTTACTTAATTGCTCTCACCACCACATCCTCTCACTCTCTATGATATAAAAAGTCACCCCTTCTCCTTCCACACTCATCAACCTGTCAAATCACACAACACTTGTCACTTATCCATAAATTCATACTTATGCCCTTCTCCTATGCTACCCAAACCACCACAGAGCAGAGAGGGCTCTTCAGTCAGGACAAGGATCAGCAACCTCTCTGTTTGAGAATGTTATTTTCAGATATGAAATCGTGAAATTTGGAAGTTTATCTTGAAATTGGTAGGATTGAGTGACATTAAGTGTTAAAGGTAACTTTTTTTTGTCAAACTCAGAATCTAATATATAGACATCCCTATGTTTCAATAACGGAGCTTGCGCAAGACTTTCACCATTTTCTTTTATCATCTCTTGTTGTAACATATGTAAGATGAATAAAATGTTTTAAATTTCTTCATCTTGCTTGTCTATCCATTATTATATAAATGCCCTGTACTTCTGCATTCATACAACATGTCAGATTTGTTTATTCAAAGCTTAAATACTTATAGCATATGGATTATACCTCTGAAGAATTGGTTCGGGGCTTTTGTTTACTGATTGTTGAACCAGACTGTGTGAAATTTTATTAGCATAACATTATTCATCGGAACGTTTTGCCTTTGTTTTATATATATATATATATATATATCATCATCATCATCCTCATTTTACATCCGCTTTTCCTTGCTTGCAAGGTTGGGATGGGTCCTTTTCAGCACAGCATCTCTCCATATATATATATATGCCTACTTTTTCGTTTTCCATTCTATATAAATACATATATATATTTATATATATATATATACTTACCTACTTACATATACATAAGTTCATAGGGCCAGCTAAAGAGTCAATATGTTGTATAAGATGTGCAGATCATGTGGGAATGTCTACAAATCTATTAATGTAATGTCAGAATATTCACTTGCATACTGATACGCATGTATGTAGCTTTCTTTACAAGGTTTTCCTAAAGGCATGTAGGAATCATGTCAAAAGCATGATTCATTTTAAAACCATTGATAGTATTCCTCAAACAAATAAGGACAGCCAACATATATATATATATATAACAAAGGAATTGTGGTAAGGAACCAGATGGCCCATAACGCACCAAAGTACTCAATACTTAGTGTAGTAGAGTGGGTAATAGGAACAAATATGACCCCGACGGCAGAGCTCAAGCCGTTTCACGGCTATTTCAGTCCAGAAATAACCGTCCAAACGGCTTGAGCTCTGCCGTCGGGGTCATATTTGTTCCTATATATATATATATATATATATAACAAAGAAAGTGTGGTAAGGAACCAGGTGGATCATAACCCACCAGAGTTACTCGATACTTAGGGTAGTAGAGTGGATAATAGGAAAAGAGTCAGGACCCCGATGGCTGAGCTCCAGCCGTTTTGACAGCTAGTTCTAACTAAAATGACTCTTTTCCTATATCATCATCATCATTTTACGTCCACTTTTCCCTGCTTGCAAGGGTGGGATGGGTCCTATTCAGCACATCATCTCTGCACTTCTCATGGTCCTTCGTCATCTCCACCGTGAGCTTCAGTGATCTGAGGTCTGCTCTCACCACCTCTGCCCATGTTTTTCGTGGTCTTCCTTCAACTGGCATTTCTATGCACTTCTTTACCCAGCGGTCATCCTCCATGCACATCACATGCCCATGCCATCGCAGTCTCGTACACTATAACCTATCCCTCTTAAACACAGTTTCTCTCTCAACACATCCATGCTCGGTCATTCACATACATTGACATTGCACATCCAACAGAGCATCCTCGCTTCATTTCTCTTCAGCTGTCACATATCCTCTGCAGTTGCTGCCCATGGATTTGATGATGTAGACGCGTTTCAGTCTTGAAATTGCTGGTAATGCCAGAGCTAAATCAAGCCTGTTAAAACACACACACATATATATATTATATATATATATATATATATATATTATATATATATATATATATATATATATATATATATATATATATATATATATATATTATATATATATATATAATATATATATATATATATATGTGACATGTGTGGATATGTGACAGCTGAAGAGAAATGAAGCAAGGATGCTCTGTTGGATGTGCAATGTCAATGTATGTGAATGACCGAGCATGGATGTGTTGAGAGAGAAACTGTGTTTAAGAGGGATAGGTTATAGTGTATGAGACTGCGATGGCATGGGCATGTGATGTGCATGGAGGATGACCGCTGGGTAAAGAAGTGCATAGAAATGCCAGTTGAAGGAAGACCACGAAAAACATGGGCAGAGGTGGTGAGAGCAGACCTCAGATCACTGAAGCTCACGGTGGAGATGACGAAGGACCATGAGAAGTGCAGAGATGATGTGCTGAATAGGACCCATCCCACCCTTGCAAGCAGGGAAAAGCGGACGTAAAATGATGATGATGATATACGATCAAGTAATTCGGGTCAAACAAATAAAAATATACATGATTGAAAAAATATATATATATATATATATATATATATTTTTTTTCAATCATGTATATTTTTATTTGTTTGACCCGAATTACTTGATCGTATTTTTTGGCTGTGCGAATGATTGTTTAAACATCGTCTCAGTGTGTTTGGTATTAAACGTTAGTTATAGTTCTGGTTCATCCAAACCATTGAGCACTTTGCTGCACATTTCGGAGATTGTTTTTCTTTATTTCGTGGGCCGAAGTTTCGATTCTCGATAATTTTATTTGTATTATATATATATATAGCTTCCGGTACCTAGGAGATCAGATTAGCATGGGAGGAGGGTGTTCCGAGGCCATAGTATCTAGAAGAAGGACGGGTTGGAAGAAGTTTAGGGAGCTGCTTCCTCTGTTGACGAAGAAGGGTTTCTCCCTGCGTACGAAAGGCCGGTTGTATGATGGCTGTGTGAATAGCGCGATGCTGCATGGTAGTGAGACATGGGCAGCAACTGCAGAGGATATGCGACGGCTGGAGAGAAATGAGGCGCATGCTCCATTGGATGTGCAGTGTAAATGTGTGTGAACGACCCAGCATAAATGTGTTGGGAGAGAAACTGTGTCTGAGAGGGATAGAATGTAGTGTACGGGAGAGGAGACTGAGGTGGTATGGACATGTGATGTGCATGGAGGATGACCGATGGGTGAAGAAGTGCCAGGAATTGCCAGTTGAAGGAAGACGTGGTAGAGGTAGACCACAAAAAACATGGGCGGAGGTGGTGAGAACAGAACTCAGATCATTGAAGCTCACGGTGGAGATGACGAGGGACCGTGACGAGTGGAGAGATGCTGTGCTGAATAAGACCCGTCCCACCCTTGCAAGCAGGGAAAGGCGGACGTATGATGATGATGATGATATATACTGATTAATGTTCAGAGCCATCCTCAACATTCTCGTGTAGCACCCATCCACCATCTGAGTGAGTTTCTTGGTCAGTGTCCAAGTCTCAGACCCATACAACAGCACAGACTCCACTACAGCAATGAAGAGGTGGACTTTCAGGTCTCTACGAAGGTCCGACTTCCACACCGATCTCAAGCTGTGGCACGCCGCCCAGGCCTTGCTCTTCCTCTCAACCACATCATCTTCCGTATTCCCAAAAGTCAGCTCAAAAGTGACACAGAGGAGACTGAGGTTAGCTGGACATGCTCACCGACATCCAGAGTTGACATTGCACTCAGTGCTCCTTTGGGAGCCCCTACATGGACACACTAGAAGAGGAAGACCAAGGTTAACGTATGTTGATGCCCTAAGGACAGACACTGGTCTGTTGGAGATGCAGGACATGGCAGCGATAATGAGGGACAGAGACCGCTGGAGAGAACTCGTCCATGGATCTCAGGAATTTTACCCGCCTTAGATAGATAGATATATTATGGAATACTGTTGGCTTTTCGCTGCAATGTTTTCTATATCTTTCATTTCTATATATTATATATATATATATATATATTATATATATATATATATATATTATATATATATATATATTATATATATATATATATATAATATATATATATAATAACCCTTGTGGAAAGTGGACATTAAACGAGGATGATGATATATTATATATATATTATATATATATATATATATATATATATATATATATATATATATATATATATATATATATACAAAATTAAGATAAATCAAATGAATTTAATCTAAATCAAAATTATGGGTGTCATGCCAGAAAGAAATGCGCCATATCTGGTCAACTTTATTTAGTTACCTACCTAGCTATGTGTGGTTACACACTTGTAAAAATTATCTCCTGTGATTATTCATATTTATTTATATGTTAATCAATTTCTAGTTATTATATACGTCAATACTCATCTTTTTCCATTTCTCCGACGGTTCTTAACCCCACTATCAGTCTTAATAATTTCTTTAATTTCTTTAGTCAAAATACGGCGATAGCTAACATTTCTAATAATATATATATATATATATATATATATATATATATATATATATATATATATATATATATATATATATATATATATATATATATATATATATATATTTATTTATATTTATATATATATATATATATTTATATTTATATATATATATATATTTATATTTATATATATATATATATTTATATTTATATATATATATTTATATTTATATATATATAACTGTGATTATAAATGAATGAAGTGTGATTGCAACATACCATGTAGAAGTTGAAATAACAGATTGACTTATTTGTGCATTACCAGTAGTTTCATTAAGTGTCAACATGTTTACCTCTTTAGATTCACACTGAATGAGATTGTATCAGTAGAGTCAAATGTGTTTACTCGTATATCTAACAAAACCACTATTAATGGAGGAAAACGTCAAACTATTAATATGGCTTTGTATATGTGTGTATATATATTATATGTATGTGTATGTGTATGTATATATATATATATATATGTGTGTGTGTATATATATATGTATGTATATATATATATATACATATATATTATTCAAAATATTAACAAATGAAGATATTCACATAATCAAAATATATGCTTTATTATATATATTTCGAAGGTACTGTGTTGTTTTTTCAGTACGTCCTCGTCAGATAAAATAAAATAAAATTTTATCTGAAGAGGATGTACTGAAAAAACAACACAGTACCTTCGAAATATATATAATAAAGCATATATTTTGATTATGTGAATATCTTCATTTGTTAATATTTTGAATAATATTAAAAACTCCAGGAAAACTTTCTTGTTGAGTGCTTTTAATCTATTGTAAAACTGTAGTCATTGAGTAATCAATGAAGCATATTAATTTTTGGTTATATATATATATATATATATATATATATATATATATGTATGTATATATATATATATGTATGTATCTATATAAGCAGGGAAAAGCGGACATAAAATGATGATGATAGAAATGGCTTCTACAGGACTAGAACTGTTTCTATATTAAATATTTATACTCGGCTATGGATTGATTACCTTACTTGCTGTGGTTACCACGGATTGAACTGGGGATATACATACATATATATATATATTAAAGAATTCCACAGTACTGAAATATGCAGATGACATCTAGCAGTACCTTGAAATAAAAAGGACAGACCCTGAACACTATAGATCTTGCCTGCAATCTGACCTGGACACATTCAACAATGGATCACGGACTGGCATCTCAAGCTAGCTGTTGACAAGTACACCACCATGCATTTTGGGAGTAAAAACCCAGCGTCCACAACACTAATATCAAGAAGTTTTCTCGTGAACGTGACCTGGGTATTACGGTCGGTCAGCAGCGATTTGCGTTGGACGAAGCATGTCTCTAAAATTGTCAAGAAGGTCGAGGGTGTCTTAGCATCACTCAGCAAGACCTTTGTCAGCCGCTCTCCAGCTATCTATTTAAAGCTGTACATGGCTACGGTGCGGCCACACTTAGAATTTGCATCACCAGTCTGGAACCCCTATCTTGCTCAGAACATTGACCGCCTGGAAACTGTTCAGAGACGTGCAACCAAGCGAATACCCTCCATCAGGCATCTACCATACTCTGAACGCCTTGCTTCCTTGGGAATGGATACATTGAAGCTCTGACGTCTGGCAACTGACTTGGTAAACACCCACAAATTGATTAACCATCTTGCCAACAGCAACCCTGAGTACCTTTTTGAATTCCATGTGTCTAACACACGTGGGCATGCCCACAAAGTCAGAAAACAGCACAGTTCCCATGACTTTCGGAAACATTTTTTCACGCTCAGAGTTGCTGAAGCATGGAACAAACTCCCTGCATCAGTTGTTAGATGTCGAGACACTGGATCCTTTAAAACCTCCATGCTTCCTGAGATTCGCCAACCTAATATTCCCCCTCCGTACACATACACACATGTATACCATGACTCATACACTATTCACTTCCCTGACATTTGTGTATTATTCTATGTACTATACATGCACCTTTGACAAGTTGTAGTGCACCTGAGCACTTTACACAATAATTTCATTATTATTATTATTATTATTATATAAATAATTGTTTCTACTTTTGGCACAAGGCCAGCAGTTACCCAGTACATTACAGGTACTTTATTTTATCGACCCCGTAAGGATGAAAGGCAAAGTTAACCTCGGCAGGATTTGAACTCAGATCATAAAGGGACGTAACTCTATGCTTCAAAGCATGGCGTCCGACTCTCTACCGATACTGCCAATCCACTACCCTTATTATTTATATATAATGAAGGAAGTGTGGTAAGAAACCAGGTGGACCATAACGCACCAGAGTACTCAATTCTTTGGGTAGTAGAGTGGGTAATAGGAAAAGAGTCAGAACCCCAACGCCATCCAGAAATAGCTGTCGAAACGGCTTGAGCTCTGCCGTTGGGGTTAAGACCCCTTTTCCTATATATATATATATATATATATATATATATATATATATATATATATATATATATATATATATAGAGAGAGAGAGAGAGAGAGAGAGAGAGAGAGAGAGAGAGAGATATGCCATACTACAAAACACCTACCTATCAGTACAGGTACTGTAATGCTAAAGTAAATATAGAGAGGTATCGGAGACTACATGGAGCAGAAAAGACACTTAGCCTGCAGTGGAGAAGATGACCTGTGCTACAACAGAATGCCCTCAATACTGCTACCCCACCCCAATGGAGTGCTGAGTAGACATCATCATCATCATCATCCATTTTCTGATTATGCTGGACACAATTAATCCCTAAGTAGTGATGTGTCCTGCTTGACAGTACTCCTTAGTGTTCCATTTCATGTGTTTCTGTTCACTGATCTCACTTGGGCCAGGTGAAGCCTAGATTGAACCCGACTGGCATCATCCATCCAAGTCCTTTTTGGTCTTCCTTGGCCTCTACTGTCTCCTGGATCAACATTCATCAGTTTGCTGATCCAGCCCCGAGACAATGTTAATGCCATGATAGAATTCACTCAGTATATTCTGTAATGTGGTTGGCGATCAAAGGGAAAAGATAAAGTGTAGAGAGGATTCTTCAATCTGACCAAGCATATAATAATCTCTCAAGTGATGGTGCCATGATAAAATGCATGCAGTACACTCTGTAAAGACATAGTGCTGGTACTAGGAGAACCCACCCTGTAAGGTTGTTGTTAAAAAGGAGATCCAACTATAGAAACCATGCCAAATAGAGGATGGATGACCAAGATGAGGTCTCTTGTGTCTTATCTAATTATAAAACATGATAGCCCATCAAGCCCATGCCAGTATGGAAAGCAGATGTAAAATGATGATGATATGTCTGTGTGTTTGTGTGTGCATATACTTATAAAAGGAAACAGATCTTGTCTTGTAAGAGTTGTTAATTCAATAAATGAGAATACACACAGACATTTTTACACAATTTAAATTTGTCTTTAAATGTTAATGCAATACATACACATATTGAGAGAGAGAGACCTCACAACTAAATAATAATTCTATCAGTGTAAATCCAGTCATAAAATATGCCGCACTATATATTATGTACAATGTCTCACATCACCACAAGTCATTAAGAAATTACTATACAGTTATGGAATAACAGATGTGCATGCAGAAGTACAATATCTAAACCTTTTCACAATACACACCACAAATTGCAGGTAAAGAAACCTCTGACAAAAAATTGTTTTAAAATTATTAATAAGTAATTTAATACTTTTAATAGCAATTCACTTGAAACTGTCCAATTAGTTATTTTATTAAATCTATTAAAATTCTTCACAAATTAATTAAAACAGTATTTCGTTAGAAATACAATCAGAAATGTGTTAATGAAGAATTTGAATGGACTTCCTAAAATTATCAATTATTTCATTAAGTTAGTATTTGTAACAAAACTTAACAAAAGAATGGAATGTTTTACAATATCATGTATAATAGCTACATTTTTAATACACAGTTAAATCGGGACATCCAGGATTATGAGGCCCTGGGCTGTAGTCCAGTCGGGTCATGTGTAAAAACAGTACTAATTTTACCAACTAATGTGTTTAGCCGCTTGCTTCATAAAGCATATATGTTGATAGATGAAAGACAGAGAATATGGTTTTACTTATGTAACAATAAAGGTAAATTTTAACTTTGTTTCTTCAATCAAAACTAGCTGAATGTTTACAATAATAAACTACAATAACTGAATTGGCTATAAGTACGAAAACAAATATGTTATAAAAATAAATATATATTATTTAAAGAAATCAAGTAATCCAAACACACATAGTTGGAGACTCAGATTTCCTGATTGCTTCCTGAGTTTTCTTCAAATCACTATTAAAAATATATATCCTAAAGTAGCAAGTTATGTTCTATATATCATTAAATTATCCAATACTCTTCAGTTCTTGTCAATCCTGAATGAGATTGTAATATAATTCCACTTTGACCATGCATTACTCCATTAAATGGCAGTTAGAAAGAATATATTATTCTGAAAGCCAATTATTTGTGGTGTATATAACTTTCAGTGTAGACTTGCTACAATGATTAATTCTTCCTGTCGTGAATCTATATCAAATAGCATTATACCTGTGTCAATCTACCTCTTACTCATTTTATTGTGCATCATTCCAACCATAAGCACATAACGTACAGCTAAGAAGTTGACTTTGCAATCATGGCATTTTAGTTTCTAGACAATATACCCCACCCCCTCCCACTGCGAAGTGGTCGTGGAGGTGCCACGGCAAAAAAGCACCCAGCCCACACTGTAAAGTGGACGTGTAGGCGCCACGGAAAAAAAGCACCCAGCACTCACTGTAAATGAGGTTGGTGTTAGGAAGGGCATCCAGCTGTAGAAATCAAGCCAAAATCAGTTCCCGTATGAGCAAGCCATGGTCAGCCGACCGGGCACTGCCCACAACAGGACAACCAGTCTAACCCATGCTAGCATGGAATAATGGACGTAAAACGGTGATGATGATGATTCTACTGCATATCACATTAGGCTAGGATTTTCTACCCTAGTGTAAGGCTGACCAAGACCTTGGAGTGGAATTTGGTATATAAGGTCTTTTAATGTTTATTTATGTCTTTCTCTTTCACTGATGCATTTTAATGAAGGACAGTCAGGCCAATCCCCTTGTTCATGGAGAGGTTAAACAAGAGATTTGTTTATATTTGTCTACGAGTATTTAGTTACACATCACAGTGAGGATTGAGATTTACCATTTATACTCGACTAGAAACTGATCAAAATATGAGCAAAATCTCAATTTTATGTCTGAGAAATGGAAACAAATCCAAACGCCATTTATAAGCAGAAGCAGGTAATCAACACATTATGTTTACATGGCATAGTTTTGATATTCTCATGAGTATGGAATATATCAATGAAGTTTTGATATTTTGATCTTTAAAATGTTTTAAGTGTCGTTTAGTCTATAGTTTTTGTTTACATAATACTTTTTTTCCGTTTCATTTATTTTATAATTTCAACAAGTTTCTTGACTTTTTGTTTACTTTACTTCTGGCCACTGACATGCTGGGAGCAGTTGAAATCAAGGGATCAAACAAGAGAACTTTGTATAGGCATACATGGGGTAGAAATGGGAGCAGAGACAGCAAGAGGTTCCTATCAACTTATGTAATGCGTACTAACATTACCTAATTTCTGCACATAGTGATTCCATTTGAACCACCGCAAGCAGAATCATAGTACATCAGTCTGGCCATCTCAAATTTCCTACCCAAATGAAGTCGTCTTTCTCACTGATAACCATAAAAGTGTACACTCTAATTAATTTTAATGATACAGGCTTAATTAAATTATTGGGTGAGTGAAAAAACGACCAAAGCTGTGTCCATTATATTTGATAAGCTTCGTTCATTACATATACATATATATATACATATATATATATATATATATCATCATCATCATCATTTTACGTCCGCTTTTCCCTGCTTGCAAGGGTGGGACTATATATATATATAACAAAGGAAGTATGGTAAGGAACCAGGTGGACCATAACGCACCAGAGTACTCGATACTTTGGGTAGTAGAGTGGGTAATATTATCCTATATATATATATTGTAGATTAAAAAAGTTTAAGCAAAAAGTTTCTTTCACCCTGAGTGGGATCATTTGATTGGTTTCTTGATTTTCCTTCAATGCAAGAATCCTTGCATACATTTTGCTCACCTCATGAGAACATCCTTCTGTGCAGCTGTTATGTCTTTCTATTTACTAAAGTCAATAGTTGGTCTTAATTTCTATGAAACATTTACTTTTGCATCCATAGATTGATATTTCTCAGTTTCAGATGATCTGGCTTAAGGTGAAAGCAGAAATTATTTGCTTAAAATTTTAATCTGTGCTAATAATAAATATTTGCTCTACGGCTTTATATATACCTATATATACACAACCCTTATTGAGTCCGCTCTGGATTTTGGTCTTCATATTTATTATTAATACTAGTATCCTCATCATCATCATCTTCGTTTAACTTCCATTTTCCACACTAGCATGGGTTAGACGGGAGTTGTCCCACTTGAGGCAAGGTTGGTTGGGTGACCGCATCTTGCTCATATAGGACTATCTGGCAGGTTTTCTATGGCTGGGTGCCCTTCCTAACACCAACCACATTTACAGTGTGCAACTGGGAACTTTTTACCATGTTACCTACACGGACACATTACAATGTGGACTGTGTGTCTTTTTGTCGTGACACCTACACGATCTCGATCTCATTATCTCATTTATTTGGACTGGATGTGGTCGTACCAACTTTACAGAGAGAGGGTGGTGTTGGTGGGAGTGGGGGATAGGGTAAGGGTAGTGGATTGGAGTGTAAATTTGGTTAAGAGGTGCCTACTGACTGTAGGTTTCGTTTTGTACATAGGCAAGGCGGGTCTTCTGTATTACTATGTAGCGCCAAAGATCTCGGTCCAGTGACATTGTCTTAGAGAGGTGCAAGTGTGTAAGGTTGGAATTTATCAGATCGTCCCAGGTTTTTCTGGGTCTACCTACTCTGTAACTACCATCAATTTTGATTGCCCTGCACATTTTTATACAGCTGCCGTCTTTCATGCACATCCCATGACCATACCAACGTAATCTTCTCTCGAGTAAACAGCATCTGATCCCTCTTATTCCTAATTTCTCACTTAGGTCATTTATGCTTTGCCGCTCACGTATATTACTATTACACATCCAATGGAGCATGCATGCTTTGTTCCTTTCCAGTCTGCGCAGGTCCTCTGCACGTAATGCCCATGTCTCACTGCCATGTAGCATTGCTGTCCGTATACAGGCATCATAGAATCTGCCTTTCATTTTTAGAGAGAAACCTTTTGTGGCCAACAGCGGTATAAGCTCTTGAACTTTTTCCATCCCGTTCTGACTCTGGCTACTGTACTTTCAGAACACCCTCCACCATTGCTGATTTCATAACCCAGGTAACGGAAAGTGTCCACTATTATAGAACCATCTGTGCAATAGAAGGAGCTAGTATCCTGTGGACACTTGCTACTTATTACACCTGAGCATCGGTCACATATAAAGTCTACGTTCTTAGATAGTTTACCTGTGATCCCACTACATCTTTTATGTACCCACAGTTTGCATTGGGAACATATATATATATATATATATATATATATATATATATATAGTAATAATAATAAATGTGAAGACTAAAATCCAAAGGGGGCTCGATAAGGATAAATATATATCAAATATATAAGAACCCTAGAGCAAATATTTATTAAAATAACAGGTTAAAGTTTAAGCAAAGAATCGCTGCTTTCACTCTTAACCGGAAGATCCTGTTAAGGGTGAAAGCACCAATTCCTTGCTTAAACTTTAATCTGTTATTTTAATATATATATCAGAGAAAGCTTGCCCTTCAGTTGCCTACTTAGTGTTGGGGATCTACATGATAAATACACCAAGTACACATTTTAAAATGACTGGAAGGGCATCCAGCTGCAGAAAGTTTGCGAAAAAAGTGTCGGGAGCACCCATCAGTTGCTGGTGCACTCAGTAGAACTTGAGACCATACATAAGCAATATGCATATCCTTGGCCTATTGGGGAAATGAGTAACCCTGCTTCACTACTGACTTGGTCTATGAAGATCCACCTAACCTTTGCTAGCAGGGAAACCATATTAAATGATGATGATGATATAAATACATATATATATATATATATATATATATGAGTCCCAGGTTCAATCGGGGGTAACCACAGTAAGTAATGTACCCATACATTAGTAGAGTGTAAACATCAAGTTTAATATAGAAATAGCTTCTTTAAGACACAGTATGTATGTATATATATTAATAAATATTAATAAAATGCACACAATGCAGATCCTGGGTACACAAGAGATGTAGCGGGATAGCAGGCAAACTAACAGGTAGGGAGAAATATGTATGCAGTAGATGTACAGGGAAATTAGACAGTAGAAGTCACATTGATAGACACATTTTTCAAATGCAGGAGGGCGCTATAGAACTGGTGGATAGCTTCCGGTACCTAGGAGATCAGATTAGCATGGGAGGAGAGTGTTCCGAGACCATAGTATCTAGAAGAAGGACGGGTTGGAAGAAGTTTAGGGAGCTGCTTCCTCTGTTGACGAAGAAGGGTTTCTCTCTGCGTACAAAAGGCCGGTTGTCTGATGCCTGTGTGAGGAGCGCGATGCTGCATGGTACTGAGACATGGGCAGCAACTGCAGAGGATATGCGACGGCTGGAGAGAAATGAGGCAAGCATGCTCCGTTGGATGTGCAGTGTAAATGTGCGTGACCGACCCAGCATAAATGTGTTGGGAGAGAGACTGTGTCTGAGAGGGATAGAATGTAGTGTACGGGAGAGGAGACTGAGGTGGTATGGACATGTGATGCGCATGGAGGATGACCGATGGGTGAAGAAGTGCCAGGAATTGTCAGTTGAAGGAAGACGTGGTAGAGGTAGACCACGAAAAACATGGGCGGAGGTGGTGAGAACAGACCTCAGATCATTGAAGCTCACGGTGGAGATGCTGAATAAGACCCGTCCCACCCTTGCAAGCAGGGAAAAGCGGACGTAAAATGATGATGATGATGAAAAGGAATTCCAACTTTGTCTGATTTACTCATTTTATTTACAATCCTTTAAAATTATAATGAAATAGTATGGTAGAATATTAAATGTTAAGTGTTAATTGAACAAGTACTTTCATGCTTTCGCAATCTTCAGTGGTGACAGTCAAGTTTGCAATTTTGCAAACTTGACTGTCACCACTGAATATGAACCTGAAGCTTGCAAAAACATGAAAGTACTTGTTCAATTAACACTTAACATTCTACCATACTATTTCATTATAATTTCATTATAATTTTAAAGTATTGTAAATAAAACGAGTAAATCAGACAAAGTTGGAATTCCTTTTATTAATATAATCTTCTATACACAATCATACACATCCGTGTATATTTATTTATATATATATATGTATATATATATACACATGTATGTATATATATATCATCATCATCATCATTTCATTTCATTTTACGTCCGCTTTTTCCCTGCTTGCAAGGGTGGGACGGGAAATGATTCTGGCTTGATTTCTACAGCTGGATGCCCTTCCTAACACCAACCTCATTTACAGTGAGTACTGGGTGCTTTTTTGCCGTGGCACCTCCACGACCACTTTGCAGTGGAATGATAGGGACCTCAGTCCCTAGCATCTCATTTCTACAGCTGAGTAAACTGGAGCAATGTGAAATAAAGTGTCTTGCTCAAAGAAACAACACATCACCCGATCTGAGAATTGAACTCACAACCTTTCGATTGCAAGGCCAATGCTCTAACCACTAAGCCATGTGCCTCCATATGTGTATATATATATATATATATAAACATGTATGTGTGTGTATGTATGTGTATATGTATGTATATGTGTGTATATATAAATATATATATATATATATATATATATATAAATATATACACACATACACACATATATATATATATCATCATTAATTGATGTTCGCTCTCCTGCTAAGAAGATGGTTGGATGGTTTTATATAGACCAAATCAGTACCGAAGTGGAGCTAGTGACCTCTATCGAGTGTAGAGGAGATGTCGTATGTTTGGACACAAACTGAAGGGTCCACCCAACCCCTTGTTTGGCAAACTTTCTATAGCTAGATGCACTTCCTAACACCAACCATTTTACAGCTTGTACTGGGTGCTTTTATCATGTAACTCACCAACACTAGGGTATTGCCATCTCCTTCATACAACTGAAGGGAATTACCTGTTGAGACAAGTAAGACCATGTTCAGCTAGTACTTGATACTTGAGTAGAGTGTATGTATAGTGAAAAGGTAGAGTCCGATGCCTGAGCTCACACTGTTATCCACTTGCCATTGAAAGGACATGAACTCAGTTGATGGGCACTAACTTTTCAATGCGTGTGTATGAGGAGTATTTGAGGACACTTAATTATCAATATATTAATCTCTTCAAAATAATTAAAAGTATTTTATTTCTTTCAGATGCTTCACCGTAAATAAAATGCTAACACGAGAAATGAAAGATATGTAGTCATTGATGCAATATATACAAAACACAGTAGTTTAGATGTTTCTAAATATTGCAAGATCTCTGGCAGAAATGTTTCAACTCTATCAAAGAAAAAACATTCCATAGGATTGGACAGTATAAGGACAAAGCAGTTCATCCAACAAGTTCAAAATATTATCAATGATGATCCTCCAAAGTTGATGCTGTCCATTGCCAAAAACGTTCAGGTGACTGGGTGGACTATCAGAACTATGGTACACAAGTAAATTGAATACATGTCATATGAACTAAAGAGAGGTCAATTCATATCTGCAAAGACACAGAAAAACTTCTCCAATGAAAATGATTTTGACCAAGACCCAAAGACTAACAGGGAAAACTACAGATGGATATGTGCAGACCAATCTGATGTCCTTAGCAACTGTGATGGTTTTAGGAATAGTATATCATAAAGGCCATGTCATGCCACACCACATCCTTCAATATGGTCTTAGAATTAATGCTGCTGGACATGTTGAGGTCCTGGACACAGACTTTTTAAGCTCTGGGTGCTGGTAGTATGCTGTGGAAGGCCATATGTGTTTCAACTCGATTCAACACCATCTCACAAAGGCCACACAACAAAAGAATGAATGTCAGACAATCTTTGTAACACCAAACTTATGGCCTCTTGCTAACCAAATTTATATTACATGGACTGCTACATTTGGTGTATTGTTGGAAGAGAGACTAGTTGACATCCTAACAATATCAAAGCTTTACTCAATGCTGCCATTGTTCAAATGATGTCTGAATTGAATACAGGCTATTTAGTGCAGACAGGTCAAAGATTCCAGTTCCATATTGAAGTAATCAGTGAAGCTGAAGGTGGATTCATAGAACAATCTCATACAAAAGCTTGTGGAGAACAGGTGCAGGAATTCTTATTAAGATGCACCTGGTCTTTGATAGATTAGATTTGTTTTATTAAATTAACAAATATATCATTCTTGAATACTCCTTACACCTTATATATACATATATATATATACACAAAGAGAGAGTGGAGGGAGGGGACATAGAGAGATTTATAATCGAATGAGGGGGGGGGTATCTCACATACACACACATATATATACACAAAACACACATACATACAAAACACACACACACACATATATATATATATATGTGTGTGTATATATATATATATACATACAAAGATCGGAATTAAGAGTATTCCGCAGTTCACAGTAATAATAATAATAATATTAGCTCAAAGAAGAATAGAGAATTTTCTTCTGAGCTCAAATGCAAATATATTACACAAAGAGAAGTGTGTTACACAGTGAGATGTGTGTAAAGAATTATTACAAGTGAGTTTTACCGTTACTGTATACAGAACAATATCTACAGGTTTAGCAATTAAATAGAAAAAAACTAAGTCAGAATCAAAGAGATTTGATTCTGACTTAGTTTTTTTCTATTTAATTGCTAAACCTGTAGATATTGTTCTGTATACAGTAACGGTAAAACTCACTTGTAATAATTCTTTACACATATACCACTATTAGCCGCTAAAGGGTTCTCCCTAAAAATGAAAGGCAGGTTGTACGATGCCTGCATACGAACAGCAATGTTGCATGGCAGTGAGACCTGGGCATTGTGTGCAGAGGATATATGCAGACTAGAGAGAAACGAAGCCTGCATGCTCCGCTGGATGTGTAATAGTGATATACGTGAACGACAAAGCATAAACGAACTAAGGAAAAAATTAGAAATAAGAGGGATCAGATGTTGTTTACTCGAGAGAAGGCTACGTTGGTATGGTCACGTGATGCGCATGAAGGACGATAGCTGTATAACAAAGTGCAGGGTAATAAAGATAGACGGTAGCCACGGAATAGGCAGACCCAGAAAAACCTGGGACGAGCTGATAAACTCCGACCTCACACACTTACACCTCACCAAGACAATGTCACTGGACCGAGACCTTTGGCGGTACTCAGTAATAGAGAAGACCCGCCTTACCTAAATACAAAGTAAAACCTACTACAGTCAGTAGGCATCTCTAACAAAATACACCCCCGTCCCACCACCCCCACCCCATCCACACCGCCCTACTTCTATGTAAAGTTATGTTGGTGCCACACCATCCAGGCCGAAACAAATGAGATAGTGTAGGTGTCACGACAAAAAAACACACAGTCCACGCTGTAATGTGGCCGTGTAGGCAACACGGTAAAAACCTCCCAGACCCACACTGTAAATGTGGTTGGTGTTAGGAAGGGCATCCAACTGTAGAAAACCTGCCAGACAGTCCTATGCGAGCAAGACAATCACTCTTGCCTCAAGTGGGAAAACCCCCGTCCAAACCCATGCAAGCGTGGAACACGGACGTTAAACGATGATGATGATGATGATGATGATGATACATATATACATGTGTATATATATATATATATACATATATATATATACATATATACATGTGTATATATATATACATATATACATATGTATATATATATATATATATATATATATATATACACGTATATATATATATATATATATTTATATACACATGTATATATGTATGTATATATATATATATATATATATATATATATATATATATCATCATCATCATCATCATCATCACGGACGCTAAACCTGATGATGATGATGATGATGATGATATATATATATATATATATATATATATATATACATACATATATACATGTGTATATAAATATATATATATATATACGTGTATATATATATATATATATAAATATATATATATATACATGTGTATATATATATAAACATATATATATATATACATGTATATATATATATATGTATATATATCTATACATGTGTATATATACATATATATATATATATGTATATATATATATATATGTATATATATATATACATGTATATATCATCATCATCACCGGTTTACGTCCGTTCTTCCACGCTAGCATGGGTTAGACGGGTTGTCCTGTTGTGGGCAGTGTCTGGTCAGCTGCCCATGCCTTGCTCATACAGGAACTGATTTGGCTTGATTTCTACAGCTGGATACTCTTCCTAACACCAACCTCATTTACAGTGAGTGCTGGGTGCTTTTTCGTGGCGCCTACACGTCCACTTTACAGTGTGGACTGGGTGCTTTTTTGCCGTGGCACCTCCACGACCACCTTGCAGTGGGGGGTGTGGGGGCATATTGTCTATATGCTTCAGCTTGTACCCATGGGAGGTCGGGTACTCTGTATTACTGCATGACGCCAGAGGTCACGGTCGTGTGTCATCACCTTTGAGAGGTGTAATTGGATAAGGTCGGCTTTTATCACCTCATCCCAGGTCATCTTGGGTCTCCCCAATCCGCGGTTTCCATCGACTTCTAGTGCTCTGCACCTTTTTATGCAGCTGTCATCCTTCATACGCATCACATGTCCATACCAGCGCAACCGCCTCTCCTGCACACAGCATTTGATTCCTCTTATGCTCAGTCTCTTTCTCAATTCATTTATGCTTTGTCGTTTGCGTATTTTACTGTTACACATCCATCGGAGCATGCAGGCTTTGTTTCTCTCTAATCTACGTAAGTCTTCCACCTTCTGCGCCCAGGTCTCACTACCATGTAGCATCGCTGTTCGGATACATGCATCATACAGTCTGCCTTTCATCTTGAGGGAGAAGCCTTTTGCAGCTAGCAGTGGTAGTAGTTCCCTAAACTTCTTCCATCCCGTTCTTACCCTAGTTATTGTACTTTCTGAACA
>OZ024743.1:96848474-96870974 GCA_964016885.1 Eledone cirrhosa | reverse complement strand
TCAATGGAAACCGCGGAGTGGGGAGACCCAAGAAAACCTGGGAAGAGGTGGTAAAAGCCGACCTCACCCAATTACACCTCTCAAAGGTGATTACGCATGACCATGACCTCTGGCGTCACACAGTAATACAGAGTACCCAACATCCCATGGGTAGAAGCTGAAGCATATAGACAATATGCCCTCCACACCCTCCCACTGCAAAGAGGTCGTCGATGTGCCACGGCAAAAAAGCACCCAGCCCACACTGTAAAGTTGACGTCTAGGCGCCACAGAAAAAAGCACCCAGCACTCACTGTAAATGAGGTTGGTGTTAGGAAGGGCATCCAGCTGTAGAAATCAAGCCAAAATCAGTTCCTGTATGAGCAAGGCATGGGCAGCTGATCAGAGACTGCCCACAACAGGACAACCCGTTTAACTCATGCTAGCATGGAAGAACGGACGTAAGATATACATATATATAAATATATATAGTTGTTCGAGCATTGGCCTTGCAATCGAAAGGTTTTGAGTTCAATTCTCGGACCGGGTGATGTGTTGTTTCTTTGAGCAAGACACTTTATTTCACATTGCTCCAATTTACTCAGCTGTAGAAATGAGATGATAGGACTGGGGTCCCTATCATTCCACTGCAAAGTGTTCGTGGAGGTGCCACGGCAAAAGAAAAGCACCCAGCACTCACTGTAAATGAGGTTGGTGTTAGGAAGGGCATCCAGCTGTAGAAATCAAGCCAGAATCAGTTCCCGTCCCACCCTTGCAAGCAGGGAAAAAGCGGATGTAAAAAATGAAAGAAATAAAAATATATATACATACATATATATATATATATACATACATATGATGGCTGCCCCCTCGTTATCGAGTATGGCCATTGCACGAGCAAAAAAAAAAAAATAAATAAAAAAAAAATATATATATATACACACACATACATACATATATACATACACATACACATATATTAATAATAATAATAATAATAATAATAACAATAATAATGATATACACACACTCACACACATAAACATATCTATACACACACACACACGATAGCAACTAACAGCGCTGCGATCGAATGTGGCTTTTTAGCCCCGCCAATGATCTAAAATGTCTTGCACGGAATCGGCAACCAAAACATTCACTAGGAATAGCCGGCCGTGGTTGGAGTTCATGTACTTTTGCATGTCGTTTGAGCCCTCCTGCTGATTTACATTCTCTACCACATGTTTGGCAAGCATGATGAGTAGCATCTCCAACAGCAGCCTGGTAGTCAACCACTGGTCTTACTTTATGACTGTGAAGATGAATTTCGAGTCCAGCTTTGCTTTGGCAGAGTCTCGCACAGACGCTGTATGTCAGCACCATAGGAGGACCCTCGCCGTCTGGAAGTGCAAAAGCAATGCCTTTCCTCACATCACGCTTTACTTTCTCGTATGCGATTCGAGATGCCTCAAAGGCAACTTTTCCCTCATATACAGTCTTTCTCCATTTATTACAATCAGCAGCAATATTTTCCTATGTATCAGCAGAGATGTTAGCGTCCTTCAAAGAGGCTTTCAAAACATCCTTATACCTCTTTTTTGGTTTATGTGGCGGTCGTTTTCCTTTAACTAACTCTCCATAAAAGAGTTGTTTTGGTATTCTAGAATCCTTCATCCTGGCAAGGTGACCACTCCAACGGAGTCGTTGCTTAAGCAAAAGAGCTTCTATACTGTCACACATAGAGCTTTCCAAAATCTCGACATCACTGATGTGGTCCCTCCAGTGAACGCCATGTGTATATACATATATATATACATGTACATACATACATATATATATATATACATATATATATATATATACATACATATATATATATATATACATATATATATATATATATATACATACATATATATATATATATGCATACATATATATATATATATACATACATATATATATATATATACATACATATATATATATATATATAAATATATATATATACATACATACATACATATATATATATATATACATATATATATATATATATATATATACATACATATATATATACATGCCAATTCAACTTTTCAAATACAAGTCGATGTTGTACGGTATGTCAAATCTATTTATCTATAAAACTGTCTATATTGTATTTTGTCTGAGGAAGGCATAGCATATTGTTAATATGATATCCCTGAAATATATATAATGAAATAAATATGGTTTTATAAATATAGTTTCCATTTATTTAATATCGTAAATATACTCCAAATACTTGTCGAGTGCTTTTATATCAGTTATAAATATTTACTAGTTGTAACCCAACAATTTAAATATAACTTTCCATATATACATACATATATATATATACATACATATATATATATACATACATATATATATATATATATATATATATATAGATATATATAGATATATATACATACATATATACACATACATATATATATATACATACATATATATACATACATACATATATATACGTACACACATATACATACATACATATATATATATACATACATATATATATACATTCATATATATATATACATACATATATATATATATATACATACATATATATATACATACATATATATATATACTTACATATATATATAGATACATACATTATCTGGTGGGCTCATAGAAAACTAGGTGTTGATGAATGGCTTGTGAGAGCTATACAAGCCATGTATAAAGAAACAGTCAGCAAGGTTAGAAATAACAACGAATATAGTGAAGAGTTTAGCGTAAAAGTTGGTGTTCATCAGGGCTCTGTCCTTAGCCCCCTACTATTTATCATTGCCCTTCAGACTATAACAGAGGATTTCAAGACCGGCTGCCCATGGGAACTCCTATACGCAGATGATCTAACGCTCATAGCTGAATCAATGGCTGAACTAGAGAAGAAATTCCAAACATGGAAGCATGGCCTAGAATCCAAAGGCCTTAAAATTAACCTGTCTAAACTAAAGTTCTAGTTTGTAGGAAGGAAAATAGGGCACTGCTCCCATCTGGGAAATGACCATGCTCAGTATGTAGGAAAGGAGTAGGTAGAAACTCCATTTTATGTCCCAAATGCAAAGTATGGGTGCATAAAAGATGTAGTGGGATCACAGGTAAGCTAACTAAGAATATAGATTTTATATGTGGCCGGTGCTCAGGTGCAATAAGTAGCAGCAAGTGCCCACAGAATATTAGCTCATTCCATTGCACAGATGGTTCTATAGAAATAGTGGACACCTTCCGTTACCTAGCTGACAAAATCAGCATTGGTGGAGGGTGCTCTGAAAGTACAGTAGCTAGAGTCAGAACGGGATGGAAAAATTTCAGAGAGCTTATACCACTATTGGCCGCTAAAGTGTTCTCTCTAAAAATGAAAGGCAGGCTGTATGATGCCTGCATACGAACAGCAATGTTACATGGCAGTGAGACTTGGGCATTGTGTGCAGAGGATATACGCAGACTGGAGAGGAACGAAGCTTGCATGCTCCGTTGGATGTGTAATAGTAATATACGTGAACGGCAAAGCATAAATGAACTAAGGGAGAAATTAGGAATAAGAGGGATCAGATGTTGTTTACTCGAGAGAAGACTACGTTGGTATGGTCACGTGATGCGCATGAAAGATGACAGCTGTATAAAAAAGTGCAGGGCGATAAAAATAGACGGTAGCCACAGAGTAGGCAGACCCAGAAAAGCCTGGGACGACTTGATAAATTCCGACCTTACACACTTACACCTCTCCAAGACAATGTCATTGGACCGAGATCTTTGGTGCTACACGGTAATATTGAAGACCTTGCCTATGTACAAAGCGAAACCTAGTCAGTAGGCACCTCTAACAAAAATATACCCCGGCCCCACTATCCCCACCCCATCCACACCACCCCTTCCAATGTAAAGTTATGTTGGTACCACAACGTTCAGTCCGAAACAAATGAGGTCGTGTAGGTGTCACGACAAAAAAACACACAGTCCACGCTGTAATGTGGCCGTGTAGGTAACACGGTAAAAACCTCCCAGTCCACACTGTAAACGTGGTTGGTGTTAGGAAGAGCATCCAGCCGTAGAAAACCCGCCAGACAGTCCTATACGAGCAAGACAACCAATCTTGTCTCAAGTGGGAAAATTCACGTCCAAACCAATGCAAGCGTGGAAGATGGACGTTAGACGATGATGATGATGATGATGACATACATATATATATATATACATATATATAAATATATACATATATACATACATATATATTTATATACATACATATATATATATATACATATACATATATAGATACTGTGTGTGCCTGCACATATGCATCTATTCACCTATTTATATATATATGTTTTTTTATTTTCTTCAGTTTATCGTTTACATAATATTCCCCTCTTGATTAACGGAAACATCAATTTCTCTTGATTTATTTATTTCAGGCATTAAGAACAAAACAACTACTGTAACGGTGCAACAATGTTCAAACATCTAATATAATGCAACAGTTGAGCAATCCATATCACAGAAGCAAATTAGCAAATCAAGGTACATTATATACATGCACACACACACATATATATATGTACATATATATATATATACAGAGCAAACATTCAATAAAATGAAACAGAACAGTAAAGTAAATACTTGAGCTAGTTAAAAGAGAATAAAACAAACAGAAAAAAATAACAGTTATTTGAATAATCTGCAAATTATAGACATACTGAGGAAATATCATTAAACCTGGTATCATTTCAAAATAAATAGTTCAAAATAAAACAGCAAGTGTATAGCAAAACAGCAAGAAGAAAAATAAACACACTGAAATCATAGGGAATATTATAAAATGCTACATCGCAAATATTGTAATAAAGATATCATATTTAAGTGTATATTGATTAATAAGACATAAATAAGTTTTGTGGTGCTCAGAAGATTTTAGATAACAGAATAATTGGAGAGGTGCAATAATATACAGGGCAGTACAGAAATGAAAGTAAATTATATAATGGACAACTATATATGCTGTATGCAAAAAAAATGTGTGGTATGTGAGCTGAACACCAAAGGAATGAAGTGATATGTGCAGTGAAGTGAACAAAAAAATATACAACTATGGTTAAACAACTCGGTACCAAACACTAATGGCTGAACATTAAACTAAGTGCAAGCAAAATCTGTTGAAGAATACAAAGGGTTAAGATCTACAAAAGGTGCAAAGTGTGTGTGTTTACATTTGTCGCTGCGCCTGCATTTATATTTAAAAACAAAAAAGATCGGTATAATAAATGCCAAGCATGAGAAAGTATGTACTTGGGCCGATATGATTGATTACATTTTTTTAATGTGGTACTGAAGAATGGCTGCAATCAAATGACTGAAACCAGTAAAAGAATTTTAAAATAATGGTCTCCAGTTTCAAAATTTCTTGCAAATGATTAGTGATAATTGTTATTGCTGTTGTTATTGTTGTGTAGCTTCCAGTTGGCTCTGATTAAGCAGATCTATTATATGTAAACAGTTAGTTGAATGACTGCATGTGATCCACAGGTCCATAAATTCACATCAGCGATGAAACTCTTTTGCCTGATTAACCCATTAGCATTTAAACCAGCCATATCCAGACAGAATTCTCTCACCTCTTTCTGTTCAAACTGGCCATAACCAGCCACTCATACTGACATTAAGATATTTTTCTCAAAATAAATAATAACATCATCAAAATCTTTTAGATTTCATATTATGTGAGATAAAGCCTTTACAATGAAAATATAATAGTAGAGTAATGTAAATTCTAAAGAGTTAAAGTTCTAGCTATTCCCATCATGTTTGCTTTTCTGACACAGCATATATCAGTAATTAAATCTATGCAAGTATTTTCAAGATGGTACGTTGGGGATTTTGTGGGAGATTTGGCTGCTATTCCTAACATATAGGGATTTCCTCATTGGCTTGAATAGCAATGGCTGTTGTTTTTGTTCTCTAGCCTCATCTCAACACTGACTAATCAAACTTACTGTTATGGCCAACCTAACTTTTACTTATGTGTAGAGAACCAAGGACAACATTATGCAATGTACTATTTTTTAATGAGAGGATGTGATTTGAATGAGATTTGGGTGCTATTTTTAGCAGGTCAAATAATCCTTGTAGAGACTGCGTTGATGGCTTGTTTAATGTTAATAATATATGCTCATAACATATCTAGTCAAGGAAAATATATTCATTAGTTGTGTGTGTTTGTTTCTGATGATGTGTCATGTGGCTCATTAGACCTGCAAGAGACTTGCATGCTATACTACAATGGTTGATAGTTTAATGGCAGCAGCTTTCATTTCAGGATACTGAGATCTGTAATATTGAGTGAGTCCACAAGCTGACTGACCTACACATTTTGTTACTAGAGTAGCTACTAGTGTGTGATATTAAGGGTATCTAAGGGCTTTTGAGAGAGAGTAGCTAAGGAGTAATACTGGAAGCTGGTAGTGTGGGATATGGAGTGATGGTGAGGATGCTACTGAGGATCCCTAGTGGAAGTGAAGACACAGAAATGGGTCAGGTCACACTGTATGCTGGTGTGAAGGTCTTGCCAAGTCCCCAGCTCTTGCAGTCCTTTGTCACCGCTGCTACGAAATTTAGTTAAGGTTGGTCTTCACTTCATTGTCCTAAGTCTTCTAGATTTTTTTCTATTTCTTAATGACTTCTACCATACACATCATACTAATGCAGTCTTCTATCTTGCATATTACATCCAATTTCTCTTATACCTAGCTTTTCTCTCAGTTTATTATGTTATGTTGTTCTTGCACACTAACATTACACATCTATCGGAATATACTTGCTTCATTTCATTCTAGCCTCCACAGGTTTTCTGTAAACAAGGCCCATGATTCACTGCCATGTAGCATTGCAGATCAGAAGCAGGCATCATACAGTCAACCTTTCACTCTGAGTGATGCCCTTTCTTGTCAACCAGCTCCTTAAGCTTCTTCCAGCTTGTTCTTAACTAGGCTATTACACATTCAAACCATCCTCCCTCATTACTAATTTGGTCACCTAGGTAGCAAAGCTCTCAACAATTTCTAAGGAGCCTCCTTGGCAACTGAAGGCATTTATTTTACATGTGCTCATAG
Source organism: Eledone cirrhosa (assembly GCA_964016885.1). Classification (NCBI taxonomy): domain Eukaryota; kingdom Metazoa; phylum Mollusca; class Cephalopoda; order Octopoda; family Eledonidae; genus Eledone; species Eledone cirrhosa. Next base: position 96,863,823 of record OZ024743.1, on the reverse strand, counting down.
TGCTTTTTTCTGTGCATCTGCCACATACAATGTTCATCTCTTCCGTTATATTGCCAGCAATCTCACTACATTTCTCGTGTGCCCATAGATTACAATTTTTACCCATCCATTTCTGACATATTGAACAATACCACTTTCCTTTTGTCCTCTTTCCTACATATTAAGACTTTATTTGCTAATTTTAAGACTTTATTATTATTTGTTAATATTAAGACATATTAAGACTTTATTTGCTAATATTTCTTTGCTCAGTTTACTTTTAGGCCTTTCAACTCTAGGTTCTTCTTCCATACTTGAATCTTTGCCTCTAACTCTACAACAGATTCAGCTATAAGGACAAGATCATCAACCTATAGGAGTTCCCATGGAATGTCAATTTTAAAATCCTCAGTAATGGACTTAAAAACAATGATAAACAGAAGTGGACTGAAGACTGAGCCCTGGTAGACCCCACCCCAACCCGCACTTCAAATTCATCACTATACTCATTGTGAACTCTTACTTATCTGGTTGCATCTTTATACATTCACCTACACCAAGCTTACAGAGTTTGGGTCCTTGTCAAAGGCCTTCCCCATAACTAAAAAATCCAAGTACAGTGGCTTACTCTTAGCTAAGTAACTCTCCTGTCTCATCAAAAAGAGGGCATCAGTAGTACCCCTACCTGGCATAAAACCTAATTGCATCTCGTCTAACTTGTAAAGCAGTATTTTTTAACCATTTTTAATCCATGACACACTGAATAGAGCACTTACAGCATTGTAATACACCATCTGCTTTTTAAAGTTTTATATGAAAATAAAACTAGGATTAAAATTGGTTTAAAACAGAGATGTGTACATGCATTGCATTTTGTTTATGAACGAAGCATAAATGGAAGTGTATAATACATCAAATACACTCAAGTTTTCTAAGTATTCTGGCATTTTCCATCTTGCCTCAATATTATCATGGTACCTCTGCAAATCATGTGCAGCACACAAGTATATCATGGTACAGTAATTGAAAATGTCTGGTGTAGTCTCCTTTATTGCCTCGAATTAGTTCATTTATTGAAAGTGAAAAATGTATTCAGTTGACTGAAAAATACACGTTTGTCTCCTTTCACTCAACAAAATTCCTCAGCATAAATATAAGTTTGCAATTCAAAATAATATGGAAATTACAGGAGCAAAAATAAAAACAAATAGAAACGACCACACGCACAAAAAAAAAATATAAAAAAGTATGTGTATATAAATTGCATTGGAAGTAGTGGAAACCTGGCAAAGTTCAATAACTACCATACGTAAAATGTAAACATGTTTTGAAATAGAAATAAAAACTCAAACATACAAAATGATAAATATTTAAAGTAAATCTACAAAACACTTATTGCTTTGATATAAAATGTTCTTCAAAGGAAAGAGAACACTTTTGTCTGCAGCATCAAAGGATAAAAAGAACATCAGAAAGAACAGCAGTTGCTTTAGTAAGATATCAAACAAACAAAATGTTCGTTCACTCTGAGAACAATCAGTCTGATGGTTAAATATTGGGGATTTAATGGACAGAAAATTGAAGAACACAAAATGTAAAATAGAAAAGAAACAAACAAAATCTTTTTCCTTCATAAAATACTGAAACCTAGTATTGAAAATATTCAAAACCATCAATTCCCCACTCTTTTTTATTACAAATTTTAAAGAAAATTTTCTCAAATATTTTGATTAAATATGCAGTACATTATAATTCAAAAATTTTAAGATGATTTTGAACCATTTAGCCATCACATAGATAAAGAACTGGTATCAATTAACTGATATATCAAGGGTAAATATATTATCATGTACAATATCAATTCAAATATTTATGGCATACTTCTTCTCCATTCAAGTCTTTTTTATATGCTACAGTCATGAGTTGTTATATGCACATCTATTAAAGTGAGTGTGTACATATCTATTAACCCTTTTCTGACTATATTTCTAATGAAAAACACTGCCTATGAATTCAGAACTATTTAGTAATAAAACTTTCTCCTTCTTCAGCTTGTATTCAGAACAAACGTTCTTGCATGAAATTATGACGGAATGTTTTTAGATAAATATAAAAATCTTTGTATCAGAATCTCAGGAGTTTTATTCAGTCAAAAGGGTTAAGATTGGTCATTGCCTTCACAACAGAATATGTGGTGGCTGCTCTCACATTACTGAACTCTCCACTTTTGATGTTAAACAAAGGCTAGGATTTCATCTTTCTACAAACAGCATTAGATTCTATCCTTCTCAAGAGTAAAATATACAGACCATTTTGTGTTGAAGGGGTATAGTGAATTGAATCAAAGCCATAATAGTATTGATACAGATTTGATTAACAGTATAATAGTCTGCTCCTTTCCCTTTCTAGTCAGGTTATTAATAGCTACTCTTTCATGAGCATATTTCTAATGAAATAGGCAATTAAAAACAGATCGTGTGCTGTCTTAAATTTGTGATTTACAACTACATAGTCAATCAGACATCCCTATTGCATTGATCATATAAATGAAAGATTAGCAATAATATTTAATAATTATCATATTCAAAGTAAGCATCTATTAATGAATGCTCCATCTTATATTGCTTGTTTTGTGTTTTGTTTTTTTCATTCCCTATAGTCTTAATCTCTGATAATTAGAGATTACTTAGATTTGACACATGAATTCATTTCAGCAACTTGAAAGATTGTTTAATTCAACTCATCATGCTTCTTACATAACATCTTCTCTAACCCTATACTTGAGCTTCATAGTATAAGAAGGCATAAGCTACTGAAATATGTCATATATTGGATTCTGATAATGTTGATTACTCCTAAATGTTTATATAGCTATCTATATGAGAAAAGATTGCCCAATCCAAAATGACTGCAGCTAATAAAAAAAAATATTTCAATATACTTTTATTATTAAATATACTCATGTAGACATTTTAATGTAATGTTGTTTTCCTTAATATATAAACCTTTCCAAATTCAACTCATAAAACCATAAAGAACCTTTTAGAAAACTGAGAATCAGAAGAAAATATGCATGTAATCATCAGTTTCAAAGCCAAACAAGTCAGTTATATGAGTTAAAGCTTAATACCAATTGATAAGTATGAGTAACAGCTGTACAGTTTAGCATTTAAAACCACAAATTTCCTTAAATCTGATTGTATTTGCTATGCAACATGAAAGTGACAGTAAATTTGTCTTTCATTTATGTTTGTCAACAGAAAGCACCAGATTATACAGGAAATAAAGATTAACATTTTGTGTTTGACAACTGTTTTTTCTAGGTAGAGAAAACGGTTGCAGATAAAAATCATGATAAAGGAATGAAAGAGATGTAATGGAAAGCAAATTAGTATATTTAATGTAAGGGACTAAGTTAGTCAGATAAGTGGTAATGAAGCAGATGTTGATCGTAATACACAATGGATTGCTATAGCCATGGCAACATTAGTATGTGTAAAATAATACAGTCCACTTGTGAAAGTAGTTCTCCAAATAATAAAGTTATAAAAAAGATGGATGTTTAGGCTAGAATGAAAAAAAAACTGAAAAATGTTTATCATTAGCTCAGAGTTTATGTTAAAATATAAGTATGGCTACTTTATATATCATCTCTTTAGAATAAATAATTGTTTCTACTTTTGGCACAAGGCCAGCAAATTACCCAGTGCATTACTGGTACTTTATTTTATCGGCCCCGTAAGGATGAAAGGCAAAGTTAACCTCGGCGGGATTTGAATTCAGATTGGAAAGGGCTGTAACTCTATGCATCAAAGCATCGCATCCGACCCTCTACCGATACTGCCAATCCACCACCCTTAGAATAAAAATAATGGAACAATAATAGAGTGAGCTTTGTTCCAAGACTGATTTAGATTACACAATGCTGGAGTTGAATCAAAATTACAGGTTTTCATGTACACTAAACTAACTCAAAAGCAGTTTGGTTAAGGTTATGTAATATCAATAGATACATACGACTATATGTAGCCTATTGAAAAAGTATTTGATCTTAAGCTTGAAATATAATTCTGTACATGGTGGAGTTCAAACGTAAATCCCCTTTAAAATAGATCCATTGTGCCTCCACACACTTAGCCCAGAGACCCTTTCACTGTTTCAAGCATGTTCTAAATACTTCTTCTGGGATGGCTCTTTGTACGATGTACTTCCAGCAGCCTATCGGTGGTATCATTATTTTGGGTAATAACTGGAAGTCAAAAGGTGCCATATCTATAGAGTAGTGACCAAGACAAATGAGTAAAATGGCTTTCTTTACCAAGAAACATTGGATCAGCCATGCTGAATGAGCTGGGGAATTATCATCAGAAAGATGTTGGAGGACTTCCTGATAGTACTGATTTGTCATTGATTATTGCCTTTTAGGTCCATATTCATAGCCACTTGGCAGTAAAAAATGTCAACATCACCTTGATTTTGCTTTGCCTCTGATGTGCTTTATGAGACATTGGATGATTTCACTGAGATAATTTAGTTTTGATTTCCATGTTGTATCCATACACCCTCACCTCATCTCTAGTTATCACCGCATTCAGGAACTCTGGGTCTTTGTTGGCAATATCAGGTGCAATGAAAATTTGATGAATAAGTAGCATAGCATCTCATATGCTTGCTGCTAGATAGTAAATGATACATCGAGTGAGTTTGTCAAAGACCAGGCATACACATGAATGTATGCCTCTCAACTCTGCATATATTTGTCTCCCTAACAACATTACTTCCCATGTGACAAACATACATTTTAATTTATGGTTCAGTATTATTTATTTTATCCTAAACTATATTGTCTAGTTAGCATAACTTTTCTTTTTACTTCAATCACATGATACAGTAAAAATGTGATAAAAAAGGGGATCATTGTATTCATACCTGCATGGAATATATTACTGAAATGACATAATTCATCAGTGAATTAAATTTATGTACAAACTTGTTAAGTTATGCTCGAAACACCAACTTAATAATGAGAAAGATAGTTAGGTAACTAAATCAATACTTTCAAATGTTTGATCATTTGAAATATGGTAATGAAAAAGGATAAACAGGGCAATTTATTCCGTTTGATGAGTCAGCATAATATGGAAACAAATACCAGCCTTATTTAACCTTGTCATCACATGATTTCAAAGCATATGCAACTGCTTTATTTAGAATAAAATTTAAATTCATGCCAGATTGGCAACAAATGAAAAGGAAATATTAAAATAAAACCTGGACAATACATCGTAGCACAATCAGGTCAAGAGAATATTATAACATTTGATGCTGTTAGTTGAGTTTATCATATGTGATGTAGTTTGATACAGGTGGTATAGAGGTCAGAAATTAGGTTTTAGTTTATTATATATTTTGATCAAAGGTAAAATATGGTATATGGGAAATTTGAACTACTTATTTGACAGTTGCCCATACATCAAAATATGTGAAGTATATTTATTATTTCTTGGAACAAATTTATACTTTCATGTATCTAAAAATTAGTGATGTGGGCTTTGCACCTTATGTATTAGAGGTTAAGGAATTAAGCATCCTTGTATCTAAGAATTTAGTGGAAAGTTAACCTTCTGGAGATAAAATTGCTTGAAACCACCCTTAGTGCTACAACACTAAACTATTTGTTTTAAAGTGTTCACATCTATCTCAAAGTCATCAATCATAATTTTGCATAAGAACCTTCACTGAATTATGTTCCAAACACCAGCTAAATAATGAGAAAATTAGTTATATTACTAAATTCCTCTAAATTCTAGCTTATTTTCAAAATCATCTCAAAATTATAGGTTATGTCTTTAATTAGAAATATGGAAATGAAAGGGTAAATAGGATGAATCTAACTGTTGTTGTACTGCTGTTAAGTATATTTTAGGCTTGCATCAACAAGTGACTATAAAATATGTTTAAAGAAACAATTAAAGAATAAATTATTTCAATTTTTTTGCAATTACACAGAATTTTTTTTTTTTTTTATATATATTCAAAAATATCTTTAAAAGAATTTCTTTTTATTGCAACAATGGCAACAATGGTGATGGAAAGTAAAAATACTCTATGGGAATAAATATACGAAATATTGAAAACAATCCAAAATAAATAATAGTTAAAGCACGAATGAGAAATGAGAAAACAAAATATAAAAAATATATCAGAGAATAACAAAAGCAAATACAAATAAAGTCCAGATACAAACACCAAAATGAAAAGAATAGCTTAATTATTGTAGAAAAGGTTTAATGTAACCAAAGAATAGACTTAATGAAGGAAAAACAAGAAATAACTGTTGAAGGAAATACAAAAATGAAAAATGATCTTGTAAGCCTTTAAAAATCAATAAGAAAAACTTAAAACAAAATAAACCTCTAAATTTCAGGGTAACTTTAGCAACAAGCTAATAATATATATGTTATTGTGATCTGACTTTTAAAAAAATGATGAAGTGTTTATCAATTTTCCAGATGGTATTTATGGTGGTTAATGACAGATAAATCTAGCAATAAATTTACAGAAGCATTAGAGTCAGGCAAAATACATTGTGGTATTTCATCTGTCTCTTTGTGTTCTGAGTTCAAATCCTGCCACGGTCAACTTTGTATTTAACCATAAAATAAAGTACCAATATATTGAGGTGAAATGATGGAAGCATCAGAGCATTGGATGGTATGCCTTGCAGTATATGTTCCAGCTCTTTGCACTCAGAATTCAAATACTGTAGTGGCTTAGTTATGTGGTAGACTTAACCCTTTAATATTCACATTACTCTATATTTACTATTGTATTTTCATGATAAACCTTTATTTCATATAATTATCTCACATAATATCAAATCTACAAGATTTTGATATTATTTATTTTAAGAACAATACCTTAACATAAGTATGAGCAGCCAGTTACAGCCAGTTTGAACAGAAAGAGGTGAAAGAATTCAGGCCGGATATGGACGGTTTAAATGCTAAGGGGTTAATCCATTGCCTGATTAAACACCACCATGTGACCTTTGGGTATCTTTAGCAGATTACACTGCTGCAAGCATTTGTGTCTAGTACAGTGATGTATCCTGCCATGATTCACTGCTCGAAACCATTCTCTAAAGCACAGTTAAAGAAGGGTTAAGGAGAATCAGACAAAGAAAATCCTGGTCCAACAACTTCAATGATTGGATGGGTAATACTATGACCCTTCAGCATGTGGGACAGAGTTCAATGGTGACTGTTGACTCCCCAAAGAGTGGCACTTCAGTGACTGACTGCACCAGTTTTGAGAAAATGATTATGATATTTATCTAGACATCTGCCATTATAATTTTATGTAAGAGCGATGGATTGGCAGAATCGGTAGAGCATTGGACAACATACTTCGTGGTATAGAGTTACGTCCCTTTACGTTCTGATTTCAAATCTTTTTTTACTTGGAAACAATTATAATTTTAAGTAAAAACCTTTGTTAAGTTATGCTCCAAAAAATTTGTCAATCGACTTTCGTCAAATCGGACCGAGGAATCAATGTTTCTGTCGGTCTTTCCAATTGCTAATACTATCTATCGGTCGCAACTCCAGGTAGAAGGAGCAACGTGAAATAAAGTGTCTTGCTCAAGGACATAACACATCGCCCAGTTCAGGAATCAAACTGACAACCTCACGATTGCAAATTCAGTTCTCTAACCAATCAGCCACACGACTTCACATACCAGCATAATAATGAGAAAGTTAGTTACATTATTGAATCCCTCCAAATTCATAAGTTTTTTCAAAAGTATTTGCAAATCATAGGCTGTGTCATTCTTGTACTACATTCTTCTGCCATCAGTAACTATCAGTTATATCAGTTATAACTATAGCTTTCTACTGCATACTTTCAATATGTAAATTGCTATTACTAGTAGTACTAAGGTGCTGGATTGGCAGAATTGTTAGTCCATTCAACAAAATGCCTTGCAAAATTCGTTTCAGTTCAAATTTTGTGAAAGTGCACTTTGCGTTTCATCTTTCTAAGGTCAGTAAAATCAAGTATCTGTGAAGACCTGAGATTGATATAATCTCTGAGCTGACACATTTCTAATCTTTTACTAATGTTAGAAATCCTTATTACTTGTACACATAGTAGTATATTGCTTGTACCAAACATCTGTTAATTTAATCCAGTCCTTCTTTTAGCTAAAGTTAAGACTTGTAGGCTAAAATCAGGCATCTTTTTTGTTTTTCTTTAACATTTTAGCATTTTAATCAGCCATATCCAAAAATAATTCTCAAATCCATTTCTGTTCAAACCAGCCATAATCTGCTGTTCATACTGATGTTAAGATATTGTTCTCAAAATAAATAATCTTAAAATCTCATAGCTTCGATATTATGTGAGCCTTTACTGTGAAAATACAATAGTAAATATAGAGTAATGTATATGCTAAAGGGTTAAAGATTTTCCCCTTTCAGGATATACAGATATAAATAATTCAAGATAACACAAGAAAATGTATAAATAACAAGTTTATAGAGTTTATAGAATTTATATCATTGGTCTTTTAATGTTCTCTTTCCCTGTCTCTCATTTACTGTTTTATTTTCCTATCCCACATTTTATGTTTTACACATTAAGTAATTATTACTTCAAAAATTGCATTTACATTTTTCAATATATACTATTGTATTTTTGCAGTAAAGGCTTTAGCTCACATAATATCTTACATGATATCTCACATAATATCGTATCTATGAGATTTTGATATATATTTTGAGAACAATACTTAACATCAGTATGAGTCGCTGATTATGGCTGGTTTAGACAGAAAGAGGTGAGAGTATTCTGGCCAGATACAACCAGTTTAAATGATAAAATGTTAACTATCCTCGACATTCAACAAATTACACTAGTTCATGTATCATTGTTAGTTGTAAACAAAACGAAAACATTACCTTCCTCCCTTCAAATCATTAGAATTTATCTATATTTGAAGAAGACTCAGAATCAATCTGTTGGAAAATAATTATCATTAGCTCATAAACCGTTCATCAAAATCGTTTGTATTATCCAATGATTTGATATGATGCTGAAACATCAGCAAGCCTGTCACACATCACAAATGTTATATAGTGTGAAAATATATAACTGTATACATTTCCCAGTTGAATGAGTTTTAATTAAAGCTGTCAATTCCAATTGTTGTATGCTATAGTATTAGAACGATAATAGCAACAATGATATATGTAAGGATTATCTAATAAAAACTAAACAGATAAAAATCAAGGTGTTCTTTTAAAGGTTTTCAGAAATATTACTTCTATATCTTTTTAGTTAGAATATATAAGCATATATACATCAATCTATGTATCAATCTGTGCCATTATACATTCTTTGGAATATACTTATGTATGTATATAGACTTGTCATTGTTAAGATTTAGTTACAGACCATCTGGGAATGAGTAACCTTATTATCAGAGGCATTTCTAGCTGTGACTACTGTGTCTATGTGCAGGAAATCAGGACCACATTTTGTGAGATATCTTGTTTTTCATTCTATGATAAGGTCTGCTGTGGTTGAATTGTAGTATTAAAGAGGGCTCTCCAAAAATGAAATAAAACTTCAAGTGAAGGTGTCAAAGGTGAGTGTAATAACTACTGAGAAATTCCTTTGCTTAACATTATCGGAAAATGTCCATATTTTCTTAACACTTTTGATACCAACCCACCTAAACCTGGATTTGGTTCTATGGAACAAAACAATCCATCTTAAATGATTCCTATTTAAATTAAAATTTTCCAACATAGTGTTTTCGATAAGAACCTTTTGATAAACTATGTTACAAATATCATCTTAATTGTGAAATAATTAGTAAATTTCTCTAATTCACTCAAATATATTTCTTTATAAATATGGGAATAAAAAGGGTTAAAATACCTACAAAATCTGGTAGAAATATACTATTGGAAAGTCATTGATATAATATTGTTATTGCGTGAGCTTCAGGAAAAGTGTGATTGACAAGTGAAAGAGCTTCATATTTCATTTGAGTTATAGCTAAAGTTATAGCTACATTCAGCAAGTAAGGTCTTTTTTAAGTGTTGGATAATGTGGAATTCTCCCAGCATTGCTCATTCTAGTCTTTTCCCTCCACAATTATATAAAAGCCATTGTTCAGTTTGATGGAATATATTGTCATCTTACTGCATTATGCATTAAGGTTGTGTTTTTCTGCTTTAGAGAACAAATAGGTCCCTGTTAACTTAATACAGCTGATTGCAAAGAAATATGTATCAATATCCACTATTGAGGATCTATTGTTGATTATGCTACACTAAAGGGTCATAGTGACTTGACTCTGCAAGTAATGATTTACAAGTTTTCTGTAACATGCAAAGCCTTTTACCTAGAGATCAGCAAAAGGAAGATAGCTATCCTGTCACAAGGAAGCAATGCTCTAGTTTACATGACCTTTAATAGATGCACATTGGTAATGGTTTATAAGTTTCCTTTAAGCTTTGTTTTCAAAGATTATAATTACCTTGCCTTAGCCAAAATCAAGGCAATCATAACAGTTACAAAACTTACAAAAAAGGCATGTAAGAACAAAATGCTCCTTATTAAGACTAAGATTAGAATCTGAGGCATGTTATCACATCACATTGCTATATGATTCAGTGTCATGTACTTCTTATGTAAGACTTGCATGAAAGCTGAACTCTTTTCATTTGCAATGCCTCTGTAACATTCTAAACATCTCATAGCAAGAAAGCAAAGTCATCCATCAACATCAAAGTATTGTAAATAAAAGCAGAACTGCCAACCTTGATGTCAATACTGTGAAAGCAACATTTATGGGGGTTAGGCCATGTTAAACTTATGTAAGTGTATTGCATATATGTGTGTGTACATGCATGCAGTTTACTGCATGTATCTTCAGATTTAAAATGTTTCAAGCAGCTGGTGACGTTTGTGTTCCACATAAAAAATATGCATATCTATATCTATACACATATATACAGAGCATATAGCTTACTTTACTTTTAGGTTTAAATGGGCCAGTCATACCTTAAAAGACTCAGTATGAGGACAGTAGAGTAGTTACAGTTCTTTAGACTTTAGAGTTCTACAGAAATACTTTTCTTACAAATATCTGTTAACATATATTTGAAACAAATCTAGTTCTGTACATACATAGCATCCTCCTCTTCAACTATATATATATATATATATACCACATGCATACACACACACACATATGTATGAGCGAGACACGGTCACCCAATTAATCTTGCCTCAGGTAAGACAAACCCATCCAACCCATGCTAGTGTTGAAGATGGATGTTAAACGATGATGATGATAATGGCGATGATGATATATCAGTGATGAACTTAAAGTATAGATGAAAAATATAAAGAGTATAATGTTATGATAGCTGATACTGAATTCTAAATAAATACCAGCAACAAATTCTTTACAAATTTTGAAAGGTATTTTTATTAGATATTTCCATTTTTTTTTAATTTAAAAACAAAAAGAAAATACAGTGAATTTCTGTTCCATAATATTAATACTTGATCAGTTTATTTTTACGGAAAAGATTCCTAAAAGGTTAAGAATGTTGTTGGACTTCCAATGAAAAGTGTTCTAGTTGTCTGGTCAATGGAAGAGCCTGCCCATGAAATTAACATGAAAGTGGTTGAACATTTCACAGACACCTTTATCCTTAAGGTAGTTAGTTCTCAGTGGTGCTCAGTATGACACACTGAATGACAAGGCTGGCCTTTTAAATTACAGGTACAACTCATTTTTGCCAGCTGAATGTACTGGATCAACATGAAATATTTTCTTGCTCAAGGTTACAATGTGCCACCCAGAATCAAAATCAAACAACTGAGCCACAGCCTTCACAAAAACGCTAAGAATACACTTGAAATCACACCCCACTCACCCTCAGCAGTTATATTAATTTGAATTTAAAAAAATTCAATTCTATGTGAAAGAAGATATTGCATATAAGGTGAGGTGTGAACTACGATAGATAAATGTACTGGAAAGGTGTAAGTGTGGTTTATACTACAAGGTAGTGCAGCAGACATTGATTGGTGCAGGTGGTAGGGAATGTTTTGCACATTAATGTAGGGATACAAAACAAGAGGATACAGCAGAAGTTATATATGAAACAGAATTAAAAAGTTAATAATAAGGTAATTAAAGGAAACATGATAAACCTTACTTTCTTTCTTGTAGCGCTGAGAAACTCTTTGTGCATATCGGACCGCAGGTATCGATTATAGCTGTCACTTTTCATCAGTTTAAATATGTGGTTCTGCAAAGTATCAAATAAATATAAAAAGAAAAATAGGAAAATGGAAGGTAAAAAAGAAAAGGATTTTTATAAAGACATCACTTTTAGTTTGTTGTTGATGACCAGCTTAACATATGGCAGAAACTAATATCTAGTAAATATATTCTGCAGCTAGATGGTTGGGTAAGTGGGTGGGTTGGTAGATAGATAGACAGACAGACATAAACATAGATAGATAGGTAGATATAGACAGATAGAAAATGAAATTGATAGGTAGATAGATAGATAGATCAATAGATAGATAAATAAATACATTGATAATTATATTTAATTTTTTTTTTTTTTCAACACAGTGTCATCTATACCACACGTGCACTTTTACTCATGCCTTCTTTACACATTTTTTTAAATATCTTTCTTTCAATTTTTCTTTTTGAAGAACTTAAGCTGAAAATATCAGAGAAATTTCTATTTCCATTTCTAGAGAATCAACCTAATAACTCTGGTTTAGCTGGTCTTTCATGTTGTCCTTTCCATGTCGTACATTTTGCTTTGCACTTTAAATGTATCTATATAATTCTTTAAGGCCAAGTCAGAATCCTTTTACATTGGCAAAACTCCAGAGGACTCTGGCTTGGCATTAAAAAATATTAATCTCTACTGTAGTATTGAGTATTCAGTGTCATGACAGTAAATATAAAGCATATATATGTATATATATGAGTTAAAAACAAAAAAAAACAAAAACAATAACAAAGTGTGCTGTACAAACAGTGTTAGAATTAGGTTCATGCTTGAGAGCGTGGGGTGGGGGACGACGTTTTGGGTATAAGCCCTTCATCAGGAGAAAAGTGGGAAGGAAAAGAGTTCTGAGGGTGTGAGGGGGAGTGGTAGAAAGACATAAAAAAGGGGGGGATTTAAGGGGAAGGAAAAAAAATTAAAATGAAAACAAGTGGTGAAAGGGCGTGAGGCGTATAGGGTGGTGTTGGTGGGAGGAGGGGGAGAGGGGAGAAGGAGAAAGGGGTGTGTGGGTATGTGTGTAGGTGTACGTATGTGTGTGTGGATGTGAGTGTGAGAGTTTGGGGAAGAACGAGGTTCCATGTTCGGGTAATAGGAAAACCAGTGCGTACATGGGGTGGGTGTAAGTCAGTGTGTGTGTGTGGATGGAGAGGGGGTCATAGGGGGTGGGGGAGAGGGGCGTGCGGAGTCCAGATTCCTAGTATATATATGTGAGAATATGCACGTGTGTGTGTGTGGTGATATATATACATATATATATATATGTATATATATATATATATATATGTTAAGTATTTCCGATGAATGGGCTGGATGTTTCTGTAAAGATCGTCTAGTTTCTTGAAACATTTGGTAATGGATAATTATATTGTGTTGTTTATTACATATATATATATATATATGTAATAAACCCATGCAAGCGTGGAAGATGGACGTTAAACAATGATGATGATGATGATAGTTTTAATAGTGGTGTTAGTTGATTGTTTTCATAATCAATGAAATATATAAAGTGTAATGATATACATATAGCAAAGTTGCATATGGAAAAAATGAAAAGTCTAATAAATGAATAGAAGCATCTATCTTCCTTGTTAACAAATTACATGCTTAAAAGTGGGATTGTAGAATATTGGAGCAGGTTGCACAATGGATTGAAAAAATGCTTGAGGGTGCATATGAGATAACACAACAGCATAGAGACAGAGGAAAGCAATGAAGAGTCAACTAGGGAGCAAAGCAAGTGGATAAACAATAATAATAATAATTTTTTTTTTTTTTAGCCTTATAAATGGAAACTGTATATATATCAATATGAGTTATTAACTCTGCCATTTATTTATCATCTTCATTTAACGTCCATCTTCCATGCTAGCATGAGTTAAACGGGTTATATATATGGGTTAGACATATATATACATATAACATGGGTTAGACGTTATATATATATATCATCATCACCGTTATATATATATATATAGACAATATGCCCCCACATCCTCCCACTGCAAAAAAGCACCCAGCCCACACTGTAAAGTGGACGTGTAGGCGCCACGAAAAAGCACCCAGCACTCACTGTAAATGAGGTTGGTGTTAGGAAGGGCATCCAGCTGTAGAAATCAAGCCAAATCAGTTCTTGTATGAGCAAGGCATGGTCAGCCGACTTGACACTGCCCACAACAGGACAACCCGTCTAACCCATGCTAGCGTGGAAGAACGGATGTAAAACGGTGATGATGATGTGTGTGTGTCCATGTACACAGTTGAAAAGGTTGGTAAAGTTCCATACAAATCAAAGGTTATAGGTAAAAAATAAAAGTGAAATACAGAGACATATTTTTAATTGTTACATAAATGGATTTAGATTTTGCCAAATATTGCTGATTTAGATTGGTATATCAATCATCATCATCATCATTTGACATCCACTTTTCCCTGCTTGCAAGGGTGCGATGGGTCCTATTCAGCACAGCATCTCTCCACTTTCCACGGCCCTTCGTCATCTCCTCTGTTAGCTTCAGCGATCTGAGGTCTTCTCTCACCACCTCCACCCATGTTTTTTTTTTGTGGTCTTCCTCTTATCAAATATTAAAAAAAGTTTGTTCTCATATTCTGTGGGCAGTTGAAACATATGTGAATTTTCTGTCAAAATGTCATCTTATATGTTCTTAATGAAGGTAGGGTGATGATGGAAGTGGGGTTACACAGGTTTGGATTCACTGGATTCAATAGAATATTCTCTTGGTTAAAATAGAAAATTCTTTTACTAGTCATAATTGTTTCTACATTTGGCACAAGGCCAGCAATTATTTCAGTGTATTACTGGTGCTTTATTTTATTGACCCCGTAAGGATGAAAGGCAAAGTTAAACTCGGCGGGATTTGAACTCAGACCATAAAGGGACGTAACTCTTTGCTGCAAAGCATGGCATCTGACCCTCTACCAATACTGCCAATCCACCACCCCTACTAGTCATAATAATGGTCCAGATGGCATTTTTTTTGTCATGGATGTGTGTGTATGTATGTCTG
>OZ024743.1:96720974-96843474 GCA_964016885.1 Eledone cirrhosa | reverse complement strand
GATCAAGAGTATTCAAGTTATTATCTTGGACTTTTAGCTATTGCACTGGTATGGGGTTTGTGTGGGCACACCACTGATCGCTTATAGATGTCCTGTATCAAGCACCGAAACATCTTGATCTCGGTTTTACAGCTGATGAGGGATACTTTTCTTTTTTTCTTTTTCTCTTTTTTCGTCCATACTACCATCTTAAACTTTGTTTACAGTAACAACACAGCTCCTTTCATTTCTTATCATTTTGTATATATATATATATATATATATATATATATATATATATATATATATATATATATATATGAAAAAGTATGATCCTGACGGCAGAGCTCAAGCCGTTTCGACGGCTATTTCTGAGTCCAGAAATAGCCCTCGAGACGGCTTGAGCTCTGCCGTTGGGGTCATACTTTTTCCTATTTCCCACTCTACTACCCTAAGTATTGAGTACTCTGGTGCGTTATGGTCCATCTGGTTCCTTACCACAATTCCTTTGTTATATATACAATGTAATAATATATATATATAGGAATGTAATGTCCAGTTACTGTAGGTTCACCAGAGTGACCACTTGATGCATATATATATATATATATATATTCATTTTATTAATACTAAATAGTGAGTTACTCTCGAGTTTCACCTATTTATCATAGGTTCATCAAACAAGAACTAACTCTACAGTATTGAGTACTCTTTTCTCTCAGCTGTCAACCACATACGGTTTTATCATGCCACCACAAAGAACTGGATGAGTTTAGTAGTAGTAGTATTATATATACAAATAATAAATGTTTATTCTTGAAGAGAGTGTATATTTGAAGATTTTAAGGTAAACTCAGGAGACATAACTACCATTTTTTAATTAAAAGCCTTTGCTGTGAAAAGAACAAAGTATGAAGAGCTATCTCTCCATAAAGTTAGAAGTGTTTACACTTCATTCTTTCTACAGAAAGGTTTTCTAGTTCAAAAATTGTAGTTATGTCTCTCTTAAGTTCTCTTTTGAGTTTACATTCCCCAAAAATGTAAATGGTTCATTGGAAAAGGGGAGTATATCTGTAAATGATACTAAAGACTTTTACAACTTTTGTTGCTACTTTTCCTTTATTATTATTGGGTGCAATTCTTTTTAATGGAAATGTTTAATTTTTTCCCTTTGCTAAGTTTCTGCTAATTAAATGTACCTAACTTGCCCCAGATGGCTTACACCTGGAGCAGCCACCCCTATCACCTGCTTTTCTGATATAATTCCACTATTTAGATTTAGTTTATATGAAATTTTTCAAAGCCAATTTCCATCACTGTTCTAAATGGATGTAAAATTGTAATTCAGAGAAAGAGTTCCTAACATCATCTGTTTATCTTGATACACCATCAAATGTAAGAAATAAAAAATAATAAAAAATATTTAAAAGAATAGTCCATCCCATTTTGACAAACAAATAAATTAAAAAAATTCTTCCAAAACATTAATGTGTGATGCTTTTTAATCCAAAGTATTTGCATTTTGGTGTAACAAGAGAAAAGAAAAATTATAAACATGGTTTAAAAAGTAGTTTGATAAATGTTATTCAATATTTAGTGTAACTGAATAATTTAAGAGAAGCTAATATATTAATATTAAATTACTATATCTTTTCCATATGGCTGCTTTGTTCAAAGTACTGCTAAAGTATATTTTCAAAAAATAAGCACAAAATCTAATGTATCTTCACAAAAATAAAAACAATAATATATATATATATAAATAAATCATAAGATTTTCAGTAACTCTAAAAACGTTGTTGAATGTAATAATTGAAGTGGCAGTAAGCAGGAAAATGAATATTCATGGCTGAAATTTGTTGCAATATCTATCTCTGTATCATCCATTACTCATGAACACGACCCTGAGATACTTGAACTTTTCCATCTGTTTCAGTGGAACTTCACTCACATGTACAGAGAACTGCAGGATTCCTTGAGAGGATTAGTGTTTCAGTCTTCAAGGCACTGATGTTCATTCATGGGTCACTCATCAGCAAGCCTATCAAATGCATGTTGAAGATCAGCTTCTAATGAGTTAAATAGTACCATGATGTCCACAAATTCCAGCTTGATACCACTTCCAACCAGGCTGTGCATGTCAACTCTTCCATAAATATTATGAACAGGAAAGGTGACAGTATGCAGCCTTGACAGAGTCTGACTCCCATATTGAATGCTTTCAACTTAGCACCTGAAACAGTATGTTGCAGGTGTAAATTCAAGTCCTATGGGCAGTACAGTACAAATGTTTGTCAGTCTCCAGGGTTTAAATAAGTGTGTGAGCCTATTTTTTAGAGTCAAAAGATGTTGATGCTTCTAACTTACAAATTCAGACTTCCCATCACTAAATGGTTCTAAAAATAGATTGTTTACATACTTACTACTAGCTGGTTTATAAAGTTTCATATAACAGAAAAGAATTGTCAGCAGGTGCTTTACTTTAATGGCTAGTATGGCAGAACAGTATATTGTGGGTGTGGATGTGTCCCACAGGTGGTGCAGTACACATTTCTTCCCTCTCCAGGCTTTATATACTCAAATTATTATTGTTTTTATAGTAAAAAAAAAAGATGCTCTTAAATTACAAATTCAAATATATATATATATATATATATACAGATACATATAGATGCATATATACATATATATACATATAAATAACGAAGGAAGTGTGGTAAAGAACCAGGTGGACTATAACGCACCAGAATACTCAATACTTAGGGTAGTAGAGTGGGTAATAGGAAAATGTTCAAGACCCCGACGGCAGAGCGTCCACATGCAATCTTAAGCTTACTCAGAGCAATTACTCTCCTAGATACTCATCTACATTGGCCAATAACAGTCCACAGAGTAGTGAATCAGCATTGTTGATGGAGGAGTAAGTGTGAAAAACAATGGAAAGGACGGGAGTGGAAAAGAGGGGTGCAAGGCCATGTCTGCCAAACAACAAGGCCGAATGTGGTGGATAGGAGGTGGGTGGGATCTGAGAGAGAGAGAGGAAAGGTAGAGCATGAAGCTGCTAAAGTTGATGTGGGCAATACGGAACATTAAATAATCAAAGGTTTATGAAATTGACTGAGAAATAAATAAATATGTAGACCCGTCCAATCCTTGCTAGCAGGGGAAGTGGAAATGATGATGATATTGATATATATAATTATAATCATCATCACCATCACTGTTTAGCATCCATTTTTCAATGTTTGCATGGGTTAGATGTGTCGTCCATGCTAGGAGACAAGTCTGGCCAGAGTTGACCATGCAATACCATGCTCCAATGAGGACTGTAAATTTGGCCAGGTATATTTTACAGCTGTATGATCTTCCTAACACCAACCACATTACATATATATATGTATGTGTATATATATATATATATATATATATATTGTCTCCAAAAAAATATGGTTCTGTAGAAGTTTGAGTGCTGAAACCATCAAATATTACAAAAGCTTCTGTGAAAAGTCAGCAAGTGTGAGGAGCATTAATAGAAATAAAATAAACAACCATGAACAGATTTGATTTTCTAATACATCATTAGGAGAAGAAAGTCAAGTAGCTATAATTGGGAACCAAACTTGGTCATAGTTATTTCTTCACAAATGCTTTTGAGACTTGGTGACTTTTCACTGTAGCTTTGGTTACATAGTACATGGTCCCAACATTGAGCCTTCTGAATAATCATATTCCTTGGATGGTGTGTGTGGGGGGGGGGGGGGGGGGGGGGCGGCGTAGTTTCTATGGTTGGATGCTCTTCCTCATGCCAGTCATTTTATAGAGTGAATGAATGTGTGTACTTTTATCATGACACCAGCAATAGCAGGACAGAGTGAATTGGAGAATGGGGGAGGCAGAAGGTGAGACACAATGTAAAAGGGGTAATAAAAGATTGCTAAAAATGGATGAAAAGATGAGAGGGACAATATAGAATGAGAAGGAGTAAATAACAGAGCAGTGGCTTTTGCTGATGGGAGTGATGGCTGGCAGTATAGGGAGGGTGATGAGATGTATGGGCATAGATGGACCTGATGCATATAGCTAGGGAGGAAGAAGACTGATAAAGTCTAGGAGGGTAAGAGTTAGAGATTGGAGATTGTTAGATAGATCCAAGGCCATTTTTAGATTACATGGGTAGTATGATGCAGTAAGTATGAGGATGGGGCAGTAAAAATAAGGGAGATGAGAAGGTATTATGTAGATGGAATGGGTAGATGGGAGTTAGGAGAGACAAATTGGGTGGGAAACCAACTGTCTCTTCTCTTTCAACCTCTGACTCTCAATGTGACAGAAATTGTTTCAATGGGCTTGCATGAGAAAGTAACTCTTCTGTATTGCATGGAAGCAATCACCAGGTTCCTTTGTCATCTCCGTTGTGAGATTTGCTATCTTGAAGTCAGTCTTCTCTACTTCCACCCACATTTCCCATGGTGTTCCTCTATCAAATGGTCAGAGAAGCTATCATCAGAGAGTGAAAAAATAAACTTCTTCAGGTGTATGACCTGTCCTTGATTATCATAGGTGAGAAGCACTATGGTAACTAGATCATTAAACCATTTATATAAATTATTAAGCCCATAGGTTTGTCAAATGTTTGGGCAGGAGTGTAATTCTCTACTTGCCATGGGTACTATTTTCCTTAGTTACACCTCTGTGTACCAATGCAATTATTATTCTTGCACACTACATATCGTTCCCTTTATGCCAGGTGTTTCTTTCAGTTCATTTGTGTTCTGTCATTCCTACACACCAACATTACAAATCCACTGGTGAAGGCTCATTTCATTTCTTTCTAGTCATTTGGAATCTTTTATATTCATGTTCCATGCTTTGCTACCATGAAGCATTGCACGTGGATGCATATATACTTATGTATTTGTAAATATTGGTGATCCTGTGGTTCCATCAAGGGTTTTACCAGAAAATTATTGAGCATTTTATAGACACTTGTACCCATAACATATTCCTCAGGCCAACACAATTTGATAGAGAGTGACAAGGATGATTTTTGACTTACAATTATGTTAGCTGAAACTTGATAAAAATTTCCAGAAGTGATAAATACTTACTTATATATATCTAAAACTCTGGTGTTTACTTCTTTCAGGGATAATCCTCTCAGATCTTTACACGCTAACCAAAATCTAAGGAAAAAAATATTGAACATACTTAGTATAAGTTAAGAGTCGTATTTTGCTTTATTCAACAACAGAAGATTAAGAGAATGTATAAAATTTTATGAGATCAAAGAATGAATGAGAAAAACAATAAAATACAATAGGAGCCATTTCAGATTATAGGCTATTCAGAATGTCTCCTGAAAGGAGCATGAAACCAAACAAAGACCATCATAGTCATTTTGTAATCACTGGTGTCATTTGAGCAAGGTAAGTGCTTTGCAGGATATTGTTAGAGAGCTAAACAAGAACTCATTAGTTATATACTACTCCTATGAACACTATGGATATAAAGAGCCAGCCTTTCAGTAAGAACCTTCATGCAACAGCTCTGTATTTACACAGTATCAAGATGAATAGCATGATTGAGTCGAATAAATCTGACCAAGCTCGGCCAGATTAGATAATAATAATAGGAAATTTTAAAAATGAAAAAAATGATCATGAACATTTTAAGAAAGACAAGAAAATAGTAGGTACTTGTTAAAGCTCATACATTTTGTATTACATGTTAGGGAAAATACCAAAAAAAAAACAGAATCCATAATATTTCTAAGAGACCAAGGAATGTTTATAGAATTATTTTTTCAACTAAAAAAAAATAGAATAAACCCTAAATCTGAAAAATTAAGGGAAAATATTTTGAACTTAAAATTCTTTAGATTTTGCCTCAAGAAACAGAACAAAACTAGAAGAATTCATAAAATTCTGAGACAAAAGAATGTTTGAAAAAGTAGAAAAAAGAAATTTCAACTAAAAATAAATACAAGACATGTTTTATTTAAGAGAAGAGTAGGGAATGGGGAGGAGAAGGGGGCCTGTGTTGAATCAGTTTTAGACTATTGATCAGCGAGTTAATTGGCTGTATCATTACACAGACTATACTCAGAATTACCATTCCTAATAGTTGAGACAACATAATGGTAAATAGGTACAATATATAGAGAGACTGTTCACAGTTGTACCATATCTATGGTAGCTTGCAAGATTCAGGATATCCTCCTTTAAACCAGTAGAAGAAAATAGTAAACCATTCTGGAGTATCATCTAACTGCAATAGATTTGTATTCTATCCAGGGAAGAAACTGCTTAGTTACTTTTTTATGGCCGTCAAGATTGATATGAGGTAGATAACCTCAAACCAGGCCTGAATTTTGCAACAGAGTAAGTTCTGCTAAAGGAAATTAAGAACCATGTGTGGTGCTAAATTGGGCAATGGGTTATGTTTGATATCCTAAAACTCAGAATACAAAGAGAGCTGGAGCACATACGGCAAAGCATCTTATCTGTTGTACTAAAAATGTCATCAAATCACTACATTGAACAAGTTAAATACTAGAACATACCCCCCCCCCTCTCACACACACTATAATAATAATTTTTTCTGATTTAAGCACAAGGCCAGCAATAAGGGGGAGGGGAAAGTCGATTAAATCGACCCCAATGCATTACTGGTGCTTTATTTTATCAACCCCATAAGGATGAAAGGTAAAGCTAACATCAGCTGTTTTTAAGCTCAGAACATAAATAAAATGCTGATTTCTAATTTAGACACAAGACCAACAATCTGGGGGCAGGGAAAGTTGACTACAATGACACCAGTGAATTACTGGTACTTTACTTTGTCAACTCCGATGAAAAGCAAAGTTCACCTCAGTGGGATTTGAACATGGAACGTAAAGAACCAGAACAAATATTCTTAAGCATTTTCCAGCCCTCAGCTCCCTCATAATAATAATAATGATAATGCTTTCTAATTGTGGCACAATGCTAGCAATTTAGGGAAAGGGAAAATCGATTATATCAACACCAATACTTGTGTGATATTTTATTTTATTGATTCCAAAAGGATGTACAGCAAAGTGAATATCAGCAGGATTTGAACTGAATTGATCCTAAAAGATGTAAGGCAAAGTCGACATCAGCATAATTTGAATTCAAAGTCCAGAGAGTTGGAACAACTACCACAAGACGTCTCATCAGACATTTGAAAATTCAATAACCCATTCCTCTAGATTGATACATTATTTCATTGACCCTGAAAAAGTGAAATGCAAAGGTGGCTGCAGTAGGATGTGAACTTAGTGCTCAGATACTGGAAACAAATGCCATAGAGAATTTTCTCCTACATATGAACAACTATTACACTTTACTTTACTCAAACATTTAACAGTATAGAAGAGTGAATACAGAATCAATTTCAAGGTTCAGAAATTACATAAAGAGACTAGCTTACCACAAAAGAAACTACTAGTGTTTTAAGGTCATTTTTCCTGCCAAATTAAGAGGCAGACTTACAGGTTCCATGACAGATATCATACTCATCATGGGTCTTTATTTGTGGCAATATTTAACAGCTAAAGGGTCTTCCTGGCACCACCTTATTTAGTTGCCTCTTATAACAAAAGAAAGTCAAATTTAATTAAAATAGAAAAAATAAACTGAAAGACTTACTTAAGGTTTTCTCCACTGAATTCCTTATCAAGGAACTTACTAAACTGTTCAACTCCAGCTTGGTCAGTGAGAACTTCCTCAATAGTAAAACCCCACCGTTTCACACGCCGTGGGGGAATGTCTTTTGGGTTTCTGCAAATAAAAATGGAACAAAAATAATCCTTGTTCCCCAAAATTATAAAATTCATGAGAAATAAACAAACGATTATAAAAATTCCGTTTTGTTTGCCTGTTTCTGTTACAAGGATTTCTACTTGTCTGAACACAGAAGAATGTGTACCCCTCTCTCAAAATCTAAAACTACACAATGTATCCATTGAACATAATAATAATTGTTTAATTTATTTGCCAGGACTCATTCATACACAAAACGGTATAAAAGTAAACATTGAGTTAACAAACATATAAGGATGAAGAAATAATTATAATAATCTATTTTTACTAAAGTCTGTGTGATTTTCTATTTTGTCCAACAAATGTTTCACTGAAATTTTTAGTTGCTAACTCCCACATTAGATTTGTTTGAGAGGAGGCTGTTTATTCCAAAATAATATATTTAAAAAGCAAGAATATGTAAAAATTATCTGATGTATTTTTAAAGAACCTTTGATTCTTTATCCAAATATTTATGAGTTTCGACTCAGTTAGTATAAAAGAGATCAAATTTAAATGAAAGCATACACAGTTTTTTCCTGCTCCCAAAATTCTATATTATCAGAGATCCAAGGATTCGATGGTTCAGGGGTTGTGCTGAAGGCATCAAATTCTGCATATTGTTCACAGTAAGCAATGAAGCTGAAAGCACCAAAATAAAATGAATCGGTTAAACAATAACAATAAAAACAACACAATTACAAAATAAAATATAACTGCACTGACGAACATCTTTGAGTATATGTGTATGTATGTATTTTTGTATGTATGTACATATGCATGAATGCATGCACGTATATATGAAAATATATATTTATATACATACATAATCTAATGTACAAAATACAAAGTTATATGCGTATATATATGTATATAAATATATATCATCATCATTTTTGCATCTGCTTTTCCTTATATATATGCTACACATACACATTCATACACAAGCACATACATGTATATTACTATTATCACCATTTGTTCCTTTCTTTCTGTTTTCTGACATGGCTTTTACTGCTGGTTGCCTTTCATATCACCATCCACATTAGAGTAAAAACTGAGTGCATTTTATTTTGGAACCAACAATAGAGAAGCTTTTTGCATAGGAACAAAATTTCCTCTCTACACTGTATTGGTTTCTATTCAGTGTAACACCTAGACATATTGCCTTCACTGATTCTTGTGAAATTCACACTGCTCTATATTGGATATCTTTAGTGTATATATATATATATATATGACAAGACAAAGACAATGGAAAAATAAGAGAAAAATGGGCAGTCCCTTCTCCTCAGTCAACCTCTGTAAATAACGACAGTTTCAGTGCATTATATATATATATATATAAGGGTGGTGGATTGGCAGTATCGGTAGAGGGTCGGACGCCATGCTTTCCAGCATAGTTACGTCCCTTTACGATCTGAGTTCAAATCCCGCCGAGGTTGACTTTGCCTTTCATCCCTACGGGGTCGATAAAATAAAGTACCAGTAATGAACTGGGTATGTGTTGGCCTTGTGCCTAAAGTAGAAACAATTATATATATATATATATATAAAATTTACATATAACTGTAGCAAAAGGTGAGGCACCTCCACTAAAGCGAATAGGCTTTCCAAAAGCCATGACATTCTCTAAGGATACACCAACTCTCCAATCCAACAACAAAGCAAAAATGAAGACTCAGTCCTTTCATGTGCAGTAAAAATACTACTTTCAATACATTTCATACAATTTAATAGAAGGCAATACTTCTCAAGCCAAACTTATTTTCTTCAACTGGTACTTAAAGACATTGAATAGTGTTTTGTTGAGAAGAAAAATTCATTTTTAGACCTTTCAGTTTTATCCTTTCTATTGCATCTTTCAACATAATCTTTAAACAGAGGAAGACTGCCTAGTCCTTCTTGTGATTTGAATTTCACTTTCTTTCTATACCCTAGACATGTCCAGGTGAAAGCAATCTTATGGATGTAGAAAATATCATGAATTAGCAATGCTCTCTCATATCCCTAATATCCCTAAGTAGCTATAATTCCCAACCCCCCAAATCGCCAGAAGTTTGGTGGAATCAACAAAGCATTCAACCATATTCAGCAAGGGAATCTTTAAGTAAAGCTGTCTGCTGATACATTCCATTTTGTCTCTGGAGTCCTAGATTGGAGGATTCTTGTCAGATAGCAACATTGCAGTGTGTACTGATGACTTCACAAAACCACACTATATGAAACTGCTATGTTCAAAGGTTTCGTTTTATCCCCTCATTCTTCCACCTATATATCAATGACCTACATGCCATCACCTCCAATAATTTCCATTCTCATAGAAAATTATACCACCGCACTAATCTTCAGCATCTAAACACCATCCACATGCCAAACCTGTTCTGTCATTATAAACAGAGGACATAAAAACATCTTCCAGTTATGTCATATCAATCGTGTCTCCAACAACACAAAAAAAAACCCCATCAAAATAATACCATACCTTATAACCTCCTAAACATGAAGAGCACACAACTAGATATCTCAGTATCACTATTATTGAGGATCTTATTGTAGAAAGGACTGCATCACAAAAAACAAACACCACACACCAGAACAGGAAAGTACTTCAGTCCTTAACACTATTAAACCTCTATAAATCTCACATGAGACCCACAATTGAATACTGCTCCTAGATCTGGGATGTTGTTACTACTGTTACTACTATCCATACAGACATTCTTGACTCCCCCAAATAACCACCTAACTGTATTAAGGTTGTCATCAACATACTCTAATCTCTGTTCTATAGTGATGTTATCTTTGTTGTTGCCTTTTCTACTGCTACTAGAGTAGCCTCTGCTAAACAGAGCTTGTTTGTATAACACCATTTGAACTCTGGCACTCTCAATTTATTTTGTTCTCTTCTTTCACTATCCTTGCACTAAGAGGTATACCCAGTCCTGCCCTCCAGCAATGTCTCTCTGAATTTCTTTCTCAGGCCATGTTTTTCCAGCTGCTGCCAACTTGCAGCTATTCAAAAGGAATATGAGCTACACATTTCATGAAGGGTCTGCAATGGCTGTGAGCATAGCCCCTTCCTCCAAACCAAACCAAACCAAACCAAACCAATAAAAAATGGGGAAAAGAATTTTTAAAAATGTATATTTTCTATTTGATACTGAATATTATACAATATCATTCTTGATAAAAAGTAATATGTATAACCAGAGGGCTTTTTGAGAGCATTAACGATTCTCTTAATATTTCAAACACATATTCTCTCAGCCTAGCAATGAAAAATATGACAGAAAGAAGCCACATATATTTAAATAACTCTTGGTTCTAATATTACAAAACCTGATATAGTTTTAAGCTGGTTCTGTTAATGACAAGGATAATTATGTCTGGCAGAAGATTAATAAATATCTAAAATGTGTTTAAAGTTATATAAACCATACCTTTCAGCAACTTTGGAAATTTTTACTCGTCGTTTCTCAAGTTTTTGTTTAAGACTCTCAATCTGAAATAAAACAAGAAGTATATTGTTGGTAAAACAGCTTTCCTTCAAATGACACAATGCCACTCCAAATAACAGACACATCTCTACAAATAGCAAACTACCTCTGCTAGAAACAGCAATCAAATCTCCCTCAATTCATATCCTATAATCTTAAACTTAGGAAAGACACATTGGATAATGTAATCCAATATACAAACACTGGATTTGTCGACTATGTTTGTGTGAGTGTGTAAGTGTGGTAAATAAATATATAGATATACACCAGGTCCAAACACAAAGGAACCAAACTCCCACTATCATGGCCTCATGTCTGAATATGATGGTCATAGCTGATAGGTTGTTGATCAATCAGGGCAGATCTGGGCCTAAATAAAAACATCAACAACCTTTTCAAAATAACACACTTCTATGAGCTATATTTAATTTTACCTATTTACAAACTATTCCTATTTATTTTGATACAGCTACTGACAAATATTTCAAAATCATTTGTATATAAGTTGAAACAAATTTAAAGGATAACCAGAATTTGAAACTATAATGTTAAATATATTCCATTTAATTCAGTTCAAACACTATCTTGTTTTTACTATTTTGTGAGGATAGGTGTTGCTGAATGTTATCTTTTCATTTCTGCTTCTTCTTAAAATATTATATAAATAAAGAGTCATTAGAAATTTTTGAGATTAAGCATTAACATTTTTATCTATTGATTGATTCCAGCTAGTTTTCTCATCCTGGTTATGATACTCTTTTTAAATTTATAGCTGTTTTACCTTTTGGTATTTTCTGGAGTCAACCACATTCAGTAATGTTTTTGTAAATTTCAATTGTACTCTATTCAAGCCATGGGAGTAGAGTATTCTGTTGTCCGTAACTGATTAGATACATGTAATGCTGTTTTGCACAAAAATGCAATGTGTGCACGCATCTCTATTTAAAAATAATTCTAATATTGTTTATTTCTTGTTTAATAAAACATTTTCTAAAACATGAAAGTGAGCTGCAACACTTTTAGCATCTTATTCAGTTTACTATGAATTGGAAAAGGTTGAATATCGCTAATTTAAACATTAGATATGAGTGTGTGACCTTGTATGAGTGTATATGAAGTTGATAACTTAACATACTGATTTGTTTTATTTCAGATTACAAATGACATGACAAATTTATTATACTGATAGCATATTCAGCCTCAGCATAAATTTATTGAAGTGGAAATGTTCATTGCAGTTGTGAGACTAAACATTTGCTTTATTGTAAGGGCAATTACTAACAGTTCAATAGATTATAAATTATGGATAAAATTCCCAGGGGTATGTGATCAAATGTCCTTTTCTTTTCAAGGAAATTAATTTTTGCAACAGGTTATTTACAATGTTTCAGACACCAAACTGCCTGAAACCATCCCTGATTCTAAGATATAAAACCATTTAAAGTGATATGTTTAACTAAAAAACACCTCCCACCATTATCTTATGTATGAACTTTAGCTACAACACCAACACAATAATAAGAATATTAGCTATATTATTATCTCTCTCGAAACTCTTAATTATTTTGAAAATAACTGGAAAATTGTAGGCAGTACTTTTCACTAGAAATATGTGTAACTATATAACTGATTCTAAGAAAAAAGCATTTTTATGCTCCAAATTGATAATCCTCCACATTACATAAATTTTCAGATTATAATTTATATCTGTATAAAGTAAATACTTCTAAAATATAAATGTGGAAATATATAACTACATTTGAATAGAACATTTTTAAATGTGACAACGTAAAATTACAAAAAATAAATTAAAAAAACAATAAATTAAATTAAAAGAATATTATAAAAATAAGTCTTACCAGCTGACTGTCAGCTGAAGCCTATTAAAAAAAATAAAAAAAAGAGAAAGCAGAAATTAACAGTTGACTAAGAACATCCATTATATAAATACTCCTTCTGACTAAAAGAGCTCAGGATAAAGAGAACAAGTTCAGTGGGAAAGAAAACAAGTATTATTTATTGTAGAACATTTTCCAAATACAAAAAGTAAATGAACAAATCAATAAATGGAGAGTAAAATATATCCTTGCAAGCAGGGAAAAGCAGACGTAAAATGATGATGATGATGATATATGTATATAAATATATATGTATATAAATATATATATATATATATATATATATATATATATATGTATATGTATATTTAAATATATATATATATATAAGTATATATATATATATATATATGTATATATATATATATATATAAGTATATATATATATATATATATATATATGTATATATATATATATATATATATATGTATATATATATATATATATATATATAAGTATATATATATATATATATATGTATATATATATATATAGAAGTATATATATATATATAAGTATATATATATATATATATATATATATATATATATACTTATATATATATATATATATATTTAAATATATATGTACATATATATATATATATACATATATCATCATCATCATTTTACGTCCGCTTTTCCCTGCTTGCAAGGAATGAGAGTAAATATAGTAATTTACTAGGTGTTTTTTAGCTCAATGCAATGAGGATCCTGCTGAGTTATATATTTACAGTTTGTTTAGAAATCATCAGAGTCTATTAAATTCATAAACAATTAATAAAATAACATGACACATAATCGGAAAGTTGCTGTTGTTTAAAAAACATCTTTAGTCATTGTAATATATTTGACATGATATTCTGTAAACTATGAAGTTGGCTATGTAATTCACATTACCCATTATCCTTATATGCCACTTTTTTCTTGAGTGATTTGTCATATTTTATTGTTTGTGAATTTAATAAACTCTGATGATTCCTAGGGTTTGTACTAACTAACAACAGGTTGTTAAATAAAATAAATTTGCTGTTAAATGTGCATTCTTATAGGAAGAAACAATTTTCAGTAATTGAATGTCATAAAGTTTTAAAATTGGTTAGTCCCTACATTACAATTATACATGGGCTCTGTTTGATTCAATTATGATAGCATTCAGCTAAAATACACCTGGCAAATGAGTAAAACCTATTTCTTACTCTCATAAATATTATATAAATATATATATATAGACAGATAGATATAAATATATTAGCGCTGCGATCAGGATTTTACATATCAATATATATATAACAATATAACATAGGTAAAAGATAAACGTGCAAAATAACAGGAGTATATTTAAATATTTTTTTCCTTTAACTGAAAGTTCCTTTTTTATTCAGAATAAAGGCCCAGGTGGCATTTTGTTGTTCATTAGTGTGTGTGTGTGTATTTAGCTGGGGTTCTAAGTGTTCAAGTTTATTTTCAGGGTTTGTAGAGAACAAAAGAAAAACAAATAACTAAAAGTAGATGTAAAGATGATTGAATATTCTTTTGAAAATATAACAACATATATAAATGGTGGATGATATAAATATAAGAAACTAACTGAGGAGAAATGTTTTTCAATCATGAAGAATTGTCTTTGGTGTGATGATGTTTTCAGGAAGGATGTGAGTTTATTTTGTCTTGTGGTATGTGTGTGTGTGCGTGCAGGGGGATTCATTTTGTCTCGAGTTTAAACTTATTTTTAGGGTTTGCAGATAAGAAGAAGAATAAAAAATGAAGAGAAGTAAATCAAAATACAAATATAAACATGATTGAAAGGGGTCTTTTGGTAGGGGTGTTTAAATATGTCAAAGAGGTTTCTGGAAGATTTGATAGATAAATCCTACTAACAAATTTTTGGTGTAAGTTTTCATTTGAGTTATGATTTTTCGTTTTTGAGAGGCACAATTGTGTGAGGTTAGCTTTTATCACCTCATCTCAAGCTTTCCTATGTCTCCCTCTTCCATAGCTTCCATCAACATTGAGCGCCCTGCACTTTTTTATACTGTCATCTTTCATATGCATCACATGTTCATACCACCACAATCTCCTCTCCTGCACATTGCATTTGATCTCCCTTATGCTCAATTTCCCTCTCAATTCATTTACACTTTGCTGTTCATGTATATTACTATTACACATCCAATAAAGTACCAGTAATGCACTGGGATAATTGCTGGCCTTGTGCCCAAAAGAAGAAACAATTACTATTACACATCCATCAGAGCATGCATGCTTCTTTGTTTTCAATTTTTGTAGGTCCTCTGCACAGAATGCCCAGATTTCACTACCATGCATCATTGCTGTTCATATACATGCATCATACAATCTGCCCTTCATTTTGAGGGGAAATTGTTTTGTAGCTAGTAGTGGTAGTAGCTTCCTGAACTTTCTCCATCCCGTTTTCACTCGTGTTACTGTACTTTTGGAACACCCACTTCCATGGCTAATTCGGTAATCCAATAAAATTACATGCTCAATTTGAAAGAGAAAGAAAAGAAGTAAAAGTAGGATTTTTCATGGAAATGGTTGAAAAAGGGGTCTTAAGAGCTCAAGACCAATCACTAAAGACAAATTCAATACTGAATATATATATAACCCAGATGAAATAAATAAGTGAATGGAAAGAAGATGGAAAATATGACTTACATCATGAGTGCCTGTCGTATGAGTGCCTTGGGAATATAAAGGTGTTACAATAAACTGTGCTTATACCATTGGTCTTTATGCAAGAAATATGGGTTTGCAACTACTGAGAAATGGAATCAGCACGAACCAGAGAGAGTTGTAGAAAATCAGACAGTGAAACTCTTGAGGGAAGTTACAATCCAGACAAATAGACTTCTTGAAAATACAAGGCCAGGCATTACTTTGGTGGAGAAAGATACTGAAACGGGGTGTTTGTTAATCAATGTAGCTTGCCCTGGAGACTATTACATCAATGGTAAAGAAAATTAGGAAATTGTAAAGTATGTAGACTTGAGAATAGATGTCCAGAGAATATGGAATAAGAAAGCAAAAGTGGTTCTAATTTTGATTAGAGAACTTAGGTCTGTGACAGAAAACATCCAGAAAAACGTTGATAGAACTGGAACCAGCCCCAGTATTATGATTGAGAACCGCAAATATCCTGCAGAAAATACTGTCTATGTCACTTTACATAACTTGATAGGCAGTCAATGATTCAGTGTGAATAAGACCATCACTATGCAAATGAATATGAATAAAATAATAATAATGATGATGATAACAAAAGCAACAACAATAATAATAATAATAATTGTTTCTACTTTTGGCACAAGGCCAGCAATTACCCAGTACATTACTGTATTTTATTTTACGACCCCGTAAGGATGAAAGGCAAAGTTAACCTTGACGGGATTTGAACTCAGATCACAAAGGGCTGTAACTCTATACCACAAAGCATGTTGTCTGACACTCTACCAATACTACCAATCCACTGCCATTACAACAATAACAACAATAATGATATATAGTAATAAAAAAATAATGGTAATAAAGAGAAAAAACAAGACATCACAAAACATGATTAGCACAAATAGAAATTATGCAATAAATTTCTAGAGGCATGAAACATCAGATAGAGTCTGGAATAAGTTTGGAGACAATGATATAGATAGCTGGCAGGAATAAATTAGGGAGATATGGATTATTATACCAGATACATTATAATTCCAGCTGCAAAAAAGATATCTTAGAAAATAAGATACAACTAATAATCACAGTGATATTCATACTTTATTTAATCATGAACAAATTATGGCAGAAACGATATAAGTATATCTTATATATATACATGTATATATATATATATATATATATATATATATATATACATGTGTGCGTGTATATATATATATATATATATATACTCAAACATACATGTACATATCATCATCATCATCATCTTCGTTTAACGTCCATCTTCCACGCTAGCATGGGTTAGACGGTAGTTGTCCCACTTGAGGCAAGGTTGGTTGAGTGACCGTGTCTCGCTCATATAGGACTATCTGGCAGGTTTTTTACAGCTGGATGCCCTTCCTAACACCAACCACATTTACAGTGTGGAACCGGGAACTTTTCACCATGTTACCTACATAGCCACATTACAGCGTGGACTGTGTGTTTTTAATATATATAGTTGTATGGTTGCATGAAAAATGCGTCCTTAGGCAGTAAGTCAGTTGAGCACTCGATGCTTGCGCAGAGCAGTGTATAATTCTATAAGAATAAGGAACAAGGATTCAGTGTTGCATCGTAACATATTTAATAACATATTACATATGTTTTGCTATAGATCAGCCCGAGGCAAGATCTATTATAGATCGAAAGGTCGGAGACGAATTCATATACTAAGCATATCTGATGACCTTTTCAGTTACAGAGTCAGGCTCGATCTATAATAGATCTTGCCTCAAGCTGATCTATAATGAAACATGTAATATGTTAAATATATTATGACACAACACCGACTCCTTGTTCTTTATTCTTATAGTATATGGTGATGTGTTGTTTCCTTGAGCAAGACACTTTATTTCACATTGCTCCAGTTTACTCAGCTGTAGAAATGAGATGATAGGGACTGGGGTCCCTATCATTCCACTGTAAAGTGGTCGTGGAGGTGCCACGGAAAAAAGCACCCAGCACTCACTGTAAATGAGGTTGGTGTTAGGAAGGGCATCCAACTGTAGAAATCAAGCCAGAATCAGTTCCCGTCCCACCCTTGCAAGCAGGGAAAAGTGGACATAAAATGATGATGATGATGATGATATTTGTATGTGTTGTTTGATTACCGACACTTCAGTATGCAAGTTAGAGCACTCAACAAAGTGCGCAGGTGGGTCTGTTTACTCCGGAGTAATGTAAAAACGAGAAGTGTAAGTCAACAGATTAAAATTAACTTTGTTTATTCATATTCGCTGTTATATATATTTCGGTGATAACCATTATTCAACAGCTATGACCTCATCAGACAGCTAGAACTTGAACAGAAAAATGATGGAACAAAGTTTACCTCCGTTATTTTGGTTCTTTGATATGCCCTGTCCTGAAGTATGGTGTTGTTTTCTCATAGATGGCCATCTATTCCTCGCCTGTTCCACTATCACTCCATAGTAGCTACCCTCAGCATCATTGGAACTAAGCCATACCTTTCCCTTTACTATCACTCCTTAAGTGTTATTCTTACCATTTCTGTACACACCCACCCCTACACTATCTCCAGGATCACCACACCAACCCTCTTGCACTTTAACACCCACACTAACCAGGGTGAACACCTTAGTAGTTCTGATCACAGCATCTGCCACACCATCAGAAGCTACCCCATCCCATTTATACCGTTAAATCCCACTGCTCCTCTACATGTCATACACCCATGACTCCATACTTATCATCCCTGTTGCTCCCAGTCCTTCTTTGTCTAGTGAGGCCACTTTAGCTGAATAAATGATCAACACCCACACTAAGGTTAGTGCTATAATAAATGCACCCACCACACTCGGTAAGGTGGTTGATAGAAGAGCATCCTGCTGTAGAAACCATACCAAGAAGGGTCAAGATTGGAGGTCTTTTAAAAATATACAAGAGTTATTCAAGGGCAGGTAATTTCGAATTTAGATATAAAAAAACAAAACTTTTAGATAGTTGACTGAGCTGTAGAAATGAGATGATAGGGACTGGGGTCCATATCATTCCTCTGTAGAGTGGTGGTGGAGGTGCCATGGCAAAAAAGCACCCAGCCCACACTGTAAAGTGGACGTGTAGGCGCCACGGAAAAAAAGCACCCAGCACTCACTGTAAATGAGGTTGGTGTTAGGAAGGGCATCCAACTGTAGAAATCAAGCCAGAATCAGTTGCCGTCCCACCCTTGCAAGCAGGGAAAAGGGGACGTAAAATGAAATGATGATGATGATGATATATAAATGAAAATATAGTATATATATATATATATATAAACGGAAAAAATGAAACGAAATTTCATTTCCCACTCTTAGTACGGCTGTTACTTAAATATAAGTATGTACACATACATATGTGTATACAGACGTACAGTAGTATGTATATATATACATACATGCACACATATATATATGTAAGTATGGATTCACCGAACATTTATTATAATGCTCGGTGTGTTTGCAAACAAACATCCCGAATTAAGCTGTATAGTGTCTAGCAACCATCGTTGCTCATTTATTCAACACTGACAAAGGAACGCTGTACTAGTTTCAAGCTTATTAGTTATATATATATATATTCGTTTCATTTTTTCCGTTTATCGTTTTCGGTGCAGCCGGCCGATTGACCCACTCGATATGCAAATTGGGCTACTCAGCATAAGGTAAGTATATACGTTCAACGATCTGGCAGGAAGGTATACGTTGCTGACGATAGCTAATAAGCTTGAAACTAGTGTTGAACAAACGAGCAACGTGGTTGCTAGACACTGTACGGCTTAATTCGGGATGTTTGTTTACAAACACCGAGCATTATAATAAATGTTCGGTGAATCCATACGTACATATATATATGTGTGCATGTATGTATATATATATGCATACTACTGTACGTCTGTATACATATATGTATGTATGTCTACATACTTATATATATATATATATATATATATAATGTGTATGTATGTATATATCTATATATATAAAACTGAGGTTGTTTGTCTGTCTCTCTACTAAAACAGTCGGCACACATCTCCTCCTAAACCGTACGTTCAAATTTCGGTGAAATTGCTACACGTATAAATGAACGTCCGGCGGAGACATCGGTCAAAAACAATTTCCAAATCGACCCACGCGAAGTGCAAAAATCGAATTTGTAATGTATTGATTTTTCAGTTCAAATGTATAAATAGAGATGAGAATCGAGTTATTTCCTTTTTATGGTGTCATTTGTTTATCTATTTACGTTACGAATAAACGTGCAAAAGTACAAAAATACGCGAACAGTTTTCGGGCCAGCAAAATTTTAACCTGTAAAATTCATGAGTTCGAAGTTTCAACATTAAGCTTCCATTTTGTTTCATTTCCATTAAAAAGTATTTTAAAACAATATTTCAGCCTCGCCATCACCCGAGGCAACGCTGTGAGTGTGCTGGCCTGCCTCAAAATTAGAGAGGTTGCCCAGTACTTGCTACCTTGCTGTCTTTTGCTCTGGTGTTGGCTCCGTTGTTCACCCCTTCCTTTACATTTTCTTTAATATTGTAGGATTGAAGGAATATATCTTTCATTGTATCATCCTTTGTAGTGTTACCGAGGCATTTGTAATGTTATTTATTTATGTATTTATGTATGTTATTCTACTGTAAATTTATTTATATGCTCTGTTTATATTTTCATTCTCACTACCCTCAAAAAGCTATGAAACTACATACATGTTGCAACTCCCTCTCTATATATATATCACACACACACATATACATTTACATCTAAAGAGAGAAAGGGAGATGTAGAGAGAGAGAGGGAGTGAGATAGGTCGTTTTACAGAGAGAGGTACAAGATAATCAGATAGAGAGACAGAGAGAGAATGGCGACGAACGCTGATTCATACACACACATATATATATATATATATATATATATATATATATATATATATATATATATATATATATAGAGAGAGAGAGAGAGAGAGAGAGAGAGAGAGATCTGCGCGTTCTTTATGGTTCTCCATTCTGTAGAGGAAGAGAGAGAGAGGGGGTATGAGTGAGAGAGAGAGAGAGAGGGTATGAGAAAAAAAGGGAGAGGGTTGAGAAAGAAAGAAAGTTCAAGCAAAGAATCGGGATCTTCTTAAACTAATAAATTCAATCTGTGAACGCAGAATTAAAGTATTTCGAGAAACGTTGCAATCGAAGGAAAACAGGAAGACGATATTTTGGTTCGTGAAGACGTTCCCTATTAATGAACAGAAAAAAAGCGAGGATAATACGTCGTTATGTGGACTGAGAAGAACAATTTCATGCAAAGACAAGACCAAGTTTATGATGTAAATAGAGTCGTTAGACTAATATTCTATTTCCAGCCCCGGAGTTTAAGAATGATGTAAATAAAATTGTAAACGAAAATGACAGAGGTTATTAAAATAGTTGTTTCTACTTTTGGCACAAGGCCAGCAATTACCAGTACATTACTGGTACTTTATTTTATCGATCCCGTAATGATGAAAGGCAAAGTTAACCTCGACGGGATTTTAACTTTGCCTTAAAATAGTAAAAGTAAATAGTGAAGATTTAGCCCAGTACATACGTATGCGTCGACGGACATACACATACATATACATACGCACACACAAATACATACGCACACACAAATACATACACACACACAAACACACACACACACACGTGTGTGTGTGTAAACCTTATGCATTTCTACAGTATTTTTACCAAACTTAAGACATAGGTTACTTATGTACTCCGGATGGTCATGGGCACTTTCATTTTTCCAGATATTGATTATAGGGCCTCCCGGCAGATAACCCCTTTAACCACTTCCTTGGAGTCGACTGAAGCACTGCAGTGCAATGCAACAAAACGTCATAACTTCTGGAGTTCGCAACCGATTTTCACAAAACTTGACACATAGGCTACGTTTGTTCTACAGATGAAGTGAACTCTCAGAATTGGCACATATTGAGTAGGGGACCCCTGGGGGCAGGAACCCCCTTTTGGAAAAAGCCGATGATTTTGTAAAAGTATAGTTTTCGAAGCAGCACTGAAGTATTGACATAAATGGTATACATAACTGCTATTTAATACCCGAGCACCGCCGGGTACCTCTGGTAGTATATATATATATAATATGTATGTATGAATGCATGTAAAACATAAACAGAAATAACAAATTAAATGACACAGTACAATGAAGAAATAAATTAGTTTAACACTTGAATTAATAGGAAAAGTGTTTTAACGTTTTGGACACTAGTCCTTCATCAGAAGATATAATGAGCAATGAAGGATGTAATAGTAAAATTTGACAAACACACGCATATTCAGACATACATATGAATATGTATGTTCATATACATATATATATGGGTATATTCATTTCATTTTACATCTGATTTTCCCTGCTTGCAAGGGAAGATATATATATAAATACATATATATATATATCATCATCATCATCATCATCGTTTAACGTCCATCTTCCACGCTAGCATGGGTTTGGACGGGAATTTTCCCACTTGAGGCAAGATTGGTTGTCGTGCTCGTATAGGACTGTCTGGCGGGTTTTCTACGGCTGGATGCCCTTCCTAACATCAACCACGTTTACAGTGTGGACTGGGAGGTTTTTACCGTGTTACCTACACGGCCACATTACAGCGTGGACTGTGTGTTTTTTGTCGTGACACCTACACGACCTCATTTGTTTCGGCCTGGATGTTGTGGTACCAACATAACTTTACATTGAAAGGGGGCGGTGTGGATGGGGTGGGGGTAGTGGGACGGGGTGTATTTTTGTTAGAGGTGCCTACTGACTGTAGGTTTTGCTTTGTACTTAGGCAAGGCGGGTTTTCTGTATTACTGTGTATCGCCAAAGATCTCGGTCCAGTGACATTGTCATGGAGAGGTGTATGTGTGTGAGGTCGGAATTTAGCAAGTCGTCCCAGGTTTTTCTGGTCTGCCTACTATTTTTATCGCCCTGCACTTTTTTATACAGCTGTCATCTTTCATGCGCATTACGTAACCGTACCAACATAGTCTTCTCTCAAGTAAACAGCATCTGATCCCTCTTATTCCTAATTTCTCCCTTAGTTCGTTTATGCTTTGCCGTTCATGTATATTACTATTACACATCCAGCGGAGCATCCATGCTTCGTTCCTCTCCAGTCTGTGTATATCCTCTGCACATAATGCCCAGGTCTCACTGCCATGTAACATTGCTGTTCGTATGCAGGCATCATACAGCCTGCCTTTCATTTTTAGTGAGAACCCTTTAGCGGCCAATAGTGGTATAAGCTCTCTGAACTTTTTCCATCCCGTTCTGACTCTAGCTACTGTACTTTCAGAGCACCCTCCCCCACTGCTGATTTTGTCATCCAGGTAATGGAAGGTGTCCACTATTTCTATAGAACCATCTGTGCAATGGAATGAGCTAGTATTTTGTGGGCACTTGCTGCTACTTATTGCACCAGAGCACTGGCCACATATAAAATCTATATTCTTAGTTAACTTACCTGTGATCCCACTACATCTTTTATGCACCCATACTTTGCATTTGGGACATAAAATGGAGTTTCTGCCTACTCCTTTCCTACAACTGAGCATGGCCATTTCCCAGGTGGGACTGGTGCCCTATTTTCCTTCCTACAAACTAGTACTTTAGTCTTAGACAGGTTAATTTTAAGGCCTTTTGATTCTAGGCCATGCTTCCATATTTGGAATTTCTTCTCTAGTTCGGCCATTGATTCAGCTATGAGCGTTAGATCATCTGCGTATAGGAGTTCCCATGAGCAGCCGGTCTTGAACTCCTCTGTTATAGCCTGAAGGGCAATAATAAATAGGAGGGGGCTAAGGACGGAGCCCTGATGAACACCAACCTTTATATATATATGTAAGTATACATATATATACAAACATGTATATATATATATACATATATATAATAAAGAGAGACAAATACAGATATATACATACATGCGTTCAAATCACAAGGAATGTAAACCGCAGGGTGAAGAAAATACTAACTAAAGATAATACGGTTTGCAAGACTCAATTAAAAGGATAAATTAAGAATTACAAACCGATTATGATAACTATTAACATCCAGACAGCTTTGGGTAGAACTATTTATACATATATATATATATATATATATATATAGATATATGTATATATATGTATATGTATATATATATATATATATATATATATATATATATATATATATGTATATATCTGTATGGGGTTGATGGCTGAGAGAAAAGAGTACTCAATATTGAAGTAGAGTTTAGATATTTATTTTATTAGGTCTAAATTGTTATAGTCTGATGACCCAATGGAAGTGCCCCACCATGGCCTTAGCCTGTTAGCTGGAACACATAATGGAGTAATAGAGAACCTGTGATAAACAGGTGAAAGTCCAGAGTAAAAAGACTCATTATCATCATCATCATCATCACCGTTTTACGTCCATTCTTCCACGCTAGCATGGGTTAGATGGGTTGTCCTGTTGTGGGCAGTGTCTGGTCGGCTGACCATGCCTTGCTCATACAGGAACTGATTTGGCTTGATTTCTACAGCTGATGCCCTTCCTAACACCAATCTCATTTACAGTGAGTGCTGGGTGCTTTTTCGTGGTGCCTACACGTCCACTTTACAGTGTGGGCTGGGTGC
Source organism: Eledone cirrhosa (assembly GCA_964016885.1). Taxonomy (NCBI): domain Eukaryota; kingdom Metazoa; phylum Mollusca; class Cephalopoda; order Octopoda; family Eledonidae; genus Eledone; species Eledone cirrhosa. The sequence goes on along the minus strand of OZ024743.1, from coordinate 96,818,867 downwards.
TTCTTTGCCTTGGCACCTCCACGACAACTTTGCAGTGGGAGAGGGTAGGGGCATATTGTCTATATGCTTCAGCTTGTACCCATTATATATATATATATATATATATATATATATATATATATAAATCATCATCGTTTAATATCCATTTTCCATGCCAGCATGGGTTATATATATATATATATATTATTAAGAATATTAATAAATGAAGACATTCACATAATCAAAATATATGTTTTATTATATATATTTTGAAGGTACTGTGGTATTTTTTCAGTACGTTCTCATCAGATAAAATACATGAATTGATGTATGACATACCTCAACGGTCTTGATGGTTCAATTCCAGTATTGGCAGTCAGAAAACTTCTTTGTAGAGTGCTTTTAATCTATTGTAAAACTATATTCATTGAGTAATCAATGAACCATATTAATCTTTAGTTATCATCATCATCATCATCATTTTACGTCCGCTTTTCCCTGCTTGCAAGGGTGGGACGGGAACTGATTCTGGCTTGATTTCTACAGCTGGATGCCCTTCCTCACACCAACTCATTTACAGTGAGTGCTGGGTGCTTTTTTGCCGTGGCGCCTACTTGTCCACTTTACAGTGGAATGATAGGGACCTCAGTCCCTATCATCTCATTTCTACAGCTGAGTAAACTGGAGCAATGTGAAATAAAGTGTCTTGCTCAAGGAAACAACACATCACCCGGTCTGAGAATTGAACTCACAACCTTTCGATTGCAAGGCCAATGCTCTAAACCACTAATATATATATATATATAATATCCATTTTCCACGCTAGCATGGGTTATATATATATAAATAAATAAAAATGGCGTAGACATACAATACAACAGGAAGAACATAATAGCACCACTGATGATGTTGCAGATGTGCCATGAAAGAACTTTGTTAGACTATATGTGTTTATATCTATATTATCTGTATTTTTGACCGTTGGTCAATCAATGGTAAACATTGAGGACCGAATGAATTAACTGTGGAGATATAAAAGATACAGAAGCGAAAACCAACCAAACAGTGAGTGTGTTCTGTTATTATTTCTGGCAATATTATTACAACAATATGACCCTCCCCAAGTATAACATATATATATATATATATATATATATATATACATATATATATATAAAATTATACTTTATACATACATATAGCTTTACATTTACACAATGAACACAAAGAGCTGAAACAAATAGTGCAAAGCATTCTATCCAATACTCAAATAACTCTCTCACTCCACTTCTCTAATGTGGTACTTTATTTATCAACCCCAAGAGGAGAAAAGCCAAAGTTGATCTCACTGGAATTTGAACTTTAATTAGAATGCAGGGAGCCAGAATAAATACTGTAAGGCACCATCATCCCTTTACATTCATTTTCTATACTGGTATGATTTGGTCAGGCCATCATAATCCATGTTTTCATCATTGCCAATATTTACGAAGTGTAACTTTCTGATTTTCTTAACAATTGATGTAATAAAATTACCTTAAAAATTACACTTTTGGTTTTCAAACTATACTGTAGTTATACATTCGTTTAACACTGAGCCTGATACGTATCAATTCAACTCTGTAATAGAAGTTAGTAATACTGTAATAAGTTATTGCTAGGAAGTAATTTGTGTCATTGATTCTATTATGAGAAAGTTCTTACTGTGAATAGAAATCTGTTCTTTTATCTTAAAGCTTAAAACCATTGGTTCATAATATAATAATAATTGATTTCAATTGATTTTTAGTTTGTTGAGACAGGAGAGCTCAAAGAAATGTAGGGTCAGAGTTAATATTTCTCAGCCTGAACATAGAGAAATAATCAACCAGGATTATGCAAACAACAAAGACCTACTTACATTAGGCAAAGTTAACCTTTTCATTACCATGTTCCTAATGAAAAATAATGTCTATGCTTTTGACATAATTTTGAAAATAATCAAGCCTTTCAAGAGATTTAGTAATATAACTAATGTCCTCCTTAACTGTTTATATTTAACTAAATTCCTTTATCCTTCATATAAAGGAATTTAGTTAAATATAAACAGTTTCAAATGAACAACTTTTGTCCATTTTAAAGGCAGCTATCAAAAGGGTTAATGATGAAGGTAACCCCCCCCCCCACACACACACACAATAATGCTATCTTAACCATTTAAACCTGCCATATCCAGCCAGGATTCTCTCACCTCTTTCTGTTCAAACCAGCCATAACTGCCAACTCATACGGATGTTAAGATATTGTTCTCAAAATGAATGACATCAAAATCTCATAGATTCGATACTATGTGAGATAATTATGTAAGATAAAGCCTTCACCACAAAAATACAACAGTATATACAAAGTAATGTAAATACTAAAGGATTAAACTGCTAGAAACTCTAATGAGGAATATAGGTCAATTAAGTATAGTGTAAATGACCCATATGAGCAGAAGCACCCAATTCATTACTTATTCTTCTTTATATTATCATTATCCTTAGATAACAAAGTGGTTGAGTATTCCAGATATGTTCATCCATAATGGATGCACATGTCTAAAAATAGGAGCCAAATCACCACACTGTATTTAAAATGGAAATAAACATTAGATAAAGTAGTTATAGATATTCTCAAAAGACAGGATAATCAGAGCTATAAAGTCTTTGATAATATGTCATCTGAATCAGGGTCAGTCAGAAATTAAATGATAACAGAACCACCTTACGAAACTTTATTCAGTCCTCCATCCTGCTTCCAAACTGCAACTGCATCCCTATACATATCCCCCTTCTCTCTCTCTCTCTCTCTCTCTCTCTCTCTCTCTGTGCTAGTCACTGCAAACATCATAGCAACACTTCTTATAAAAACCAGTTGGTTATGTTCCACATAAACAGTGTGTCTTGTAATGTTGCATTTCAGTCAGAAAAGTCGGCAATGGACATACAATACCAAAAATAAGGCAGGGGTTGGTCAGGAATGGATTTAGAGTTCTTTTGTTTGTTTTCATGTTGTGAAAGTAGAGAAATTTTGATAAATTGGAACAATTGTAACATGAAATACATTTTTAAAAACATACTCTCTTAACCCTTTAGCATTTACATTATTCTATATTTAATATTGTATTTTCACAGTAAAGGTTTTATCTTACATAATCATTTCACATAGTATCGAATGTACAGGATTTTGATGTTACTTATTTTGAGAACAATACCTTAATGTAAGTATGAGCGGCCAGTTACAGCCAGTTTCAACAGAAAGAGGTGAGAGAATTCTGGCTGGATATGGCCGGCTTAAAGGATTAAAGATAAAATTATGTTTATGATCAAGACCCAACACTAGCTCTGTTCTTAAAAGATAGCAGGAGCTCTGTTTGAAATGGGGCCTTGCTCATCAAATGGGTTCTGTTCAGTGAGGGTGAGGGTGGGGAGGGGGCTTGTTTAACAAAGGGGCCTAGTATATTACGCCCCCACCCAATATATCCGATCCTGGATTTGGTGTCAGCTAAACAATTGATAAAATGGAAGACAGACATGAAAATAATAATAACAATGATGATGGTTTTTGGTGATGAACCAAAAAAACTTTTTGGCTTGAGTTAACTAGAGTTTTACAATATAGACACACACACACACATATATTATGAATACTTTTGAGACTGTTCTACAGTTTTTCAAGTTAATGCTGTATTTTATGAGAGAAAGATAAACAAAACATTCCCATATAGAATTGACAATATTAATTATTACTTTATTATTATGTTGGACTTTTCCAAAACATAAATTCAATCACTATAGAATTTCTGTATCAAAACCATCTGATAAAAAAAAAATACATTAACAACTTGAAATATATTCTATGTTGCTACAAAGATCAAGTGTGGCCAACATAAATATCAAATGCATCTGAAAGAAATGATAACAAATGGCTCGTCTAAATTCAATTCGCAATGAATCAGTAGTATAGTAAAAGGCATGTTACATAGGTCTGTTGATTGAGAACACAAAATCTGTTTAGAATCAATATATTGACAAGGAAATTAGCTTTCACAATAAGCATTTATAAGAAAAAATATAATACATATAATGAAAATATTCTGAAAGGAAAATCGTTATCATTATTATTAGTAGTGGTTTTGACATATTAACATCTGTTTTTCTAAAGCCTGTGTGGATTAGATAGGCTTGTCGAAGTGTCTGGGAATACATAAGGTGTAAAAATAAGAGAAAAAAACAATTAAAATGGACATGGAATTAGCCTCTGTTTTATAATAGGAGAGTCTACATATTGTTTTTATTATTAGTTTATATCATTATTTTTGTTTTTTACTAAGCAACAGAGTTGGTATCAATCCTTATTTACAATATTTTGGTGGCTTTATTCTTATTTATTTCTAGATATAGAAAATAACATGTTTAATATCTTTTACAAAGATTATATGAAGGATAATATAAGTAGTGGAAATTGGAAACAGACAGGAAAAAATTAAGGTTCAAATATTATTTTGGAGATGGTTAAAATAATAACGGCTGGCTAAATGTGTTGGCACCAGGAAGAGCGCCTGGCCATAAAACATTGCCTCAAAAAAGATCCCAAGATGGATATGAAGCTTTTCAAAGATAAACCTTGCTTTGGCATGGAAAATAGTTTGAAATTCTTCTTGTTGATAATTAAGATGATAGAAAATTTAGCTAGAAAATTGATAGCAAAAAATAAAAGAAAAGAAAAAAGTGTGCCTCTCTTTTAGTCAAATTTCTTTTCTGATTGATTTGATTTCACTCAGAGTTTGGTAATGTTACAACCAGTAATATACTGAAGCTGATTTAAGAAATGTGATTTAGTTTTCAGGTCAAAAGAAATAATTAGTTTTGCAGGATATTACAATACTATTGTTGTCATTTCAAAAGCAACTTCAACTAAATCACTGAATTGATTAGTAAACTTCTCTCACATCCTCATTGTTTGATCTATTCAAAATAATTATGTTTCCTTCACCTCTTCTACTATTTATACAACATTTGCTGCTCTCACCACTAACCTGGCCCCATCCACCCCAGCTTAAAACTAAATACTTCATTTACATTTCTACCTCTTTATCTAATGCTATGTTTATACATAACCCACCATTTCCCCTTAGGCAATCTTGCCTATATCTTGCTTCCAATTACTAACATTTAATGTTCAAACAAAATGTTATTAGTTGCAATCAATTTGAAGTTTCTACTTTAGAAAAGCCACCATAAGCTATGGGCAAAGCCTTTTCTCTTGGAAACATCATACAAATTAATATTGATCATTCTACATTGATTTAAAGCACCTTTCATGCATGTTTTTTGTCAAAAGAATAATCCATATTTTCTAAAATGTAGTGAGCCTAATTTTTTCTAATTAATATCCTGACATTCAGACATTGTCTTTGACCATAAAAGCCTCCATATGTATGCATTTGTGTGTGTGAAACGTTGAAAGGAGATTTTGACTCTGTAAGCTGGATCACAGACTACTGTGTAGAAGTGCATTAATTCTGAATAAGAATTGATACATGGTAAAGGGGACACTTTTTTCCTACAGCAGACAACATTCCTAGTGCTGGTAGTGTAATACAATGAATCTGGTTGGCACTGTAAGACATACACAACAAAGTCAACTAGTTTTTTGTTTCTGTTGCTGCATGTGCCAGATGAATCAGACTACAATAGTGTATTGGGAAACTCATTCAACCCATGTCAGTTTGAAAAACATTAATGTAAAGTGAAGATGAAGACGATAATGGCTGCAGTGGAAGTGGCAACAGTGGTGGTGGTGGCAATGATGGTGATGAAGATGATGGTAACAGTGCCATCACCAACAGTTGGTGTGTTGGTGATGGCAGTGTTGGTGAGGATGCTGAAGATTTCTCAAGTTTAAATAGTTTAGGCTACGTTAAAAAATTAAATATTGAAAAACATAGGTGTAAGATTAAAAATAAAAATAAATTATTGATCAGCATGGCATAAAGTAAGGGAAACTAAAGTATAAACCATGCAATCTCCTTATCATAATGATTAGTTTTTTAATGAACAGTCAATAACTAGACACATTGCAAGTAGCCTGTTACCAGTAGGCTATGGCACCAATCTGATGTTATTAACTAGTGATAGGCCATACAGTTCAAATATAGTCCTCTATGACAGCTAAAAATATTTTTTATTAATTTTATTTACTAATTTTAATAAATCGTCAATGTGTTCCAGCATGGCCTCAGCCTGTCAGCTGGAACACGTAATAGAGTAACAGAGTTACGGTTTATTTAACTATTCCACAAATACAGGAAGAAAGAGAAAAAAATAATAGCAAAAAAGAAGGGGGAAGGGAGTGACAGATTCTACACCTCTGGCTAGGCAGTATATCTCAGGTGCACTCTGGAGGCAAAATGGCAAATGGTTTGCAACTCAACTGTATCAGCCACTCCATTAACTATATTAGCAATTCCAATAGTAGAAATATCTTTAATACAGAGAGAATGTTAATACTACATCAGAACTGATACTGTGTTACAGTACTTACCTAAAACAATGTAATCAGAATCTGAGTATAGAGTTGATATTAACGTCCTTAATCCAATTTCAATGTCAGTGACTAATATTTTTCAACCTGTGCCAAGGTATTTGAGAGAACAAGCCCATTGAAAATGGAGTTTTTGTAATTACTGGCATCTTGTCTTTTAAGATGATGCTCATGAGGGTGCTTGACTATTCCAGCATCTCTGTTTTGCAATCTGGCATGATAATGAAGCAAGTGTTTCAAGTTGCCTCAAAAATGTTAATACAGAAATGCTAAATTTCCCTATTCTTTTAAGGAGTGTGAATGCATTTTTTTCTTTACATATTCTGACTGTCATTATCCACACACATACATAAACACATATTCAAATATATGGGGAACATATTTTCTTTTAGACATGTATTTTAGACAAGCATTTGGACCAATATAGTTGTGAAATCTATCTTCTAAACTTTCACAGTTTCATCTTCAGGATATTAAGTATGATCGTCTTCTGTGCTGCCTTTTTTTTTTTACAACAAACGAATGTGATATAAATTTTGATATTTAGATTTAAATGTCATTAGTCGTGTAATATTTTAGTATTGCGCTGTGATATAAGTAACACTCCCTTAATTAATTGCCTATTTTCGCAGGGAATTCTATATAATATATGTATTGTGTAATAAGATGTATTGTGAAGTAATATTTTTCCAATCTAGCTGTTTTGTATTGAGTAGTATGCTGTAATTGTTTTCTTATTTGTGTGGTGAATGGAAATAAAGGGTATTTATTTGATCTATAAGTTTCATAAAGTTTTACAAAACACAATTTTATTTAATCTAAATAAATTAACCATGGTATGATTTTGAAATCCAATCTTTAAATCTAAGCTTGGCTCTAGAATAAATGAATTGCACATTTCTCTAACAAATTTGTAAACACTAGATTATTGTATTGAATCCTACCAGGAAGCAAAATGCAATTAGTGTTCTTCAGAACCCCAATAATGATTTGCAAATGTCTGCAAAAAATAACACAAAACAGTTCTTGGACACTCATCAACTCAAGTTATAGCTTTCTCAGAAACAACTTCCCACCAAGAACAATAGCAGTTATTCAAGAGCATTCAAAGCAGTCAATATGCATTCATTACAGGAAAACAAGAATGCATACAAAGACAAAACGATAAGCAAATGAATTACAAGCTACCTTTTACGTTAGTTTTAACAAATTTAATGCAAGAACCATTTAAATGCTAACTAAAAATAACTAGGTAGTTAGGAAAAAATGTTTGTCATTCATTAACACTATTTTAATTACTTCAACCGGTATGGGAGACAACTCCAGACATGTTTTAGTCATATTATGACAGTATCGGTGAAGGATTTGCTTTATTGCACTTGTGGAAGAAGTGATAGGAGATTCACAATAATGAACTCTATTGGTTGGCATAGAAAACCAAACTTTCTTAGAGAATAAATTACTCAGAAACACCACCAGCATAAAAAAAAACAATAGTATAGATAGCACTAACATTTTTAATGGACTGAACATCAAAAGCTAGCTAGATATAAATATGTATGGCCAGGAAAAACTATAGGATAATATCAAGATTTCAGGGACTCTGACACTGGTGGAGGATACCATCAAACTAGAGACCTTGGTTTGAACACTTATCACACAGTAGACTCAATTAAAAGCAGCCAAGGAAAATGTGGTGGTGTTAAACCATATGATGGATTATGTTTACTACCCAAGTAAGCCACAACAGGAGTTGAACTCAAAATACAAAGAGCTGGAACAAAAGCTATAAAAACGACTGCACTTAACTGGTAATTTATCTATCAGCCCATGGAGCTGAAGAAACAAGTGATGACAGCCAATAATCCCACACGAGTATAGAATAGATTCTGTACTGCATGTAATTTGGTTTATATTTTACGTAGCACCAGTAATTTCTCAGTGGTTATGTCTGTATATATTTGTAACTTACCCCAGCCCACTCTGTAAAGTGCTAGTGTTTGTGCCACTATAAAATTCATCCAGTGCACTCTGTAAACTGGTAGCTTTGGATAAAATGCACCTATGTGTGCTCAGGAAAAACTATAGAATAATATAAAGATTTTCAGGGAAATTGGTGGAAGATTACATCAAACTAGAGACTTGGTTTGAATACATATTATTCTATAGTTTTTCCTGGTCATACATGGGCGCATTTTATAATATAATAGTGCTGGTGTCATGATAAAATGCACCCAGTACATATTTTAAAGTGGTTGGCATCAGGAAGAGAAAACTAGAACATATGTGTAAGACGAGGTCATCTGAACTGTCTCAGAACATAACTTGTCAAATCCATGCCGGCATGGAAAATATTTAAAACAGTGATAATGATGATGCTGCATCATTGAGATGCTAAAGACTGCTCTACATTGATTGTAACTTGTAAAGATAGAAACATAATCCAAGAAATGTTTAAAATTTCCAATGAGTACTATTATCAAGTCTCTGATTTGTTTATGTAAAGAACTTCAAAAACTTGAGGTGCTCTACAGGAAAAAGTATTAAAACATAGTGTCTTCAGGCAATTGTTAGTTGATAAAAACCACTGAAGATGATAGCAATTTCTCGTCTTTTATTTAGCCAATAAAGTATTCAGATGTTGATAGTTTTACTGCTAGAATTGGTGGACAACAAATAATTAAAACATCAAACAGATAGAAAATCTATAATAGACAAAGGGAAAGTATACTTCACATAAACAATAAACTAATACCTTCATACAAAGAAATCCATTATTCTAGGAATAACATTTGACTACAAATTTAACATAGAAAACTCACTTCCAAAATATCCAAGAAAAACAAGAAAATATTTCACATTTGTCAAATATGCAAGATAAAAATATGTGTGTGTATGTGTTCATGTGTGTGCGTGTGTGTATTTATGTGTGTGTGTATATGTGTGTATATGTGTGTATATATATGTGTGTGTATATGTTCATGTGTGTTGTGTGTGTGGGAATCAAAAATACAAAGGAAAGAAATTATACTCTTTTATTGGTTTCACTCATCAGCATGTGGCCACGCTGGGGCACAACCTTGATTAGTCAATCATATCTCCCCCAGTGATTGATTTCTTTCAAGTCTGGTACTTATTGATCCATTTTTTGTTAAACCACTAAGTTATGGGATACAGACATAAACATAAACATGGGCATACAGACACATGCTTATCATCATCATGATCATCATCATCATCATCATCATCATCATCATCATCATTTTACGTCCACTTTTCCCTGCTTGCAAGGGTGGGACGGGAACTGATTCTGGCTTGATTTCTACAGCTGGATGCCCTTCCTAACACCAACCTCATTTACAGTGAGTGCTGGGTGCTTTTTTGCCGTGGCACCTCCACGACCACTTTGCATATATATATATACTGGTAGAACACTGGAAGGTAATATCCATAGTGATAGAGCACTCAGTCTATGGGACGAGTTAGGTAGAAGTGGTTACACAACAGTTAGTTCACCATACTGGTATGGTGAACTAACTGTTGTGAAACCACTTCTTTATATATATATCACAAGCTTCTGTAGTTTCTTTCTACCAAATTCCACTCATAAGTCATTAGTCAACAAGTAGCTATAGTAGAAGACAGTTGCCTAAGATGCCACACAGCAGGACTGAACACAGAAGTGAACTCCTTAAACACACAGCCATACCTATACCTATATTCAAATATAAAATAACTTATGTAACTCAAGCTAGAATATAAAACCCTTCTTTCTCGACAAATACACCAGCTCAATCACAATAAAATGATATGATAAACACCACCACCATATCAGCAATTCAATTAACAAATCATACTGGAATATTTGCATGAAGAAATGCAAACATTTCCAATGAAGGCTATGCAAACTAATCAGAAGGGGGGGTTCTCATGATTTGCTCCATGTCTTACCTCTTTACCTCTTTTGATATTAAATGTCCTGAAACTGTGGTTCTACGATGGGGATTCAGTATGAGATTTAAAGGTGATGGCAATAATAATTATGATGAACATGATGGTTGCTGCCATGAATCAATTATAGGAACTCATAAATGAAGGACCTTCTGTTGGTTTTGATGAAGAATATTCAGTTGTTTGATCAACTGGATATCTTACGCATTAAATTAATATGTAAGTGGCTAAGTATTATGTAGACACATGTCCCCAGATATAATTCTCAGTTAGAATTAGTAGGATATAGTACATGATAAGCAGTGGCATGCAGAGTTATGGTGATGCTGGGGCCAACTCCTTCATTGTATGCCTCTAAAACTCATGTATACTACCCCAGTAGACTCCAACAGGATTTAAATTCAGAAACAAAGAGCCAGAACAGATAGCATAAGGCATATTATCCATTTCTCTAACAAGTCTGCTAATCCTTCACCCTGGATTGTACTTTATTTCATCAACCCAAAAATGATGAAAGACAAAGTTGACTTTGAAGGGATTTGAGCTGGAACAAATACTGCAAGGCATTCATTGCCTTGAGCTCTAACAACTTTGACAATTTGCTATGTATTGTGTATGTGACTTATCTGGGGAGAAATTTTAGTGTCTTTTGAAATGGTTTTAAAAATAAATTTCTAAAGAGGAAAAGTTTATCTAATGAAACAACTTGTTTAATAAAACATTTACATCATTGTGGAGTTAAAGAAACAAATAGAAATTTTGCATCAAATTTTGGTAAGTTGGGATAGGAGTTGAAATGTCTATTGCAGTTAGAATGTACATATCATTTAGAGAAGCTTATTTAATTAATATCTGTATTTCAGAAATGGTGGCATTATAAATACCATCAGTTTACAATCTATCCAGTTCAGTGAGACATCATGAACTCGATTATAATATGCTATACTAAATCATACAATACCATACACATAATATGTTGTAACTTTAACAATTATGCAGCCAACTATTACTATCATGTTATACATATATACATGCATGCATACACACACACACATAATACAAACAAGCAAACAGACATATATATCTATGTGTGATTGCCTGTATGGGTTTGCTTGCATACATACAAAGAAAAGCATTTGAATATAAAATCCTCAAGAGCTCAAATCACATCATAGAAGCTATTTCAAGAATTAACTTCCATATCTATTTGGAAAAATGCCAATATTGAAAGATAGAGCAATTTGAGCTGAGAAACACAGATTTCCTGAATATCTTTTTTCTCTCCATGCTTAGCTTATATTCAATATTTGTAGGTGTCACGACAAATCGTGTAGGTGTCACGACAAAAAAACACACAGTCCACGCTGTAATGTGGCCGTGTAGGCAACACGGTAAAAACCTCCCAGACCCACACTATAAATGTGGTTGGTGTTAGGAAGGGCATCCAACTGTAGAAAACCTGCCAGACAGTCCTATGCGAGCAAGACAATCACTCTTGCCTCAAGTGGGACTACCCCCGTCCAAATCCATGCAAGCGTGGAACACGGACGTTAAACGTTGATGATGATGATGATGATGATGATGTTGCTTTCTATATCTTTGCCCCAACATCTTTCACTGACATATGTCATTTTCACTGAAAATTAGAGGACATTTTATTTACTTGTACTTCATAGCCAATAATTTCTTTAATGCTTTCTTTGCAGTATTTGCTTATGACATAGTACTATAACATAGTACTATGACAGCTGTAAAAGCACATGGTCTAGTGGTTCTGGTGGTGGACTTATGATCATAATATTACGGGCTTCATTCCTTGACCAAGTGGCACGTTGTGTTTTTTTACCAAAACACATTTCCTGTTGTTCCAGTACACTCAGCTGAAAATGAGTATCACCAGTAGCTGGGAGTTAGCCCCATGATGGACTGGCATCCTCTCCAGGGAAGAGTCTTGTACTATCTACTTATGCCAATGTAAGATGAAACTGAGAATAAGCCTTAGCATGATGAACCTGGTCACTTGGGAGAGATTTGAACTTTTTAAAACTATAACAGCTCACTAAAACCTAAGATTTATTATAATATAATAATACACTCAAGTAATATGTTGTTTTCATTATTCTTGCTTTTTCATGGTCAAATTCTTAATTCTAGATCGCATCAAGTAAACTGAGTAATAATTACATCATACTTGTAAATTAAAATTAAAATTAAAATCTTCTTCAAAAGTTACCACTTACCACTAGGCAATGTTCAACTCCTAGATATGTCATATATTTTGTAGGATATTTGTAAGTAACTGCAAGAAAATGTGAATGACAATTTAATATGATATTTGAAAACAGATTTGAGTAGATGACACAGATATTTGAGAGCTGGTTACATGCTATATAACATGTAGTTTGTTGCCTGTGTTGTTTATGTGTTCTAGTCAAACCTAAGCTTACATTGCTTTCTATCTCTGATATTAGTAGGTGTCAGTAATATACTGGCATTAACTCTATTAATTGTAGTTTCTCTCTTCCTATGAAATTTTTCTTGTATCTAATCGAATGAAATGATGATATTGAATAGTGAAGCATTTTCCAGTATAAGTGAAGTTCTAATTTTTGAGGCTTACCTCTGATTTAGTGGAATCTGTAGATGGACTGTGTAAGTCTGCTTCTGATACACTTGGACTAAGACGGCCACCTGGGACGGCATAATTGTGCTATAAGAAAAATATATATCCATCTTGAATACTGTTGTTAATATCTCTTGAAGCAGAGAGACAGAGTAGTAGAGCCAAATGTTGTTTCAAAGCAAACTACTTGTTAGTAGTAAATGTTAGTAGTGATGAGGTGAATTGCTAAGTTACCAAAGAACAGTGGCAGATAACTTATCTGCCACAAAGCTGTATCCATTTCTCCTTGTCATTTTATCCCCTGAGATAAAGTTTCATCAGAATTAAAACTGAAGGCAGAAGTGAAGAGCAGATGTGAAAAAGACTAGTAAATATTTTTTAGTGGATGGGGACTTCATTTAGAAACCAAACATTTGTTAGTTAGTAGAACAAAAATGAATAAGAAATGTTCAAACTATAAAGTGCTAAGATTTTTAATCTAAAGTGAAATTATATAACACAAGAACATAAAATAATTGTTTTAATATTTTTTTTTACTTAAATTGGTGTTTATAGATAAGTAGTTATTCTTTATTAATTCAAAATACTAAATGTTAATTATTAAAACTAATGTACCACAGAAATTTTTTTGAAGATTAATTTGTCAAAACTTGAACTTGCATATCAAAAGGGTTTATGAAATGGTAAATTACCAACAAAGCAATGTGAAGGATTGTAAAACACAGGAAGATTTCATTATAAATTGATGAGTGACAACTTTGGAATGAATAATTGATATCACAAAACTAATATTCTAACCTCAGAAAACTACAAGGATAATTGGTTTCTTTTTTTTTTAACCCTTTTGATACCAAACCACCTGAAACTGCCCTTGGGTCTACAATACAAAATTGTTTGTTTTAAAGTGTTTCTGTTTATGTAAAAACTTTCCATCATAATTTTGTTTAAGAACTTATGTTAAGTAATAATTGTTTCTGCTTTGGCACAAGGCCAGCAATTACCCAGTACATTACTGGTACTTTATTTTATCGACCCCGTAAGGATGAAAAGCAAAGCCAACCTCAGCGGTATTTAAATTCAGAATATAAAAGACCATAACTCTATGCTGCAACGCATGGTGTCTGGTACTCTACCGATATTGCAAATCCACCACCCTAACCAGCTTAATAATGAAAGTTATTCAAATTACTGAATGCTTTTGAATTCTTAATTATTTTCAAAATTAGTTGCAAATAATAGGCAATGTCATTAGAAATATGAAAAGGAAAGGGTTAACCCTTATCCCATATATAATTAGATCGATATTTATGATTTGTAATATAGATTGTTTTAATGTTGAATGTTAAGGTGTTGGGCTGTTAACCTATAGGTCATGGTGTTGAATATTGTATTAAGCATGCATTAATCACTCTAAGAAAGGTATATTAAACAACCTCAACAGTACACATTAAACAAACTAAAGTATATTATTTTACTTGTTTTGTTTGTTTTTATTGATTTGTTTCGAGAAAGGGTTTGTGTCTATAGCCTTTGTATAGTTGCAAGTTAATGACTAGAAGAAAAACATGGACAGATAAGGATTCCAGATGGTAAATGTTCTGGGATGAAGAACTGATGAAAGTGGTTACCATGATAGCAAGGGATTTGATACAATATGTCTGACAGGACAGGGAGAGATGAGTGAGTCGGGAGAACTTAAATAGAGGTGGCACAAGACCAGTCAGTACTAAAGGGAAGAAAAGCAGACAGTGAATAGCAACAGAAAAAAGAAGCAGAGAGAGAGTGAGAGATAGAAAGTAGGCTAGAATTTGAAGTTTGATTATTTCTTGCCAATCAGTTAAGTGACATCCCTAAATCTATCCTAGACACTATCCACTTTAATTCACATCAGTACAGATTACAGAACTTAAAACCGAAACATTCATTTTACTTTTTTTCCCAGTTTCATATCTACTTGGTGTTGCAAGCCAAAGGCATTCCAGCCACGACTATCCTATCTTTTTATTTTTCAAGCAACTATCCAATATCCTAGTCACATATCAGTTTTTCAGTGATGTTTTGAATGAAGGTGATATCTTATACTAGTCTCAGGAGATATTAAGCAAGCCTGATGCCAGTCTGTCATAAGGTTATCCCCAGCTGCTTATATTTACAGCTAAGTAAACCAGGAGATATTAAGCAAGCCTGATGCCAGTCTGTCATAAGGTTATCCCCAGCTGCTTATATTTACAGCTAGGTAAACCAGGAGATATTAAGCAAGCCTGATGCCAGTCTGTCATAAGGTTATCCCCAGCTGCTTATATTTACAGCTAGGTAAACCAGGAGATATTAAGCAAGTCTGATGCCAGTCTGTCATAAGGTTATCCCCAGCTGCTAATATTTACAGCTAGGTAAACCAGGAGATATTAAGCAAGCCTGATGCCAGTCTGTCATAAGGTTATCCCCAGCTGCTTATATTTACAGCTAGGTAAACCAGGAGATATTAAGCAAGCCTGATGCCAGTCTGTCATAAGGTTATCCCCAGCTGCTTATATTTACAGCTAGGTAAACCAGGAGATATTAAGCAAGCCTGATGCCAGTCTGTCATAAGGTTATCCCCAGCTGCTTATATTTACAGCTAGGTAAACCAGGAGATATTAAGCAAGTCTGATGCCAGTCTGTCATAAGGTTATCCCCAGCTGCTAATATTTACAGCTAGGTAAACCAGGAGATATTAAGCAAGCCTGATGCCAGTCTGTCATAAGGTTATCCCCAGATGTTAATATTTACAGCTAGGTAAACCAGGAGATATTAAGCAAGCCTGATGCCAGTCTGTCGTAAGGTTATCCCCAGCTGCTAATATTTACAGCTAGGTAAACCAGGAGATATTAAGCAAGCCTGATGCCAGTCTGTCGTAAGGTTATCCCCAGCTGATAATATTTACAGCTAGGTAAACCAGGAGATATTAAGCAAGCCTGATGCCAGTCTGTCATAAGATTATCCCCAGCTGCTAATATTTACAGCTAAGTAAACCAGGAGATATTAAGCAAGCCTGATGCCAGTCTGTCATAAGGTTATCCCCAGCTGCTAATATTTACAGCTAGGTAAACCAGGAGATATTAAGCAAGCCTGATGCCAGTCTGTCATAAGGTTATCCCCAGATGCTAATATTTACAGCTAGGTAAACCAGGAGATATTAAGCAAGCCTGATGCCAGTCTGTCATAAGGTTATCCCCAGATGCTAATATTTACAGCTAGGTAAACCAGGAGATATTAAGCAAGCCTGATGCCAGTCTGTCATAAGGTTATCCCCAGCTGCTAATATTTACAGCTAGGTAAACCAGGAGATATTAAGCAAGCCTGATGCCAGTCTGTCATAAGGTTATCCCCAGCTGCTAATATTTACAGCTAAGTAAACCAGGAGATATTAAGCAAGCCTGATGCCAGTCTGTCATAAGGTTATCCCCAGCTGCTTATATTTACAGCTAGGTAAACCAGGAGATATTAAGCAAGCCTGATGCCAGTCTGTCATAAGGTTATCCCCAGCTGTTTATATTTACAGCTAGGTAAACCAGGAGATATTAAGCAAGTCTGATGCCAGTCTGTCATAAGGTTATCCCCAGCTGCTTATATTTACAGCTAGGTAAACCAGGAGATATTAAGCAAGCCTGATGCCAGTCTGTCATAAGGTTATCCCCAGATGCTTATATTTACAGCTAGGTAAACCAGGAGATATTAAGCAAGCCTGATGCCAGTCTGTCATAAGGTTATCCCCAGCTGCTTATATTTACAGCTAGGTAAACCAGGAGATATTAAGCAAGCCTGATGCCAGTCTGTCATAAGGTTATCCCCAGCTGCTTATATTTACAGCTAGGTAAACTGGAGCAATGTGAAATAAGTCTTATTGGAGGACATAACCACCTGGTTCAAGGATCAAACTCACAACTTTAGGATTAGGAGAGTAACACCCTAACCCTTATGCCTTTACATATCCAAAATGTCTCTATATTTTTAAGGTCATGAGGAGCAATTTAAAGGTGACTTGGCTGTTATTTCTAGCATGAACTTGTCAAACTGAGCCCCTCTTTTTAATTACTTATTTGTATTTCTATTTACGAAAGAAAAAAAAAGAATTTGATTCAATTACATGTAACAAAGACAAAAATATTGTAAGGACACAACAATAATATGAAATATAAATAATAGTAACCTATTATTGGTAATAGTTCTCATATTTCTTATTATTAATCAATAACTGAAGATCTGGAAAGTAATAAATAAGAGTAGTACCAGTCGTGGGAGGTGGATAGCCAGGAATGTCAGTGTTAGACGAAATACCTTGCAATATATGTTCTAGCACTATGTCTTCTCAATTCCTATTCCGCCAATGTGCTGATGTGCAACATTGAACTACAGGAGCACACTGTCCAACCCATACTTGGCCAAGATAGACAAGTAGACCTAAGATAAGCATAGATAATCAAACTCCATTGATAGGGACTAAAACATAGCTGCATGGAACTACAATGATTTCTGATTTAGGCACAAGGCCCCAACAATTTTCTTGGG
Organism: Eledone cirrhosa; assembly: GCA_964016885.1. Classification (NCBI taxonomy): domain Eukaryota; kingdom Metazoa; phylum Mollusca; class Cephalopoda; order Octopoda; family Eledonidae; genus Eledone; species Eledone cirrhosa. Next base: position 96,801,199 of record OZ024743.1, on the reverse strand, counting down.
GGGGGGGTCGATTAAATCAACCCCAGTGCATGACTGGTACTTTATTTTATCGACCCAGTAAGGATGAAAGGCAAAGTTAATCACGACAGGATTTGAACTCAGAACGTAAAGGGCCGTAACTCTATGCAACCAAGCATGTTGTCTGACACTTTACCGATACTGCCAATCTACCAGTTGGAAATGTAATGAGAATTATATAAGCTGTTATTGATGATATTAGCCCCAGGACATTCCTGAACAAGCCGACTATTGTCTAAATGTGACTATCCCAAATTTGTAGGACAACATTATCAAATGTTTACTTCCTTAATTTAAAACTAAAAGCATAAATCTCTTTCATTCTAATTGCGACTATAATCACACTCTACGGTGGAATGACAATCTTATCAAACAATTACATAAGAGATATTAATGAGCTGAGCCTAACCACTTTAGTTTTATACAAAGACTGAAATGTATGTAGAATGTCAAAACAACATCTCCAACAGAAAAAATCTCAAGGACTCTCTTGCTCATGTTTGTGAGCACGAACATGAAAACTCTGTTGAGATGAACTTGTGGCAAGACATCAAATAAAAACTGACACAGCTCTTTCTCCAAAAAGCATAGGAAAATCTTATGGAACACTAGAAGCAAATCAAAAAACAAACCACTGAGAAAGTTGTATATGGGTACTTGAAGCAAAAATCCATACCATAGAAGGAAAAAAAACCACACCAAATATCTGGTGGGGTTACCTCCATGCAATCCAGGAGCAAGATATCCTCACTAGGTACCTACTTCTCAAAAGAGAGAAATAATTAGCTGACAACAAATGTAGGTTATGACATACTAAAACTGAAGACATTTGTCAGATTATTGCCAAATGTGGAAGAATGTCCTCTAGTTATTACCTCTCTATGTGGCATCACATGGTAGAATGTCCTCTAGTTATTACCTCTCTATGTGGCATCACATGGTAGAATGTCCTCTAGTTATTACCTCCCTATATGGCATGACATGGTAGAATGCCCTCTAGTTATTACCTCTCTATGTGGCATCACATGGTAGAATGTCCTCTACTTATTACCTATCTATGTCGCATCACATGGTAGAATGTCCTCTCGTTATTACCTCTCTATGTGGCATGACATGGTAGAACATCCTCTAGTTATTCCCTCTTATATGGCATCACATGGTAGAATATCCTCTAGTTATTACCTCTCTATATGGCATCACATGGTAGAATATCCTCTAGTTATTACCTCTCTATATGGCATCACATGGTAGAATGTCCTCTAGTTATTACCTCTCTATATGGCATGACATGGTAGAATGCCCTCTAGTTATTACCTCTCTATGTGGCATCACATGGTAGAATGTCCTCTACTTATTACCTATCTATGTCGCATCACATGGTAGAATGTCCTCTCGTTATTACCTCTCTATGTGGCATGACATGGTAGAATGTCCTTTAGTCATTACCTCTCTATATGACATGACATGGTAGAATGTCCTCTAGTTATTACCTCTCTATATTGCATGACATGGTAGAATGTCCTCTAGTTATTACCTCTCTGTATGGCATGGCATGGTAGAATGTCCTCTAGTTATTACCTCTGTATATGGCATGACATGGTAGAATGTCCTTTAGTTATTACCTCGCTATGTGGCATGACATGGTAGAATCTCCTTTAGTTATTACCTCTCTATATGGCATGACATGGTAGAATGTCCTCTAGTTATTACCTCTCTATATGGCATGACGTGGTAGAATGTCCTCTAGTTATTACCTCTCTATGTGGCATGACATGGTAGAATGTCCTTTAATTATTACCTCTCTATATGGCATGACATGCTAGAACATCTTCTAGTTATTACCTCTCTATGTGGCATGACATAGTAGAATGTCCTCTAGTTATTACCTCTCTATATGGCATGACATGGTAGAATGTCCTCTAGTTATTACCTCTCTATATGGCATGACATGGTAGAATTTCCTCTAGTTATTACCTCTCTATATGGCATGACATGGTAGAATGTCCTCTAGTTATTACCTCCCTATATGGCATCACATGGTAGAATGTCCTTTACTTATTACCTCTCTATATGGCATCACATGTTAGAATGTCCTCTAGTTATTAGCTCTCTATATGGCATCACATGGTAGAATGTCCTCTCATTATTACCTCTCTACGGCCCTTGCCATTCTGAGTTCAAATACCGCTGAGGTTAACTTTGCCTTTCATCCTTACGGGGTCGATAAAATAAAGTACCAGTAATGCACTGGTTAATTGCTGGCCTTGTGCCTAACGTAGAAACAATTATTACCTCTCTATGTGGCATGACATGGTAGAATGTCCTATAGTTATTACCTCTCTATATGGCATGACATGGTAGAATGTCCTCTAGTTATTACCTCTCTATATGGCATGACATGGTAGAATGTACCCCAGTTATTACCTCTCTATATGGCATGACATGGTAGAATGTCCTCTAGTTATTACCTCTCTATATGGCATGACATGATAGAACATCCTCTAGTTATTCCCTCTTATATGGCATCACATGGTAGAATATCCTTTAGTTATTACCTCTCTATATGGCATCACATGGTAGAATGTCCTCTAGTTATTACCTCTCTATATGGCATGACATGGTAGAATGCCCTCTAGTTATTACCTCTCTATGTGGCATCACATGGTAGAATGTCCTCTACTTATTACCTATCTATGTCGCATCACATGGTAGAATGTCCTCTCGTTATTACCTCTCTATGTGGCATGACATGGTAGAATGTCCTTTAGTCATTACCTCTCTATATGACATGACAGGGTAGAATGTCCTCTAGTTATTACCTCTCTATATGGCATGGCATGGTAGAATGTCCTCTAGTTATTACCTCTGTATATTGCATGACATGGTAGAATGTCCTCTAGTTATTACCTCTCTATATGGCATGGCATGGTAGAATGTCCTCTAGTTATTACCTCTGTATATGGCATGACATGGTAGAATGTCCTTTAGTTATTACCTCTCTATATTGCATGACATGGTAGAATGTCCTCTAGTTATTACCTCTCTATATGGCATGGCATGGTAGAATGTCCTCTAGTTATTACCTCTCTATATGGCATGGCATGGTAGAATGTCCTCTAGTTATTACCTCTCTATGTGGCATCACATGGTAGAATGTCCTTTAGTTATTACCTCTCTATGTGGCATGATATGGTAGAATGTCCTCTAGTTATTACCTCTCTATGTGGCATGACATGGTAGAATGTCCTCTAGTTATTAGCTCTGTATATGGCATGACATGGTATAATGTCCTTTAGTTATTACCTCCCTATGTGGTATCAAATGGTAGAATGTCCTCTAGTTATTACCTCTCTATATGACATGACATGGTAGAATGTCCTCTAGTTATTACCTCTCTATATGGCATGACATGGTAGAATGTCCTTTAGTTATTACCTCTCTATATGGCATGATATGGTGGAATGTCCTTTAGTTATTACCTCTGTATGTGGCATCAAATGGTAGAATGTCCTCTAGTTATTACTTCTCTATATAGCATCACATGGTAGAATGTCCTCTAGTTATCACCTCTCTATATGACACGACATGGTAGAATGTCCTATAGTTATTATCTCTCTATATGGCATGACATGGTAGAATGTCCTCTAGTTATTACCTCTCTATATGGCATCACATGGTAGAATGTCCTCTAGTTATTACCTCTCTATATGACATGACATGGTAGATTGTCCTCTAGTTATTACCTCTCTATATGGCATGTCATGGTAGAATGTCCTCTAGTTATTACCTCTCTATATGGCATGACATGGTAGAATGTCCTCTAGTTATTACCTCTCTATATGGCATGACATGGTAGAACATCTTTTAGTTATTACCTCTCTATGTAGCATGACATGGTAGAACGTCCTCTAGTTATTACCTCTCTATGTGGCATGACATGGTAGAATGTCCTGTAGTTATTACCTTTCTATATGGCATGACATAGTAGAATTTCCTCTAGTTATTACCTCTCTATGTGGCATCACATGGTAGAATGTCCTCTAGTTATTACCTTTCTATATGGCATGACATGGTAGAATGTCCTTTAGTTATTACCTCTCTATATGGCATGACGTGGTAGAATGTCCTCTAGTTATTACCTCTCTATGTGGCATGACATGGTAGAATGTCCCCTAGTTATTACCTCTCTATGTGGCATGACATGGTAGAATGTCCTTTAGTTATTACCTCTCTATATGGCATGACATGGTAGAACATCTTCTAGTTATTACCTCTCTATGTGGCATGACATGGTAGAATGTCCTCTAGTTATTACCTCTCTATATGGCATGACAAGGTAGCCAGAGCACTCAGGAATAAAGAAAAGATATAAAAACAGCATCAAATAAAGATCCATAAAAGAGATCTGTAAATTATGTGTTTCTGTGTAATTAAATAAAAACTATATTATTATGTACACCTTAAGAAAAAAATTAAGTTTTCTCATCATAGGAGGATGAGAATGTCTGCCAAAACGTTTTTATGTTACATATGATTGAGGTCTAAGTGAAGAGAAAGCTTAGTGTGCTGTCATTTGCATATGTCTATGGTTGTTTTTTTCATGTTTGTTGCTTAGCCATCTCTAATCAAGCAAACCTAAGATCAAATGCATTCCAGTCATGACCACAACACCTATTAAATATCCAATATGGCCTTCATTTTTAAGATAGTAATCTGTGTGTTTAAGGAAATGTGGCTACTATTTCTAAAATTTTGAGTGAACGCAGAGAGACACATTGTCTTGAGTATGAATGTGTGTGTGATTGGTTGTAACGATGAGTAAGTTATTGTATGTGTACATATCTGAATACACAATGCTTTTTGAGAGTTTTTCATTATGAAGTAACTCTCCCATACAGGAATTGATTAATTAGTGTTCAACTGTAACATCATTTATTGCCGTAACTATGGTAACAAAATTCAAAATTTGGCCTTAGGAAAAGCCTTAATCATGTTTAGATATTTATATAATTAAATGAGTTTTCATAATCTAATTGTAATCAAGAGCTTCTATTTTTATATAAATGAGAAGAGGGAAGTGATAATAATTACTTTTGTGAAGGATATTTTGTAGTAAGTGTTGTTGTTATTGTCCTTAAAGTCAACACAGATCGAACAAACTTAATATCAAAAGTGTACCACACTGTCCTTCACTTGGACATTGTGTATCTAGTAGAACATCCAATGTATCCCACCAGTTTCAAAATAGCAAGGTATAATTTTAGGTAGATTTGGCTACTATTTATATTTTGTCTCAACCACATAGAGTTAGGGCTACAGTTGAGGGATAAGTTTGAACACTAGCCATGATAGTTCAAGTTATTGGTTTTCAGAGTATTTCAGTTACTTGAATGATATTTCCATGACTGAATCAAACTTGAACAAAATTATATGTCAAGAAAGACAGAAAAATAGAAAGAGAGAGAGAGAGAGAGAGAAAGAGAGATGGTAAGACAGAGAGAGAGAGAGAGAGAGAGAGAGAGAGAGTAACAGAGAGAGAGACAGACAGAGAAAAAGAGAAAGTGATAGAAAAGTGGAGGTAGGCTGAAAGTGTAACACTTTCCCAATATATCGACATTAATATGACATTTCTTTTCATCCCTCTGGAATTTATCCAGAAATAAACCCAATTCCACTAACAGTACTCCATTACAAGTCCACTGATATTAGAATGAAGTTTCAGAAAATTATTCAAAGAAATCATCTGCCTTATTATTACGATTACCTTTATACTAGCAGCTGTACCCAGCCTTCCTAGGTTTATAGAAAACAGAGAAAAATACATAACCTATGATCTTGCCCTTGAAAAGCTGTGTCACTCTGCAACATTTCAGCTATTTAGGTGCAAAACTATGTTTTATAATTTGGATCATACACTTTTATACATTAACATAATTTATATATCATCCTTCTGGAGTTGATAAATAAAGAACCAGTCAAGTACTGGGGTCAATTTGTTTCTCTCTCTCACACACACACACACACACACACACAATTTTTCAGAATTAGCTATGCAACACATTGGAAGAAATTGTGGAAGACCACTCATAATATCCTTTTCCCTCAATAAATGGGAATAAGCTGAGGTATAGGTTAGCAAGCCCTTTTCATCTAGCATGCGGTAGCTGTCGACGAAAACCTAAGCATATGGTAGGTATGGATGGACTGATGTGCTATATGTCATGGTATGACTAACATTTTTTTTTTAAAACTAGGAATTTATAATCTGAAAAGATAGTCATTCTAATATATATATATATTTTTTCTTATTTAGCAATCATTAGAGAGCTGCTATAAATCTATACTTTCAATTTTATAGCTGTTCTGTTAACTTTGAATCAGCTATGCTGAGGACAAGCCTGCACTGAAAGAATTGACAAACTCATAAAATAGCTACAATTATGAAGGATCAAAGTGATTACAAATGTTCATATTGGAGGTAATTATAGACATCAAAGTAATAGCTGAATGTCTCAGTAAAGCCACTGTGATCAGGAGATTTTAGCCAGTAATCTAGAACATTATATCAACATTATGTCAACACTAGATAAACAGAGATAAAGAGGATTCCTTTGAGAATTAGACAAATACAAATGAACATAGAGAGCAGTACTGTAAAAGAAACTACATTTGTGGTGCTAATAGAGATTATGATAATAATGAGAGCCATAATAATGGAAGTAAACATAATGATGATGATGATGATGTCAGTCCAATTTGACAATCAGCTCCTTTCCTTTCTTTTTTATTAACTAATAATTATGACTAAATTATTAGCTATTAATATAACAGTGATTAGAGGATTAGGTGTTCATTATGACTGAATTATTAGGTATTAATTATGATTGAATTATTTGCTAATAATTATGATAACTTGATTAACTACTAATTATCATTGTGAGATTAGCTAGTTATTATGACAATATAATTAGCTAGTAATTATGATTATAAGGTTAACTAGTAATCACTAATGTGTGACTAGCTAGTAATTATAATAATGTTTGTAGCTAGGGATTATTAGGTAATGATTATCATTAAACTATTAGCTGGTAATTATGACACAAGGATTAGCTAGTAATTATGACAATGGGATTATATCCTAATTATGACTGCCAAATAGATTGTCGTATTAATTAGTTATTATGATTCTAGGATTAGCTGGTGATTATGACTAAATTATTAGCTGCTAAGTATGACTGAAGGATTAGCTAGTAATTATAACTGAGATAACTCATTATTTTTTATTTTGAGATTAAATAGTAATTATGATTATGGGATTAGATAGTAATTATAGCTAAATTATTAGCTAGAAATTAATATTTTGCATAATACTGCACCCACAAAAATGTTAGAACCAACCGTATTTATGGCATTTTAAGCTGATAACCATTCTATGATTACGTTTGAAGAAGGTTATATTCATATTTATGATGGTTTAGCATGCTAAAACTATGTTTATGAATAGGTAGAATATATCTATTGTAATTATTATTGTTATTGATTCAAAGAGCCTACAACTATATATTTGTTGTTTTGTATCAAGTCAATAAAGAAAAATACATAGCACCAAACTTTTCAAGTTCATAGTAAACTAAATTAAAAAAATTACCATTTTGGGATTATTCCTTACTGTTTGTGGGAACCTGAGGCAACATCCACTTGTGGTCTTCATTTCACTGGTTGATTCATGCAGTTATCATTAGTTATATATACATGTATATATACATATTATATATAGTTATATATACACACATATATATATATATATATATATGTGTGTGTGTGTGCGTGTATATCTATCTATCTATCTATATGATGATGATGATGATGATATAGTAGCAGGAAAAAAATGACTAGGCAAGAAGTAAATGTTGGAAGAGAAAGATTTAAATAGTTCTCTGCCTAGTCATTTGTTTTTACCCTGGCACTTTACCTTTAAATTTATAATTACTCTATCTTCTACTTGGACAGTGTACCTTAACTCTCTAATTGTACTGTTACCGTACCTCCTGTAATGACCACATAAAAAAAAATACTTTGATAAGCAATCATCCATATTTATTTATTTCACATTGATTCACACAAACAAATTTTAACCTGACATATCTTCATATATTTATTGTTATACTTGGGGAGGGTCATATTGTTGTAATAATATTGCCAGAAATAATAACAGAACACACTCACTGTTTGGTTGGTTTTCGCTTCTGTATCTTTTATATTTTCATAGTTAATTTATTTGGCAATCAATGTTTATCATTGATTGACCAATGGTTAAAAATACAGATATAAATATATATAGTCTATCAAAGTTCTTTCGTTGCACATCTGCAACATCATCAGTGGTACTATTATGTTCCCTCCTATTGTATTGTAATGTCTACACCATTTTTATTTTTATTTTATTTATTTATATATAAATTGAAAACGTTTGAAGTGATCAGTGTATCTGAATTTTCATAAACCTGTAATATTCTCAACGTGAAGGGTAGCTGTAAACAGCTGAATACTATATGTATAGTAAAAAGTCGGGTTAAGATATAACCACATCAGTTTAATAATGAAAACGTAAGCTATATTACTAAATTCTACTAAATTCTTAATTATTTCAAAATAAATTGAAAAACATGTACTATGTATTTTATTAGAAATAGAGTAACAAAAGATTAACATTTATTTCTTGCAATTATTATATATATATATATATATATATATATATATATATATATATATATATATACCAGTAATGCACTGGGTAATTGCTGGCCTTGTACCCAAAGTAGAAACAATTATTATTATATATATATGTATGTTTAATAGTGAGTGTGTATAGAATGTATACCATCAGTATTGTCATAGTTGAATGTCTATTTTTCATGTTTCATGAATTTCGGAGGCTAGACAGATTAGGAGACCAGGTCCTACTCCTACTTTCCATTATTAGCTTGGTTCCTATGGCTACATGCCCTTCATAACACCAACCACTTTACAGCCTGATCTGGGAGCATTTTACATGGCACAAGCCCTACCACTTCACAGAGTGGGCTGTAGTATATTCTATCATGACACAGGCACAACTATATATATATATATAAAATAATATATTTCTTTTTAATGACTGAGTATATTAAATTCTTAACCTAAAGGGATTATTTAAGCACATTTCTGACACTATTTTTTGATAGCATGGCAGGCAGAGAAAGTGTCATGCGGAATAAAGAGTTTACCATCTTTGTCCTCATTATTCCATAAGATATACAGATATCACATCAATTAAACATTCTTAGTTTAAATAGAAAAGAAAATAAGTGATTAATTACTTTTACCTCATAATAAATGAGAGTGTGAAATAATTAAACAGATGATTACAAGCTAATTAATTAGAGAATCTTAAAAAAAAACATTAACTCTAATTTCAGGCTTTATTTTTAACCAGTTTTAAATTTTGATCACCCCAAATAAATGATAGATTTCAAGGCATTTGAAACTTTTTCTTTTGTTTTTTTAGCTGTTTTACAACTGTTCTAAAAATATTTGTATCACTTAATCAGGAGGCACATGGCTTAGAGGTTAGAGCATTGGGCTTGCAATCGAAAGATTGTGAGTTCAATTCTCAGACCAGGTGATGTGTTGTTTTCTTGAGCAAGACACTTTATTTCACATTGCTCCAGTTTATTCAGCTGTAGAAATGAGATGATAGGACTGGGGTCCATATCATTCCACTGCAAAGTGGTCGTGGAGGTGCCATGGCAAAAAAGCACCCAACCCACACTGTAAAGTGGTCGTGGAGGTGCCACGGCAAAAAAAGCACCCAGCACTCACTGTAAATGAAGTTGGTGTTAGGAAGGGCATCCAGCTGTAGAAATCAAGCCAGAATCAGTTCCCGTCCCACCCTTGCAAGCAGGGAAAAGCAGACGTAAATGAAATGAAATCAAGGCAGTAGCCATGATCCTTTTCAAAGGCCTCTAAGACTGGTGGCAGAGAAGAAGGATCTTATCCTTATATTGGAGATCTGGTTTAATGTAGAATTTATTCTGCTAAAGATATCTATGGGTAAGGTGGAGGTATTAAACTGGGCAACTGATTAGCTTTTCCACTTATGTAGGCCATGATAAAATTTAAAATCAGAATTAAAAATGCCAGAATAATATGTATGACATTCTATCCAAAGTTCTACCAACTCAACCAGTCCATTGTGAGAGATTGGTAAGAAAAATGTAAAACAAAGTTGACCTTTGTGGGATTTGAACTCAGACAGCAAGCAGCCAGAATTTCTTCTGAGACCCTAACGCTACAGAGAATTAATCACCTATGTTTGTGATATTTTGTGGAGGATATTAATTTTTCAGCTGAAAGCAATTCCTGCTATTAACTATGCAACCATGAAACAGGAATGAAGCCTGTTTTAGTCTTTTCTTTATAAAAAACAAACAGGAATGAAGAATTAGGTGTCTTTTCTCAGAGTCCCAACACAATAGCTCCACTGGGATCTGAATGAATGACAATGTTGTCAGTAGTTAACCATTCTATTCTTGATTAATTCCTGCTCCATATTTCAGACACTACCATTATATCACAAACAAAAACCGATCTGCTCATACAATCTTTCTCCTACCCTCTTTAGGTAATCTCTGAAATTATAAATTCACCTACCAAATACAAGGCTTTGTATTCATATTTGAGACAAAAAATTGGCATGTTATTATTTCTATTGATACAATTTTTACCCTACGTTTTTAATCCCTGTCTGAATTATTGAACATACCCACTAATTGCAAAACCATACGTTCATATTTTAGAGTAATGCAGAAATACTTCCAGTATGTTTCCTCCTTCATATTCAAAAGTCATCATAAAACATAGCAATAACAACAATGCTTTTCTCTGATTTATTTATCTTTCTTTTTTTTCATGACTTGTTCAGATGAAGACAGCCAGTTTCCAGGGCTTTCAAGATTGGTGAGCGGAAACTGTACTCAGATCAGTGACCCAGCCAGAATGATTGCAACAGAGTGAACTCTGCTAAAGGTACCCATGGGGGTGTTAAACAGGGCAGTGGATTAAGTCTACTAGCCAAAAACTGGAACAGTCCATCTGATAGTTTCCATACAATCTCTATTACGAGATCTCACTCACAAGATTTTGGTCACCCTAAAACTGAGTTAGATGACATTTGACTAAAGTACTGCATAGTATGATCAAACCCCAAACTGCATAGTTGTTGAAGCAAACCTCTTAACAACGCAGCCATGCCAGCACTCTACAAAACACTATACTTCATCAAATGGCACTAATCAAAAGATGCTTTTGGAAACATATATACAGTTATCAATAATTTTAATGAAGTAGGAAGTAGGTTCTTTTTAATAGAACTAGTATAGTCACCAATACTATAGGTATTGTAAAGTAAACAATACTACAGATATTAGTATGTGATATGCTGAAAATAGTAACTTTCAGGTACTAGTATCGTAACCAATACTATAGGCAATAGAATAGGTAGCCAAGAACTCTGATTGCTTGACCAACAAATACATTACAGTCTCTCATATTTTTCAATTCATAAATGATATCCTCTCTTTAAAAGTAATTGGTGTTAGGAAGGATATCCAATGATAGATACTATGCCAAAAATGTAATGTATAAGTGAAATGTGATCTTCTGACCTGTCTAGGACATCAGTAACTCTGAATAAAAACCTATCCAACCCATGCTAGCATGAAAGACAAGAAGGAGAAGAAGAAGAAGAAGAAGAAGAAGAAGAAGAAGAAGAAGAAGAAGAAGAAGAAGAAGAAGAAGAAGAAGAAGAAGAAGAAGTTGATTTTGACAGTTGATGGAGAAATTCTATTTGGAATTGTGATGATAAAAGCTAGGGTTAGTAGAGTGATGAAATCAAATATAATAAACAATTTGGGCCAACCCTTCTTTATGGTCAGGAATCTTGGCTAATGACTGAAAGAACACGATCATGCATGTCAATCCTGTTCATGAAAATAATTGTTTCTACTTTTAGCACAAGGCCAGCAATTATCCCACTGTATTACTGGTACTTTATTTTATCGACCCCGTAAGGATGAAAGGCAAAGTTAACCTTGCAGGATTTGAACTCAGACCATAAAGGGCCATAACTCTTTGCTGAAAAGCATGGCGTCAGACCCTCTACCATGTTCATGAAAATAATGAACAGGAAAGGTGACAGTATGCACCCTTGGTGGAATCTGACTCCCACATTGGTTTCGATTTAGCACCATTTATCTGAAGAGAAATACTTGGTCATTTGTATAGAGATATGAGGGTAGCAAGAAGCTGAACATCGATCTCATACAAAGCTTGGCTTAGAAATAAGATCTCTTTCTTGCACTACAGTAGAATCAGGCACCAAGAATCACAGCACAGACAACGAAGGTGCCCAAAGTTGAGGACTTTAGGGTTAAGCTGGAATCAGTCTTCAGATCAGCAAATAAAGTATTCTGGCAGACCATCCAGCTTAGGAGCATTTTCTCCAAATGGCTGACTGAACACACATCTGCTTTTACTCCAAACAGTTTCCTCTACTCATTCTCTATCTTTCTATTTCCTCTTTTATATCCCATTCTGTCTTCTGATGAAGGACAAGTTCTTCAAAAAGACACTTTCCCCAAGATATCAAATGTGAAACAAATATATTTCTTCATTGTAATGTGTTGTTTTCATTTACTTGATTCATACACACAAATAGTATATAGATATGTAATATTTACATATTTCCTTGTAGATTGAAACTATTGCAAACAGTTTTAATCAATTTTCAACCTTTATTGAGGTCTCTTCAATCTGCAGGAAAATATGAATATATGGCAATATTTTTATGTGTGTATACTCAATGTGTATAGTTAAGCGAGGACAGTTGGATACAACGGTTTAAGTTATGATATTTATTTTTCAACATATGCTCCCTCAAGGTCAATACACTTCTGCAAGCATTGATACCAGCCTTTAAGTCCATCTGTGTAAAACTGAGGACCATGTGATTTAAACCATGTCAAAGCAAGCTTTTTTTACATCTTAAACTGGGGATCATCTTCAACCTCATCTCTTTCACTTCTAAAACAACTTATCCATTTATAGGTTGTTGATTTCTTTGGGGCAATGTCCTCATAAACTTGCTCCAGAATTTGATATTTTCATAGAGGCCATGTTGCTTGAGCAGGTGCTGACTTCCGACTGGCGGCTGCACGTTGCAACATACATGTAAGGGTTCATGTTAGAACATGTTGTGACATGTATGGTAACGTACAGGTAAATTAAGATCAAAATCCCTGCATATGATTTTTAGTTATGTACTTTTACCATAAGTTTTTTAAAGCCCCCTCATATACACATTCATGCAGTTTTTGGTTAACTCTGTACAGATATGTATCGATAATATCATTGATGAATTAATTGGTTGTTAAATGGGGTAATTCAGACAGGGGTGGGGTGCATGGAGAGGGTAGATGAAATATTCTATCAATAGATACAGTGGAGGATTAAAATATCAAAGAGATGAGATATTAACCAGAAACACATATAATGAGTTAATCAGGTTTCACCTGAGCATGGAAAACAGGTATAACAAATTAGGAATTGTGTTTCTGCTTGAGAAACTTGGAAATGTCATTGACAAATAAGGTCTCTATGCTGTTGTTTGACAGCATTATACACCTCCTTAACACTTTAGCATTTACATTACTCTATATTTACTCTTATATTTTTGTGGTAAAGGCTTTACCTCACACAATTATCTCACATAATATTGAATCTATGAGCTTTTGATATTATTTATTTTGAGAACAATACCTTAACATCAATATGAGCAGCTGGTTACAGCCACTTTGCACAAGAAAAGGTGGGCCAGATATGGCCGATTTAAATGATAAAGGGTTAAAAGAAACTTAGATAATTTACATGAAGGTTTCTGGATTCTCTAGTCACCAGAAACTAGATTTTAGCTCTGTCCAATAAGTAAAATAATAGTTTCTACTTTTGGCACAAGGCCAGCAATTACCCAGTACATTACTGGTACTTTATCTTATTGACTCCGTAAGGGTGAAAGGAAAAAGTTAACTTCAATGGGGTTTGAACTCAGACCATAAAGGAACGTAACTATGCTGGAAAGTATGGCATCCAACCCTCCACTGATACTGCCAATTCACCGCCCAATAAGTAAAATATATCTTCATATCTACAGAACAAATACAGCCAGGATTAGCAACATAACACTCCAAGCATGAAATGAGTTTGACTTGTGTAGTAGTTTAATATTTTTCTTTCACTTCTTATTAACTCTGGAAATTCTGTACCACATGAACTGTATTAGTAAAATATTTCTTTAAAACTACATAAAGCTATGACTGCATTTCATTAAAATTTAAAGGCTTTACGCAAATACTGCAAATTTTCACAATGATCTATCCACTAGTAAAAATATTATACACATTTGAATTAACAAACAAAACTCATTTTTATATATTTTCTGCTAACTCATTAGAGGGTGCTAAGAGCTAGAATAATGTAAATTTTAACATATACATGTTTGAATGTTAGCTAGACATTAATTAAGAAGCAGCATGGGAACTTAAGCTATGTAAATCTATGGCAAAGTTCAGTAAATCTTTTTTTATATAACTTCATGTTTTGCAGAATTTTATTTTTCCTGTTTGAAATATCAACATTTACAGATAAAAGGAATGATTAGTCTAAAATTTATATGGAGGAGACACCAGTTATAAAGTTTCTACCATAATAGGATCTATCCTAATACTTACAACACTAAGTATTGGGTGACCGATACATTTAGTCCATGTAACAAAAAGCAACAATAACAACATTACATAAGAAGATGCTATATAATTCCCACAACAGGGATACACCTAGTTCTAGAGAGCATGTGTACATACATCAGATGCAATATACTTTCTCTAACAATATAAGATAGTGATATACTATCATCAAACAATGGTATATATCAAAAAGTTAGCACACGAAGTAAACTATGATGAAGAGCCAGAAAATGCTTAAAATTTACAAACAAAATCTTTTTCAGCCGTAAGATTCAAGATAATTTTAACATGTTGCATTACAACAGCATTTAAAAACAACTTTACAAAAGAAGAAGTGTTTTCAGAAATAATTAGTATGAATAAATGCTGAAATAAGTATCACTTTTATAAATATAAGTAACACTTGATAGTTTGTTTGTATATATATATATATATATTATATATATACATTACATCAAATTTTAGAGCACTCTTCACTCCTATGACATTTTCAATTTTCAACAGAAACTTCAATACTTATATATATATATATATATATTTGATTAGAGAGTGAACAACACAAAATATAACTACTCCCTTACCAAAGGTTTCTGGATTGGTCATCAGATAGAGATGTTATAGATAAAAGATATGAAATGAAATTTAAAATCTGTTAAAATCTGTTAAAAAATAATGGGATAAAAATAAAAAAATAAAAATATATAGCAAATTTGTTAACAGATGTTTTAACATTTTAAATTTCATTTCATACCTTTTATCTATAACATCTCTATCTGACGAACGATCCAGATGTATATTATTATTGTCTGTGATCCAGAACCCTTTGGTAATGGAGTAGTTATATTTTTTTGTTGTTCACTTTCTAATTAAACAGCTCTGTTCTATACATAGAGCACTCTTTTTTCCTTTGCTTTTCCTTTAGAATTATGTAAAACATATATATATAAGTAATAATAATTACGAAGACCAAAATCGAAAGAGGGTTCCATAAGGATTGTATATATATATATATATATATATATATATATATATATAAAGCAAGTATATATAGCACTGTAGAACAAATATTTATTATTAGTACAGATTAAAGTTTCAGAAGTTCCCGTAATAGGGTGAAAGCAACGATTCTATGCTTATACTTTAATCTGTACTAATAATAAATATATATATATATATATCTGTGTGTGTGTATGTGTGTATATGTGTGTGTGTGTGTGTTTGTAAAAAAGTGAAGAATGACTTCACTGGTTGGCATGTCTTAATAGTTCAAAGTTTTCAGTAAGTCATTATAGATATTAGTTCTAGTGAGTCATTATTGATGTTATTGATATTTTTAAAATATATCTTACTGTACCAAGGAAATTCCTTCATGTCCAACTATATATATAATTTCTATAATTTCTTTTAATAGTTATAATGGCAAGAAGATGGAAAATTAACAAATAAAACAACAAACAAATAGTAAAATTAGATTGAAGAAAACAGGATTAGCAATTGAAATATATTTTTAAATAAAGCCAGTTATTGTGTAAATTAATACAAGTATTAGTTTTAAAAGATTCAATGATTTTAATACATTACAGTGTTATAAATTCTTTGCTTTTTACAAAATCAGTGATTAGTAAGTGAAGGAGAAGGAAAAAATCTGAAAGCCTTGAAAGCATTTTTTAAAAAGCAACATTATAAAGGAAATAAAATGAAAACTTGCAAGCTTACCAAAACTGATATAGTTTTGGTAAATGACAGAATTTATTGCTTCAAGAAAATTCCAACTGGTTATTTAATAGGACGATAATCTGATTATTTGATTCGTTGGTAACATTCATTTCAGTCAGTTCTTATTTATAGTTTTCTTATTTTGCAAGCAAATAATTGGACTTTCCAAATTATTGGTTGTTCTGTTAGAGGAATGGAGACCAATTTTTTAAACGATATTGATATAATACAGTAGTATTGTATTAAATGACATCTTTGGCTTTTCAATGTTCAAATATATTTGTTTATATTTGAACCTATACATGAAAATATAACTTCTATATCAGTGAATTTAAACTGTGATAAAATTCTCTCATGTTGATACAAAAGTGCTTTATGATGGAACTAGATTATCATAAATTGGACAAGCTGCATTTATCATGGTCTCGGCGCTAGAGAAAGTGTCCTTACCAAGAGAAAACTCTACAGCACAAGCAACTGCTATTTCGCAGTAGTCATGTTTTATATTGAAACCATTTTCATTAAAATATAAGATCGACATTATTTGTGCATCTGATGCCCTACAATACAGCTTAAAAGTTTAATTACTATGATTTCTGAATGCCAGCATGGGCTAGATAGGCTTTCAGAATTTTGTTTCCTGTCAGCCATTTTGTCTTTGAAGAATACTTTTCAACACCCTAACTGTTTTAAAAGAAATTTAATATAATTCCAAGTATTCCTCAGCTTACCATAGAACTAGCTACCATCAAACACCAACTCATGAAAGGTTTTACTCAGATTGCATTGTGCATTATCATTCTCAACTACACACTTCTACATGGTTGTATAAGGGCAAGGTGTGGTGATAGTGATGGTAGTGGTAGAAGTAAGGCATTAGGTAGATAAAATAGTAACAATACGAAATAGCAACTAGCGACCAGGACAGCAACAATTTGTCAGCAGCAGTAGCAATAACACTTTAATGTCCATTTTAGCATGCTAGCATAGGTGAATCAGATCTGTACTAGTGTGTCCTTTTACCTTGTTTTGTTTTTTTCTGTCCTTAGCTATTATCTGGACTGTGGTATGACTGGTAGCTAGCACTGCAGTTTCCATTAGAACATGACTGTAATAAATGTTTACATGGACAGGTAGATATCTTTTTTTTAAACTGGTACAGCATTGGAGCTACCTATTTCTATGTTGTCAAAGAAGATAATTTGTCTGAAATGTGAAATATCAAAAATACATTTACATACAGAAGCCTTGATAAAAATCATTGTGACAGGAAAGAAGATACAGCCAGTGCAATGAGCCCTAAAGATAAAGTAATTTTCATAGGTATATGAGAAATTATTAAAAAACAAGAGACATTTAGATGATTGGAAGATGAAAATAGCAAAGGAAAATAAAGGAGTGATTATAAATTTAATGGTTAGAACAATGAGTTCAAAAAGCAAATGGCATACATATTAGAAATGAAGATTAGAAAAAAGGGTAAATTTCATTCCAATTAAGAAAGTACATTCCTTCTAAATAATATATCAAATTGTGATCGCTACTCATTAAAAAAAAAATTCAGTGCTTTAAAATAGAAAATAAATATCCAAACCTAAAATGCAATGTTTATCCCTTAAATAAATAGATAATCCATTAAAAGTATGAGTTAAATCCAAACAATAAACAGAACATTCAATTGTCTGTATTCTAATTTATAGTTCAATATTTGTATTAATCTCAAGATTTGAGCTACACCACTTATTAAAATTATAGTTATTTCAAACTGCCTTCATTCATTCAGTCATTCTTAATAAACCATAATATCTGTCAAAGAACGAAGTACAACTTCAGTATATTTAAAAGCTCATTAATGTCTCTCAATCAAAATTAATTGTCAGTTCTCAATATTAAGCTAATTTCCTGAATTTAGATATTCATTTTTCAAAAATATTTCATTTAAGATTAACTTTTCAGATCTATTTACTCATATCAATTTTTGCATTCACCACACCAACTCCATACTTACTCCTTACAGTCAGATCCATTATTCATACTCTTCACCTCTATATCTACTGATAATCATGTGTAACAAGAAGCTTTTTTACTTACCCTTGTCATTTTTGAATGTCTGTTCATTCGACATGCCTTTTTGATATCTACTTCAGTAGTATTTACACAACCAGGCTATAAAACAAAGCAAAAAACAAAAAAATGGAAAGGTAATGTTAGAATCACACTGACACAGGCAAATAGATTTCCATCTGTAGAAATATAGTTTTAAAAAATATAGATAGAAAGACTAAAGAATATGACAGTAGTCAATTTAGAATGCACATAATTATTATTTTAATTAACTAATCAGTAGAGTGGACTTTTACCGGCCCTCTAGAAGAGGTGAAGTTAATGTTGTCAGTGAACATTTTGAACATCTGAGCCAATATCTGTAGGGAAAATATGAATAAGAGGGGAAATTGAGAGCTACATGTTGAGGGAGGATGTGAAAGGGAGAGATGGCTAAACACATGTTATATTAGCATGCTTGATGCCTTTGGTAATAAATGATTTGAAGGGGGTTTAGCTGCTAATTCTAACAGTGAGTAGCTATTTAGTGGCTCCTCTCCAGTTGACTTGTAAAACTTCTCTCATTAGTTCAACGTTGTGTTCTATCACTGTATTGTAGAAACATTGTGGAATATGATCTTTTATAAATATATCAAGTACAAAAAAAAAAAAGTAAAAGTAGGCATCATGCAATTACTTGTAACCCATTTGTTGTCATATTTATAATAACATACTTTATACTTTAACCCTTTAGCATTTAAACCGGCCATATCTGGCAAGTCATATTGACATTAAGGTATTGTTCTCAAAATAAATAATATTAAAATCTCATAGATTCGATATTATGTGAAATAATTATGTAATATAAAGCCTTCTCTGTGAAAATACAATAGTAAATATAGAGTAATGTGAATGCTAAAGAGTTAAGTAATTAATGAGGAATTTGGCAAATACTTACTAAAATTATAATTTTAACAAGTTGATATTTGCAACATAACAAAATGTTTTTAAATAAGATTATGTTAGAAGGTTTTAATTTAAGTTGGACCCCTTTAAAATGGGTGGATTTGTTTCATCGATAAAGAGGTGGGCAGATTGGTAGGAAAATAGCTAAAGATCATTTTTTATTTTTTCTTGCATTTAAAATTTTACCCCTTTTGCTTTTAATGACTTTTGTTGTTTAAAATGTTTACCTTATTTGGAGTTTTACAAAATATTTTTACATTTTCAAAAATTTAAATTTAAATCCTGAATTATTTCAAAAATATTGTGTAATTTGGTCATACAAAAATATTCTCCCCTATTATTTTTTGTATATTTTTTTTAATTTGAAATGCCATAAAATCCTTTTACAGCAAAAGATATAGACAGTACATTCATAAACAATTCATTTGTATAGCATTAAACCTTTTTACATATCTTGAATCCACATATTTCCACCATATAGTCATGACCTATTGAGAATATGGAGTTAAGATACAGGACTATTGATTATATAATTGCAAGTCCAAACCAGTCATAATGTTGTACATTAAGTTTACCTGGATCTCAACAGGTTTCCCTTCCAGTACATATTTGAATGGTAGAAAAGGCATTCAGCTATGAAAAACAATTTTTAAACTGCATGCAAATGTCAATCTTTTCTAAAACCATCCAACTTGTGCAAACATTGGGAAAAAAATCATATGAAACACTGCATTAAAAAGTAAAAAAAAAAGTAAAATGTTTTTGTTAAAAGGATTAATTTTCAATATCTATGAAAAAATGTAAATCCCTAAAAATGCTGTTTACATTAAGCCAGTTATATAAATACACAGAGCATGGTCACAGCTGATTGGTTGGAACCAGTAAAAGAATATATAATAAAGGGGAATATATATATATATATATATATATATTTATATATATATATTCTATACATATTTAATGGTTGGACTATAGTTGTTTCAAATGGTTTATCTGACATAAAGAGAGATAGTATAGGAATATATGAGGATCAAAAGAAAATAAAAGCAATAATAACAATAATCATTGATTTATTGACCACTGGGTTCTACACAATACAAAACATGTCATACGAAAAGGGTTATAAAACATGTGAGCATGTATATATATATATATATATATATATATATATATATATATATATATATATAGGAAGCATTGGGAGAATTTGAAATTAGAAGTGTGTGCATCCCAATGCAAATGACCATAATCATAGTAAACAGTTGAGAAGAAAGTAACCCTGGAGATGGAAATAAGTGGACAGAGGTGCCTGTGAAGTATTAAACCTCACACCTCTTGGATGCCAGGCATGTGCATTAACCACTACACTAAAGAAATACTGGCCACCAAATCTGTCTTTTTAGAAGAATTTACACTTGTAGCTAGAAGTGTAAATAAAGTGGTTGATTTGGAGGAATGTTAAATGTGTGCAATCAAATGCTAATGACGATAATAATAGTCAATCAGTATGAATAATAGTTGAGAAAATCAGGTAAAATACTTCTGGAGATGGGAAAATGTAAAGAGAAGCAGCAGTTAGGAATTGAACCCTGCATCTCTAGGGTGCCAGGCAGGTGCATTAACCACTATGTTAAAGAGCTACTGGCCATTAATTCCTTCTTTTTAGAAAATATTAAGCCTATAACTAGATTTGTAAACAATTAATTGATGTAGTGAGCTAGGTACCCAAGTGGTTGGTTACACCATGGAGGTAGGCACCCTGTTTTGATAGATACATGATGGAGTTAAGCATCTTATAGGGCTTGGCACTCCATATGGCTAAGAACCCTGCAGAGCAAGTTACCTCTGAGGCTGAGTACACTGTACTGCTCGACACCCCATGTGGATAATCACCTATGTATATAGGCACCCATGTGTATAGGCACTCATGTGTATAGGCACCCATATGTATAGGTACCCTGTGGAAATAGGTACCCTGTGGGGATAAGCACCTGCTTTTGAGGGATCTTCCGTTTCTCTTCAGCCTTTAGTCCAGGATCATGCCTTTTCTCTTCTTTTTCTTTTATTGGTGGTTTTCCACTGTCCTCCAAGCTCCATTTCAACCCCATCACTACAATACGACATAGTCTTTGGTTAGTCCTTTGAAAAAAAGAGGAGATCTCTCAGTTTCTTGACCATAAGGAGCCTCTAGTGCTGTTGGCACTGAGGCAGCCATTTAGCAATACTCAAAGAATTTTGTAAATGTCAAAAATACAAAAGAGTTTAACATGTCTATAGACAAACTTTTCCTCTATCCTATATAATGCAGTGGACATTCAAATGTTTTGAGGCCTTTTAGTAGTAAAAAGAACTAAAAAAATAACTTTTTTCATAAGGTAATAATGGAAAATATCTTCTTTGTGGAGTTCAGTGAACAACAACAGTGAACAACAACAATAATAATAACTTAAACATACCACAGGTCTATGCACATCCCAGAATGCTCTTTCTTGACTATCCAACACTTTTCTCTCTAATTTGTCTCGTTTTTTATCTACCCTGAAATGATTGGGAATGAAAAATTGTTAAGAGATGTTAGTCAAATCTGGAAATCTTGATAGGTTTTCTCACAAGAAAGAAATGGCAATAAGAAGATGAGAAAATCTGAAGGAAAAAATACATGACAAAACAAAAATCATTGATAAAAGAAAATGTGAATTCTTGACAAACAGAATCAATACAATATAATTTTGAAATCTGTTCATAACTGATTGATGTTCAACCATTAATCTAAGCCAACAAGGATGTCTCACAATGGTACAAAGGTGTATTGATTCTATACCAAATAACTAAGAATAGATAGTGTAACTATCATGGAAATCACAATCTTCCTCATCATCAACATTTTACATCCATTTCCCATGTTAGCATGGGGAATATGGGTCATCATGATTTAAGACTGGACAGATTGGAGAATCATGCCATGCACATACAAATAAGTTTTCTAGATATATTTACATATTTCCTAAAAAAAAGTTAATTAAATGACAAATGAATTAATTAATCCAAGTAACATAAATATTTTTTTAGTCATCAGATTGTGGCGATACTGGGGCACAGTTTTCAGAATGAAGAATTTATGCAACATTTCTTCAACACACCATCAAAATTGGTATGTCAACAGTATTAAAGAATTTTGGTGTTGCCATTCAAAAACACGCAAAACTGTTAAATTCACTTTAACCCTTTAGCATGTATGTTACTCTATATATACTATCATATTTTCATGGTAAACATTTTACCTCACATAATATCATTTTGATATTATTTATTTTGAGAATAATACCTTAACATCAGTATGAGCAGCCAGTTATAACTGCTTTGAACAGAAAGAGGTGATATAATTCTGGACGGATACAGCCAGTTTAAATACTAAAGGATTAAATATATAATTTATTTCTTTGTGTCAACATTTTCATTACACTGTTTGCAACTGACACAGTTACACTGCAACTTATTTGAAACTTAAAAGATGCCAGCTGCTGGAACGTTTTGAGTTGATCCCAAAATGCTCACAGAGATAATAAAGAAACACTATGAGTGGAGGATGAGGTGTCCCATACAAGAAGAATTTTGATATTCTTCTTTTAGTTGATTGAATCAACAGATTTCTTGAAGTCTATGAATACAACTGCTGCCCCTTTCTTGGGATTCCGTAACTGCTCAACAATCCTTCCTATAGCCAATGTGTGTGAGGTAGTTGAGTGAGATGGCTGAAATCCATTTTTGCTGGAATGTAGAAGGTTGTCAAAGCATAGTCTGATTCTATTCAGGATCATCCTATTGTAAATCTTTGAGCTAGTGAGTGAGAAAAACCTAAAAATATGCTCTCATCATGTCACACCCACTGTGGAAATTAGAACAATGGTTACAGTCAGCAGCAATACCTTCAAATCTGCAGTTTCAGATGCACATCACCAGAAATTCAGTGCTCTACTTTCGTCCATCTGGAGGATGAAAGAATCAATCAAAACGTGGTTGATTTTGAGAATAGGAACAACAACACCTCTGAAGAAGCTTGGAAACTGATAAAATAACTTTCTGATAAAAAGAAGAGGAAAAATATGGTATATGTCTAAGAGAAGTCCACCTTTGACTTGGAAAGAGCACTTTCACAAATTCCTATCAGATGACAATCATTGTGAGTCAGACAAAGTGATTGATCAACTATTTGAAGTCCATCCAGAGATAACGATTGCTGAATTCCCTGTAAAAGAAGTGGCCATTGTACTAAAGTCAATGAAATCAGGCAAATCTCCTGAACTTGATGGCCTAACTATATACCTATAGAAACTACCCAAAGCTCACAAGTTTCTAAGAGATTTCTGCATTGAAAACTTTAAAGATCACAGGCCTGAGGAATGGGGAATATCAGGAAAAGCACCGATACCCCAAAAAGGTAATTCCACATATATACACACATATATACATCTAGACAATAAAGAGAAAATGAGAAAAAGCAAAAAGAATGGAAACGTATATGGAATGAAAAAAACAAACAAATAAAAATATATGTAGTTGAAATACCTATTGTTTTTCAAATAGAAAATGACTCAACCCAGCAAAAAGTATGAAATATAAGAATATTTTGTTACTTTAACCCTTTAATGTTCAAACTGGCCAACACCAGCCAGAACTCTCTACCTCTTTCTGTTAAAACTGGCTGTAACAGGTCGCTCAAACTGATGTTAAGGTATTGTTCTCAAAATAAATACTTTCAAAATCTCATAGATTCGATATTATGTGAGATAATTATGTGAGATAATTATGCGAGGTAAATATAATAGTATATATAGGGTAATGTGAATGCTAAAGGGTTTAACAACACTACTTTGCTAATGGGATGATCATGTGACCATGCCAACATGATTGCTTAAGACAGGTATCTTAAAGATTATAGAATAAACTAAAGGGATGTTACTACTCTTAAACATTAAGCTTATTTGATGTGGGATCTGGACAAAATCGTTGCTTTTTATTCTTTGTTTTTGTTTGTTTTATTTTTATGTTTTTGTTTTTTGTTTGGGAGGGTGCTTTTTGGTTTTTGAATTTGTTTATCTTTCAACACAAAGAAAGAGGATTTTTTTTTTTTTTTTCGGGGAGCCTTAGAATGAGTTACTGCTTGTTGTAACCTTTGAAAGTACAGTGTTAGAAAATGTCAGTTTGTTTAGAGGATAAGATTTCCAATTAAACGTTTAACACAGAACATGTTCAGTGTAAAAGTCTTTGTAAAAAAGGACAAAAAAAACAACCCTCCCCTCTGTTTGGTATGAATAGTATTGGGAGTGTGTTAAGGGGGTCATTAGGAACATTCCAATAAGTTTTCACAAATAGAAACCCTAATTAAAATATACCTTTATTTTTCTATTCTTAGCTGAATATTATTTTACTTAAGTTTTGTATTGTGTGTGTTGTTGTTGTGGTAGTCATTATTGTTGTTGCTACCATAAGATAACACTAGGCAAGCAGACCAAAGATTAAAAGGTGATCCAGCTATGACCATTCTGTACTTTTGTATATCAAGAACTACTGATGAGATCTATGGCTAGAGCAAGGTAGCAGCCATACAAAATGTGA
The DNA here is from genome assembly GCA_964016885.1 of Eledone cirrhosa. Taxonomy (NCBI): domain Eukaryota; kingdom Metazoa; phylum Mollusca; class Cephalopoda; order Octopoda; family Eledonidae; genus Eledone; species Eledone cirrhosa. The sequence continues at coordinate 96,776,000 of OZ024743.1, read as the reverse complement.
CTAGGAGGTGAAATATTATTGTAGGTATAGCCATAAAACCTAAGAGATGGGCATAGAAACCCTAGAAGGAAGGGGTTAGCAAAGACAATCTCAAGTAGCAGCTAGAAGATAAGCTAGATGGAAGATTTACATAGCCTGTAGGGAAGCTGAAAGCAAGAGGTTTACCAATGTCTTGCAACATGAGGATCAGAGGCCCAAGATGTTCTTCAGTGCAAAGCAATGTATCAGTGTAAATCAAGATTTTGTTAGGGAAAGGTCTGTCTGAAATGACTCTGGTGCACTTAGCCTCACTAATGCTCAGGAGAAAGAGGCTTGGAAATGTTACAATATGAGGTTGTTTAATGTATGGAAAGAATAGAAGGAAGAGGAACTGTACTAGTTGAACCAACTGTGGGGGCCAGCTATTGAACTTGACAGTTATATGGTCACAGAACCCATCAGGGATTTGAAATAGGGAAAAGGTGATACTCAAGAAGGGAGCAATTACAGAAGCAATAGACTAATGAGTCAAGTTATGAAAACTGGAGAAAGAGCCTTAACATAAGTAATAATCAAATTAAACGAGATTCAATTTTCTTTTGTACAAGAAAAAAGTGCCATCGATAGTGAGACAACTACACAAACAATTCCTATTTGAGGGTAAGCCACTATATCTAATTTTCATTGATCTGGAGAAGACCTTTGGCAGAGTAACTTGATCTGTTGTCTGATGGTCCTTAAGAAATTTAGAAAGGAGGAAAGAAGACACGATCATGCTATCATCTGGAGAATGGCTGTGCTTAATTTACAGGAAAAGAGTAGGTAGGGACTTCATACAGTGCATCCATCATAAACTTTTGATGCACAAGCAAACTAACAGAGAAAAACGATTTTCTGTGAGGAGTAGTCAGTAGTTAGCAGTAAGAGCACCAGTGAAATAAACTCTTTCCAATACACTGAACACTTGATAGAAGTAGTTAATTGATTTTCTTACCCAGGTGAACAAATTAGCAGTGGAAGAGAGTGTTCTGAAAACATAGCAGTCAAAATAAGAATGCATGGGAAAGGTTCAGAGAGTTACTACTTCTGCTGGCAACAAAGGGATTCTTTCTTTGAGTGAAGAATAGATTATATGATACCTGTGTATGAAGTACAATGTTGCATGAGAGTGAAACATAGGCTTTAAATGCAAAGGCTGTGCAGAGGTTAGAAGGAAATAAACCTAACATGTTTCATTATATGTGCTACATTAGAGTGCATGCATAGCAAAGCACATATGAGTTGAAGACAAAACTGGGCACAAGATGAATCAAATGCACTGTGCAAGAGAGAAGACTGTACTGGTATGGATACATTATGTGTATAAATGATGAGCATTAGGTAAAGAAGTGCCAGAAATTCCAAATAAAAAGGAACTGCAGAAAAGGAAGTGTCACAGTTTCTGTTATTTTGCCCCTATTTCTAGTAGAAGGAATCATAGCACAGAATTTCTAACTAATGAACTTATTGATGATGTTGGTTCTTTTTTGTAAGTGGGTGGTGCTAGAATTCTTTTGTCTTGTAAGGAAAAAAAAAACATTTTTGTGGCAAGGAGGATTTGTACATCAAAATAGCCAACATATCCAAGGTATTAGAGTAGCATAATATATGTAATACGGTATTTATTTCCATTTCTGATATACTCATGTCAATGTATCCTACTGTATAACACCTTTATAAAAAATCGCATTGTACTTAATTAAAAAACATATTCATCACCACCCTCACACTTCATACATGTTTATAAGTGCAACAAAGATAAAATAAAACCCCATTCTTATTCATCTGGCTTATTTGAAATGTCAAAAGTATGTAAAATGCTTGTCTTCTTTCCAACTATCTATGTTCCATTTATTCACATTATACTTCATGTCACATAACTTTGCTTACGGTTCTCTCATTCTTCCTTTCTTATTTTTCCTCCTGCCTTCAATTGAAACTCAAAAATATTTTCCCCAATCTGGACTGACGTAGCTTTTGTATTTTCCTATCTTCACTTAATTTTCTCTTCATTTCTCTTTGAAACCGAATCAAATGAAAGGTAAATACCAGTCGAATTGTTTGAGATGGTCAAAGTTAATATATTTTCGTCCAGGGTAAACACAAAGTTAAGAAAGTGTGACACCAAAAATAAAAGGACCAAGTGTATGTGGCCATAGTTTATAACCACAACAATGATAAATACAAACAGGTAGGAGACTAACCTAGACCATCTCGGCTAGATAAGAACTCATAGAAATTGATAAAAATCTTAGGTAGGTTTCTGGGATTCCGGAAAGGTACATCACAAGTTATACAATGCATATGCAGATATACATGTATGAGTGTATGTGACTTTTTGAGTGTGAGCATATATATGTGTATGTATCTTTCCATTTGACTAAGTTTTTATCCTTTAACTTAACAGTTCAACTCTAATACAGTTTATTTTCATTCACTGGACCTGTTAGAAATACCAGTCAAAGCACACTCAAATGGGTGTAGTGTATTTCACCAGAAAAATTCTGACTATGTGCATCCCATCTATGAAAGCAGTTACTATGAATTAAAGCAGATATAGGGTAGAGGAATAATTAAGTCTTGACAGACAACCTCTTTAGTGCTGGTCACATGATGAAATGCCCCCAATCTTTGCTTTACAGTGGTTGTTAATAGGAAGTGCATCTGGCTATAAAACATCTGCCAAAAAGCCATGACTAACGCAACCTACGATATTGAAAATATTTGTTCCAAACCATGGAAAAATGAATGTAAAAATGATGATAATGACGAGTTAAGGAAAGGTATTACAGAGATGTATTTATATAAATATATAATCTCTCTCTCTCTCTCTCTCTCTCTCTCATCATCATCATTATCACCATTTTACGTCCGTTCTTCCATGCTAGCATGGGTTAGACGGGTTGTCCTGTTGTGAGCAGTGTCTGCTCGGCTGACCTTGTCTTGCTGATACAGGAACTGATTTTGGCTTGGTTTCTACAGCTGGATACTCTTCCTAACACCAACCTCATTTACAGTGAGTGCTGGGTGCTTTTTCCGTGGCGCCTACACGTCCACTTTACAGTGTGGGCTGGGTGCTTTTTTGCCGTGGCACTTCCACGACCACCTTGCAGTGGGAGGGTGTGGGGGCATATTGTCTATATGCTTCAGCTTGTACCTATGGGAGGTCGGGTACTCTGTATTACTGCGTGACGCCAGAGGTCATGGTTGTGTGTCAGTTGTGGGGGTATATTGTCTATATGCTTCAGCTTGTACCCATGGGAGGTCGGGTACTCTGTATTACTGCGTGACGCCAGAGGTCACGGTCGTGTGTATATGTATAAATATATATGTGTGTGTGTGTGTATTTATTAAAATAACAGATTAAAGTTATTATTACTATATATATATATATGTATAAAGAATTGGCACAAAGCTCTATACCTTTGAGTGACTAGAACCCTGTCTAATAGTAGAAAGATTATAAATACTCTGTTTTATTTTTTCAGTTCTGTTTCTCCTATTTGTAAAAGTATACCTGTGTTTTGCGTGTGCCCATGTAGGTATTTGTGTGTTTGTGCATGTGTGTGTTTGTATCCAGCCATGCATATATGTGTGTATCCAGCATAAATAAATACATATGTACATACAGTCTTTCAGCTGGATTTCCATTAATTTGAGTTGATTTTCCCCTACCTCCTCCCTAACCAACCAAACTTACCAGCAGGCATAGACAATTCAAGAACTTCAGTGTACTGTTAAATAGACATAAGAAAATTGGCTCTAATGTATCTACTCCTTCGAGGTTATTCTTTGAAATTCTAGTAATTTAAAGTGTTTAGCCTTTGAAATTTACAAGAGTTTCTATTGTTGTATTCTTTTATTTTTGAAATGCAGCTAATTCACTGGGTTTCACTGTCATGATTTAATTAATTGTTAACACCAAAAAAATATTTGATTCACATACTTAGCTTGTGCTTCCGCTTGCATAAAAATAAATTCCCATTTACGAGAAAACATTTTCTGGAGTCGCGCTAAATTCTCAGCTTCATAATCTGCAAGCTCCAAACGCTGTTTGTTTTGCATGGTTCTTTTGCATAAATAGACAGCTGAAAGAAACATTAAAAAAAATGAATATCATATCATACATAAATAATTGATATACAAGTACATAACTCATGGTTTTATTGATGAAATAAATAATATTCAGTTTCTTCACCAAATTTTAAAAAATGCTGTGTTTGTGATACCCTCTTTTTTATGAGACAACTACAGGAGAGGTATTTAGCTAACAGTAAGTCACAGTATCCAGCAATTGTAGATCTAGAGAAAGCCTTTGACAGGGTCCCACACTCTATAATCTGGTGGACACTTAGGAAGCTAGGTGTAGTTGAATGACTCGTGAGGGTTGTGCAAGAAGAGTGTGAGTTGGCAATGCATACAGTGATGAATTTAAAATGCAGGACGGGGTCTACCAGGGGTCTATCCACAATCGACTCCTATTTATCATTGTACTTCAGGCCATCACTGAGCAGTTCAAAACTGGCACAACATGTCAGCTCCTATATGCTTGTGACCAAGTCCTCATAGCTGAGTCCATAGGAGAGTTATAAGCTAAATTCCAAGCATAGAAGAAGAACCTAGAGCTGAAAGGCATAAACATAAATGTAGCAAAGATGAAAGTCTTAATAAGTAGGATAGAAAACAGGAAGGTGATACCATCAGGAAAGTGGCCTTGTTTGATATGTCAGAAAGGAGCGGGTAGAAATTCCATAAGGTGCACACAATGTAAATTATGGACACAGAAGAGATGTAGTGAGATTGCAGGTAGACTAACGGAAAAAATAGATTTTATGTGTGGCACAGGGGCAGTGAGCACAAAGAGCACATGTAAAATATATTCCCCCAGCTGCCAGGGGAACACTCTAGTGCAAGAATTGCAGAAGCTGGTGCAGTAATATGCCAGCTTTAGCATTCATTGATCAGAAAAAAGGAGATAGGCGTAAAATCCAAACTCGCTATCGTCAGTTTGGTATAATCTTCCAGACTCTGTCACAGTTCATGCCTCGCTCGCTTGCAAGTCAAACACTCAGCTGATGATTGCCATTCACCAATGCCTCATTCAATCAATATTGGCCTCAGCCATGCTTGTTGAAGGCCTTCTACTCATGGAATCATCTTCCACGTCCTCACATCCCTCTTTGACCGTTTTCTGCCACTCAAAACTCATGAACGCAACATCATCTCATCTCTGCACACTTGCTGCATTATTTCGATTGCTTCTGATGGAGTTTTCCCCAGTCCGACCAGAAACTTGATGTCTTAAACTTAAAGAGCTGTTAACAAAAGCATGTGAAAAAACATACCATGGCTGCAGAAAGCTGAGATTGCATTTATATACTCCATGGATAATATGTCACACAGTGACACAACTCACTAATCCATACCCCACTTAGAGCTCATACAGCACACCAAGTCCTGTTATTTTTCTGACACACCTTGTCATCATCATCATCATCATCATTTTACGTCCGCTTTTCCCTGCTTGCAAGGGTGGGACGGGTCTTATTCAGCACAGCATCTCTCCACTCATCGCGGTCCCTCGTCATCTCCACCGTGAGCTTCAATGACCTGAGGTCTGTTCTCACCACCTCCGCCCATGTTTTTCGTGGTCTACCTCTACCACGTCTTCCCTCAACTGGCAATTCCTGGCACTTCTTCACCCATCGGTCATCCTCCATGCGCATCTCATGTCCATACCACCTCAGTCTCCTCTCCCGTACACTACATTCTATCCCTCTCAGACACAGTTTCTCTCGCAACACATTTATGCTGGGTCGTTCACGCACATTTACACTGCACATCCAAGGGAGCATGCTTGCCTCATTTCTCTCCAGCCGTCGCATATCCTCTGCAGTTGCTGCCCATGTCTCACTACCATGCAGCATCACACTCCTCACACAGGCATCATACAACCAGCCTTTCGTACGCAGGGAGAAACCCTTCTTCGTCAACAGAGGAAGCAGCTCCCTAAACTTCTTCCAACACCCTCCTCCCATGCTAATCTGATCTCCTAGGTACCGGAAGCTATCCACCACTTCTATAGCGCCCTCCTGCATTTGAAAAATGTGTCTATCAATGCGACTTCTACTGTCTAATTTCCCTGTACATCTACTGCATACATATTTCTCCCTACCTGTTAGTTTGCCTGCTATCCCGCTACATCTCTTGTGTACCCAGGATCTGCATTGTATGCATTTTATAGAATTTATGCCAGTTCCTTTTCTGCATATCGAGCATGGCCATTTCCCTGACGGAATCAGGGTTTTGTCCTCTTTTCTACTCATCAACACTTTTGTCTTAGCTAGAGTCATTCTCAGTCCTTTTGCTTCCAACTGCTGTTTCCATAGCCAGAATTTATTCTCCAGCTCCTCTACTGATTCTGCTATAAGAACCAGATCGTCAGCATAGAGAAGTTCCCATGGACAACCAGTCTTAAACTCCTCGGTTATGGCTTGGGGGACTATAATGAACAAGAGCAGGCTAAGGACCAAACCCTGATGTACTCCTACTTCTATCTGGAATTCCTCACTAAACTCCATTCCTACCCCGACTTTACTGAGAGTACCTCTGTACAAAGTTTGCACTGTCCTCACAAGCCATTCCTCAACACCTAGCTTCCTTAGGGACCACCAGATGACAGATCAGGGTACCCTATCAAAGGCCTTCTCTAGGTCAACAAAAGCTAAGTATAGTGGCTTATTCTTCTCTAAGAACCTCTCCTGCAATTGTCTCACCAAGAAGAGGGCATCTGTTGTACTCTTCCCAGGCACAAAACCAAACTGCATCTCATCTAGTTTGACCCTTTCTCTAATTAGTTGTGCTAAGATCCTTTCTGCCACTTTCATAACCTGATCTATCAGTTTTATACCCCTATAATTGCTCCTCTCCAAAGCATCCCCTTTACCTTTGTAGCAATTTATGAGAATACTGCTGCACCAGTCTTTGGGTATGACACCACCAAATATAGCCTGATTGATGATGCGTGCAACCAGTTTAGTGCCTACGTCCCCTGATGCCTTCAGCATCTCAGCAACTATTCCTGATGGTCCGGCAGCCTTACCATTTTTCATTTCCCTAATCGCCTCTTGGACCCTATATTCGTAAATCTCAATAGCTGGTCCTTCTGTCGGATCTACCAAGGGTAATTTCTCTCTCTCCCATTTGTTCTCCACATTCATCAGTTTCTCATAATGACATTTCCAGGCCTCCTTTTTCTGATCATTCGTGACACTAAGTACACCGGCATCATCCCGGACACATTTATCTCCAACAACATCCTGATTTGCATTGACACACTGCCTTGCAATGTGGAACACCGCACGGCTCTGATCTTCCCATCGCAGAACATTGGCAAACCTCCTACTCTCTGCCTCCCTGCGTGCTAAGTACACCTGACGTCTAGCTTCTCTCTTAGTGGCTGTATATTCTTCCCTACTCCCACCCTTTTTCCAAGCCTTCCATGCTAGTCTTTTATCTCTAATAGCCTTATCTACTGTGCTGTTCCACCACCAGGTCACTCTCTGTCTGGTTGGAGCTCTGCTCCAGCCACAAGTTTCATCAGTAGCCTGCAGCAAGTTGTCACGTAAGAAATTCCAGTTATTATCTATGTCATACGTCTCTAAATCGTCTTCTTTTTCGTCATATACATCTTGAAGGGCTTTCCTAAATTTGTATTTTAGTGAAAGGTCTTTTAGCTTCCAGACCTTTCTTCTCCACACCTTCTTGTATGTCTCATTCCATCTCTTGCTTACTGAGATATCACTAACGACTAATCTATGCTGTGGGGTACATTCTTCCCTAGGGTATGCCTTGGTATTAGACACTATCTGCCTTGTATATATATATATGTGTGTGTGTGTGTGTGTGTATAAATATACACATATATATGTGTGTATATATATATATATATATATATATATATATATATATATATATATATATACATATATATATATGCACATACATGTATCATAATCTATAAAGCTCAGTGTGTGGTCATGCTCCTTCGTTATAGAAATCTACAATATAGAATTTCTTCAATTGAAATTTACAATTCAGCACTCGAAATAGTTTCGATTGCGTCTTGACGCAGATAATTTTTTCAATTTCACCCACAATTACGCAAAAAATAGATAAAACTCAATATTTTACTATGTTTCTCTCTCATTTAAACTGCTGAACTCTTTCTACTACCATTCAAAATCTATACAACTTCATACTTTCTGCTACTTTCTCTTTCCAAGCTTGATGGTGATACTGTCCGTTCACACCACTCCCTACTGTCTTAAATTTAGAAAACACATATCCTCTATGAGGTTACTAAACCTGCTAGAAACAGCAGCTAACTCTCCCCCATATCACACCCCTCCCTACTGTCTTAAATTTAGAAAACATATCTTCTATGAGGTCATTAAACCTGCTAGAAACAACAGCTAACTCTCCCTCATATCACAACCCTCCCTACTGTCTTAAATTTAGAAAACACACAGACAACCATGCAGAACAACTCCATCGCAGCTCTGTTGTTCGACTGGCATCGTCTACGCGCGTGTTGCGCAAGTACTGTGAAACAATAAATTTCAACACTTTTTTGAACAGAGATAATATCCATAGGCGAAACTACAATTGTCACTGCTGGCGCAGCTCATGCTTCCAGGTCTGCAATTCATTCACCCAGTGCCTGGCAGACAAAAAAGTGCTGCCATAAAATGGGTGGTGCAACCTAACTTTGGTAACTTAATGACCCCGAGCAATGCTGGGCTTTAATGCTAGTGTATTTATAAAGAGAAAGAGAGACAGACAGTCAAATAGATAGAGAGAAAGAAGGGGACAACATGATTGGTAGAGAAGGTTTTTTTGGTTATAAATAAAAGCATTTTAAAACTCCATCCCTTTTGAGTCTTACATTTGCATTTCATGAATACTACATAAAATTTCAGAACATTTTTGACAGAGCATAGTGTCTGTGTGACAGACAGACAAAAGCATTGTATAAATATTATAATATAGATTATTCAATGGTGTCCCATAATGATTTTCTTTTGCCTTTCTAATTAGTTTTTATTACCAAATTTTTCTCTTTTGCTATATTTGATTGCACAATTCATCAAAATTAAATATTTGCATGAGGTTTGGTAAGATAACTTTCAAGTTTGAATTTTTATTCCAAGTACTAAGAACCTTATTATAAATTGGTGGTGTCAGACCTTCAGCTAATTATTCTGAATCAAGAATAACAATGATCCTTTCTAAGCCAGCTTTAACACTCTCATTACCATATTTCTAATGAAAACATTGCCTATGATTTTTAAATAATTTTGAAAATAATAAAAAATTGGAGCGATATAACTTACTTTGTCATTAAGTTCATTTTGGAGTGTAACTTAAGAAAAGTTCCTGCATAAAATTATGATGGAAGGTTTTCAGATAAATATAGACACTTGATAATAAACAGTTTTGTACCATAGAACTAGGAGCAGTCTCAGGCAGTTTGGTATCATAAGGGTTAAATAAAACAGAATTTGAGATTAACACATTCAGACTGAGATTTTTGGTTTTTAATTACCTTGCCATCAAATTTATTATGGACAATATAACATCTATATTTAACTGAGAATATCTTTCTCAATAAATGCAGCGCATGAAAGTAAGAAAAAACAACAACATTTTGAATTCATTTTTTTATGAGTGAATCTAAAGTAATTTGATATAATAGCTATTACTGTACACCACTTTTCTTTGATCTACCTCTATTATATCCATTGTTGAATAGATTGAACTCTCTACACCATAGTAAATGTTTCTAGTTTTCCCAGCCGCAGACAAAGCTACTGCATTATTCAGTATTATTCACCCCATTTAACTCTGCTTCTTGTGTTGTTAACTACATTCAATAGATTCTTGACTTCATAATCAAAGTTTCACCTAATATTATTTAACACTTCTGCTTTGTTGCCTATATTTATATTTTGCTATGCACAGAAATTCATAAGAAAAAAAAAAGAAAAAACTCAAATAATTCCAAACACAGAAACTATAATAATCTCTGTGATATTTTCTCAATCTAAATACAACAAAACAACAACAAACGCTTTAAGGCAAAAGCAGAGGTTGGTCTTGTTGGCTCCATGATACGGGCTTCCATCTGGGAGCAAGGCCTAACAGCTCGATATCCATCCTGGTCCCAACCCTTTCAGTCACCTCATATGACATGCAGGGATGCAGTGTGCCTATTCTAAACCAAATACACACATTCTCAATCTAAGTATTACAAGAAATTGAGTAAGTACATATTTTTACTTCTCATATTCTTTTATTGAATTCCTTTTGTTGTCACGAAGACTTCAGTGTGTTTATGTGAAGTCAATGAACTCATACAGATACTTAACCTAATATTTTGGACAGGTAAATAAAATAACAGGTGCCACACCAACATCTTTATTGCCTTCAATTTATTTCAAGAGCTATCATCCATTTTGCAGTGTCATAGCATTCGAATAATATACTACTTTAAATATAAAGAATTTAAATCAAGCAGGTTTTCATCATAAAAACCGATGTAGTTTCAGGTTGATCAATATTAACACATTTAATACCTAACCACATGAAAATGATTCTGCTGTTACAAGAATCAAAAGCTGTTCATCTAAAAGATTTATATTTAGCTAAAAAAATATAATTTTATATAAGAACCTTCATTAAGTTGTTTTAAACTCCAACTTAATAATGTTAAAATTAGTTATATTACTAAAACCCTTCAAATTCTTTATTATTTTCAAAATTATTTGAAAATCATAAACAGCTTCTTTTATGAGAAATATGCTAACAAACAGTTTGATATCTCTTTTTGGTAACAGTTCAACAGTTTTAACATGTGGAAATTGTCAATGCCTTTGTTTTACTTACATTAATATTAACGCTTTAGCATTTACATTACTCTATTGTATTTTTGTGGTAAAGGCTTTATCTAACGTAATTATCTCACATAATATCGAATCTATGAAATGTTGATGTTATTTATTTTGAGAACAATACCTTAACATCTGTATGAGTGACCAGTTACGGCCAGTTTGAACAGAAAAAGGTGAGAGAATTCTGGCCGGATATGGCCAGTTTAAATGCTAAAGGGTTAATATAACACCAATCCTTATAAAACACTGAATTATGAAATCTGAAATTGAAAATTCTATTATAGCAGTTTCATACTTCATTAATGGAAGCAATAATACATCATCTGAGTGACTGCCGCAATAGAATTCAGTTTGCTTAGTTAATGTTACCTAGGTCAGGTCAGCTTGAGCAAACCTATGGAACAGAGACTGTTGATTAATCACTACTTCTGCCTGTGGTTAACCCATTTATATTGTGTTGACAGGCTTCTACCTGTGGTTAACCCATTTATACTGTGTTGACAGGCTTCTACCTGTGGTTAACCCATTTATATTGTGTTGACAGGCTTCTGCCTGTGGTTAACCCATTTTTATTGTGTTGACAGGCTTCTGCTCATGGTTAACCCATTTTATTGTGTTGAGAGACTTCTGCCTGTGGTCGACCCATTTTTATTGTGTTGACAGACTTCTGCCTGTGGTTAACCCATTTTTATTGTGTTGGCAGGCTTTTGCCTGTGGTCAACCCATTTTTATTGTGTTGACAAGGTTATATTAAGAAGACTTCATGTATACACCTTCTTCTAAGTCTTATTACTTTAAACAGATAGTCTCTATTTGTTAAGAGGGAGCTAGTTGAGAATTTTGATTTCATAGAATGTCATCCTTTATCTTATTAATTACTCGGTTAATTAATATGGCAAGAGCCACAAGAAATACATACCATAATCAGTATTCTCTGGTTCACCACTACGAGAAGGCCAGAAGCAAGGTGTCTAAAAAATTAAAAAGAAAAAGATGGAAAACTTAGTGAGTTTGAAGCAATTGAATTCAACACGTTAACAATTTAAAAATACAACTGGAGATAATTTGTAAAAGTATTTAAAATATAATGTAAACATTTAAAGAAATGTCCATTTCACTTTTCTTCTATCAAACATTTACGACCTACAATTTAGCATGGTTGCCAAGCAGAATTTTGCTGCTTTTAGTTACGATCCACATGAAGACTATGCATCAGAACCTTTAATTTGAATTTAGTCAATGAAACCTAAGCACAGACAAGATGTGAAAGGAATAAAGAAATTAAGTGTGAAATCATATTGCAACTAAAAGATATGTTACATTAAAAAAACAGCTATATTAGAAGTTTTAAATATACCCAAGAAAAAGTTTTGAATGAAAATCTCATTATTTTCATTAACCCAGACAATGTCAGGTACTTCGACTCATGTGTATATATATATGTATATATATATATATATATATATATATATATATATATATATATATATATATATATATACACACACACACATATACATGTGTTGCTAACAGGGAAAGCAGATGCTAAAACTACAAGGATGATGATATATATATATATATATGTATATATTATATATTAAAATTAAATGAGAAAAAACTCTAATTCTGGGAGTATAAACAAGATAGACAAAAAAACATTTCTATCTAACTTCACTTATATATAGACCTCCATGGTTTCAAGTGGTGTGCAAGAGAGAAGAATGCATTGGTACAGACATATGATGTGCCTGAATGATGATCACTGGGTGAAGAAGTGCCAGAAAATCCCAGTGGATGGAAGCTGTAGAAGAGATAGACCTAGGAGGACCTGGGCAGAAGTGGTGAAATCTGATTTCAAATCGCTGAGAGTCAAAGAAGAGATGACAAAGGAACGTGGTGATTGGAGAGATGCTATACTGAAAAGAACCCATCTAATCCATGGAAAAACAGACATAAAAATGGTGATGTTGATAATTACATAAATATATATTCATTTTTATATTAATAAATTCTACAAGATTAATTCTGTTTCCTTCTCTTTTAGTATGAATGCTCCCCTTTGAAATAAACAATAGGATCCAAGATGGTTGTTGAAAAATGGAATAAATAGATTTGGAGGAATATGAAAAGTTTAACGTTTCAAGCAGAAAGCTTTATTTGGGAGTGATATAAGCTTTATTTGGGAGTGATATAAGCTTTATTTCAGAGTGATATAAGCTTTATTTGGGAGTGATATAAACTTTATTTCAGAATGATATAAGCTTTATTTGGGAGTGATATAAGCTTTATTTCAGAGAGATCACCATCATCATCATCATCATCATCATCATCATCATTTTACATCCGCTTTTCCCTGTTTGCAAGGGTGGTGATACAAGGGTGGTGATATAAACTTTATTTGGGAGTGATATAAGCTTTATTTCAGAGTGATATAAGCTTTATTTGGGAGTGATATAAGCTTAATTTCAGAGTGATATAAGCTTTATTTCAGAGTGATATGAGCTTTATTTGGGAGTGATATATGCTTTATTTCAGAGTGATATAAGCTTTATTTGGGAGTGATATAAGCTTAATTTCAGAGTGATATAAGCTTAATTTCAGAGTGATATAAGCTTTATTTGGGAGTGATATAAGCTTTATTTCGGAGTGATATGAGCTTTATTTGGGAGTAATATAAGCTTTATTTCAGAGTGATATTGTCAGACGGTACCAAATCTGTTTGGTACATAGTTTAATTTACTTATGAATTGTTTACTTTCTATTTAATTAATCTTTGGATTAAACACTATCTCATTTCCTAATGATTTCTTTTTAATCAATAAAAGGGACAAAGAATAATTAATTAAAAATGAAGAGAAAAAGAAAATTAAATTGAATTGAATTAACCCATTAGCATTTACATTACTCTATATTTACTTTTATATTTGGTAAAGGCTTTACTTCACATACCTATCTCACAATAGCTTAACATCAGTATGAGCAGCTGGTTACAGCCGTGTTGAACATAAAGCAGTGAGAGAATACTGGCCAGATATGGCCGGTTTAAATACTAAAGGGTTAATGGATGAAGAAATTAAAATGAGGAAATATAATTTAAAAAATAATTAAGGATAAGAACAACAAATAAGATGGGATTTCTGGACCCCATGAACGGCTTTATTATCATCATGGTGTCCTTTTTGAGGCAATGTTTTACAGCTGGACGCTTGTGCTAACCCATTTAGTAGCCTCTTGTGATATGTAGAGATATGGTGTGTCTATTGTAAACCAGATTAACACAGAATAAAAAAAGAAAACAGAAAAAGTCACAGAAAGTTCTGCTATTTAATAGATATTATTTCTTCCAGGGGCAGTGAATTGGCAGTATCGGTAGAGAGTCGGACGCCATGCTTTGCAGCATAGTTACGTCCCTTTACGATCTGAGTTCAAATCCTGCCGAGGTTAACTTTGCCTTTCATCCTTACGGGGTCGATAAAATAAAGTACCAGTAATGTACTGGATAATTGCTGGCCTTGTGCCAAAAGTAGAAACAATTATTTCTTCCAGTGTGGCATTGATGAAACTGAAAATTCCAATCTTCTCAATGGGGAGTAGCTATCAGGAATTAAAGAGACAGTGCCCACAACTTTGAAGGACTGAAAAACTTATAAGACTATTGTGCGTTATATACTCTATATAAGCCACGAAATATGTGACAGAAAAATCAATGGTAAACTGGGTCGGCTTATATTCAACATCAATATATTGTTGATTTTCATCAACTGCAAATTCTATGTAAATAAGGTGCTAAAATATTGGGAGTGATTATTTTACAATGAAACACTACTTTCTACATTTACTACATTATCAAAAGTGTTATTTGTGTATTCTCTTGAAAACATTCCCTCAAATGTTTATAATTTGAACGTTTTAATACATAAATATCCTCTACATATACACTCACACACACATGTATTCACTCACATTATTTGTTTTCAAGGTAACAGTGGGGTTGGAGGCACCCATGCAGGTCTTGGGTTTGGAGGTATGTATTACACTGGTTTTACTTTGGTCATGAAATTTGTTTCTTCTATTGTATTTTTATGTGTTTTCAATAAATATGGCTTTCAATACGGCCCAAAATTATTTGTATGGGGGCATGCTAGCATGAGATATGTAAAATTGTAAAAATCTACTTAAAGTTTTAATACTTGTACAACATTAAATGTTTTCCAAGTTTTTTTAATGCATGCATTTCAATTGATGTGTTTATTAAATGAAAAATGGTTACATTCAGGAGATGGCACTATTGTTGTCTGCTAAAGAACGCAAGAAGTAGCCAGAAGTAAACAGATATTCGAGAAACTTGAAACTTTATATAACAGATGAAATGGTAAAAACATTATTTAATGTAGTGGTGAAACAAAAACTATACTCTAAATGATACTTAAAATATTTTAAATATCAAAATACAAAAACTTCGTAAATATATTCTCTACTAATGAATGTTGATATCTGTCTGATATACTGGGTTTAGATTTTAGCCCATTTCTCAAACATAAAATAGGAGTCAACTTATATTGGGATTGGATTATATTCGAGTATATATGGTAATTGATGTTTAGCTCAAATGTTAAGAATTGATGTCAGTAAAGGAAAGATGGGAGAGTGGAAGACTTCCAGTGGGTTGTAGTTTAAGGAAGGAAAGATTATTTGGGATGTTTTGTAAAGAATATTGAAGGGTACTTAGTATGGAATGTTTCAAAACATTTTGCCAAGGGTTAAAGAATCATGTCAACTACAAGCTACAAAACAAAGAACAGGAACAGAAGATGGACACAGTGAGATTGACTCTATAAATATCATCATAAAATGGCTCTTGTCAGCTTACTATGACTTTTAGCCATAGCAAACCATTAAATGCCTATGGTGTATTAGATGAATTGAAATAGCCAATCACATTGAAGGGGAGAGAGAGAACAAGGCATAGATGGAGGTAGGCAGGTGATGGGAGGGTACGAATAAAAGAGAAAGAGATGAAAGGAAGGAGTAGAAAATGTGACAAAGGAAATGAGTAAAGAGAGAGTGGGGAAAGAAGAGAGAAAAAAGAGAGAGTGAGAGATATCTTTGTCAACAGATCACATAAGTATATGTTTAGGATATAAGATTGGTAAATATAGATATAGGCCCTTAGATAGCCACAACAAATAGATTCAAGAGAAAATGAAGACAAGGAAACAGACAAGCAGAAGTAGAAGGACCAAAAATAATATCCATTTAATTTATATGTCAAGAGAAAATGTGATATAATGTGTAATAGGCAGAAGAGCATAGCATGAATAGGTAGATAAGATAAACTGTCCAGTTTATGTAGTAAAGTGAAAAATCAGAGTCAAGAAGGTGGGAGAAATAATTGAGATGAAAGTAAATGGAGAGAAGCTTTGAGAGGGGAGGGGCGAGAGAGGGGGAAGGGGAGAAAGAGAGAGAGGGGTGGAAGGGAGAAAAAGAGAGAGGGGTGGAAGGGAGAAAAGGAGAGAGGGGTGGAAGGGAGAAAAATAGAGAAGGGGAGAGAGAGAGAGAGTTGAAAGCTCCCCAAGTGAAATGATCATCAAAGTAACTGAATGTCATCAGCAGAAACAGAATTAGTGCCAAGTACTGCTGTTGACACTAACATCTCAAGTGTAATCCAATCGAGACAAGATAAAAGGTGTCAATAAAAAGGTCTTGACAAGTTGGAAATGAAAAATAGTTGAAAGAAGGAGTCTTATCCGGCTAGCTGCTCGGACTGAATGTCATTATAAGCAACAAAAAAAAAAAAAGAACGATAGGTTTCTAATAACACGATATCCTGTTGTCGTTATTGCTGTTGTTAAGCCCCAATTCATCTCTGATTTTGTAGACCTACTCCAACGTCTGTCCAACATATGTGTAATCTCATGTCTCTGACTTTGCTACTGATACTACTGTAGCTTTTCTTTCTCAGAGATGACTGGTTTCAATCAACTACCTCTCAGGCACTCCCAACCACCTTGTCCTTCCTCTTCCACTTATTAATTATTGCATTCAATTCCCAGTCTCTGATCTCATTACTACACCCAGTCCCATCCCACCAGAACATCTGCGCACTGTGAATTCCTTTACTTCTTATGTTAACCACATTGATTCCACTGGTCTCAAAGAGCCTAGAAGGTCATGAGCACAGCTTTTTTCCACAAGCAAAACCAATATGTCTGTTTTTTAAATTGGATCTGTTGTTGTTGTGTAGTTTGAAGCCAACACTGATCAAACAGACCTCTTATCAAATACATTCCAGCCATAACCATCCCATCTTTTTATATAATACATTATTCGGAGATTAGATTATTTACTATTTCTTTTCTTTTTTAGTAAAAAAAAAAGAAAGTAATTTGATGGAGTTTTGCTGCTTTTTCTAGCTGGTTAAAATGTCATATCTGGTCGTTGGTTCAGCATCAGGTTTCTTGAAACATTTGTTACAAAAGTAAAACTAAAAGTTGTCAACTCCATAATATTTGCAACATTAGTCAAACAACCATGGCCCTCTCAAAATGCCTGTCAATACTACATATTTGAGGAAAAGGGCAATATTTTAGCATTTACAAACTGGAGCTAAATAAAAACAAAGAAGTGTGAAAAAACAAAATTACTAATTAAATCAATGTCAACCAATGACTAATTGCAATGAATTCTATTCTTATAAGTACATACAAGCCTACTCTAATTAAACAAAAATATTTGCACAGACAAGACTCTCCTTACTTAGATAAACCAGTACAAAACTACAAATAAATGTTTCAATTAATAATGAATTAGCCAACAAATTAAGAAAATAAATCAATTCCCAATTTCATCGGTGCCTATCACTGTACACTCGTTCTTTCCATCATAACCACACTAAGGCCAACGGTATTTCAATAGTGCACATTGAACTCAACAGTATTTTACCTCTTGTCCAACACTCAAACAATTCTGCTAATCTACTGCTCTGTAAGTTACTTAAGTAGCTTGATGCTTTTAGCATCTCATTCTCTATCGCTGATAGACTTGATGCTTTCTTTACCATAAAGCTTCTTAACCCTTTAGCATTTAAACCGGCCATAACCAGCCAGAATTTTCTCACCTCTTTCTGTTCAAGCCAGCTGTAACTGGCCACTCATACCGACATTAAGATATAGTTCTCAAAATAAATAATATAAAAATCTCATAGATTCAATATTATGTGAGATATTTAAGTGAGGTAACGTGTTTACTGTGAAAATACAATAGTAATTATAGAGTAATGTAAATGCTAAAGGGTTAAGAATGTTACTAACTCATTGGTAAGAGACAATGGAGTTCACACCATTGGACTGTACAGCCCAATTCTGGAGGAGCATACGCCATGGTGGTTTTTGCATGTAAAAGTTGTATTTGGCTATGGTGATGCTCATGCTAGTTTCTGTCACCTCTTCTGTCTTTTCTCCTTCCATTTTAACTCTCTTCTTTAATTGCTCTTCAGCATGTCTGCCTTTATGACATATCTAACTATAATTACGTCTTAAAGTCTACTACAGCATTAAAACAAATTATTAGCAACACATTCTTAAACATATAAAACAGCCCGATGTCTGTATCTCATTTAAAATTGAAGTCTTTAATTTAGTTTACTGCAAATATTCACAGTAATCTGTCCTAGTAAAAATACTATAAACATTTTAATTAACAAATCCGTTTTTAGATATTTTCTTCTAAATAATTATAGTATGTTAAAAGTTAAGGAAACCTCAACAACTAACCCTCTACTGGTTCCACTGGGAATAGTTACTAACTCATTTATACTCTTCACATAACAAGGAATCTCTATGCAATCATTCAGCCTGTGACCAGATCACATCCAATTGACACCCTACTATCTTAAGCAGGAGAACTATATTGTCTATTGTAATTCTAAATACATTATTTTTTTAATTATTTTCTTTTACTTGTTTCAGTCATTATATTGCAGCCATGATGGGGCACCACCATGAAGGGACTTAGTTGATAATATTGGCCCCAGACTTAGTTTTTGGAGACTGATACTCCTTTTATTGATCTCTTACATAATATAAACAAACAGCAAATGTAAACACAGTCACATTAACACACACATATATATACACAGATATAGAATGTACAATGGGTTTCTACACAGTTTTCATTTAACAAATTTCAATAATAAAGTCAAGCTGAGATTGAAGTAAAAGCCACGTGTAAAAAGTGCTATATGTGGAAGAACCTGAAACCATGTAGTTATGAAGTGAACTCATTAAACAAACAGCCATGCCTGCATCTAATTATACTTGATATATATATATATATAAAAATTGGATTGGCTATCATAATCAGTAGCTTTGTTTTCTCGAAGCTGTGCCTGTGCATGTTGTGCACAAGCATTCAATACACGAAAGAAATTAATGTGTGAATAAAAAATTGATGGTGCACAAAAGGTTAGTTGCATGAAATAATACAGTTGTTAATAATTATTTTTTATGCACTGAATTATACTTATACATTCTATACACATCTATTTTTCTTACAGGAAAAAGAATTGCATAATACAGAATTTTCGACCATACTGACTGCTAAAAATTAGGGTTATGTAGGTAGCACATCCCTGCAGCTTTCTTTTTTTTCATTCTCACTTAGGGTAAGTTTCTCAAAGATCATTTCATCAGAGACATACTCTTCAGGTAATCTAGCCCATAGGACTATATTTTCAGCCCCAAAGACAGCTAGGAAGTCTCTATGTGGTTGCCCAACCGGCTATAAAACAAAAATCAGCTAAAAGTTTCACAAATCTCATTCTACCTGCTTCAACTAGAATGACACATTAGACAGTGTGTAATTGTAGATATATATAACAGATGGGATGGCCATGTCTAGAATGGCTTCGGTGATAGGTCTACTGAACCATGTGAGATCAAAGGGAGAGCACATTGGATAATGTGATTATAATTATAGGTATTATGTTTTTGAAATGAAAGCAGTATAGTGAAGGCTGGCATGTCTTTGATAGCAGATTTGCTGAATCAAGTCTAATGTGTCTAAACAACAGGCAGTATGCTAAAAACATCCTGGGGAAAATAAGGTATTTCCCTCAAAATTAAATTCAAGAGAGAGGAAGACTGAGAAAGACATAGGAAAAAATGTTGAGGTTTGATATTAGGGTAGTAAGGTTTGCAGATGGAATGTGGACTGAGAGAAATAGTAATGTGTGAGAAACCATTGTCAGTTCAGATGAATGAAGATTTTAACTTCTGTTTTCCCTAGGGTTAGACAATCATTATTGTTTAATATTGTTATTGTTTATTATTATTATTATTATTATTATCATTATTATTATTATTATTGGCGACGTACGTAGTAAATCGTATTATCGTGAGCTCCACAAAGGTTTGTTATTTTCAGTTGTTTAAAATTGGCATTTATGGAAAATTTTTATTGTTAACTGTATATAAGTGCACATACATTGTTTTCTGAAAAGGACACTCAAAACGATTGGGGCCTTGAGCCCAAAATTTAAACTTTTATAATTATCAAACAAAAAATTTTTCTTTGAAAAAATCATTGACGACTAAGAGTCACACCTTCCTCACAAACTAACACCTCACACCGACACCACCATTGTAAATATTACTACGTTTGCCAACACTAAAAATATAAGCAGTAGCAATATTTTTAATTTGTCTCATGCAGACATTCATTTCCCGCCATTACCAATGACTGCAGGTGTTGAAGCCGCCACCACCACAGCGACAACAGAAACAAAAGAAAGAAATTATCTCGTGACATCGAAATGGATTCACCCAAAATGAACTCTTCCACACCGAACACCACTGACGTCACCACCACCACAACTGAAACTAAAATTAACAATAACAAAAATAACAATAACAACAACAACAATGAAATTAAGAAAACCACCCTGAGTTTTGCTAGAGTAACAAAAAAGTGCGAAGCATTCCAGGTAACTCAGGAGGAATTAGAAAAAGCCAAAAAATTGGTAAAAAAAGATGGGTACAGGGTCAGCCCCCCGCCCACCCCCACCCCCACCTAATAAAATGGAGCATCGGCGCCTATGAACCGTGTCTTATCGGCGATTAATATAAAATCGCGCCGAGTGGAACGGGCATCCGAGTCCCAAATCCAAAAAGCTTTGGGACATGTGTGGGCAAAAAAACCCACATCAGACGTGGGCAGAAATATGGAACCGTGGACGTGTTCTTTGAAACACCACAGGAGACCAGAGAACACTCCATGGCCCTATTAAGAAGTGACGACTTCACACTCGTCCCAAGCTATTGTGACCAGAGACTCGTGAAGATCAGGGTGACCCACGTTCCACCGGCCATCGAAATTCCCTGGCTAATAGCTGCCGTCCTCGCCGGCATCGAAGCCAACACCAAGATAATCGAAATAGCGAAAGAAAAGCAGGAGAACTGGTCCGGATCTGGGATGGAGCTCCTGATCCAAGCGAACCAAAAAAGCATTGAGGATATCCCAGAGGTAATAGACCTCACTGACGGCAGCCACCTCACCGTAATCATCGAGGGCAGAAGGCCTAGGTGTGTCGTTTGTGGTGAAGGAACCCACCTAAGGGCTTTCTGCCCTCAGGCTAAAAGGTTGAGGCCACCTCTCTTACCCATCCCAGTGACTCAACCATCAACACCACCAGCAGCAGAAATGGCAGCAACAACAGAAGCAACTGTAACAGCAACAAGCCCAGCAACAGTGGCAAAACCAACACCACCACCACCCAACGCGCCAGAACTAGCACCAGCGCCTACACCATCCACCACGCCACAACCAAAACCAACGCATGTGGAGAATTTTCCACTCCCCGACCTATCGCAAGTGGAGACAGATTGTGACGACGAGGAGTGGGAAACGGTATCAGGAAAAAAGAAAAAAAGAAAAAGAAACCAAAAAAGAAAAAATCTCTTCCTTCCCCCTCCAAAAACAAAATACAGAGGGACACAAATAAACTATCAAACAAAAAAGTTAGGACAGGTATGCCACCATCCACACCAGCATCACCAACCCCATCACCACAAACACCAACACCATCATCATCATTAACCCCAACACCACCATCACCAACACCACAAAAGTCACCAAAAAGCGAAACAGAAACAAACCCACAACAAACGCAAACAAAACAAAACAACCAAAACGATACACACTACACAGCATTAAATTTGAACAACAACCAATTATTACACTACATCCAACACAACACCAGCATCACAGAAAAAGACTACACAACAACCCAAAAGTTCACACCACCTCCACACATACAAATCACTCGCATCACACAGAAAACGTGCACGACACTAAAACAAAAATTCCCCAAAGACATCGGAGACTTCCGACAAGCACTCTCCAGGAGAATTTATAAGGACATCCTTCCTGAGGAGGCCACAAGCAGAGAAAAGGATGGAGAAACCATCCTTCCTCTACGAGAAGTAAGGTAAGTGGTCTTTCCCATCTTTTCCACTCCATTTCAACATGACCTCACTCAGAATAGGCAGCATAAATGCGCGTGGCTTGAGGTCGTCATGGAAGCAGAGCCACCTCAGGTCACTAAACATAGATGTAGTGGCCATCAGCGAGACCAGAATCTCCGAAGCACGGGCCTTCGCACCGATCTTCGGCGGCTACTACGATGTGTACGCATCTCCCAGCCGTCCTGGATCGGGGGGAGGGTTTGCTGAGCTTTTTCGGAGAGGTTTGGATCTCGCCATACGGGCCATCTTCCTGGACCCAGAAGGTAATTTGGTGGTGCTGGACGTGACCAGCGGAGACGGGCAAGCTTTCAGGCTAGTAGCCGTCTATGCCCCGACAGAAGCAGGGCGGCCTGATTTCTTCCGGCGTCTGGAGATCTTTCTTGGAACGTCCCGCTCTTTAGTGTTAGTGGGCGACTGGAACGGGATCTTAGATGCACGCTGGGACTGTGTGGGATTAACGGATAGGGGAGGAGGGTGCAAGAGCCTCACCAACCTGCTCAGGCGTTTTGAGCTGTCTGACAGATACCGATTGGATTTCCCGAATGTGCCAATGTGGACTTGGACAAATCGCATAGGGTCATCCAGATCATATCTAGATAGAGTATTTTGTAGGGAAATAGATAGGTCTAGCATAGGCTGTCCACAATTCAAGATAGTCAGCTACACGGAGCACACATTCGTGAATTGTGTGCTTGACTTAGATAGGCTTCATAGACGAGGACCCGACTACTGGAAGCTAAACGCGTCCTTACCAGCGCACAAGGCCTACAGAGACCGGATTAGTGAACTAGTTAAGCGGGCCTTGACGGGAGCCATCGTCAACAACAACTGGTGGTTTGCTCTGAAAAGAGCGATTAGAATAGAGTCCATTAGGTTTAGTAAAGCTTTAGCAATAGAGAAAAATAGAGCAGAGGGAGAACTAGTTAGGAAATTAGACGAGGCGCTTAGCAAAGGCATCGCGACCGACGTACTTGCGGCGAAATTGGCCCTTGACCATTTCTTCAATGCAAAGCACGAAGGCTGCGTTGTCAGAGCTAGGGTGCGTGCTCTCAGACACGAGGGGACGAAAGCCGTTCAATGGGCCAGAGTGGGGGAGGCGCGTCGTGGCAACAAAACCACGATCCGGTCTTTGGTGGACCAAGACGGGCGCATGCGACTCGATCCCGGGCAAATGTGTGAAGCTTTCCAGCGACACTTCGCCCAGCTGTTCGGGGGCAGCGGCGGGCCGGATCGAGGGATGGACTTTAGTGTCTACCTCGACGGACTGCCGCGGCTCTCGGCCACTGAGGTGGAGTGTTGCTAAAAGCCGATAACAGCCGCTGAAGTACGGGAGGCAATGACTGGCTGCACAAGGGGTAAATCGCCTGGTTTGGATGGTCTGCCCTATGAACTTTACGTACAGATGCCAGACTTGTTCGGAGGCCTCTTGGCGGACGTCTACTGCAACTGGCAACAGAACGGGAGAATTCCCAGCTCTGTGAGCCGAGGAGCTGTGGCGCTGCTGAGAAAGGATCCGAACAAGGGTGGTAACATAGATAATTTCAGGCCCATAACTCTGCTAAACACAGAGTTCAAGATTTTGGCCAAGGTGCTAGCAAAGAGGCTGGCGCTTGTCGTTGGTGGTCTGGTGGGAGAGGCGCAGACGTGCGCCATTCCCGACAGATCCATCCACGACAACCTCCACCTCATGCGATACATCGTAGAGAGCGTAGCTAGGGAACCTGGCACGGGTGGGTCTTTGATCAATTTAGATCAGTCGAAAGCTTTCGATAGGGTCGACCATCGTTACCTAGCAGCAGTCCTGAGGGCGGCTGGCTTTGGGCCCGTCTTCAGAGGCTGGATCGCTGCCATGCACAGCGACATCTGCTCTGTGGTGAGAATGAACGGTCACCTTTCGGAACCGTTCAACATCATGCGCTCGGTCCGCCAAGGATGTCCCCTCTTGTACGTATTGACTCTCGAGCCATTACTGCACAAACTGGAGACGTTGAGGGGGGTCCCGCGCGAACTAGGATGCGGAAGATCCGTGTCAGCATATGCGGACGATGTCACCGTAGTGGTGTCGAACGCCAAACACATCGAGGCGATCGGCACTACTCTAAGAGAATACGAAGCGGTGACAGGAGCAATGATCAACCAGGAAAAGTCAGTGGGCCTGCAGCTCGGCACCTGGAGAGGCAGGTCCATGCCGTCTAACAGCGTCGTCGGGCGCTGGACAGACGGACCGGTTAAATTGCTAGGGGTCTGGTTGGGTCCGGACCTCCAGACGGACAAAAACTGGGACGAGGTGACGAGCAGGGTGGCTTCTCTCACCCAGAAATGGGCGGAGAGGAAGCTATCCCTGAAAGGTCAGGCGGAGGTGGCTAACGCGTACATCACGTCCGTCATCTGCTACCGCCTGACCGTCATACCTTGTCCTAAGCCCCGCCTGACTGCGCTGGAGCGTTTGCTCTTTCGCTTTTTGTGGAAGGGATGCGCTCCGATGGTCAGGCGGTCCATCTGCTGTCAACACCCGCTACGTGGAGGGCTGGGCATGCCGTGGCTGATGATGCGCAGACACGCGCTCAGGCTACGACATCTTCACCTCTTCCTCGACGGTGCTCAGGTGTGGTCGCCGTTTGCTAGACGCGTCTTTCCCCAGCTCGTCTCCTTGACGGAGCTGCAGTCCTGGGTCAAGCGAAGACCGAGAGGGAGCGCTTGGAGACTGGAATGTCTTCAGGCGCTCACAGCCCTCGACCAATCGGGCAATGTGATCGGTGGAAACTCCACCTTGGCGTTCTATAGAGGATTAGTGGAGGGGAAGAGCGACGACGTACTTGGGGAAACTCTAGGCGTCGACGAAAATCAACTAGCCAATCTGTTCGGAAGAGCTTTTGGGCCGGGGCCTATGGACAACTTCCAGAAATCCCTGGCAGTGCTACCGAGGAGCTTTGACAGTTCGGGATAAACTCTACAGGCATGGAGGTGCCGTCAGCCGGGCATGTCCGAGATGCGCACAGGGCGACGAAACCGTCCTGCACGCACTCGTCCAGTGTCCGAGCATTGCTGACTTGTGGGTTTATGTCGAACACCTGCTGTCGCGTGTAGGACGGATCCAGCTATCAGCTGAGTCCATCGTGACGATTGCCCAGCCCTCTTCCTTTAGCCGGGAAGGGCAGGCAGTTTTTATCTGTCTGGTGGCCATGGCGAAAGAGATAGTATGGTGGACACGTTTGAAAGGGCTGAAGACGAGCACTTACCTCTTCGGTGATGCCCTGATTAACTTTTTCAAATTTCATTTGAAAAGGAAAATCAGGGTAGAGAGGAGAGTGCTCTCTTCCCAGCATTTTGTTGAAAGATGGGTGAGAGAAGCAAGTATGGCCCGAGTGAATGGGCCTACTCTGAGTATGTGTCTGTAAATTAAAGGTGGAAAACTGGGAGAGGGCACTTTCCCTGGTGGTCAGGGTCACTGTGGCCTTTTAATGGGCCTCCTCCACAAATGTCCC
Organism: Eledone cirrhosa; assembly: GCA_964016885.1. NCBI lineage: Eukaryota > Metazoa > Mollusca > Cephalopoda > Octopoda > Eledonidae > Eledone > Eledone cirrhosa. The sequence goes on along the minus strand of OZ024743.1, from coordinate 96,750,023 downwards.
TCGGAAGTCTCCCCCCTATTGGGGAATTTTTCATTGTTATTTTTATTACATCATCTGTTTTTTTTTACACGCAGAAATGCCCATTTGTACCGTCCTGTATTGTCCTGTACTGTCCTTAATGTCTACTTTATGTAAACCCTTGTGGTTAATAAAGAAAGCATTATAATAATAATAATTATTATTATTATTATTATTAGGCAGTAGATTCACAGTATCAGTGGAGCATTGGAAATCATGCTTAGTGGCATAAAGTTACGGCCCTTTACATTCGGAGTTCAAATCCCGGCAAGGTTAGCTTAGCCTTTCATTCTTACAGGGTTGATAAATAAAACACCAGTAAAGTGCTGGGGTTAATTTAATCGACTTTCCCCTCCCCCAAAACTTGTTGGGCTTGTGGCTAATTCAGAAACTATTAGGGTGGTGGATTGGCAATATCAGTAGAGTGTCAGATATCATGCTTTGCGGCATAGAGTTGCGGCCCTTTACGTTCTGAGTTCACAATCCAGCCAAGGCTAACTTTGCCTTTCATCCTTGCAGAGTCAATAAAATAAAGTACCAGTAATGCACTGGGGTTGATTTAATTGACTTTCCCTCCCACCAAAATTGTTGGCCTTGTGCTTAAATGAGAAACTATTATCGTTATTGCAATCCTCCTCAGGACATCAGATTAACAGTATCGGTAGAGTGTTAGGTAACCCAAGCTAGAGGAATTAAATTAGGGAGACAAATGCTGAATGGTAGTTCATTGAATTGACTGCATCTGTAGTTCAATGGAGCAGATTTGCCACATTGATTTTCCCAGAAAAATGCATTATAGGTACAGATGTTTGTGGAATACTCAGCCACATACATGTTAATTTCATGAATAGGCCATCCCATTGATTGAACAATTGGAACAATCACCATTGAAACTGACAGAAGCTCATCTACTTAGATTTTATCATTGGTTTAAAAATATAAGCTCTTAGTTTGAATTCAGTAAATGTTATGATTGGCTGGTCCCTGTGTGAGACATCCGGAATAGCCAGAAATCTAATGGAGTAGCAACCAATGTGTGGCCAGATAAATTATGGGAGACAAACTATTAACTTTATTGACATACTTCAAAAACACACCAGACTGAAGACTCTATCAGAAATCTAAACCATGACCTGGCATGAGTATGTTTCCTGGGTTCAATTGGCAGATGGACTGAAATAAGAGATGAAATTGAATCCAGCCTGATATTCTGTACACCAGCAAGGAATAACATTTCCAATGATGATGATCAAATATCAAACTGGTCAAAACATATTGTAGAAGTAAATACTTAAAAAATGTTTCTTCTCTAAAGTTAAAGTATAACCTTATATATAGCTTCTACTTGAATGTTGCTTAAGTGATTAGAAGTAGAAGAAATGATCCAAGACATTAAAAAATAAATAGATATAAATTAATTAATAACTGCCCCCAATCCAACACTGCAAATATCTGAATTTGTAAACCTATCCCACTCAACCTAACATAAGGAAAGAAAAAAATTGAATGTAAACACTTGAATAAATAAATTAATACAAAAATAACTAAGCTGCATGACAACACTACACAAAAATTGTAGATAATCAGTAACACTTCAACAGTATGTACAGTACTAAACTGATGAATTATACATTTAAATGAGTGTGGTGACATTTAAAACAATCAAAAAAGAATGTGAATATATTGATTGTCTTAAATTTAACAACCAATGTCTGTGTGTGTATATATATATATGATGATATATATATATGTGTGTGTCACACACACACACACACATATATATATATATATATATCATCATCATCATCATTTTATGTCCGCTTTTCCCTGCTTTGTAGGGTGGGACGGGTCCTATTCAGTACAGCATCTCTCTACTTGTCATGGTCCTTCGTCATCTCCACCGTGAGCTTCAGCGATCTGAGGTCTGCTCTCATCACCTCCGCCCAAGTTTTTTGTGGTCTACCTCTACTACATCTTCCTTGAACTGGGACTTCTTCACCCATCAGTCATCCTCCATGCGCATCACATGTCCATACCACCGCAGTCTCCTCTCTCGCACACTACATTCTATCCTTCTCAGACACAATTTCTCTCTCAACACATCCATACTCGGTCGTTCACGCACATTGACATTGCACATCCAATGGAGCATGTTTACCTCATTTCTCTCTAGCCGTCGCATATCCTCTGCAGTTGCTGCCCATGTCTCACTAACATGCAACATCGCACTCTTCACACAGGCATCATATAACCGGCCTTTCGTATGCAGGGAGAAACCCTTCTTCGTCAGCAGAAGAAGCAGCTCCCTAAACTTCTTCCAACCCGTCCTTATTCTAGATACTATGGCCTCGGAACACCCCCCTCCCATGCTAATCTGATCACCTAGGTACTGGAAGCTATCAACCACTTCTATAGCACCCTCCTGCATTTGAAAAATGTGTCTATCAATGCGACTTCTACTGTCTAATTTCCCTGTACATCTACTGCATTCGTATTTCTCCCTACCTGTTAGTTTGCCTGCTACCCTACTACATCTCTTGTGTACCCAAGATCTGCATTGTATGCATTTTATAGAATTTATGCCAGTTCCTTTTCTGCATATCAAACATGGCCATTTCCCTGACGGAATCAGAGTTTTGTCCTCTTTTCTACTCATCAACACTTTTGTCTTAGCTAGGTTCACTCCCAGTCCTCTTGATTCCAACTGCTGTTTCCATAGCCAGTATTTATTCTCTAGCTCCTCTACTGATTCTGCTATAAGAACCAGATCGTCAGCATAGAGAAGTTCCCATGGACAGCCAGTCTTAAACTCCTCGGTTATGGTTTGGAGGACTATAATGAACAAGAGTGGGCTGAGGACCGAAACTTGATGTACTCCTACTTGTATCTGGAATTCCTCACTAAACTCCATTCCTACCAACACTTTATTGACAGCACCTTTGTACAAAGTTTGCACTGCCCTCACAAGCCATTCCTTAACATCTAGTTTCCTTAGGGACCACCAGATGACAGATCGGGGTACCCTGTCAAAGGCCTTCTCTAGGTCAACAAAAGCTAAGTATAGTGGCTTATTCTTCTCTAAGAACCTCTCTTGCAATTGTCTCACCAAGAAGAGGGCATCTGTTGTACTTTTTCCAGGCACAAAACCAAACTGCATCTCATCTAGTTTGACCCTTTCTCTAATTAGTTGTGCTAATATCCTTTCTGCCACTTTCATAACCTGATCCATCAGTTTTATACCCCTATAATTGCTCCTCTCCAGAGCATCCCCTTTACCTTTTTAGCAATTTATGAGAATACTGCTGCACCAGTCTTTGGGTATGACACCACCATATATAGCCTAATTGATGATGTGTGCAACCAGTTTAGTGCCTACATCCCCTGATGCCTTCAGCATCTCAGCAACTATCCCCGACGGTCCAGCAGCCTTACCATTTTTCATTTCCTTAATTGCCTCTTGGACCCAATACTCATCAATCTCAATAGCTGGTCCCTTTGTCGGATCTACTGAGGGTTATTTCTCTCTCTCCCATTCGTTCTCCACATTCACCAGTCTCTCATAATGACATTTCCTGACTTCCTTCTTCTGATCATTCGTGACACTAAGTATACCGGCATCATTCCGGACACATTTATCTCCAACAACATCCTGATTTGCACTGACACACTGCCTCGCATGTCTCTGATCTTCCCATCGCAGAACATTGGCAAACCTCCTACTCTCAGCCTCCCTGCGTGCTAAGTACACCCGATATCTAGCTTCTCTCTTAGCAGCTGTATATCCTTCTCTACTCCCACCCTTTTTCCAAGTCTTCCATGCTAGTCTTTTGTCTCTAATGGCCTTATCTACCGTGCTGTTCCACCACCAGGTCACTCTCTGCCTGGTTGGAGCTCTGCTCCAGCCACAAGTTTCATCAGCAGCCTACAGTAAGTTGTCACGTAAGAAATTCCAGTTATCATCTATGTCATACGACTCTAAATCGTCTTCTTTTTCGTCATACACATCTTGAAGGGCTTTCCTAAATTTGTATTTTAATGAAAGATCTTTTAGCTTCCAGACCTTTCTTCCCCACACCTTCCTGTATGTCTCATTCCATCTCTTGCTTACTGAGATATCATTAACGACTAACCTATGCTGTGGGGTACATTCTTCACCAGGGTATGCCTTGGTATTTGACACCATCTGCCTGTCCCACTGCCTAACTAGTAAGAAGTCAATCTCGCTTATGTGCTCACCTGATTTGTATATATATATACATATATATATATATATATATATATATATATATATATATATATATATATGTGTATATCATCATCATCATCATCATCGTTTAACGTCCATCTTCCATGCTTGCATGGGTTTGGATGGGAGTTTTCCACTTGAGGCAAGATTGGTTGTCCTGCTCGTATAGGACTGTCTGGCGGGTTTTCTACGGCTGGATGCCCTTCCTAACACCAACCACGTTTACAGTGTGGACTGGGAGGTTTTTACCGTGTTACCTACACGGCCACATTACAGCGTGGACTGTGTGTTTTTTTGTCGTGACACCTACACGTCTGGCGGGTTTTCTATGGCTGGGTGCCCTTCCCAACACCAACCACATTTATATATATATATTTATGATGATATATATATGTGTGTGTATACACACACACATGCATATATATATATATGCATATATATATATATATATATATATATATATATATATATAATAGAATATAAAAGAAAAACGAACACAGATATATACATATATGTGTTCAAATTGTAAGGGACCAGATTCGCTAAGGTGAATAAAATACTAACTATGGACAATTGGGTTTGCTTGTCTCAATCTATGAAAAAATCAAGAAAATAAATACAAACCAGAATTGTGGTATCTACCAATCACTCAGACAATTTGTTGTTGTTTCGCAATGTTAATTGTGAAAAGAATTCCCAATTCAAGCTCATCAGTGGGTGATGAATTAGTATCCTAGACACTTCTAAGTATATTAAGAAACTGAATAGTGTGCTATATATATAAAATATCGCACATGGCATCCTAGCGCATCTCACAAACTTACACCACTAAAAATGAGCAGCCGGGTTTATTCGACATTTGAAATAGCTCAACAAATTAATGGAGCCGAATATATCAAATACATATATTGAGTCAGGAACTCAATATATGTATTTGGTTTGTATTTATTTTCTTGATTTTTTCTTAGATTGAGACAAGCAAACCCAATTATCTATAGTTAGTATTCATTTGACCTTTGCAAATCTGGTCCCTTACGATTTGAACACATATATGTATATATCTGTGTTTGTTTTTCTTTTATATTCTATTATAATAGACGGCTCGGAAATATCTCTTTCTTAGAGCTATTTTGTTGTAAGAGACTATTTTGAGTTCCTAACTCAATATATACGTTTGATATATATATATATAGATATATAAAACCCCAAAACAAAGATAAGATAATGGTCATTGAGTTGATGAAAAAATTATTGCACCTAATTAATCAGACAGAGTTATGCTTCGAATGTAACAGTTTTAATGAAATAAAATCCGCAAATATCATATAAACAACTGCTGTAGCTGCTACTATTACTACTACTACTATGGCAAAAAAATCAGCTTGTGTTACTGCGTCAGCTGAAATTATTGAAAAATGCATCAAGTGTTTTGACATAAATTAGGGTGTTTACTAAATAGGAGTTTACATTTTTTTTAAGCAAAGAGTGAAAACAACCAACAAACCAAGGTTGCAGATGTCACTGTAAATCGTTTGACGTGATATACTTTTATGGAGATCAATAAATCTTACAAACCCTTCAAAACTCAATTTGAGTAAAAAAAAAAAACATAAATGAATCTTGAATTAGATTCAACAATTAGTATTCCTGTTGTTTGATCAATGGAACTTAAACACTCACTGTATGATGTAGTCATTCCACTAATATTTGTACTCTTCAACTTTTACATTATTCTATATCTACTATTGTATTTTCATGGTAAAGGCTTTATCTCACATAATATCTAATCTATGAGATTTTGATATGTATTTTGAGAACAATACCTTAACATCAGTATGAGCAGCCTGTTACAGCTGGTTTGAACAGAAAGAGGAGAGAGAATTCTGGCCAGATATGGCCGGTTTAAATGATAAAGGGTTAATGTAATCCTCAGGTAGAATTAGTGTGACACTATGTATGAAGGCTGGACTTTGGAATTACAAATACAGTCCATCCAATAGGATTCAACACAGATTGTCTACCCAATTACACTCACAAGGTTTGTGTTGACTCAAGAATAAAGTAGAAGACACTTTCTTGAGGTTTACCTGAGGTGATGAATTGAATGGTAGAACACATTTGCCAAAAATTTACACAAGGTACTGTACAGTGGTTTTGAATCTAAACCCATGTGATTACAAAATGAATTTTGTTTAATTTCATGGCTATGCAAGTATCCATTTTCAGTAGCTTTACTCCTTATATGGGAATATGCAAGTATACATTCCAAAATTGAACTACAGTACTACATTTCTAAAATTGAAATCTCAGTATATAATTCCAATACAATGAAATCCCCATTCTATCAGGTAACATTACATGCTTTGTAGCACAGTTATGGCCCTTTACGTTCTGAGTTCAAATCGCATCGGACTTAGCTCTGCCTTTCATCCTTACAGGATCAACAAAATAAAGCTCCAGTAATGCACTGGGATTGATTTAATCACCTTTCCTCTCATCCCAAATTGCTGGTCTTGTGCCAATAGTAGAAATCATTTAAAATAAATAAATAAATAATTATTTGAAGAGTGCCAAGAGAAGTGGACTGGCAGTAGTGGTAGTGCATCAGACAGAATGTTTTGTGGTATTTAGTTATTGTTTTCTAAGTTCTGAGTTTAAATGATTAACCAAGTTATGTTAGTGCCACTTCTAATTATTTAAAGAGACAATTGGTGGCTGATTGGCAGAATCTTTAGAGCATTTCACAAATTGATTTGCTGCATTTCTTCCAGCTCTTCACATTCTGAGTTCAAATCCTACCAGGGTCGGTCAATAAAATAGAGCAACAGTCAAATACTGGGTTGATTGAACTTTTCCCCTTCTCCAAATGACTGAACGTATGCCAAAATTAGAAGCATTATTTTGGATTGGCAGTATCGGTAAGGGTGGTGGGTTGGCAGTATGGGTAAGGGTGGTGGGTGGGCAGTATGGGTAAGGGTGGTGGGTTGGCAGTATCGGTAAGGGTGGTGGGTTGGCAGTATGGGTAAGTGTGGTGGGTTGGCAGCATCCATAAGGGTGGTGGGTTGGCAGTATCGGTAAGGGTGGTGGGTTGGCAGTATGGGTAAGTACAGTGGGTTGGCAGTATTGGTAAGGGTGATGGGTTGGCAGTATCGGTAAGGGTGGTGGGTTGGCAGTATCGGTAAGGGTGGTGGGTTGGCAGTATGGGTAAGGGTGGTGGGTTGGCAGTATGGGTAAGGGTGGTGGGTTGGCAGTATCGCTAAGGGTATTGGGTTGGCAGTATCGGTAAGGGTGGTGAGTTGACAGTAACATAAGGGTGGTGGGTTGGCAGTATGGGTAAGTGCAGTGGGTTGGCAGTATTGGTAAGGGTGGTCGGTTTCCAGTATCGGTAAGTGTGGTGGGTTGGCAGTATCGGTAAGGGTGGTGGGTTGGCAGTATGGGTAAGGGTGGTGGGTTGGCAGTATGGGTAAGGGTGGTGGGTTGGCAGTATCGCTAAGGGTATTGGGTTGGCAGTATCGGTAAGGGTGGTGAGTTGACAGTAACATAAGGGTGGTGGGTTGGCAGTATGGGTAAGTGCAGTGGGTTGGCAGTATTGGTAAGGGTGGTCGGTTTCCAGTATCGGTAAGTGTGGTGGGTTGGCAGTATCGGTAAGGGTGGTGGGTTGGCAGTATGGGTAAGGGTGGTGGGTTGGCAGTATCGCTAAGGGTGGTGGGTTGGCAGTATCGGCACAGGTGGTGGGTTGGCAGTATGGGTAAGGGTGGTGGGTTGGCAGTATCGGTAAGAGTGGTGGGTTGGCAGTATCGGTAAGGGTGGTGGGTTGGCAGTATGGGTAAGGGTGGTGGGTTGGCAGTATTGGTAAGAGTGGTGGGTTGGCAGTATTGGTAATGGTGGTGGGTTGGCAGTATCGGTAAGGGTATTGGGTTGGCAGTATCGGTAAGGGTGCTGGGTTGGCAGTATCGGTAAGGGCAGGGGGTTGGCAGTATCGGTTGGGGTGGTGGGTTGGCAGTATCGGTAAGGGTGGTGGGTTGGCAGTATCGGTAAGGGTGGTGGGTTGGCAGTGTGGGTAAGGGTGGTGGATTGACAGTATGGGTACAGGTGGTGGGTTGGCAGTATCGGTAAGGGTGGTGGATTGGCAGTATCGGTAAGGGTGGTGTGTTGGCAGTATCGGTAAGGGTGGTGTGTTGGCAGTATCGGTAAGGGTGGTGGGTTGGCAGTATCGGTAAGGGTGGTGGGTTGGCAGTATAGCTAAGGGTGGTGGATTGACAGTATGGGTACAGGTGGTGGGTTGGCAGTATCGGTAAGGGTGGTGGATTGGCAGTATCGGTAAGGGTGGTGTGTTGGCAGTATCGGTAAGGGTGGTGGGTTGGCAATATGGGTAAGGGTGGTGGGTTGGCAGTATTGGTAAGGGTGGTGGGTTGGAAATATCGGTAAGGGTGGTGGGTTGGGAGTATGGGTAAGGAAGGTGGGTTGGCAGTATCGGTAAGGGTGGTGGGTTGGCAGTATCAGTAAGGGTGGTGGATTGGCAGTATCGGTCAGGGTGGTGGGTTGGCAGTATGAGTAAGGGTGGTGGGTTGGCAGTATCGGTAAGCGTGGTGGGTTGGCAGTATCGGTAAGGGTGGTGGGTTGGCATTATGGGTAATGGTAGTGGGTTGGCAGTATGAGTAAGGGTGGTGGGTTGGCAGTATGGGTAGGGGTGGTGGGTTGGCAGTATGAGTAAGGGTGGTGGATTGGCAGTATCAGTAAGGGTGGTGGATTGGCAGTCTCGGTCAGGGTGGTGGGTTGGCAGTATCGGTCAGGGTGGTGGGTTGGCAGTATGAGTAAGGGCGGTGGGTTGGCAGTATGGGTAAGAGTGGTGGGTTGGCAGTATCAGTAAGGGTGGTGGGTTGGCAGTATGGGTAGGGGTGGTGGGTTGGCAGTATGAGTAAGGGTGGTGGGTTAGCAGTATGGGTAGGGGTGGTGGGGTGGCAGTATGAGTAAGGGTGGTGGGTTGGCAGTATGGGTAAGGGTGGTGTGTTGGCAGTATCTGTAAGGGTGGTGGGTTGGCAGTATGGGTAAGGGCGGTGGGTTGGCAGTATGGGTAAGAGTGGTGGGTTGGCAGTATCGCTAAGGGTGGTGGGTTGGCAGTATGGGTAAGGGTGGTGGGTTGGCAGTATCTGTAAGGGTGGTGGGTTGGCAGTATGGGTAAGGGCGGTTGGTTGGCTGTATGGGTAAGGGTGGTGGGTTGGCAGTATCGGTAAGGGTGGTGGGTTGGCAGTATCGGTAAGAGTGGTGGGTTGGCAGTAACGGTAAGGGTGGTGGGTTGACAGTATTGGTAGAGGGTCGGATACCATGCTTTGCAGCAAACAGTTACGGTCATTTATGGTCTGAGTTCAAATCCCCCCCAAGGTTAACTTTACCTTTCATCCTTACAGGTTGGATAAAATAAAGTACCAGTAATGTACTGGGTAATTGCTGGCCTTGTGCCAAAAGTAGAAACTATTATTTGAAGAGACTAATCTCTACAAGATGGAGCAGCACACCCACTTTCCTTTATTTTACATACGTAACAGATAGACATAACTCTATGCACTTATAGTCGCTAGAGTCAATTTATAAAACTAGATAATTCAGCAGCAGCATCACTTATCAAAAGTCAGAACATGTACCACAGTTAGTATGAAATGGCAATAATCCAAACCAGGAGTGATTTAAGCCACATGAGTGGCCCTCACACTTATCAAGGTTCTTCTTCCACTTAGTTGCCCCTGGATTAAAGACAAGGCTAGTCTAGCAGGTCTGAGTAAGACAACAGCATACAAGGAATGTCGAAAAAGTCAGCAATGCTAAACTCAGTAGCCTTAATGGGGTCCCCATTCTATCTACAGGCTAAGTTCATTTGCCCTTGTAGACAGGCACTGTTTTTGTCAGAATGTCTATCTACCCTCTCCACATCAGGGTGGACACCCTAGAGTGGTATTGCTGGTTTAGCAACTAAAGACCAAACTATGTAACAAGGAATAATCATTTAAATGATTACCAGTTGTAGATTGCACAATCTAACTTGACTCCAGATGAAGGAGAAAATATTGTCAAACAAAGATCCATATAATATAATACAAATATAGTTTTGATTAATTTAAATTATCATAGGCACTGCTATAACACCCTCCATACACCCCTATACCACCCTTACTCTGCAAAGTTATGTTGGTATCACAAAATCACCCAGCACACACTGTAAATGTGGTTGGTGTTAGGAAGGGCATCCAGCTGTAGAAATCTAGCCAGAAACTGTCCTATATGAGCAAGACATCGTCACCTGACCCAACTTGCCTCTAATGGGACAAACCAGTCTAACTCATGCTAGCGTAGAAAATAGACATTAAATGATGATGATAATGATGAGGATGATCAAATTAACTACATTAGCACATACTTCACTATTTATTTTCCATACAGATGATACCCTGAGGTAATTGTAAAAACAGGAGCCTCTATGTGGTAGCTCATCTTGCTAGTAATAATAACAATGTCTTTCCAAATCACTACAGCCTATAGTTTTCAAAAAGGAAAGTCACATTGGATAATTAAAAAAAAAATGTTAACCATGGTTTAACCATTCCTTTAAATCATAGATATGTCTGGTCAGGAATGACTCAGGGTTAAACAACTGAATCATGAGTAATTCTTTGCAACAATATGCTGTAGTAATGAAAGGAATGGTTTCAAATTTAGGCACAAGTTGATCAATATTGAAGAAGGGGAACTTGATTAAACCTACCGCAATACTTAACTGGTACTTTATTTTATTGACCTTGGAAGGATAAACAGTAAAGTTGATCTTGGCAGGATTTGAACTCAGAACATAAAGAGCCATAACTAAATCCTGCAAGGTATTTTGCTGATGCATAATGATTCAGCCAATCCACCACCTTTGTATTGTTAAGTAATAAGATTACTTTATTAATAATTGTTTCTACTTTTGGCACAAGGCCAGCAATTACCCAGTACATTACTGGTACTTTATTTTATCGACCTCTGTAAGGATGAAAGGCAAAGTCAACCTCGGCGGGATTTGAATTAGACCGTAAAGGGATGTAACTATGCTGGAAAGCATGGCGTCCGACTCTCTACCGATACTGCCAATCCACCGCCCATTACTTTATTAATAATGATTTCTAATATAGGCACAAAGCCAGTAATTTGGGACAAGGGGAAAGTCAATTAAATTGACCCCAGTGCATTACTGGTGTTTTATTTTATTGACCTCATAAAGATGAAAGTTAACCTCGGAGGGATTTGAACTCAGACCGTAATTCTATGCTTCAAAGCATGGTGTTCAACTCGACCGACACTGCCAATCCACCGCCTTGATTACTTTATTAATAATAATAATGATTTGAGTTGCTAATTATGCATTCTTTTCAGAGTTCCATTAACACAATTATTTTGCATTTTGAGGCATATTTATTACAAGCTGCTCATAAAATTGATACCTTTGTAAGTATGTAAAAAGTGAATCAAAATAAGCTGCAAGGAAATAAGGAATCAAAAAGATATACATTACCTGGAAACGGTAGTATGTGTTGTCATTTTTAACTGTTAACACATGGTCATCAATGGGGAAAAGATAGCCATGAGCAGACATTAAATGAGCCAGATGTAATCCTTCTGCTGTAACAAAAATAATGAAAATAAAAATCAATAGTTAGATGAAGAAATTTAATTATATTCCAACTAAAGACATAAATGTTTTCAAGCATATAATTAGAATGAAATAATGAAGAGTAGATATTCTTATTCTGTACCATAGATTTGTTTGTGTGCATCATTTCATTTCATTTCATTTCATTTCATTTCATTTTACGTCCGCTTTTCCCTGCTTGCAAGGGTGGGACGGGAACTGATTTTGGCTTGATTTCTACAGCTGGATGCCCTTCCTAACACCAACCTCATTTACAGTGAGTGCTGGGTGCTTTTTTGCCGTGGCGCCTACACGTCCACTTTGCAGTGGAGTGATGGGGAACCCAGTCCCTATCATCTCATTTCTACAGCTGAGTAAACTGGAGCAATGTGAAATAAAGTGTCTTGCTCAAGGAAACAACACATCACCCGGTCTGAGAATTGAACTCTCCTTTCGATTGCAAGGCCAATGCTCTAACCACTAAGCCATGTGCATCCAGTTTAGAATAGATACAGCATATTTCCGAATGTCATAAGAAGTGACTAAAAGTGTTGATATCAAGAGGAGCATCTGATGGTAAAACTCTGTCTCAAAATTGACACCATGCTGAGTGCAAAAGTTATCATGGGGCCCACAAGATAGCCCCTGCTTTAACAGGGAAAATGACCTAATAAAGCTTGTTATATTGCTGTTGATACAATAAACTTGTCATTATATTATACACTATAAAATGTACTCACACCTAACTTGCACACAAGCTCCATTAATTTTTCTTTTCACTTTTAAAACTTTTTGTTTATTTGGTCTGTAGGAAGGGAGTGAGCCCATGACCTTTGAAATATTTCAAAGAACAATGGTATTGATGTGATTAACATTTCTCTTCAACAGATATAAGTTGAAGGATGCAGAAAAATACATGCAGGAAAGGAATTCCAGAGAGATGGGAAGGAAGAACTGGATATAGTGAGTAGTATAAAGATTGGGTAGGAATAAGACATTATAGCTGATGAGAAAAGGAGAAACAAGAGAATTGGAAGTGTCTAAATGAAGGTGACACAAGTCTGCTGTTGTGGAGGTAGAAAGGATAGAAAAAGGAGAAAATACATTTGTGATATTGTGTTGTAAGAACAAGTTAGATTTAGCCAATATGAAGCATTGTTTGTAACAATATAATACAATGTTGAATGTAATAATATTTGTTTTGAACATTTGACATTCTTCCGAGAGTGTTTCTGAATTTACATAACATTCATACAAATATCTTCAACCCAAATTGCAGTTTTTGAGGAAATGTTTATAGAAGAAACTCTATGTAAAGAAATGTAAATGCCTTCTAACACTTGACAGATTTAAAAGGCCTGGCATTTGGCTCAGATTCCATATTGCTAAACATATGGATGATAAACTGTATTTGAATATGATACTAGTCTATCACAGGTAGCCTTCCTAAATGATTTGTTGCCTACTTCTGAGGGCTGAGTAATACAGAATACATTTTAAAACTTTGTGTAAAGTTATTTTTTTAAGTTGGTGCCTGCCCACCACCATCAGCACAGAATTGGCTACTCACATGGGTGAGCCTCACAAGCTGGAATGGCTCTTCCAGCGCATCTCCCTCCATCCTCCAGGGAAATGCCTTCTTTATTCTGTCTCGTGGAGTAGCGGGGCAGCCAGTCCACTGGGGCCACAGAGCAGTCAATGCATGGGCCCCCATTTGCTCACAATAGTAAGAGATAGAGAGAACAAGAGAGGCAGTGACAATGGGGGTTTGGTTCTCTTGTATTCGGCCCTGGTGTATGCCAACACTCATTATTAAGCTTGTGTTTAGGCAGTAAATTAATAAAGGTTTGTACATAAAATTATGATGGAAGGCTTTTAGACAATTTAGATATTTTAAAAGAAATAGCTTCATATTACCAAACCAGGGTAATTTCAAGCAGATTGGTATCAACATATTTTAAAATATATTAAAATCAGATGTGCGTAAATATCTTTTGTTAAGACATTATTTCCAGATTTTCAAATTAAGTGCCTGACAGCTTCCATTGCATGAATAGATAAATACAAAATAACTTCCACTCTTTTCTAAAGAAAAATGAACGTGGCCACTAAATTTATATTTAATTGTTGGTAATCTGATATACTGTGTAGCAAAGTATGTAACTTATAAAAATCATTTTTGATATAGTTTTTCTTTTGATTTGTTTTATATTTCTATTAGAACTCAGTATAGAAATATGTTCATAATAAAGATTCAATAGGTACAAGGATAGATATTCTCAGCATTAATTGGGACAGAGAAAGTGAAATGCAACAAAGGAGAGTTAAAATGAGAGAGAAGAATATGCAGGAATATAATAAAAATAAAAGCTTGAAGGTAGGGATATGTACAGTAGAAAAGGTCAGGGAAATTATATTTTTTATTGCTTTGAGAAAATTCTGGGAAACAGAATATTGATATATTTTGTTGTGAAATAGTTAACTGCATGACTGAGAATAAATACACTTAAATGAAGGAAAGAAATCAATGGTAAATGCGATATATTTCTAGAAAATGACAGTGCCCAGAGCAAGGTCTACTAAAACTACAATTCTTTTCATGCCTGTGAGATAACTGTAACATTTTACAGATGTAATGCAGACCTAAGAAGATTTGTAGCAATGGAAACTATTGTGTTGTGAAAAGATAAGAAAGGGTCAGTATACAATACAAAATACTTTAGACAACATTTTAGAGATGAAAAGTGTAGGTTGGCAAATTTCCAAAAGTTTTATTACAGAGATTTAATAGCATAACAGAGAAGCCATTCATTCATGTAAAGTATTCTTTATACTTTACATTGATTTGTGGAGACTTGAAGTATGATGTAATGGGGAAAAAAGTGGCGATATTTATTTAGTTCTTCGCACAATTGAGATTTTAGATAAAATGGACAGATACTCAAAGGTAATTTTATAAATCAAATCAACCTAAACAAATGCTCCTAAGAAAAAAAATATAGCTAGGGTTAAATAAAAGCAAACGTATTTTTATTACTAATTGTCTTGCCCTATTAATATTATAGGTACAGTTTCCATCTGAGCTTCTTGTTTATCCCCTCACACATACATACCTTTTTTTTTACTTCACTTTTCTATTTAGAATTGTATTTCACAAATTCTAAATAAAAATGCTTCAACAATTTTGTGTGATTCGCTTTCATGCGAGACATACAAACTAAAGAAATATAGCATAATCATTATAATATAGATTGCTAAACAACAGGGAATAAGGACTTCTTTCAGCTCTGCCATCTAACATAATATCTATAAACCTATAAGCTAATAAGGGAGATTCATGTAGTTATTCAACTGTTGGAAAAAGCATACAAATTTCTCAGAAATCAAATTTTACTACCTTAGAGATAGAACATGCTAGATTATTCAAATCCTTGATACACTATGTATCAAAAACGAAAGACAAGAAGGTCATGGATGAAATGCCTTTCATCAAAGATCTGCTCATAATCTAAATAGTGTTAATGGTGGTTATTTATACCGAAACCATAGTAAACTAGAATAGGGTAGGTATACCAGAAGATGAACTGGTTCTTATAGCTGTTATAATGGATACAAGAAAGTAATCTATATGAAGTAGCATAAATAAGAGGTGAGCTGCAACATGACATTGAGACAGGGGTACAGAATATGGAGGACCTACTGAGACTGGAGAGAAATGGATCAAGTAAGATCCATAGATGTACCATGTTAAATCCTTTGGACATTAAACCACTTGAAAATGACTGATTCTATGCAACAAAACTGTTTGTTTTTAAAGAGTTTATATTCATCTAAAAATCTTCCATCATAATTTTATGTAAGTACCTTTGTTAAGTTTTGTTTCAAACACCAGAAGAATATTAGTTATTTTACTAAATACCTCAAAATTGTTATTTTCAAAATTATTTGAAAACCATGGACAATGGTCCATTAGAAATATGTTAATAAAATGATTAACTTGGATGAAAGGCAAAGCACATGTGAGCAAAAAATGTGAGGTATCAATAAAGGCATCAGCTGATGTATGTTAGAAAGGCTAAAACATGGGAAGAAGTGATGAGGTCATATCTCAGGAGGATAGATTTCATAGATAAAACAGCACAGGCAAAATGAATCGTGTTATGTCGAGTGGCAGACTCTTTTAAACATGTCAGCATTGGCAAATCAACATTAACCTTTTTGATACCACCCAGTGAAAGGTATATAATGCTATGATTTATCAATTGATTTGTGTGGGTGTATGTGAACTGTGAAGTGTAAAATACAAGATTAATAATATTCTTTGTGTGGTTAGAACAAGAAGTGTCAAAAACTAAGTCCATCAGCTTACCAAACTGCAAGCTAAAATTATTTTATTTAAGAAAACAAGGTACATAACTAGAAGAAGGGCGTGCATATTGTTGAGCTTGCCTAGGAAGCTAAATACCCAGGAGTTAGCTTTGGGTGTGAACATTGAAATACTGGTAGAAGAATCAGCAGTTCACATACCATTATTGGTACTTCAGTTTTATTAGTTTGCAGAGCTAAGTCCTTCCACAAGAAGACTGACCTGCACTACAGAATTTACAATGAAGCTCTATAAAGGATCCCAAAACACAAATGAGATATGCTTGCTTGTTAGTACTTTCAATTAAAGGTTACTTGAAAGCTAGATAAAACACACTTAAATTCAAATGCCAAAATTTTCAAAGCTAGCTGACACAGAGATTGTCTATTTGTGTGGGGGCATATGTGTATGTATATGTCTAAATATAAATATCAATATGTGTGTGAATGTGTATTTCATCTACCCAACTGTATATACACACACGTATATATATATATATATATATATATATATATATATATATATAGTAATAATAATAATAATAATAATAATAATAATATAGACCTGACCTGGTGGTTTTGGACAAAGAAAAAAAGATTGTGCCTGATTGTGGATGTGGCCTGCCCATTCGACATGAGAGTGCAAGAGAAGGAGAGGGAGAAAATTAACCAATACCAGGACTTAAAGTGGGAGGTAAAAAGGATTTGGAACTGCCATGAAGTCAAAGTGATCCCGATTGTCATAGGCGCACTAGGGACTATCTCAAAAAGTTTCCAGAGATGGTTAAAGAAAATTGGCCCCTTCATGCTTTTTGGAACGCTTCAAAAGGCACGCTTGCTGGGAACAGCAAGAACCCTCCGATACGTCCTGAATATCTGAGGCTGCAGGTAGTGGCTTGATATTCATCTCAACAAACTTTCCAGTTAACTAACATCAATGACTGAGACTCAAAGAATAATAATAATAATAATAATAATAATAATAATAATAATAATAATAGTAATAATAATAAATTTGAAGACTAAAATCCAAAGAGGGCTCGATAAGGATAAATATATATCAAATATATATAATAAATATATATATATATATATATATATACCTCATTACATATTATCATAGAGGAACTGAAGCAACGCATTGTAGCAAAGAGTGCAAAAATCAGGCAATACGAGAACAGAGTCAGCCAGTATAGACAGAACCGCATGTTCGACAACAACCAGAAGATGCTGTTTGGACAGCTTGAAGGGAAAGAAAGAGGCAATGACTTGATCCCTGAGGCGGAACAAACTAAAACATTCTGGAGAGGAATATGGGAGCAGGATGTTAAACATAATGACCAGGCAGTGTGAATTGAGACAGTACAGAAGGAGATCAGTGAACAGGCACACCAATAAACTGATTTGAGTATCACAGTTGAAACTCTTAAGGGGCAGGCCAAAAAACTAACCAACTGGAAATCACCTGGCCCAGATGATGTGCAGGGGTATTGGATTAAAAACATAACATCCCTCCACCCGAAACTGACAACCATGTTGAATGACTGCTTGATGTCAGGTGAGGTACCAGAGTGGTTGACAAAAGGTACCACAGTTCTGATAATGAAAGACCGAATCAAGGGTAATGATGTTACCAACTATAGACCTATCACATGTCTGTCCGTAATGTGGAAACTGTTGACAAGCATTATGTCTGAGGAAATCTACCATCACCTCCACACAAACAACTTGTTACCGGACGAACAGAAAGGATGCCGAAAGAAGTCACGTGGTACAAAGGACCAGTTACTTATTGATAAGATGGTAATGAGGAATTGCAGGAGGAGACACACTGGTCTTGCCATGGGATGGATAGACTACAAAAAGGCATTTGACATGGTGCATCATTCTTGGATCACCAAAAGCCTGGAGATCTTCAAGGTGGCAGATAACATCAGACAGTTGTTGGGCAGAGTTAACATCAACTGGAGAATCCTTGGGAAGCGTGAAGATCAAGAGAGGTATCTTCCAGGGAGATAGTCTGTCCCCTCTGTTGTTTGTCCTTGCCCTGATGCCCCTGACCAGTGTACTGCGAAAAGTGAGAGCAGGATACAGGTTGGGAAAGGGAGGGCTTACCATCAATCACCTCCTCTTCATGGACGATCTTAAGCTCTTCGGGAAGAGTGAGAAGGAGTTGGATGTGCTTGTTGACACTGTCCGTATTTTCAGCAATGATATATGTATGCAATTTGGTATTAGTAAGTGTGGAGTTATTGTGATGAGGAGGGGTAAGTTGAGCAGAAGTAACGGAATCCAGATACCAACAGGTGAGATGATAAAAGAAATTGACTCTGAGGAAGGATATAAGTATTTGGGCGTTCTGGAGGCTGATGACATCAAGAACAAAAAAATGAAGGAATTGATGAGAACTAAATACCTTCAGAGAGTAAGGAGTGTATTAAAGTCACATCTGAACAGTAGGAATGCCATAAGTGCAGTAAATTCCCGAGCTGAGTCTATTATTAGGTACAGTGCGGGAATTCTGAGATGGAATGTTGCTGAACAAAAAGAAATGGATAGGAAGACTAGGAGCTATTGACTATCTACAATATGTTACACAAGAGGAGTGATGTCGATAGACTCTACTTAAGGAGATCTGAGGGTGGAAGAGGTCTTATCAGCATAGAGGACTGTGTTCAGATGGAGAAAAACAACCTACACAAATACGTGACTGATAGTAAGGAGCCAATGCTCAGAACTGTACTGAAGGAGGGGACAATAGGCCAGGGGATGTCCAAGGAGGAAATAACATCAAGGAGAAAGAGCAGCCTTCAGGAAAAATCCCTTCATAGTACCTTCTTTGAGAAAACTGAATTTAGAGATCCACAGACATGGAACTGGTTGAAAAGAGGAGACCTTAAAAAGGCTAGAGAAGGAATGTTAATGGCTGCGCAGGAGCAGGCCCTCAAAACGAAGTGGTTGAAACACCACATTTACAAGGTGGAGGCTAGCCCACTGCGCAGGATCTGTGGAGAGACAGAGGAGACTGTGGCTCACATTGTATCCGAGTGTAAACACCTAGCCCAGACTCACTATAAAGGCTGGAGACATGATGTGATGGGGAGGGTGATCCACTGGCACCTATGCAAAGTAAACAATTTACCACATTCTGAGAAGTGGTATGAGCATAAGCCAGAGGCAGTGATAGAAAACGATCAGGTGAAGGTGCTGTGGGATTTTAGGATACAGACGGACAAGAAACTGGAACACAATAGACCTGACCTGGTGGTTTTGGACAAAGAAAAAAAGATTGTGCCTGATTGTGGATGTGGCCTGCCCATTCGACACGAGAGTGCAAGAGAAGGAGAGGGAGAAAATTAACCGATACCAGGACTTAAAGTGGGAGGTAAAAAGGATTTGGAACTGCCATGAAGTCAAAGTGATCCCGATTGTCATAGGCGCACTAGGGACTATCTCAAAAAGTTTCAGGGATGGTTAAAGAAAATTGGCCCCTTCACGCTTTTTGGAACGCTTCAAAAGGCATGCTTGCTGGGAACAGCAAGAACCCTCCGATACGTCCTGAATATCTGAGGCTGCAGGTATTGGCTTGATATTCATTTCAACAAACTTTCCAGTTAACTAACATCAATGACTGAGACTCAAAGAATAATAATAATAATAATAATAATAATAATAATAATAATAATAATAATAATAATAGTAATAGTAATAAATTTGAAGACTAAAATCCAAAGAGGGCTCGATAAGGATAAATATATATCAAATATATATAATAAATATATATATATATATATATATATATATATATTGAAAGGATAACAAGGACGATTGGTTACTCCTTCATTACATTTATTGGTAGGTGACGGCAGCTCGATGGACCCTTTAAAATGCTAGTAGCCTTTAAAGGGTCCGTCGAGCTGCCAATTATAGAGTCGAGTAAAATCGATACAGATTGAAACTTGAGCTGATCAGTGGCGAAACGCGCGTCACCTATCAATAAATGCAATGAAGGAGTAACCAATCGTCCTTGTTATCCTTTCAATATATTACACTCTGTATAGCTCTACACCTCAACACAGAAGTGAACCTAAACATCAAGTGCTCTCCAGGGTGAACCTGCAGTAACTCCAAGTTACACTCCCTATATATATCATTCATTTCATTTTACGTCCGCTTTTCCCTGCTTGCAAGGGTGGGACAGAAACTGATGCTGGCTTGATTTCTACAGCTGGATGCCCTTCCTAACACCAACCTCATTTACAGTGAGTGCTGGGTGCTTTTTTGCCATGGCACCTACATGACCACTTTGCAGTGGAATGATATGGACCCCAGTCCCTATCATCTCATTTCTACAGCTGAGTAAACTGGAGCAATGTGAAATAAAGTGTCTTGCTCAAGGAAACAACACATCACCCGGTCTGAGAATTGAACTCACAACCTTTCGATTGCAAGGCCAATGCTCTAACCACTAAGACATGTGCCTCCATATATATATATATATATATATATAATGGAGGCACATGGCTTGCAATCGAAAGGTTGTGAGTTCAATTCTCAGACCGGGTGATGTGTTGTTTCCTTGAGCAAGACACTTTATTTCACATTGCTCCAGTTTACTCAGCTTTAGAAATGAGATTCCACTGCAAAGTGGTTGTGGAGGTGCCACGGCAAAAAAGGACCCAGCCCACACTGTAAAGTGGACATGTAGGCGCCATGGAAAAAAAGCACCCAGCACTCACTGTAAATGAGGTTGGTGTTAGGAAGGGCATCCAGCTGTAGAAATCAAGCCAGAATCAAGGGAAAAGCGGACGTAAAATGAAATGAAATGATGAAATGATAATATGGAAAATGAAGAATCAGTGATGCATCAGAACACAATTTATTACGTATTACAATTGTTTCTCTGGCGAACAGCTGGAGGTGCGATCTGTTTGTGGATCAAACCTGACTCTGGATTCGCAAGTTCCTCAGATACGCCTAGTGATTTCGAAGCAAATTATCATATTATTATACTCTGCTCTGAAGGAGCATAGAGTGCTCAACTGGCATACCGCCTATGGACACATCCTAGCAACCATACTACAAATATACATATGCACTTTTAATAACTGAACAAAAAACATCATCTAGTATAATTTTTTTTTAATTTTCCACAAATTCAATTAATTTGTAGATTTTCCCTCAATTCAACTACAAATGTGGCTATTGTTGACTAACTTCATTGAGGTTTCTTTTCTAATTTTTTCTTTTTTTCTTCCATAGTGATAAAGTCAAAATGGAAGTTGATTTTTTTTCTTCTTTCTCTTTTTTTCCTTTTGAAAAATCATTAGCAAAGATAGATGGACTATTGATTTTATCCCAAACTGACTACTGTTTTCTTCTTTTCACCTCGAAACAAGGCACGTGTTTGATTGTCTCCACCTGCTTGCATATCATTCAGTTGTTCAATGACAAAATAACTGAAGACAGTTTTGGGAGAGCTCAAGAAAGTCTTTGTCTTTCCTATTGTTATATTTAACCAATGTGTAATCTGTAATTTTTACTTTATAGGAGTAAAATAAATATTTAGTACACAGATTGTGGTGCTGCTAAAACACTGTAGAATCTTTTCACATACATACTATTACTTCATTCCAATATAGTTCAGTAGCTGACAAGATTTCCTATTGTTTAATTAATTCTATACTTTAATCATTACATCTAACATTACCATGTTTCCTTTAATTTGTTTTGTTGTTAAATATCTTGTTGATATTTCCATTCCCTTTTCAGCAATCAGTAAGCAGTTCCTTTTTAATTTTATATACTACATTTAAAACATTTATTCAGATTTTATTTTACTTCTTAGCGAAAATAAAATGTTATTGTTAAAATAAAATTTGTATGCAAGTATTGACTACTGTAAAAAATAGAATTGTATTGTGTTGCATTGCTGTATTCAGACTTGCTCTTGTAATGCATTATTTTGAAATTCTAACTTTTCTCATAAACTCTCTTCCCCTGGTCCTATCATTAGTTATGTCCTCAGTTTTACTCAATTTAATGAAAGCAATTGATAAGCGTTTCATTCTGGTTTCTACATTCAAACTCTCTGCTCTAAATCACACTTTATAAATCTCTATGGATGGAAGATAGTCATTAAAATGTTTGCTTAGCAACCAAATGGTTTCAGGTTCAATTCATATATACACATATATATACAAATTATTTTATGGAAAGTTTTAAAAGCATTGAGATAAAATTAAATTTAGAAGTGATTTAAAAGCTAAACAATGTGTAGGATGAAAATAAAACAGGACTCAAGGAAAATGATTTCTTCTTAATTGTTTATATATTTAATTAATTACTGAGTGTGGGAACACTGAGAGATGATTAATAATGAAGGTTTGATTCCAACATTTCTATCTTGGTTTTACATTTTTCTTCCAAATAATTTCAATTCATTAGTTAAATATGAAATAACCTTGATTGATACAATTTCTGACATGGGTATACTTAGGAAATATAATAACCATTTAATATATCATCTCTAGCATAGAAATATTTATCATTATTATAGTGACTTAATGGGCGGTGGAATGGCAGTATCGGTAGAGGGTCGGACGCCATGCTTTCCAGCATAGTTACGTCCCTTTACGATCTGAGTTCAAATCCCGCCGAGGTTGACTTTGCCTTTATTCCTTACGGGGTCGATAAAATAAAGTACCAGTAATGCACTGGGCAATTGCTGGCCTTGTGCCTAAAGTAGAAACAATTATTATAGTGACTTAAACTCTTCATTACACATCAGTTAGATTGGACAATAGATATAACTAATTTCCAGTCATGCTGTTCCAAATATGGTTATACATTCAGGACCAGGAAAAATGGGTGGTATTTAACTTTCATGTATAATGTACACCCATAAGTTTTAGGTTTAAAGTTGTTTAAAAAAAGTACATACTGAACAAAAATAATATGGTAGTTGATAGTTTGTATTAACTAAGTGACATAATTAACAGTTGAGGTGGGGTGTAGTGAAAGCATAGATGTCAGATTAAGAATGGGCTGGAAAAAGTTCAGGGAGCTGTTACCTCTGTTGGTAACTAAGTGTTTTGTTCTCTGAATGAGGAGCTGATTGGTAGGTCACTAAGATATCCTGAAGAATGGCCTCAAGTATGCCACCAAATGCATGAACGAATAAATTGTGGGAAATAAACTGCTATCTTCAGTGTTATACAAAAAAAACCCAAAACAGATGGTTGAGTGAAACATCTAGCATAAGTTTGTTTCCCTGATTTGATCATCAGATCAATTGAAATGAGATGAACATTACACAATTGATGAACGTCAGTCAATAAGACTTATAGCGTCAAAAACGTTGAAGCCAGCGACATTACTACTAGCCTTAATATAGATGAAAATGTAGAATATTCCACTCCACATGCACTGATATTATACTTAAAGAATACAAAGTTAGTTTTTGCTAGTAACGCTAAATGCATGTTAATCAACCCCCGCTAAATCTGAGTTAGGTATATTTAGTGATCATATTCTAGATTCTATTATATTTAGAACTAAAAATGCAATTTTTCTTCCATTATAGAAAAACAGCACATCCAAAATAGAATGACTTTGTAATATTAATGATAAACAACATTGCATATTCACGCAATTTGATATTATAGAATTCTATCCTTCTATACCTAAACCTCTTTCTCCTCAAAGCCTTAACTTTCACCAACCACATCGTACCAATTAGTAAATCTGATATTAAGATCATTATGCACGCAAGAAAATCTGTCTTATTTTTCAATAAATCATCCTCATGAATAAAAAAGAAATATAAATGATTTGTTTGCTGCTTTTATTGTTTACTATAATGGGCCTGAATTATGCAAAATCATTGCAGTTTATATTTTGGACCATCTTCATGGAACATTTTCTACTTTGCAAGGAGTTTTATACAAATAGGACTGTGTTATACGATTTATTGTCACAAACTAGATGGATTTATATAAACTGCATAGGGTTTAGAGAAATACATTTTAGAACAGCAGTCAATAATAACAGCATGGTTACTTTTTGGTATATTACTTTAAATTTAGAGATGAACAACTTCTATTGAATACCTAATAAAACAATATTTTATATCAATGATTCAAAACACATACACACACATGATTCTAAGAAATTTAATTCCCCAACATGTATCCTCCTAACCATGTATCCCCTTAATCTTCAGATGATACCACATGTATTAGTGTTTCTTATTATAAAAATGAGTTACTTCATAATAGTGGTTTTGCAAATAAAATACGATACGTGATCTGTACTAGTGTTTCCAAGCATAAAAATTGCTAAAAAATATCCTATTGTATAATCCATTTTGTAGTTTAAACTTCCATATTCATATTGCCAGAGACTTCTTAAAATTAATCTCGTTTCATATTCCAATAAATCATACATATAAGAGTTTTAATAGAAATATGATTACAGTAATCTATACTTATAAAACTTTCCCAAGCCTTTTAACCATTTTAATTCCAGAAACCTTTCCCACAACAATAATATAGCCTCTTCTCTTGCTTGTAACTTCATCCTTCCAAGCAATTACTCCAGCTTTTTGGAGGTTTTAATCTATTGTATCTAACAACAGTCTTCCCAGAAATAATACCAGCCTAACCAAGAATTATTTTTAAGTTCTTTTCTACCAAATATTTAAGAACTCTGAAGAAATTTTCATAAAAGCTTCTCCAAAGATATTTCATTTTAAAAATATAATGAACTCATGGTATTTAACCCTTTAGCATTTACATTACTTTATATTTACATTTGTATTTTCCCAGTAAAGGCGTAATTATCACGTAATTATCTCACGTAATTATCTCACATAATATCGAATCTATGAGATTTTGATATTATTTATTTTGAGAACAATACCTTAATGTCAGTATGAGTGGCAAGTTACAGCTGGTTTGAACAGAAAGAGTTGAGAAAATTCTAGCCGGATATGGCTGGTTTAAATGCTAGAGGATTAAGATCCAACAGTTAATCCTCTATCAATTTACCCATTTATACCTCATAGTTTTCTTTCAAATTCATGCTGGAGGCTATGGATATCCTTTCAAGTTTAGTGCCTATTAAAAATGAGTTTGTTTCTGCCTCCTTTTAGTAATTTTTTATCTTCTTTCAAGCCTTGCTCAAGTTTCTTCCTGCTGATAAGTTGTGTATGTATTGTGGTTGGCATTAAGAAGGGCATCCAGCCATAGAAACCTTGCCAGAAACAGTTCTATATGAGTAAGATCTGACCCAACTTGCCTCAAATGGGACAACCTGTCTAACCCATGCTAGTGTGGAAAATAGACATTAAACGATGGTGATTATGATATATATATACATACATGCACACACACACATATATACATACACACACTCATATATATATATTTATTTGAAAAGGGAGTAAGGTTCTATACAAAACAGAGGAATTGGAAACAGCACGGAAAATATATTTAAAGGATCTGTTTTTTTTTCTTTTTTCTCCTTTGATCCGTCAAAGTGACATTATTGAAAAAATGAGAGGAACATTTTTTTATATGATACATTATAAAACTCATTTTTTTTTTAATTGTTACTCTCACTTTTTCAATAATGTCACTTTGACGGATGAAGAAAAAAAGAAAAACAGATCCTTTAAACATATTTTCTGTGCTGTTTCCAATTCCAACTTCTTTCTCTCTCTCTCTCATATATATATATATATATCATAAACCAGGTAAAATACTTACATATATTAGCCCACACTCTAACCACCCACCGGCAGTCATCAGAGCAGTCATCAAATCTATCTCATGCTATCCACAAATGAGGAGGTATTTATGAACCATGCAGCATATTATAATAAGGCCCTTTCTGAATCTGGTTATGAACAGTCCATTTACTACATACCTAAATACCATAACACAGCACTTCACCACAACCATAATAATCTTAATACTAGAACTAGAAATATCTTAGCATATAGCCAGATTCGCCGGAATTTTAGCAGTAACAGCACCTATACAGGGAACCTTAATGGTGGCAGTGGCCTACCTTCCACTCCAAGTAGCAAACTAAAAATCAACCCTAGAATAGGAATGAGCAATGGGATGACAAATAACAAATGCCCAGGTAATAATTGTTTCTACTTTAGGCACAAGGCCAGCAATTACCCAGTACATTACTAGTACTTTATTTTATCGACCCCGTAAGGATGAAAGGCAAAGTTAACCTCGGCGAGATTTGAACTCAGACTGTAAAGGGACGTAACTATGCTAGAAAGCATGTTGTCCAACCCTCTACCCATACTGCCAATTCACAGGTAATAATAACCCTATGAAGGCCCCTGCCAACTCCAATAGAACCCCTAGAAGGAATAGGCCTAGAAATATCACCTGGCTTAACCCCCAATTCTCATCTAATCTAGCCACTAATATCCCTAAATGCTTCTTCTCTATCCTATCTAAACATTTCCTCCCAGCCATAGATATTACAAACTCTTTAATAAAAAAAACATTAAAATCTCATTCTCCACAACACCTAACCTAGCTAGCCACAGCGCATTCAGTAACCATCATAAACTAAGACAGTATAACTCCCACACCGCAGTAACCCCCCCCCCCCCCTCAAATACACCACGCCACTACACCAATACTTACTCTAGTAGCACACCTCCCTCATCTAATCCTTCTAGCACACACCAACTGCATAGTTTAAACAACCCTACTCTCACTAACCGCAGCAGTAACTGCAACTGCCATTACCCTAATGCATGCCCACTAAATGGACATTGCCTGACACCCAACATAGTTTATAGGTGCACAGTTAAAACAGCTTCGCATACCAGCTCCTATATTGGCTCTACCTCTAACCCTTTTAAGGTACGCTATAACGCACACTCGTTTTCCTTCCGAGACCCTAGCAATAGATGTTCGACATCTCTAGCTAGGCTTGCTAAAAACCTTAAATTAACCAACATTGAACACTCACTAACATGGGATATCTTGGCTAGAACTCAACCGTTCAATGGACGAAGAAACTCTTGTGACCTCTGTCTTAACGAAGCATATTACATAACTCTATCACAACCTCTACTGATTAATGATAGAATGAAGGTAACTATTAGCTGTCAACATCGAAGGGCTAATTCCTTCGCCAACAGAATATTTGACCCAACATAGTCATCTATTCCCATTTTTGCTTATAGCTAATAAGTTAAATAGTTATAGCTAACTTAGATAATTATAAGTTACCTCCCTTACATTGTCTCTCAATTAAACTCATTAGCACTTCTTAACTATAAACTACCCACAATTTCTAATTTCTCGAGGAGTTACTTCCCCTGAAACCACCCTCTAATTAGTAAGATAAATATTTCCTTTGGTGGCCATCTTGTTACCCATAGGCAGATCTCATATAATGCAAATGCAGCCTCGACAGAAGAATATTGCTCGCCTATGCAGACAATAGATATACCCAGGACACCATAGTGAAATACCAATATATGGAACATTACATTCATGTAACCATCTTTTTTACCTTAATTTATATTCCTTTTGAAGTTCCGATGAACTGCTCCAATTTTACCTAAGTTAATTATCTTCAACTGAACCAGATCAATAATTATCTATAATCATTTGATCCAGAAACATTATATGGAGTAGCGAAACAATTGTAAACGGACATTATTAGTATTATTATTATTATTCTCTACTAATATACGTGAACGGCAAAGCAATGTGTAATAGTAATATACGTGAACGGCAAAGCATAAACGAACTAAGGAAAAAATTAGAAATAAGAGGGATCAGATGTTGTTTATTCGAGAGAAGGCTACGTTGGTACGGACACGTGATGCGCATGAAAGTCGATAGCTGTATAACAAAGTGCAGGGCAATAAAGATAGACGATAGCCACGGAATAGGCAGACCTAGAAAATCCTGGGACGAGCTGATAAACTCCGACCTCACACACTTACACCTCTCCAAGACAATGTCACTGGACCGAGACCTTTGGCGGTACTCAGTAATAGAGGAGACCCGCCTTACCTAAATACATAGTAAAACCTACTACAGCCAGTAGGCATCTCTAACAACCCCGTCCCACCACCCCCATCCACACCACCCCCTCCTATGTAAAGTTATGTTGGTGCCACAACATCCAGGCCGAAACAAATGAGATCGTGTAGGTGTCACGACAAAAAAACACACAGTCCACGCTGTAATGTGGCCGTGTAGGCAACACGGTAAAAACCTCCCAGTCCCACACTGTAAATGTGGTTGGTGTTAGGAAGGGCATCCAACTGTAGAAAACCTGCCAGACAGTCCTATGCGAGCAAGACAATCACTCTTGCCTCAAGTGGGAATACCCCCGTCCAAACCCATGCAAGCGTGGAACACGGACGTTAAACGTTGATGATGATGATGATGATGATGATTCCTTACATTAAACTAAAACTATGTTGACAATCTTTTAATAATGTCTTCCTTGGGAAATTTGTGGTCTTGTTTTGCTTAACTAATGAATATATATATATATATATAGGTCTAACCCATGCTAACGTGGAAGATGGACATTAAACGAAGATGATGATGATGATGATGATATACACACACATAAATACAGATATACTTCAATGAAAAAAGAAAGCCAGATTCCAACATATTCATGTATTAACATGTAGCATGATTTAACATGTAGCATAAATATGCAATACATGTTTTTATGGCCAGTGGCTTAC